>OW387780.2:5000000-6250000 GCA_936446665.2 Synanthedon andrenaeformis | reverse complement strand
ACTTGGTTCAGAATATTTTTATGTTGTTTCATTCCTATGAACTTCATTCCTACATGAAGTTGCATATTCAAACTAATAAGAACTGGTTCACATTGTCCCTTGTTACTTGTAAATAAATTATTTGCATTTGACTTTGAATATGGGATAGATTAAAAGTTAGAGGGTTTTAAGAAGATACCAACAAAAAGCAGCACAAAAACAAGTCCTTTGTTGAAATTTTGTTCTGGGTAAAACATACAATCTTTCTATACTAATATTATAAAAAAGAAGTTTTTTATAATATTTTTTTAATAGTATTTTTGTTTGTAGTGAATAAACTCGAAAACAACTGGACCGATTTTAAAAATTCTTTCACATATAGAAAGCTACACTATCAGCGAGTAACATAGGCTATATTTTACAAAGTTAGGTTTATTCCGAGCGAAGTCACGGAGGAAAAAGAGAATACAAAATAGCTCCACTTGCAAATACAATGCAAATGCAATCTCTACCAACAAATGACAACTAGAAATATTCTTTTACGTTTAGATTTTTTTTTTGAGTTAGATGTAATCTACGATTTAAACAGAAAACAGGTATGACACTAATCAGGTTAATACAGCCATTAAAAACATTGTCGGAAGAAGAGCGAACAAACATGTACGAACCTTGTGTAAGAAAATTGCTGAGGGAACATATTAAAAAATAATTGTTTGAACTGCAATGCTGGCAAAATGTGAAAAGAAATTCATAGCTATTTTTCTATGTTAATTATAAATGAAATGAGTGAGTATCTAGTAACTTTTTTTTTTGTAATCTAGTAACTTGCACTTCTTTTATCAAAGCCTCAGATAAAGGGAGAAATAAAGATAGAAGCCCTGTGGACGGCAAAGTGAGGCCGGTATGCCTGCGCCTTCGCTGTGTGGTACATGACACGGTTACACGTATAATCAATGAAACTACGCCTCACCTTATTAAAATATATACCAGTTTTCAATACAGTTCAATTTCAAATTACGTATTGAAAGGACCAGCTTTCATAAAATAAAAAGCAGGATGGCTTTCACATTTAAGCAAACCTGGAAACTAATATTTTCAATGAAAATAAACAAAAATAAAGATCACAAAATCTCTGATAGTAAACGACCTACGCACACATGTTTATAAAAGCAGCTTCAATATTCTGTCTATAATTTCTATTTGTACTGAGTTCAAAGCCTTTCAGATAAACTTTCAGCCTATTCAGCGCGCATTGTAAAAATAAGGCAGTTTATTCTTTTTACTCAAGCCTATGAAATATCAGACTTTTTAGTGTGAAGTTATGACAATTTAGAGGCTTAATATGGCTTATCTTATAAAATAAAATAGAATTTATTTTGATGGAAAATAATAATAAAACCGATAGCTTTACAAGCGACATTACAATTGACATACAAAAAAAAATTATTTATAATAAGCAATTTTGTTTCATAATGTATTAACATACTTTGTTGTATTCTTATTTAGAAATAATACTGCAAATATATTTCGTACTAAGACTATTAAAGTAAGTTAACACGTTACATAGATTAATCATTATTAATACTATGTTATTAGTGAAAATATTGTTTGATCTCTTTTTTCTCTTAGTTCGATCGGTATCTTTCAAAAGATTTCGCTTTTCCATCGCGAAATAGCTACTTAAGTATTCTGTGGAGAGGATACGATGGATAACAGAAACAAACATTGAATTCAAAATACGTCGATTGAGGAGGGAGTGTTTGCTTTTTGCTTGATTATTAAAATTGTTATATGGAGAGTAAGTAAAATGCTTATTAAAACGATTTTTTGGGCCGAGGAACACACACTTTGAGTCATTCAGTGACCAAATTGCGGTCAATGATAAAATTATTTTCATTACCTAAACTGTCACAATTATGTTAAGCTCTACGGCTGAATTTGGCGAGAGTAGTATTATTTATATGTGAATGGTCATAGAGATCGAATTTGGTGGAAAAGCGAGGCTAACGCAGTGATTGTCTTGGCAGTTGCGCTTTTAAACTCACTAAAGCATCTCTGTCATGAAATATTTTCATGTAAAAATCATTGAATAATTTTTTTTTCTAGAAGTACATACCAAGTAGAGTTTTTTTCTAGAGTTATGGGAGAGGCCTATGTCCAGCAGTGGACGTCCTGCGGCTGAGATGATGATGACATACCAAGTGAAAATCACTCTAATTTGGCTTTACTGTAGGTTGAATTTACTTACAAATACCAAGTAGGTACATATACTTACTTGGGACAAACAGTCCAATTAGGTAAAGCCAACTTCGAGAAGGAGGTCAGTCGTCGAATCCAACCGGATGAGCGTTCAGAAAGCTCCGAGACATATTCTCGTCCAAAATTCCTCAGTGTCTAAAAAAAAGTTTTCGACCAATGTTTGTTACCAGGGATGTTTCAATAATATGGCGCTGAAACATGGTCTCGCAAGAAAGCTCAACGTCGCTCAAAGAGCTATAAAGAGGGCTATGCTCGGGGTTACACTGCGAAATCGAATCAGGGATGAGGAGATCCGTAGGCAAACGCGGTTGATCAGTAAGTTGAAGAGGCAGTAGGTACGACACATAATACAGACAGCCGACGGCCGCTGGGGCCGGAAGGTTCTCGAATGCATGCCATGAGCGCAGTGTTGAACTTCCACATGGCGGACAGACGACATGTTAAGGGCCGCAGGTCGACAATGGATCCAGGCTGTTTATGACCGGTCCTGTTGAATAATTATAGGGGAGGCCTATGTCCAGCAGTGGACGTTCTGCGGCTGAGTTGATGAAGGTTGAATCTATTTTACGTTCTTTAAGATATTTTTTTTCATTTAAGGTTGTATTACTTTAGTGAATTTAAGATTTTTTTCAAATATCCCCTATATTCTATCTATACAGCCATATTGATAGACTATTCCTTTGCCTTTCCGAAAGAGGAACTAAAACATGAATATTATGTTATAATAACAACGAGAACTCACCCGGTTGAATGGAGCCAAATCGGATTTCATAGCCGGTTGTTGCTAAAATTTTGATTTATCCCAATTTAAATAATTCAAATTTCAAATTCATTTATTTGCAGGCAACTGGACCCATATTTTACATTTTTAAGTTATTATATATATATAAAATAAAAGCAAATTGTTCTTCTTTGGGTCCAGTGGGAAGGATTCTTGTTGATGAGCTACCGATCGGAATGGCAGAGGTAAAATTTGGTGACAAATATGTGACAAAAACTATTAAAAAAATGACAGGAGGAAAATCTCCAGGTCATGATGGCCTAGCCGTCGAGCATCTTCGATACGCCTTCTATTCACTGTGCGTGGGCCATTCTTACCTGCCGTCTGATATGATGAAAACTGTAGTAGTACCCATAGTTAAGAATAAAACTGGTGATTTGTCTGATAAAAACAACTATAGACCCATTTCTTTGGCTACGATTGTGGCAAAAGTTTTTGATGGTATGCTTAATACACAGTTGGAAAAATATGTGTCTTTGTATGATAATCAATTTGGATTTAGACCGCGATTATCAAATGAAAGTGCTATACTTTGTCTTAAGCATACTGTCCAATACTATATTTGTCGCAAAACTCCAGTATATGCGTTTTTCCTCGACTTGTCTAAGGCATTTGATCTGGTTGCCTATGATATCATGTGGGAAAAGTTGGAAAATATTAACTTACCAATCTGAAATTGTTATATTAGTATTTTTAAATATTGGTATGGGCACCAGGTTAATAGCGTGGGATGGGCGGGAGCAATGTCAGAATCATACAGATTAGAATGTGGCGTGATACAGGGCGGTATCACCTCACCTACCCTGTTCAATATATGCGTAAACGCACTGATCGAGGAGCTCAGCAACCAGCGTCTTGGTTGTCACATTGATGGGGTATGCGTTAATAACCTTAGCTATGCAGATGACATGGTGTTGTTGAGCGCCTCTGTCTGTGGTTTACGTAAACTTCTGGACATCTGTGAAAGGTATACATGTAGGCATGGGCAGAAATATAATGTCACCAAAAGTCAGTTCATGATCTTTGAGACAGCAAGTGTTAAAAGCCCTAATAGGGTACCACCTGTGCGTCTAAATGGCATTTCCATTGACAAGGTGGACCATTTTAAGTATTTAGGGCACATAATCACGGCCGACTTTAAAGACAATGCCGATATTGATAGGGAACGAAGGGCTCTGTCCATAAGGACGAATATGCTAGCTCGCAGATTTGCGCGATGTTCAAAAAATGTTAAGCTAACATTATTTAAAGCATATTGTTTGTGTGTGCTTGTGCTTTGTGGGCAAATTACACACAAAAATGCTACAGCTCCCTTCGTGTCCAATTTAACAACGCACTTAGGGCGATGTTAGGGCTACCCCGCTTCTGTAGTGCTTCGGGGATGTTTGCAATGATGAGCACTGATTGTTTCTATGCTAACATGCGTAAAAAATGTGCATCACTTGTTAGGCGGGTGCGGGACAGATCTAACAAAGTTGTATCAATGATTGCTAATAGGCTAGACTGTCCATATATCCGACACTGTTGTGATAGACATGTTGGTGGTAATTTTTAGTTTTTAGGCACTTACTTATTATTATTTTTTCTTTTCTTTCATCTTGTATTATATCTTATTACTGTTAGTATAAACAATAATGGTTGGATTTAGTAACTAAAATACATTAGAAAATTATTTCTACTGCGCTAACTTCACATATGCAATATATAAACATCACCACTGTACTCTTAATACAGTAAACTTCTATGTTACTATGTGCACTATTCGAAATTGAAACTGACTTCCGGGTGGCGTTGCAAACCGTTTTATGTCCAGTTAATAGTCCAGTGTATGTGTGCCCTCTGTTTACGATCCAAATGTAAGTGTATACAGTTGAGTTTAATGGAAGTACGACCTTATGCCTCCAGTTATACGCCTGTGTTTAGTTTGTGCCTGCCGAATGCTTAGATAGACATCTATACTGATGCAATTTGTATAGATCTGTATACTGGGCATGTATCATGATAAGATTCAATTCGATTTTATTATTTTCTCTTTTTTAAAATCACTATTACATTCTTGTTAACTTGTTTTAGATAAATTCATGCATTTCTTTGGCTTACTTGTTGGGGCTACCGCGTTTCTGCAATGAGTCAGACGTGTTTGCACTAGCGTCACAGATTAATAAGTAGTTACTGCTAGCGTACGATTTACACTAACGTACGATTTCTATACGCCATCATGCGCAAAAAGACTAATTCCTTGTTTTGCAGATGCGAGTTCCAATTCCATCATGAAGACCATAGCCGGAGGTAAATGTAATCAAACTACGCCTCGCCTTATTAAAATATTTAATTTTACTAGTGAAAATGCCGAATGGCATAGTGAAAGGGTGTGAAAAGCAGTTTTCAAAAAATAAAATGCAGGATGAATTCACATTTTACACGTAAGTATACTTGGAAAACATTTTAAAACATGTGTATATTTATAAATCTATGTTCATAAAGCTTCACTATGTTGTCCGCAAACTTCTGTCTGTAGATCTTATTTGGTCTGAAGTCGGTAAGAGATGAAGTAATCCTTGTGAACTATTGTTATTAACTTTTACTTTATTTATTCGATTTAAATATATACCTTAAATGACTTTTATATATCTCAAAGGTATATTTAAAAATTTCCTATTCTATAATTTATTTTAATATACCTAGTATAATTTATAATTAACCTTATTTAATAAATTATATTTTACATGCCTGAAATATAATTTTTTTTAAAAAGCGCTAAAAAGTAGCGCCAAAAGGTAGTTAAGTTTAAAAATGCATTTATGAACTTCAAACCAACAACTATTAACTTGACCGTTAATCTAATCACCTCGTCGGATAAAAATATATTTCAACATAAACATTCCTCCTTCCTTCAATAAAGGTAAACGAAACCTTTATTGAGTAAATATTTATGTTGCGTAAACCCGACGACGTCATAATCCTAGAAATCAGAGCTCAAGCATGCACCGGGTAATCAGGTCACATTCAGGTTTGAATCTTTCATACCTATTTACTTGGAAATCGAAGCTACGTGTCAAATATTCTTAAAACAGAAATACCACGCGATCACAGGGTTATTTTTATAAAGAGATACTAGTGAGTGCCCGCGACTTCGTCCGAGTCCAATCGCTACCAAACTTCACAGGATTACCCGCTGGACTAATCTGAAGGCTGTCTAAAATTTTTATCAAAATCGGTTCAACGGTTTTACAGTCCATAGGGAACATACATACACACATTGAAGGACATACATACACACATTGCCTTTTATATATAAAGATTTGTAAATATATTATTTGTTCCTCTAACACCTATAGTACTTTCAACCTTGCGTATGATCTAATCACGATAGATATTTAGGAGCCATACAGCACGTGCTCTTTTCGTTGCTAGATTCCTTAGCACATCACATCTTTGCATTTACTTAATTGGTGCTATCAACAATACCATTCATTGCCGCCTGCTTCTCCTCGAACATTAAAGATTTGCAAACTCTCATAGATGCTGTAAATTTTCTAAGGTACTGACTGGTTCACAATAATATGGTAATGCCAAAACTTCTAATCATAATTTATAAAAACATTAACACAATTTAGGACCAGAGTATCAAACAAAAGTTTTGTATGATTTTTGAGGATGTCTAGCCTCAACAAGCAGAGAAAATACTCCTCCAAGAATTTCTGATAAACGTGAAGAAAATACGACGATGATATAACTTAGTCATATGCAATGACGAAGATACTATACATGCTGGTCAACAGACACCACAAGAAATCATACTTATATTAAAAAAATTCAAACATTCTGGTTTCTTTAATATGTTTCTCTTCACATTTAGAGTTACTGATAATATTTCTACCTAATCCACGATTAAATTTGGAAAGACTCGTGGTTCGGGACCAACTGGGATAGGAAACTGCGTCTGTTTTAGGTACCGGCTGCTGAGTACCGAAATTACTTACGCTTATGTTGTGTGTTGTCGATAAGATTTAGTATCTGAAAATAATTGACAAAATAATTCAACGAATTTCTCCATTACTTTATTGAAAATAGAATTATTTATTAGACATCTCGATCATTATAATGAAATTGCTTATGAAAGGCCCTTAATTTATTATGATATTTTGATTAATCTCTTATCCAGCGAATATGATGGGTACTGGGTGTCTTTGTACAATAGATTTCTCCCTCAATATTGAAGAAGACTTACGAATCAATATTTCAATAATCCGTCGACTTTAATAGAAATGTAATTTGAAAAATGTCAAAAGATTTTTACCTCCAAGATGTAGGTACTATATTTTAATAGTCTAGTATTAAAATAATCAATACTAATTGTTGGTGTATAAAAGTTCTAAATTGATTTTGAGTCTAGTAAATTAAAAAACGATGTGGACTGTATGTATGTTTATTGTAGACTGTTTGCTTATTTACAAAAAAAAAAAAATTTAGTATGGATTAGGTTGGGTAACACAAAAATATATTTACTAAATTTTGTATGGATTACGTTAGGTAGTTTTAAAATATTATAAGTACATTTTTATTGTTGAAATCATCGAACACTAATAATAAATCTGTAAGGGTCGGTAATGGAGTAAGTTACTTTGTTTTCAGAGATATCGTGTTTATAGGCTCTATACACGATACTGAAACTAAGTTGACGATTTTTAGATTTTTTTTCTGTATGTAGGTATGTTCCTCCATAACTCTGAAACGAATTAACTGATTTTCATGAAACTTGGTAGATAAACATTTGGACGTACGGGACACAGGATAGGCTACTTAATATTTTTCAACGCGGACGAAGTCGTGGGCACCAGCTAGTATAAAATAAAGATGTTATTAACTTTGTACAAAGTTTTTACTATCGGAATATTTTTAGATTAATATACATATGTTAATGAAAGTGATCAAAGGCATTCAACTGAAATACCAACTTCAGATAGATTCCAAATATTAATATTAGAAATCAAAGATGATTTAAAGGAATTTATAAATATTTTAGGTTGTCTTTACACTCATATTAATACATAACATGCACGGTCGTCAGACAGGCTGACGGTCACTTAATTAGCCTCGCTTATTAACAAAAGCAGAGCTGTCGATCTTAGTACTAAGGATAGGATACGGAAATGAGGTATACCATTCTTTACTCACTCACCGAAACAGAACAGCACACATTATGTCACCGTAGTCTTCTGTAAGGAGGTGGTTACTGCCGCCAGACGTTCTGTCTAATTTATTACTGCGAAACGCTACTAAAACACCCTGAGAATGAACTTTCAAAGTTGGCCCTGCCGGGAATCAAACCTATGTCCTCAGTCAAAGCATTAAAGCTAGCACCTTAACCAATCGATTTTTTGTGTTTTAGTTATCCAATTGGTGATCATTTTGGATGTTTCAGAAAACTTTGGTTTACTGACTGCTACTTACATGATTGGTTGCGTCAAACACAAAGGACGATTGAGAAATCATAAAGAAAAAAGTAAATAGATTTTTTATGGTTGCTATAAATTTGTGATTATACTTGCTATACTTCGTTTCGATATTCAATACGCGTCGGCAATCTCTTAGATTCGCGGACCTAAGCACGACTCCGGCATCGTAATATCGATACGCCGCCGTGAGTCGGGGGGTGCTCGCTTCAAGTATGACAATATTGGTAGTCGCTTTGCCGTTTTCCACGCCATACCTATACACTAGAATCGTTTATAGGTAAAGTAAATTCACTCACTAGCGTTAGTAAACCCGAAATGCTCCGTCTAAAGTAAATACGAGCCGTTACGTGCGAAGAAATAAAAGTTAAATAAAAAGTATAAAACTCTGTTGTTATCGTTTTCGTAGGCAACGCACGTTCAAAACAAATTGCTGACACATTTTACGTGTGTACAAGATTTTTTATGTTTGAACATTATTATTACTGCAGACATACCTTCATTACTTCATTCGTATAGGAATAGGAGCCAACAATTTTGGTACACCGAAATTATTTCCAAAAATATAATCATTGATAAAGTTTTAATAAAATCAACTTCATTTAGCTCGCAGCTTACACGCCTGTCAGAATTTATATATTATTTTCTCAATGAACGCTTCCGTTACGTAATAGGATTAAAGCTGCTGTAATATTTCATCGTGTAATCATATGATTAATTATATGCTTCAACCTTACTTATTTTTTGTAACTTTCTATACTAATATTATAGACATTTGTATTTTTATTTGTAAACTCAAAAATTAGACCGATTTTAAAAATTCTTTTAATCTATAGAAAGCTACATTATCAGCGAGTAACAGGCTATATTTTACGAGGATGAAGTCGCGTGCAACAGGTAGTCTAGATTAAAAATAATTTCTAATGTGATTATGTTTGCCTATTGTAGTGCCTTTCCACATTGTCTCACAGGCTCACGCACGCACTTAACGGACAGACTCCCGACACGCACCTGGCCCCCACTAAGCGGCTAGCTTAGCACGTGGCACGCATGAGACTGTGCTGTCTGTGTGTTAGTGAACAAAGCCAAGATGCATACACTACACCTATAAAAATAGTACATACAATTACAGGATATACAAATTGATATCAAACGCACAATCACTATAGAATCAATAGTGTGTCTAGAAGGAGAATTTTACATATTTTTAATACGTTATTAACGAAACGCCCCCGGCCGCGCATGACTGTAAATTTTCTTTACATAAGAACCTTCTTCGATCTTCAGCGAATATTGGAATTAAAAATTAGCCGTTCTCGAGTTTTGCGCTTAGCAACACATTTAGTGATTTATTTTTATTGATTTAAATTACATATCATTTAGTAGTATGCCACTGCTAGGCACACTGCGTTTCGTCTGTATTTATACATAAATTCTGTATAAATACATGTCTGTATAAAGCTGGCAGCAATAACTACCCCCTTAAGTGTAATAAAAACGTGTGAGCTGTTGTACCTATACTTCCTATCCTACAAATCCCGTACTATTGTTAATCCTACTAAGGTCGGCAACACACTTGCAGCGCTTTTGTTAAAGCGACATTCATTAGACACTACCATCAAGTGGACCAGCTTGTCTGACTACCTTTACATTTTAAAAAATATATTACATATAATACAAGCCATTTTTATGCACAGACCTTAGTAAACGTAAGAAATAAAGGTCTGTATCCTGTCACGACCTAACACAGCCGCTTGGCAATTTTTCACATCTCGATTTATGTACTACCCCTTGCTACTTCTTTGTTTCATACTACTTGATAGAGATGAAATATAGAAAAGGTAAAAATCCAAAATTCAGGCAACCGTAATAATATCGATACCAAATACATGATCGGTTTGGTAATGCGTGTCGTGTAACCGACCTTCGTTAACCACGTGACGAATGGTGTTCGGCTTAGGTCATTCGTCATGTGTGCCCTCTGTCACGAAGCTAAATTAGCCCATCACTCAACGGCCCTGTTCTTATTATAATGCCTGTTTTTGTCATTTTACATAATGTTAAAAACTATCGCTTTTAACTTCTCAACATAACATGAAATTCATTGCAATTATATTCGGTGGAATGAATATACTCGCACCTATTTTTCATTTAAACCAAAAGCTGTATTTAATTTCATTTTAAAAATACAATGAATCATAAACAATTGAAAAAGTATTATATATTTTTTAGATTGAGTATAGTTTTTAAAGAGAGGCTCACCATTTACCAAAAATTTGGAAAACAAAAAATAAACTATCAATAGTTTTTATATTATTACGGTGACGAGAAAGGCTCTTTGGCACTAATTTACAAAAAAAAATCTTAGTAGAATATATTGTACAAATCTGCCCGATTCAAACTTTTTTAAATATAGTATTATGCACTGTATTATTATCAATGTTTTAATTTTACTCTAAGAAGTCAAATTAAGCACCGAAAATAACGCTTTTCTGATAAGTCCTTACCTTAAAAAGAAACTTAAACCTTATGTCATAATATCGAATATGTGTATCATGTATCGTACAATTTTGAATTCTTCTTACAACTCAATCTAATAGTTATTGAATTACCAATTTTGATTTTTAAAATATGAAAATCTCAACGTTAATACTAAAAGTACTTACTTTAAAACTTTGGGGATACCCATAATCACAGCTGGGATTTATTTACGTGATTCGAAGGGAACCCTAAAGTTTCCGAGAAAGATACTTCACTTTTAAAGCAATACCCACCTACTCCATGTGATAGGGATAAAAAGTTTTGTTGCGATCCTATCTTAAATGTATTCTTTTATGGTAATGGTGAGAGGACACAGCTGTCCATCGCGGCTCTTAATACGGAACATTGTTTGGCCATTCAATAAAACAAGAATAAATCGTCTGTGCCCGTTTATCTCGGGAAATAAACTAATAAATTTATATGAAAAACAACTGAAATAGCTTTATTGATCAATACGTTCACACCATTGACACCATATATAGAGTAATAGACGTTTTTTGTGGTAACAATTAATTCTAACAACTGGTTGAAATTAAACAAAACTCTTTTAATATTAACATGAAATTAATATCTCAATTTAATTAATTAATTATCTTTATTATAAATAAAATTATATTTTATACATACTCATTCGATTAAAAGGAAAAACTTTATTCAAAACCTTGCTATTATTATCTATTAGGTACCTGTAAGCCTGTCTGTCAACTTTTACTCAAAATATGGATTATTACTATTATTATTTTTTATATCAAGGTAGACAGACAGGCTGATGGTCCACTTGATGGTTGGTCGCTTACGTCGCCTATAACACAAGCAACGCTATAGGCGCTGCAACTGCTCTGCTGACCATAGAAGGATTAAACATAAGGAATAAGGAAGGATGGGGTTATGGGCTCAGGTACTCTTACTCACTCACTGAAACACAACAGCACATATTAAGTATGCTATTATTTCGCGGCGGTATTCTGCAAAGGTGGTTACTGCTGCCAGACGGGCTGCCCAAATGACTGCAAACGCAGTGGGCCCTGCCACTACTGAGAACTCGCAGTAACGCCACGATTGGATGTCCAATTCGAGAAATTATGTCGTGGTCGATCTCGACAATGCAGTTACATAGATTCAACAGCCTGTTTATAATATACTAGCTGGTGCCCGCGACTTGGTCCGCGTTGAACCAAAAAAAAGTAGCCTATCCTGTGTCCCGTACGTCCAAATGTTTATCTACCAAGTTTCATGAAAATCAGTTAATTCGTTTCAGAGTTATGAAGGAACATACATACCTACTTATAAATTTTAATATGTCTAACCTTGTAATAGGCTATATAAAAATTTAATTATTTTTTTAAATATACTTGTGAAATGTTACATGCTGTAAGGTTAGCTACTAAATAAATAAATAAATAAATAAATAAATAAATAAATAAATAAATAAAATACATAGAAAAAAATTCTAAAAATCGTCAATTTAGTTTCAGTATCATGTATAGAGCCTATAAACACGATATCTCTGAAAACAAAGTAACTTACTCCATGACCGACCCTTACAGATTTATTATTAGTATTGATTATAATGGTGACTTAAATCTAAATTGTATTATTACTGAAAGTCTCAAAAACATTTTAAAAAAAAACTAACAACATATCCCACGTTCTACTTTAGAAAAAACTAATTCTAGTGACCGAAGCGTCCCGTTCTGGTTAACAAAATGTTACCTCAAAAATGCTCTGCCTATCGCAGTAGGTATAACATTGTAAAGTATAAAGTTTTCGACTGAAATACACTTTTGTAAATTTAACAAAGTCCGAAATCTAGTTGTTCTGACCACTCTCTGCAAACAACCTTGGAACGAATCGGTTTTCATATCAGCACAAAGCTTTGTGTGATTCTACAGAAAATGAATGTACAATTTTAACGCTGTGCTTCGCTCGCTTACGTCTGGACAAAAAACAAATTAAAAAAATTAGAAATTTTTGACAAGAATTCGTGAAATTCTTAATAACTATATTTTATATTAGTTATGCAAATTGACTAGAATGACGAATTATCTTTACTATTTTATAAACCACCAATAATACTGCTGTGTAAAAAACTAAAAACCATTTTAGAAATAATTGGGATAACTAAAAAAATACAAAAAAATAATGCAAATGGGTTAGGTAACAATATACATAAGGGATTGAAAAATTGATCAACGTATTTGATACAGTTGATAAAGATGTTCATGACAGTAAAGTCTTCTATTATCATTTTTACCTGTATTACAAAATAAATAGAGGAAAAGAATGTTCTCATTGCATTGTTTTCAATGACTTCTTTATCCTATTTTGGTTATTATAATTCAAACATTTTTTAACGTTTAAGTTTTAAGTTTAAGTGTTAAACGACAATGTTTACAAAGTTACTGACACTTGCAAATAGTAAACTTTAACTATTTATATCCGTGCAATTTTTTTTTATCGCGTTCTACCAAGGTTATTATAATATTATAAAATGAAAAGCACATCAACCTCGCCTGTAATAAACTGTAACCAGAGAAGTTAAAGGGGGTTACACTTCAACTCTGAAAAGAAAACGAAACACGCCATTAACGGTCCAAGGTGAAGGTAAAGTTTTTATTAAAACATGGTCCATAATTGAAGAATATTTTTTTGAAAAATTTCTTGTAAATGAGGCGTAACAGTAATGTGACAAGTTTATAAATTCAAATTTTGTACATTTATTTATTTATTTATTCACTCACGACTATCATTACCTGTAATGATTATTCACTCACGACAGTATAAATCCCTAATGCGATAGCGTAGCATTATCGAAATTATATAATAGTAGTTTTAATCCAATAATACTATGCTATAATTATATATAATGCTATATATCTACTTAGGTATAGCCCAAAATGCTTAAAGATATTCTTGTGATTTCACTCATGGAACAGGTTAATAAGTCCAACTTTTCTGCTATAACATTGATAGTGCAAATTATGCAGTCAGAGACATAGTAATAACAAAATGTGTTATTATATTAGCATTGGAGCCCAATTCCCTATTATTTTCTAATCCCCTATGCTTCATCCTACTATAGTCAACAGCGCTTGATGGTAGAGCCATTTGCCATCAAGTGGACCATCACCTTTTCAAATTCAAACCATTTATTTGCCTGTTTATAAGTGTATAACCGTATCAGCTGTAAGTTGCTGAGGAGTTGGGTGTCCCGCTGACTACTTGATGCTGCATCAGAACAAGGTTACCATGTCATTGAAATACCACCCCAAATCAAATCAAAATATTTATTCATCAAATAGATTTACAAGAAACTCTTTCAATTGTCATTATATAGCCATTATAAAGCCAAGATGAGAAGAAACCCCGAAAGAAACTCAAGAAACCATTCTATTTGTCATCTTTAAAAAAAAATTATAACAGTTACAATTATTACAAAATTTACCTATAAAAGAATTGCTTATTTTTACAACTAGTAAGGTTTACAGTATACCCTTTCACTCCATTGCATTGAAATTTGGACTCATCGGCTCAATGACCGGATTGTCATCGTAAAATAGGATATTATGTGTACAGAGACAAAATTTTAGTGCGTACAAAATAAAAAAAATACATTATACTATTCAAAATTAACAAGCATTCTATATTTATATTAATTTATTTCAGCTTGTAAATTTTTAAGGCTCTAAAACATTTAATTACATTTTATGACGAGTCGTTGGTCTTTGATTTACTCGCAACGCTTGACACTGGCACTGGTGAGAAACCTCCATATTATTATACGAAAGTCGATATCAAAGTAAAAGCCAAGGTCACGGCCTCAAATTTACTCGTCAGTTTCTTTATCGGGCTTTCCATATCAAGCAAGGTGAGGCTCCAAGCGGAAATAATAGCCACACACACGCAACCCTCCGCCGTACCTTACATTTACCTATGATTACGCGAGACAAATAAACCTCCTAATGTTACGTATCTTTGATTGCTTCGTCTATTACGTGATACGCATTCACTACAGACAGAAAACAAATTATAAAGTTCAGTAGAAGGACTAGTACTCCTGTCAGTTTCGTGCATTACTTTTATAATTACGAGCGCTGATTAAAACATACCCAAAATATATTAGAATTTCAGACATAAATATACCATTTTAAGAGTAAATTTTTGGAATTTTATTAAAAGTATTATATATATTATGAAAAACAGAAATTGTTGTGCCATAAACTATTATAATAGTATTAGACTGGGGCAGCTGGTGTGTAACTGTTAGCTAGGAACTTTGAATGGCATAAAGAAAAATGGGCTTCATATGTTTTTCTGGGAAGTTAATTCAATTTTCCCGTTCATAAGAACCTTCCTCGGACTTCAAAGAATATTTGAAAAAAATAGGTATAGGTCCAGCCGTTTTCGAGTTTTACTCTTAGTAACGCGTTAGTGATTTATTTTGTTTATTTTTTTATGCACTAATTATTTTTTATGCTTTTTTTTTATGAACTAACAAGTAAGTAATATTTTATTTTGAGCGGCGATTATTAATGAATCACCTAAGTAAAGACAATTCAAAATCTGCTTCGCAGATTTGAACAGACTCTAGCAGCGATGTAAATACTAGGTATATCTAATGGTGATCACTGATAAGGTGACAATTTATAAATATTGATATATAGAAAATATGTGTTTTTTTAATATACGCAATTTATCGATATATATTTTTCGGCGCAGTGACAGCCTATAATCAGTCAAATCGTGGAAAAATCTTCATATTTAAGACTTTTCATATGAAAATAAAAAATAAATAAAAGAGCGACTGACTGGTGGTCAGTCGAAACTATGGTTGGTGGTTCCAATGATGGTAAAGTCGCAGGCAACAGCTAGTCTCTCTATATATAAAAATTTCGTGTCACGTTGTTTGTTGCCGATAAACTCCTAAACTACTGAACCGATTTTAATAAAACTTGCACACTGTGTGCAGTTTGATCCAACTTAAGAGATAGGATATATTTTATAAATTTACGTGGACAAAGTCGCGTGCAACAGCTAGTAATATATAAATATATATTTAAGAGCTATTGCATTAATAAGCCGAAATTACAAACAAGACGACCTTTTAAGATGAAAGAGAAGACCGTTATTGGTGTCTTAATAAGGGAACGTTAATTAGTGAGCTAGATTCATTCATGTCATGAAGCGAACGCAACGCCTTCGCTCTCTCAAGGCCATTATCATGATTTGTTTTTTTCATCCATTAAAAACAGAATTCACTTTGATTAAGGTAATTTAACTTAATAATGTCCGTTCGTAAAAAAACTTAATTACTTTCTGATTAATTTCTGATTTCTGATTCTGTAATTTAACTTTCTGGTTACATAACAGTATCTACTTTTATTCGTATACTCATATAAGAGTTGCACGAGAAAGAAAGCTAATTGAAATCTTGAAATCTTCCTAACTCCTCATCCTTAATCCTTCTGTAGTCGGAAGAGCAGTTGCAGCACCTGTGGCGTTGCTTGTGTTGGTAACTTGAGATACATGGGCGGCATGGCGGCGTCTGCGCTATATGACCTATAAATCGTGAACGAATACTCGTACGAGGGTGTTAGCCCTTGTTTTGTAGGTAAATGTATGAAGAATAATTCACTTCTGAGTTATTTTATCACAGCTTCGGTTGTTTTTCGATAAATTTACTTCAAACACAAAAATGTTGAAAAAAAATTAAAATTTATATTTATTGGAAAGACATTATTTCTCAAGCTATTATCCCTGTTAAATGATTTATATCGAACATCGTAGAGAATTTAATGCAGATTATTTTTGTCATAGACAGTTTTTTTTGATCTCTAATAGATTCCGAAAAAAATTGAAAAAACCGCAGATCGGGACACGTTTGGGGAGAAAAGGGGGGAAGGGAGCGGGGGAAGGGTTGACACCGGGCAGAATCGTGTTCAGCAAGGTCAAATTAGTCCAAAAAGACCCGGTGGCAAAAAGTTTCACTAAATGCCGTTAGCCAGTCTAATATATTAAAACGACAATTTATGACAATTTATAGGTGTAGGTCAAATATCTCGCATACGATAAGTCAGCAGCTATATACAAAGGAAACGAAAAGCTATAGGGTGTTGGTCTTTCTAGAGATTCGTCTTCTAATTGTCTCATTGTTCAATTTGCAAACAATACTCGCGCCAGTGTTCTTCAAAGCTCTTTAAAAGCCAACCGAGCGCGGACGAATGTTCAATATTTCACAATTAAATACGAAATGAGTATTATTTTAGTATTAATTAAAAAGCCATTTATTTGTGTAAAAGGAATTTACACTTTAACACAAAGAATTTGGGTATCATCACGATCTTTAAAATGACTAGATATAATTACAATTGAAAAGATGATAATAACGATCTATAAATAGGTCTGGACAGTGGCTTTATCTCATTTGCTTGTGAACCAATTTTTGGTTAGTAGCTAAAGATGAGATTCAGAAATCAGAGAGAAGAGAGAGGAGTTTTATTCTGTCCGAAAAGGTGACTGTAAAGTTTCATAAAAATCTCTTCATAACATTTTGCGTGAAATACCAACCTTTCTCATTAATTTTCTCATTTATAATATTAGAACATAAATTATTAACATTATATAAATATGATATAATTGTAACATTAGTATATTTACTACTAGCGATCCGTTCCCGACTTCGCCCGTAGTGCAATCTCTCTATCCATAAAAATATTATATATAAATAATATATTAATATTATTTACAAGTAAGTTCAATTGTCTCATCTATATCTTATATTTTATTTAAATATGCATATACAATGTTATATAAAATTTATAAAAAATATTAATTAACAAACCAAATTATTTAAAAATTGATATATTTAGCTTTGGTGCCGTAGGTACTTTTAAATATTTAAAATATCCTTAACAGATACCCAAAAAACCTTCCGCAATAACTTTTACTGTTTTTGCCGGATCCTCATTAATTTATAATAATACAATTTATTATTAATACATAATTTATTGTGCTTGCGGTAAAATTTAATAACATATCGATAACTCATAAGACGACCAGCGGGACATCATTAATCGCATCAACACAGATTCAAATCATGCAATCTTATAATTACGAATAACTTAAAAACAAATACTTACACATGAAATGTTATACCACGATTTTTCACTTTTTTATTTAATGAATGATTTTAGCACACTTTTACGGCACAAGAGCATTTTTAAACAATAAAATAATATAAAGTTGAAGTTGACTAAATCGACTAAATTAAGCACTGTTGACAAAATCGACTAAACGTGGGCGCAGTTCCACTTATTTTAAGTGCAAGGTTGGCAGGGCGATGTAAGCGTAGTGGGATCTCTATTCAGTAGTAACAGTTTCTAATTCTATGTATGGTGGCAATGACAGCCTCTTGCAGAAGTATGAAATAACAACACGTGTGCTATTTCCCCTATCCCCATCCTTATGCATGCGTTTATAGACGACCGCGTAGCACACGAGTAATCCACTTTTCTCCTCTGTGACCATAGCCTTGTACCATTACTTGGACCGTTAGCCTGTCTGCTGACCTTCATATAAAAAAAATTTGGATTAAATTATCCCTGAAATTTTCCGCCTTCGTAATAGATTTCTTTTAAACACAAAAAAAATCTCAACATGTTATATGCCTAGAGAGAAGGTTTCGGTAAGCGACGATAACGAAACAGCAAATATACGTTGTGGTTCCACTCAAGAGTTTAGCCCCATTCCCGGGTCGAAGTTTAGCGCGGGTGTCAGTCATTATACTAAAGTTGCTTGTACTTTGGACAGCTGACAGTTTGGTAATGAGTTTGCTAACTAAAACGAAAAGTTCCACTTCTTTACCAAGCATTAACCGTTGGTATGCATAAGTATTAAGTGAGTACAGACTCTCGCGGACCAGGAATGCTAGCTAGGAACACCCTCTGAAGACCTACTAATATGTAGTAGTTACTTGATTTATATATAACTACCAGGTATTTAAGAATACACATACCTCTATATATTAAGAAAAATAATGCAGTATACATTAAATTGTATTATACAAATACAATTTACTTAATAATGTGACTATCGCAAAAATACCTAATATTATTCTCAGACCAATTTTGTTAATGTTGGCAACGTTGTCTACGAAGACAAGACGAAAATGTCTGTATCAGCAAATTTCGAACCATATTTGGCAAGTGATGTAAATATATTATTTTATTACTTTAAAGCACAGTTTACTAGAAATATGTGTTTACTAAGAAAGGAGAATATTTTGTTTTTATAAAAATGCGAATAGTCGGGAGTTTTTGCGAACGTTTTTTTAAATTTCTTCATTAAACTCATATTATTCAATTGCCACATTAATAGAAGGTATTTACATCATTCAGCTTCTTATACTTAATGCTACAAATATCTTTATCAAAGATTTTAAGGTTGGTATATCTGTTAAGTGAACTATTCACAGGGGAGGTCTTTGTCTGGTTGTGGTATTTGCGTCTGTGTAACTAAGAGAGTACGTTTTAATTAATAATAAGCAAGAGAAATGTGTTCGCCTTTAACTAAAATTCCCACGAAAAATTTAGATTCAATATTGATTTGTCGCTGCATCTGATCTGATTCTGATTTCTTTATCGCTGTAACGATGTTGTCATTTTTCTATATTTCTAGGATAAAAAGTATCCTATATATTAATCCAAGTAATAAACTATCTGTGTGCCAATTTTCATTCAAATCCGATAAGCCGTTTTTGCATGAAAGAGTAACAAACATACGCAAACTTACACATCCTCATATCCTCCTAATACACTTACGCTTAAAATGTATAGATGAAAATATAACATTTAATAAAGAAAGCTCAAACTTATGCACTAAATTAAAAGTGTTATCTTTAATATTACCTTTAACTTTAACTAGGGTGAGAGAAACGGGCAATGACTTATTAAGGGGAAGGAGAAAGGGACGAGTTTGGAGCATTACTCGATCGGCGGAACGCAGGCGAAATCACGGGCAAAGGCTAGTTAAACTATTGCAAATAATAACACAAATAAACGTTGTATGAAACAAAGCAATATTTATTTTAAAATAAATAAACTTGGGAACAAACGAAACAGGACTAACGAACGCCCTCCTATGGGATCCTAGGATATTTTTTTACCTTTTGATTTCTATACTCATAGGATGCACTTTTATTGACATTTATGATTCATTATCGTGTTACTTTCAATCTCATTGTCATTAACCTTTGTTAACCGTGATACCTTTACATAGTTCCAATGATGGAATTAAAGCAAATATTTTTTGTCATAGTCCCATTATCTTTATAATAGGGTTTGAAGATATTTACTTGCTTTACTTGTAACTACTAATAACACTTTACTTGCCGTGGCTTCCGTAAGATTTTTTTTTAACCGATAAAATAAAATAAAAGCATTACATTTAAAGGGTTTGGTCCCATAACGTCAGAGGTTCAAAATGTCAGTTTCAAAAGGTCATAGTTTCATTTAGTCAATGTACAATCAAACATATATTATAATTAAAATTTTATTAAAGTGAATTAATTTACAATAAATCAATTTTTAAATAAAAATAAAACGAATAACTATAACATTTCTCTTACAGAAACCTACTCATGGCGATAAAAAGTAGCGAATTATTCTGTATTTCCGTATATAATACCTTTATTGATAAGATATACATACTGGAACCCGATTTGTCAATTTCAATATTTACTAGCTATTCCCGCGACTTCGTTCGTTTTTTGAACATCCCATAGGAACCTGACATTTTTTTTATTTTTCAGGATATTTTTTTTTTTTTTTTTATTTTCTGTATCCCAAATTTCATATTTGAACCTGCGTCTTTTAATTTGAAATTGTTTGGGTTAGTCCAAACAGTTCTACTATTAGTTGTGAGTCTGAAACTTTAATTCTGTCGTAAAGTTGTACTTCGCACCTAGGAAAGTTAAAGTTAACAAAACTTCAAAGCGTGAACCCACTCATGAAATAAGATTTTTAAGAGACTCGTTTATTATTTTCGCACTCGCTTCACGACAAAATGACACAATATGTTGCCAAATGGGGACATATTTGTTATGACACAAAAAAAACTTGGTAAACATGTATTTATTTAAAATCTATACAATTTATTGAGGTTTGGATTACATAAGTAAGTTTAAGGACATCATTTAAAACCAGGCCATTGTTTTTTTTTTTTATTATTAATAGGTTTGCTCTTGGCCAGCATAGAAGGATAACTTTTAATACACTAGAAAATACGGGAAATACCGAAATCCTGCCGTGGGAGGAATAGGAGGATATACAGTCAGACAAAGACTTTAATTTATATTAAGTATATTTAAGGAAGTTAGAAAGTTAGAATAGTAGATATAAAAAAATGTAGAATTAGATAAACTGTTATGGTTTCTGCCGATCCTTATAGAATCAGCATTACGAATCAATGGGGGCTATCGCGTGTGAATTTGCCACTAGAGGCGCTTGTGTCGCGTGAGGTCCAAAAAAATTCAATTTTCACTGGTTTTAGCGGGCTTCGTGACATAAATTATAATTTCTTTAATTTACCTGTTGAAAAGTGATCTCCTTCGTGAAATTATCGCAAATATGGATTATTTGGCGATGAATGTAAACGCTTTGAAAGCGGAATTAAGAAAAAAAGGCGCAAAAATAAGCGGCCTCAAAGCATTAATAAATATTAATGCTTTAAGGAAATTTATTGTCACTATGGTGCAGTTTATGTTTTTTGAAGCTGTTGTGATAATATGAATAATTAAGAATATCTGGCATTTACTGACAAAATGTTCTTCATGTTGAGTTTCCTCTGTATCTAAAGAAAGTGTGGTTTCCAGTTTCTTTTTTTGACGTTGATGAGCTCTTTCTGTACGTTTTCTTTTAATTTCCTTTCTCTCTTCACTGTCTTGGTTCCAAGAAAATAGACTAGGTACAACTTTTGGCTTTAATTTAAGAGTAGCTGAAAATTTGTGAACAGAAGATTACAACATAGTAACGTAAACGTTACTCAAATAAGGATGAATAAAAAAGCTTATTACTTACGATTTTCTGTATTTGATTCTTTGGGTAACACATAATCCTCGGGGTTAAAAATGTTTTTTACAAACACGAGAATGTTTTGTCGGAGTATAGTTATTCCTACGAATCGCCACAAGCCACTGTTTTAAAACAGTTTTATCTTTTGTAAACATATGTCCTCCTTTTTTTTCCGAACAAAACGGAACTGCACAGCATTGCGGCATAGCTACTCGATATGATAATAGTTATTTATAATTAATAAACCAGATATTATTTATAATTAATTAATGAGATTCAAGATTCAAAACTTTGTTTCGGCGCCGATCTTATAAAGTCGCCTTTGACAGCTATACCTCTGGACCTTAGTCATCAGTGGCGCCAACTGGTGAGCAAAAAAACGATAGTCCACATTAGGTTAATAATTGTCAAAATGGAGAATTGGGCGATAGTAATTTAAATATTTTTTTAAACTACCGTCTAACCAATGATTGAATATAAATTTTAGCACAAATCTGCCACTTAATCTTAAGTAAAATAACAGTAAAACTTTAATCAACTTTGTATATACGCTTAAACCCAATGTAACGAATCTAACAAAACAATTTTACGACTGATTCGATGTAATTAACTAAAACGTTTCAGCTACGCTTTAATTAACTGTTTGTATCCAACGTGGAAACAGTTTAGCCCACAAACATTAAGCAAATTGATGTTTATTGATAACCGTCGATTGTCAATAGACAAACCAATTTTCATAGACAAGCCCTCATAAAAGTCAAGGGTGAACCTCACAAAAACCTATAAATATCGTAGCATTCTCTACAAATGATCATTTATAACTGTTTTGGTTGCTAAGGAAATTTCTTTCATTTTATGACCCAAATTATTTATAATTTTTAATACATGTGTGCTCCGAATATACAAAATACCACCGTAAAAATAACAGCACGTGTGCTGTTGTGTTTCTGTGAGTGACTAAAGGATGCCGGAGCTCATTTCCATGTCCCTTCCTATAAGTAACTTTTATAAATAAGTAACAGTGTATAATTTGGTAAAATCTTATCTTAATAACATAGGAACCTCTGTATCCCACACACGTCTACTTCCCTAATAATTTTCGTGGCCAAATTATTAATAACATCACAGTAAATAACATTTAATGCCTATATCTTTTGAACATTATAAAGTCATGAATAAATTTTAATACGATTAGCTTTAAGAACACAAAGCTGAATAAAACAAGATATCGGACTACTTTAATCTTTCATTCGCATTTAGTATTTTTACGCAATTTAGTAATGTTTTGTTTTAGAAATATTATCAATACAGCTTTAATTCGAATATAGCACCCCGGTTGCCACACGGCTGACATGAACGTATTTATGAAATGAAACAATCGCATATATTGAAGTCTCTGCCTCGCAGATATATATTATTTCGATGGTATCTGCCCATCTGGCTGTATGTATGTATGTGTTAGGTATTTATATGTGCGGACGGCAATGAAACACGGTTCATCTTCAAACCTATAATTGATAACCGGCTTAAAAACTTATTAGCTACCCTATATATGTAAACATAATAATAATAAATGCCCTTTCATTAGATCTCTCCACCTTAATTAACACTACCTAATAACTAACAACATAAAATAAATATAGCAAAAGTTAGTTTATAAACTCTTAATATTCTTTAACCTACACTTTCGAATTGGTCGGGCTTCGGGCGGCACAGGGGCGGCAGGTGGCGTAGTAAAAACCTTTTGGTCGTCACGAACCGGTGAGGGAGACGCCACGCGAGCCGGTGAAGGAGGCGCCACGCGAACCGGCAAATCCGCCGCTGGCTTCTCCAGCTGTTCCCCGGCTGCGCCTTCGTCCCGCCTATTACCACAGAAACTAGCGATTGCGGTCGTGGTGACGGCAGTGATGACGAACATGTAAGGATCACAAGCGAGCTCCGTGACCTACGCTTTAGCTGATCGATGTCCAGTCTTGTAGATCGATGTCCAGTCTTGTACGCAATCGCTTGCCCAGAAGTATCACGGAAGGGGTTTCTCCCGTTGTAGCATGTTCCGTATTTCTATAATATAAAAGATGTGTTTAATGCTTCATTAATATCAGTTTTTTCTGTCGTGGCTTTTTAATTACCCTTTTTAAGATTTTTACAGCATTTTCAGCCGCACCGTTCGATGATGGGTGATATGGAGCAATAAACACATGTCTTATCCCACAATAATTAATAAAATTCGCGAATTCTATATTCGTAAATGGCGACCTCCGCTGAATCTCTCCACAGCTTCCAAGGAACTCACAAGAAGAACGGCCCTGGAGAACGTGATTGAGTCATACTCCGCGAACAACTGTTGCCTAATTAAATCAATTTTGAGTCCGCACACAAACGTCACGTAAATTTTCATTTAGATTAGCAGCGAATTTGCAGTTATGTGACATCTTCTTTAAGTCCGCTACGTAGGCCGCCATGTCTTCTGACGCAATCTGACGCTTTGTCTGAACCGGAATCTCTCCGCTAACGCTGATGGTGTTGGTTGTAAATGGTCCTTCATTAATTTAACAACTTCTGTATATGTCAGTTCCGATGGCTGATTTGGACTCGCGAGGTTTACCAGCAGCTCATAAGCCTCGTCCTCCATGCTGGCTATTAATGAGGGTAAGTGTAAATCACCCGCCACATTATTAGCCTTGAAATACATTTCTAGTCTGTCGATGTATGATGACCATTGTCCGTTATTTATCTCAAACGTAGTTAACTTTCTGATCGAGACTTTTTTACTTTTTACTCTTAAACAGTACACGCACATTAGAGTATGTATGTGTGTTCACGATAATCTCAAAAACTATTGAACGGATTCTCCTGCTGGTTTCACTAATGGAAAGAGCGTTAGACGAGGAAGGTTATTATTATATGATTTGAAGAAAAATATCCGTACGAAGCCGGCAGCGGCCGCTAGTAATATTATAAAACAAAACCCTCGCCTCTTATGTCTGTCTGTATGTCGGCGATACGATAATTTACTGTCGTTTCCACTTATGGAAAGAGCGTTAAACGATGTAGGTTTTTATATATAATATATTCTCCAGAAAAAAATTGCATCCGTGCAAAGCCGGAAGCGGGTCGCTAGTAAAGATATAAAATGAAAATCCTATTTCCATCATACGTTGGTCGGCACCTAACAGAGATTATTGTTAAAATTTAACGGGACGTACCGTAAGCGACCGTAAGGCTCCTTTCATTAAAACATTACAGTGTCCGCGACCGACCTTCGCCTCTTGCGAGTTACATTTTCAATTTTACGAGGATAAGTAATGTGTTTTTGACAATAGGGATTTTGAAGGGATCGTCTAAGTCATTAGAGAAGTGTCTGCTCACGACGGGCGTAATACAGATTTCATATTAATGACGACACGAAATTTAAAGTTCTCCGACAGTTTTGTAAGAAGCTGTTTTCGGTGGCGCGGTGGAGAGGCAGCGGACCTATGGTATCTTCATACTCATGTTTTAATATCTGCTGTCTGATAATTTATTTCCTTTTTTTTTTTCATTTCAACGTCTTAATAGAATAGATTAATCATCTTGTGGTGCCATAACGCGTTGAATGCTGAAGGTAATTTATCGAACTTTTGAGTAGATAAACCACAAAAAAAAGAAGAAAATTTGAATTCTTCTAAAAGTTTCTCCTCGATGTCCTTATATGTAGGTTTTTAATTACCGTAGTACCCTCAGTGGAACCATGGAAAAACATAACACTTCGTCGTACCATTAATGGGACTAAAAAATATTTGCTTCAGTTCCATCGATGGAACTATGTAATGGTACCACGGTTAACAAAGGGGTTCTCCGCTCACCATCAAGTGGACCGTCAGTCTGTCTGCCGTACTTTATTGTAAAAAAATCTCCATCGGGCTGTTTAATAAAGCGAAAGCTTGCCAATGAATGTTACAAGTGATATCAGTGCCGGAAAGACGAAATAATCCCTACTTAATAAGAAAATGCCAAGCGAAATGG
Source organism: Synanthedon andrenaeformis (assembly GCA_936446665.2). NCBI lineage: Eukaryota > Metazoa > Arthropoda > Insecta > Lepidoptera > Sesiidae > Synanthedon > Synanthedon andrenaeformis. Next base: position 6,223,910 of record OW387780.2, on the reverse strand, counting down.
CGGGTCAAAATGAATTAATATTTGCGAGGTTATAAATCTTCTGTCTAAAATTTCATTTGTAGTTGTATTTTTTTTATTAATATTATGTTATCTCTTAAAAGATATCCAACATTAAAAACGGACTGTGTACAAATATAATAAATTATATACCTTAAAATAAAGACAAAAATATGCGGCTGAACACATTCTTATTATAAAAGAAGTATTTAGTCAATGCCTCCTTTAGGTAGTCTCACTAACTTATGGTTAAGTTACTAAAATTAAGTTAATAACTGGGAGCTGGGATCTCCACTTCTGGATAGGCCTCTCCAAAGGCTCGCCACCACGCACAGTAGGTACTCTGCGCTTCGCACCCAGCCGCTTCCTGCTAAACCTTTCTCGCATTTAGCACTTAATATAACGTAATTTATATGCTAGACAGTTGGTCAGTAGATGACTCAAAAAACATTTGCATCGTACCAACTACATAATCAGTCGGCGAATTGGTCTGTGGTTCAGAAATCAATTATGCAATTCATAACAGCTACACTATATATGTACAAATATACATTATAATTTGCGTTATATACCTACATTTATACCCAGCTTTATGTAAAAAACTAGTTTTTGCCCGCGACTTCGTTCGCCCTTTCTTTGTCTTAAACGTTGAATCATAAAAAAAACATCGTCTGACTAAATCTTTATTGTTTATATATTTATATCATACGTTGAATATTTTCTATGATCTCTCGGGAACAGTACTTATTCTGAATGAAAGGTGTCCTATGTCCTTTTCTATATCCCTGACAACGTGTATAGAAAATTTCATGATGATCGGTTGAGTAGTTAAGACGTGAAAGCGTAACAAACAAACACTCAAAAGAGCATAACTAGAGTAATTGTTTTTAAAAAGACAAGTGAATATACTTAATACTAAACAGTTTCCTTCGTACATTATTGAAATTTCTTCAATTCTTCAAATGTTATTACAAACATTTTGAATGACATGCGACTAAAGCCCTTTGTACATTAACTCAAATTTCTTCAATATTGTTTACGAGGCAATTATAATAAATTAAAATATGAAGTACATTAAGTTAAACATTTTTAAGTAGAAAATCACACGCGAAAGCAGTATATCTAATTATACAGTCAATTAGTGTTAGCAACACGCACGGTTTTATTAATGGCACACTTTGAAATAATGTTACCGTTGCTGCGTGACGAAGAATATTGTCAAAGACTTGGTATTTAATTAACTCAAAAATGTATACCATGCGGCGTCTGACAGCGTCTGCCGTCACCTAAACAATATATCACGTTAATAAAGTTGACGGGAAAAGATATATCCTCTTATAAACACTGATACATACACTGTGCTTATATACTTAGGACTTTATAGATTTAATAATATACATTAACGACCACAAACCGTCCTCGTATATCAACCTTCTCCGTCGCACATCATCCATTAATAGGCAATAAAATCGCGATTTTATTTTCTCATAGATAACAATTGATAAAATCTACTTCGTCTGGTTAACACATGGGTGTAGGAAGAACTTTCTTCGGATCCTGAAAAGTATTAAACGCAACGCAATGATTTATATTATAAAATAAACATTACATAAGTAGAGGAATTTGTCGTATATATACGGCTGTGGCCAAATGGACTCGAAAATAATTGTCCAATAAATCCGACTCTGGCGGCTAAAGGATTAAATCACTTTTTGTAAACATTGCCTTCAATACATTTTTTTTTTAATGTACACCTAGTGTTTTTGATCCCAATTGTTAATCAAAACGCAATTACTCATCGCTAAGACCATGACAAAGCCTCGATTGTGTACTTAATAATAAATGTGTACCTGGGGCCACTTAATTGTTATCCAATAAGGGTCGTTTATACGTTTCAATTAAGATACCCATTTCAAAAGACTTAGTTATCTACCGACGAACTGATGGTAAATAAATAGATACCTACCGTCCATTCATGAAATAACAAAGCCAGTAATTAAAGTAAGCGTGGATATCTAAAAGTCCCGCACTGCAGTCTGCAATAAAATTAAAAATTTTGTATAAATACAGAGCTGAGATCAGAAATTCACGCAGGTCATTGGATTTTATTTTCCATAAGCCCATAAAGGAATAAGATGTATTTTTTATTGCTGCAATACTCCTCTTCCAAAACAGTACGCTTCTCATCTATTTCGTCAAAATTCAATTACCCATTTTAACTTGATTTTTACTACTTATAAAATAGAATAGTAAGATGATCTCTTATATTACCTATATTAAATACTTAAGTGAATTAATTAAGTACACAAATCTGAAGAATTGAAGATAATCTAAATAAAGTTTAGTTAAATTTAAATTTATTTTATTTAAGTTTAATATTAGTAATATTATAGTTTTTAAAGTCGCGTATTACGATGTTAATATTTAAATATTTTGTGAATGTGTCTGGTTGGAAACAGCTTGATAAATACTTAGTATTATAATATAAATTACAAATGAACATAAGCCAAAGCTCGGATCACTTTTTTTTTAATTAACCGTATTACAGCTAACCGGACCAACCGACTTACCTACATAAAATTATATAGCCTACTAGTGGCCCGCTCCCGGCTTCGCCCGGGGTGCTTTTTTGCAATCCAGCCGATAAATTACTTTAAACCGCCATCTGTGAGAACCTTATGGAACTCACAGATAAATAATTGCTGTATTGAATAAGTATCAACAGATAGCGCTATGTTAATAATATTATATAATTTGCAAAAAAAATAATAAACAAAATAATAAACAAAATGTAATATAAACTATCCTATTTTTTAAGTTGGACCAAATTACATATAGTTACGAAATTTTATCAAAATTAGTTCAGTAGTTTCGGAGTTTTTCCCGAACATACATCGTGACACGAGATTTTTATATATGAGATAGATAGATATGCTTTCTACGATTATAGAACAAAAAAAAACATATTAAATTGGAACAACCGTCACGATTGTAGTAAAAATGTAAACATGATGAAGGGATTATCTGCAGTAAAAAAACAATGAGGTCATAAAGTCGGCAGCGCTAGCGCGTGGGGACAAAGTAACGGCGAGGCCGATTTAACAACCTTATCCAATATACATGCAAGGCTCCCACCTGAGAAAACCTTTACGATAGTCTACGAAGTAAATGTAAATCTGGCTTAGTTAAAATCTTTTAGCGCATTGAATCGAAGTACTTACTTTTATGGCTGCTTTCAATAGCTGCTTCATTTTTTTCCTTTTGCAACACTTTCTTCAACTCCTCGCTGGAGAAACTGCCAGCTGAATAATACATCCTTTACAAGGGCTCTACTTAGTAACAGACCGACTTTATTTATATGAATTTAAATTAATGCATTAAAATAGTTTGAGACACAGTAGTAACTGAGATAACATTGAAGAAAAATTAATTTCGACGATCGACGACAGATGTCGCTGCTCCAGCAGGTTACGCGCTATCGTTTCATTCCTGAAAAATCCTTAATGCACACTTTTCATACAAGAATTCTATCTGAGCGAAACATTCACCGAGCGTGTCGCATGTCGCATGTCGGTCCGAATTAACTATTAGTATGACGGTCCGAATTAACTATTAGTATGACGGTCCGAATTAACGCATAATGTACATACAATACATTGATTTTAGTAAATTTTCTTGTGGGCATTTATAAAGGACACTACAGGCTTCTTATGTAATTTTTTCTGTAGGTGCACCTTAGCAAAGAAGGAAAAATAAAATCAAGATTTTTAATTACAAGTTTATGACAGGGTGATGTCCAAAAAATATTCACGACATACTCTCTATTCTAGTCTCTATTGCTTGAAAACTCTCGAATAACTGGAAAACGAACGAAGATCGAGGCATACAACGACCTTATGTTATGTGTTGCCAGTACTCCACTGAAAAGAGTGGCCAGATACCTCTTGGGGGGTTATCCTTATCCTGCTGCACAGTTGTTGTTCGCTTACCCTGTTAGACACTTTGAATTCGAAGGTCTCGGAGCCGTAAATTGGCATTATTTCAATAAGGGTTTAGGATTATTCTTAGAATCAGTCTAAAATTCATTCCAAATCCAACCGTCCATGCTCTCCGAATCTTGTGAAATATTCATTATACTAATTATAATCTAGGGGTTGAGACAAATTAAAGGTAGCCGAGGGCGATTAAAAATTATTGCTTTGATGAGTCACATTAGAGGTAAGGGTATAGATCGTTAAGGTTTAGGGTACGCTATAATGCGGTCATAAAATTGGTTTCACCAACATATCTATTTGAATATTACTTTGTGTAATTGCGTACATAAATTTCAATAAATTTCAATTATTTACTTTAATATGCATAGAAGTTTTCTGTTTCAGTAGGTATGCGATTGAAAAACTTTTTTTTATTTGTATACGGGATAGCGATTGACTCTAGCTCAATGGGAAAAAATATTTAACTAAATAAGTATCTTGTTCTAAAAATTATCTTGTTCTTGCTAAAACAATAATACTTAATTATGATGTACAAAGTACCTATGCCTGCGACTTCGTACGCGTGATATTCGGAAATCGATTGGGATGAAACAAACAAATTTTATGGGAATCTTGCTACAATGCATCAGTAAAAACGCATTAAAATCGGTTAAGCCGTAACTGAGATTAGCGTGCACTACGACAACAAGAAACAGCGATTTTATTATAATATGTGCGATGTTCGAGAAAACAATTCAAAACACAAAATTTTATCTCAGTTACCTAATTACCAAGTGTAATTGCGTAAAGTATTTCAAAGGACTCATTAAAATGTAAAATAATGAAAATTGGGTATTTTGTGTAAAAGCTTTAATTTGTTTAACTATGTAAAACAAACTTGGTGGATCATTAAGAGGGGCAGACACATAATAATTATAGCGACACCGCGGAACATTATTAACATAATTCCAAATTATTATAAGTAACTACTTAGTTTATATTTAGAATTTTTGCATTTTTTTCAATGTTTATTTACGATAGAGTAAGCATTTGGGAATGTTGTGTGATATGTAACCGCTCCTGTCTGCCGGCAGGCACGGACCTAGTGCGTATCTTACAACGCAGAAGCTGAAGAGTGCTCTCCCACAGTCGAGTCTGCTCCTCGACAACTCCCTCGCGAGCACTTATCGTACGCTGTTCCTAAAACAATTCCATCGATATGTAATATATAATGGCACTGCGTTGTGCAGTCATAAACTGACAACTTCTATAAAATAGAAAGAGCTATTAAGTTTGTGTGCGTTCAACAATGCCAAATTCATGAATTTTCATTTTATGTTAAGGTCGTCAGACAGGGTGACGGTTACTTGATAGGTGGCTACCGTTACCTATAAAAGCAACGCCACAAGTGCCCTCCGATCGTAGCAGGATTAAGGATAAGGTATTAAGAGGAAATGGGAAAGCGAGCTCTGGCCACCAAAATAAAACAGCACACATGCTGTTATTTCACGGTGGTGGGGGGTGGGCTGCCGAAATGTCGGTGCACTCCGACCGTAGAATGGATTGTGAAGGGATCGGGAAATAGGCTATAAAGGACTAGAAAAACTTGTATATGTATGTTTTGTCTCTTTAAATGTCAACAGCACATCTTTTCTGGTGTTGCATAAGAAAATGGCTTTTTATGAAAATGGCTTGGAGCCCATTTTCATAAAAAGAAGCAAATAAATCCAATAAAAACTTGCAAATTTTCGTACACAAAAGAATCGTTAAACTGTTACGAGCATTACCTCTTCTAAGTTTTTTACAACTTGCTGTATATCGTTCACCTTTTTCTTCATGGCCTCCATTTTCGAAGGTTTCCTCGGAGACTGCATTGAGTTTTTCATTTCAAACATTACAACTTCTTGCAAACTTTCCGCCTTTGTGATTTTTTGCCTCAAATTTTTCCATTCATCCTCCTTACTATTCAGCTGGTCAGTCAAATCTTTCACTTGATTCTTGAGGGGTTCCATTTGCGATGTTATATTGATAGAGGTCGCTTCGTACACACGTTTCTTTTGTTCGTATTGTTGTTGGATCGTTTGAAATTCCTCCTTCACAGGTTTGATTTTGTCTGCGAGCGGCTGAATCTCTTGACGCACTTGAGAAAGTTTCTGAGCTGTTTGCGCTACCAACTGAAATTTCGTATCTATTATTTTCTAATTAGGTTAGTTAACTTATAAGTAAAGCACTTTTATAAAGTTGTACTTGAGTAATTTTTCAAATTAAAATTCGTTCGGCATTACGAATGCCAATTAACATTTAAATTTAAAGGAATAGTACCTGGGTGACCGAGCTTCGCTTATGAAACATTATAGAAAACAAAGTCAAGAATACATCATGCATTGTTTATTTTATTAAAATTTTTAATACTTAATAGAAACAATTTGGACTTAGACAATATGAGAAGAATTGAGATAATCAAACATTTTAATTTGCCTATACCTATAGTCTAACGAAATGCCGCAAGTGTTAAAAAAAAAAAATTTCAAACTCGTACATTAGCTTCCTGATTTACTTTCACTTCTAATTGTGTTGTGCATGTGCGATGCATTTGTTCTTTATCCTATCGTGAAATTGCTCTGATAAATGATGGCGATTTTAGAAGAGACGCACTAAGTCATTGGGAAACAATGGCGGATCTAGTTTGACTCGTCCGTGCAAACAACAGTCACCAAAAGAATTACGATTTACACGATTATTAACGCGTTCATCTGGAAAATGTGAAGCACCACAGTGAATACATGAAACTTCGAATAGTCACAATGTTTGGTACAGCACGTCTGCTCTATCGGCATATTTATATATTAGAATGTTTCCTCTCAAAGCTCTACAGCGTCTCTACAGGATTATTGGAGGGAGAGTTAAAAAAATGTTCAAAAAATAATCCTAATAATAGGATAAAATAACTCAAGTATATGTGTTACCGTTTTATTGTAATATTACTAAACCGATTTTGTCGAATTTTGTTGTAGCGAAAGTTTTACGCTGGAAAAAGGCTACATTTTTAATTTTTTCTCCCCTTAGGGTGTGTTACAAAGTGTGAAGGTTAGTATGAATATTAATTTTCATACCAACTTGATGTATTAATGAAAATTAATGACTATATATGCATAGGTATGTACAAAAATAAAGAAAATAGATTTTATGATTACAATAGATCTACTGATAAAGTAAAATAGAGTTTCCCTAATTTAAAATGACAAAAAGGTGTGATTTTATTAGTGAAAACTATTTAAATCCTTAAAATCGCTTTTATAGTTCATCATAAAATTTTGCCGATAATGGATTTTTATTACAAAACTTAATTAGACGACCGAGAGCCGCAGGCATCAAACCAATATAAAAAAGTTGGAAACCTCTGGAGAGAACTTATTCTTCAATTCACGACGACATAGGTCTTATCTAAAAATTTGCGTAATACTACCAATTGTGCCAGATTAACATTATTTTACGATGAATATTTTAATGACGGCCACTATTGTTAAGCAGACGAGGTGACTTTGGCTATACCTAAGAGTGCGTTTGTTTGTCGTGTAGACCTCAATTAATGTTTTGACATGTACTCGTATTGTGCTGCGAAATTGGGTTAGCCAGATATCTCGAGTACACCGTCGCGTCGTTTACTAAATCGTTGGTAAGTGGTCGTATAATTTCTGAAATACTTGACCGATACAGGTCATGTGACATCATCTCATTCCACAAAAGATATTTTTTCGAAATGATGGTTTACAACTATGCTATTAATTAGGAGCTATCAATTTTGGGTTACGATGAAATATTATACTCATGGCGAAAAGAGCTAACAACGTCCATAGGAAAGAATAAAACGTTATCTTTAGAAAAGAGCTAACAACGTCTTCTAAGCCTAATTATGTAATTAAATGCAAAGGTTATCCAAGATATCCGAGAATATCCGGCATTGATAAGCTCGAACCACATGACTACATGCTCGAACACCGTTCGATCCATCTATTATTGATAGAGTAGCATTCCAAAAAATAATACTAATTGAAAAACAACTTTTTGTATTTGTGATTTTATTCTTTACTTGATATATTGGAATGCTAAGTTATTTGTAAGTAAAGATATAAAAAGGGGGTATGGCCGCTTTCCATATATCATTTTATTCTTTAGCGTCTTTAAGTGAAAACTACTCTATAGGTATTACGTATCCGTTACCGAGCTTTGCACTAAAACAATATTAACAGATCCAGGCCAGATTTTTGAATTGTTGAGTTTTGAAGTTAGAAGAAGAAATTATAAGTTATAAGTAGAATGGTCAAGCATTATACAGGAAATGAATTATTTAAGTAATGAAGTAAGTAAGTAAGTATTTAAAAAATATTTTATGTTTTTTGGTTTTTACGTAATTCATAGACGCTTCAAATGATTTTTGGAATATATTTCTGCCATATCTACCCCATAGTAAAAAAACTCCATTGTTATACCTGTGACAATTCGTGTAGTGATTTTTTTCCCAGTTCCACATTCTTATTGTGTTTGCTTTCTGTCTCCTCATCGTCAACTTTTAACTTGTTGTGATTGACGAGCGCCATTTCTACAGTCGGGTCCGCTGTGTTGATAATGTGTAATGTTCTTGTTAAAATCCCCGCTTCAACCTTTCGTGAGTAACAGGTGCAAACGTTTATATGGTACGTACAAATTGAAATAAATGGATGTCTACTTATCATAATAAATGAAGTGCTCACCTTGAATGATGAGAGATTGGCTCGTTGCCTCTTGTACACTGTGCTCTTTGTGCGGAGTGAGTTGACATATTTCTTCAATTCCTCTCCCCTTAGGACAGCGTCTCCGAGCAACTGCTTAACCTGAACGAAGTATATACATATGAAGAAAAGTTCTAGTAAAATTGTATGTTTGTTACTAAACAGTCAACACACACTTGGGAACAATTAGGATGTTTCTTTACTCCTACTCAGTTTGAAGAAGTATGTACCCAATTGAATTTTGAATACTTAGTCCTCCACATTTTGACGAGCCATTTGATCGAAATGTTAAAGTGCTTGCCTTAACGGCCTGCCTCATGGATCCCGGATTCGATTACCGAAATGAACTTTTCTAAGCTTAACCTTGATTTAGTAGTGACAGGGCACTATTAACACAATGTGCGTTTTCAAGTTATTTGGGCAGCTCGTTTGGCGGCAGTTACAACACCCTTACAGAAGACCATCGTAAAATAACAGAATGTGTGCTTGTTGTTGTGTTACAGTGAGTGAGTAAGGGATGCCAGAAACCATTTCTCTAACCCTAACTAATCACTTGCTACTGTTGTTGGCAATGTTGGCATTAAATCAGTAGTACCCTAAAAATTAAACAGTATAAATTTTTAGGTTTTGACAACAAATAAGAAAAATAAATACCTAAGAACACTGATTTTAATGTAAATTTATGTTATAAACGAATATTTTTTGTTTTGATTGTAAAAAAACAATTCAAGGTATTATATAATAATGTGGATCAACATTGAAAAAATCATTTCTTTTGACAATAAACGTCAAAGGAAACGGTTTGTTATCTCACCAGAATCTCTTTGGGTGTTCGATATAATGACCGATTATTTGAAATGGAAAAATCAGAAAAAAAAAATCTCGTCTGATATGGCGATGGGCGCGTCCAATAGACATCCGAGAAATACTATAGATTTCAATTAACTGTAGAATGCCAATCGCCTCTTTTCTCTCGATTGAGAGAGCGCGAAAGCTTTCCAGCCTTACACCAATAATCAATTAAGCCTTAGACGTAACGAAGGCTCGATCCACCATTACTTATACCTATCTATTGTGAATTAAGTAAGTAGACAAGTGTGTAATTAGAATGTAAGTATATCCTCTTTCATGTCCCATTTGCAATCTATGTTTATAGGATCACCTCCTTGGCAAAGTTATTGTAAATATGTGACCTTTTGTATTGTGTTCGTGAAAATGTTAGCCATTTTTTACTGCGTTTAAAATTGAATTTAAAGACAAATTTCCTACGTAGATTAAATAATGTTTTTTATTTACATGTAAAACTTAGAATACTTAGGTAATGAAAAAATATTTCCTTTGATTGTTCCAGCCTTGAGATTCTTGGGATTGCTTATTCTTTAGCCTAAGTCGGTATTTTTAGCCTACGGATATTATACTTAAGAAAGAAAATCTCAAAGAATTTTAAAAGTAATTTTTAAAACATTTCAAATCCTCTGTTTTTCAAGCAAACGACATTTTATCTCTAGTTTATTTTGAACAACACATTCCTTTCACTATACTGTTTAAATAAAGCAAACGCTTTCTTTGTCAGAAATGTTGATAACATTTCTGTTGCAGTTCAAATTTTAAATTCCATTTCACACGAGCTAGCTATTCATGAAATTATCATTAGTCCGTTTTTGACAAACAGATTTTCCTCATAGTTATGAACGAAATTTGAATAATTTATTCTTCTATCAATCCGAATCCGCCAATCAAATGAGAAATATTAAATCCCGGCTGGACTGGACATATTTTCTTTAAAAAAATATTTATACCCTTTATAAAAAATAGAATATTTGAATTTTACACCAGTGTTCATTTTTCCTTTTTTTTGTTTCCTGTTATATTTATGTATGTAAGATGACTTATATTTTAATGAATGACTTATTTAAAGAACATTCACTTACATAATAGTACCTTAACGAAGGTACCTGTAAAATTATATTTTCGAACTTAGTGTCGTCTTATCGACATATTATTATACTATCATAATAATATACAAAAAAAGTCTTGCCAACCTTCAATGGTGGACTCTCCCCATTGACATTTCCCCATTAAAAATTTCAATCAAAATCATCTCATGGAATGAAAACTCATTTACGCTAACGAATTTGGATGAAATTTGGCATACAGATAGTTTATTACTTGGATTAACATAATATATGTATATGATTTACGAGCATAATAAGATCCACATCGCAAATGGTCCATTGAGACAAAACAAAACGTTTAATTGTCAGAATTCTTGAAAAAAGAAAAACCTACGACTTCAATAATAAACACTTAAGAACATGAGCACCAGAATGTATTCTGTAGGTACTTGTGATTGTAGATCGGCCAAGGTGGCCTCGTGCTCCCTTAGAGTGGTGGTTAGTTCGTCGACGCGGGCAGCGCTCGATTCCTTGTTGCGCTTGATGACGGCCGCTTGTTGTCGGAACGGCGCCAGTTTATCTTCCTGAGGGCCGGCTGTCGCCAAACGCCGTTGCACCAACTGTTCCAGTTCCCCGTTCACGACTGCAATCTACATAAATGGTACAAGGAATATTACTTTTCTTTATTAAAGTCGAAGCGTTCTCATAATTGTCTCGGAGAAAATCGAGATGCAATTTCAAAATACACAAAAGGTTGAATAGATAACTTAGTTTAATGAGTTACTTGAAAGCTTTATGCTAGACGAAACAAGATATGACGTCATAAAAAGCAACTCGATTAAGTTTTTCAAAGGTTTAAATGTTGGATATTTGTTATTGTGTTTCTGTGAGCGAAAAGGGGATGCCAGAGCCCATTTCCCTATCCCTTCCAAATCTAATTCCTATTTTTAATCCTATATTGGTCGACAGCGCACTTGCACCACCTGTTGCTTGTGTTATTGGCGACGGTAGCCACCTACATGTGGACTTTCAGACTGTCTGTCGAGCTTAACATAAAAAATTACTTCGTGTTTATCTTAATAATAAGTAGTTAAGTTAACATTAGGATAAATGAAGACAATAAATGAAACATATACAAAGTTCACTTCCATTTCGTTTCATTATACATTATGATAAAATAAATGTACATGACAGAATTCATTTATAAATTGAATTTGTATTCACTATCCAAACTTTTGTTTTGTAATTTTAGTGAAGGTAATTACTATGCATTTTGTATGTGGGACTCGTCCGGCGAAGTGACTTATCACCGGACCCCCCCCCCCATCTTCCACCATCGGCGGCAACTGTGAGACCCGGGATCACAGCGAGACCTTATTCCCGGGCCCCACAAGCACCGCCATATCCTCGCGGACCCACCTCCTGCAGCCAGGCTACGTTCTAATCCTATGGCGGCCCACTGGAACATTAATGGGCCACCACACCTCTCATCAAGTCCCGGACGCCAGATGCCTTACTCTGACGCCCGGAACAGCCGGACGACGCCGCGCGCCGCCGCAGCGGCATATACCGGCTCTTCGGCCCCGTGTGAGGCAGTCCTCGGGGGCCGGATTTACCTGGGAGCAACCCCAGCACCGTAGCCCACAGACCCCTTTGCCGACCCAGGTATCGACATCACCACCGGCGGATGACCAGGAACCTGGGTCCACCCCAGGCTTTCCCAGGATACCTAACTCACTCCCCCGACACACATCTGGCGAGAGAAGGGGAGGGATACTTGTCCCTGCCCAGCCGCCGAGAACACTTCTAGTACCTACTAAGATAAAAAATTATACAACAGAATTAAATTTTCCTAAATATTTCAGGGCTAATGCGAGCCGCAGGTGAAGGTGTTCAAAGAATTATGACACTGGGGCGCTTGATAGATGGTACTAGATAACGCTTATTTTGGGGTCCACTCAGTAATGATAACGCTGAAAGGTTTTTTTAGTATGAATGGTTTGCCCTTTTTATCTATAGGTAATACTTTTTGCCTAAAAAAATAACAGTGTCCACATTTGTGAACATTGTATTACAATGTAATTACATTTAAAAAACCTCTACAGTAAAAATTACCTTGTCTTGCACAATGGCTATATCTGATTTCGTCGGATGCGTCTCCATTGTAATAGTTTGCATAATATTTAATTCTCTCTGTAAATGTGCTATTTCTTGTGGCAACTTCTCTTTCACCAGATAGTTGTTTAACTAAAAAGAGTCATTTATAATTAAGTATATGTACAAATTTGTAAGGAATTTTTAATATTTAAAAATTATATACTTAGGTAGGTATATAATTTTTAAATATAATATATATAGCAATTAAATACACACACAATCATGTAATTATACGCAATTTATTAATTACCTGTTAAGTTCGTTTCCTAATTACAATAAATGTGAAAGAATAAGTGAAAAGTCTATTTAAATGTCAATAGTTACCTGAATCTCCTCTTGCAAGTGCTTAATAACCTCATTTATGCTTTTGGGAGTAGCACTTTGGCCGTGAATCACGTTTAAGTATCGCTTGAGTTGATCCGACGCGATCTTCAGTTGAGATTGTTGAGTTTCATACTTGAAATTCAAACAAATTTTATTTTGATATACTAGCGACAGGACCCAGCTTTGTACGGATGCAATTTATATACACAAACCTTCCTCGTTTATCGCTCTTTCCATTAGTGAAAATCGTATCAAAATCCGTTGGGTGGTTTAGAAAAAATTATGGGAGAAAGCGGACATCGACTTTACAATATGTATGCATAGCATACATGTTTGAAAGCCAAATAAAAATTATTGTTTCAATTTTCAAATGACGCTTCATTCACTTCAGCAATCAATACAAAGTTAAATACTTAATAGATCATGGATTTTTTTCGTGAACTATTTCTTAACTGTGACGACTTAACTGTGAGGGATTGTTCTTTTCATGTTTCCTTTTTTAGTATTAGCTTACTCGTACTCGTATACTATTCATATTATGCTATTTATTTTATTGTCTTTGTGCTTGTCATAATTACTCTTTTTTGTCATAAAATTGCATATTTTAAATCCGTTACTCCGTTCTGTTAATCCTGTTAAGACTAGCTTTTGAATAAACTTTAAAAAACCTAACCTTTGACGAGTTTGACGTCACAACTGATGAAAAATTGAGACGTTCTATTTAAATTTTAAGGAAACGAGTGAAATTGAGACAGATAACCATTTATAAAATTACTCCCAAGTCTTAATAGCCTATTTTATCTTTTCATTGTTGTTTTTTTTTATCTATAGTTCCCCTTTAAATATACTTTATATTTGATCGAATAATTATTGTAATTAAACAAACATAGGCTACACGTTTTCTACACATTGTATACATATTACATTACAGGCTATTAGCTACCTACATAATTTTCAATTGACTAACATAATATTTATTCAAATGTTTATTTACCTGATGTTCAAACTCCTTAGTTTTCTCCTGTTGAAGTCTCAATAATTTGCTAACATTTAACAACTCCTCTTTCTCGTGTACGTCGACTAGATTCATCTGAACGTTTTCGAGTCTTTTTATTACTGAAAGCAATTTGAAAAGTACTAATATTTTTGAAGCGATCTTTCTGCATTCAGAAGGAAGTTTGCTTGTAACTGTTTACCTATTTTATAACTGATACTGATATTAGTTTAAATTGTTATACATAGTTGATGTGAAATATTATTACATAAAAAAACACATTCCGCTTTGTTGTAATTACTTATTATCGATTTTTTCATACCACCATATTATTAACCAGGCCAACGTTTACGTCCGCTAATAGGAAAATAATTATATCGTCCCTTACGCTATTGTGACCTGTGGCAATTACGTAATAGTCTCATTCGAGTTCTAATAAGAATTAAAAAGAAATAGTTGAACGGTCTTTGAGCTTTATCTGAATTAATTAAACACTCAATTCTACACACGTAGTAATTATGATTGTGAGAGCACCTTATTTATTATCCTCTAAGTCAGAAGATAAAGACTGACTTAGAAAAAATTGTTTAATAACTAGGTAAGTACAAAAAAATAAAAAAGGTTGAATTAATATTGCAATTGATCAATAAAAACAGAGAGGATACTAATTTATTCGCTTATTAGTCAGTAACTGAACCATACAACAACGGTTCAGGTACCGACAGTCAAGCCTTTCGGCAAATGAATTGAGATGAAACTAGAGGTGCAGAGATACACACTGTTTCCTCATAGTTGCATAGAAGCAGTCTACTCTGAATTCACCGAACATCAGTTAAAGTATCAGCTTCTATTTAAAAAAAATGTATCTTATAAATGGCTCAATAACTGTGTACTAAATCTAATGTAGGTATGTCCAATAAATCTGACAAATTATGGTCTTGATACTAATTCATAGTAGTGTTTTAGACAATTTACTTAATTTGGAGGTTTTCCGATCCGATCGGAGTGGTCAGTCCCATACTAAGTGCGAATGTTAGTAAGTATCCTCTTAACTGGCCTGGTTAACCAATGCGAAGTCGATCCGACAGTATTGAAAGATGTTCCAGATATTGCCCTCCCATGTTAGAGATTTTCTTTGCTATTTCAATTCTAAGAAAGTGTGGTATTGCTACATGTATTCACAATGGGTAGTGTACACAAGAGACAAACGAAATTTCCTCAGTGGTAGTTAATTGATTCTCAAACTTCCCACCCTTTATCTATCAAGCGTCAAAACCACATTAACTAATTACCTAGTTACCTAGTATAATACCTAATCAAAAGCGATTTGCACGAGTCTAAAGTATTGAACAAAATACATACCTACTTGTATGCTTATACCTACCAATATCTCTCTCGACGGCCATCTCCTTAATATCGTTAATAATTTCCGAGGCGTTTTCCTTTTGTAGCATCCTAGTTCTTTTATGTACGTTCTTGAATTCGTCTATGAGATTTTGGTACAAATCTAATAAATCCTGGATTGTATTGTTTTGAGCAACGTCGGTGGGTATATCTGGTATTTTTAGATATCTACAAATCAAATAACCAATAAATTCACTGTGAGAAAGGTTCAAATCTGAAATATTCGATCTGTTATATGTACTGATATAAATCCTTGTGTAACTGCGTAAGCAAATAGGTAGTGTTCTTCTTATGTGCTTCTTATGCGGTTGAAGGTACATTCAATACTATAATAGTGGAATCAAGCGTTTCATGAAATCAAATTCAACAAATAGATTTCCAAGAAATTCGTTTACAGTTGGTAGAGTACAATGGTAGGCTTACTATTCTATTATCATAAACTAGACTGCTATAACCACACACTTACTAAAGAAAGAAATAATGAAAAAAGCACTTGTGCTATAATTTTAATCTCGTGAGTAAATGTGAGAAAATCCATCCATTCCCATTCCTTTCCTCTGTCTTTTGTATATTCCTAGCTGGCTTGTTATGGCGAAAAAGCTACATCAATTCATCAGCGTGCTTGCCGACATTTTTCACAAAAAATCCTCCCAATTTTAATATGAATCACCTCAATTAGTCGGCCTTACAATATACCTCATACGTAAGTGATTTAGGAAGAAAGTAAACAAAAGTGTATAGAGGAAAATTGGCGTTTTTCCTACGCCCAATTTTGGCGTTTTTCCTACGCACCAATTTTTTCTTACGCCCGAGATGACCGTTCGAAATCCCTTGGGAAACCAATAACAAAGATCCAAATAATATTAGTACAAGTCACGTTAACAATTAGTGTCAACACGTCTCTCTTCCCTAATAATATAGGTAATTAAGTATAAGCATCGAAAATATTGGAATATATTCGTGGCGAACAAAAGTAATCACGAGCTGTCAAACAACGTTCTGCTATTGTTTCTCTTATTAAGGTTTCATTTTTCACACGAGGCTGGTCTTGCATTTTTCTTGTCCAGTTTATTTTCAGAAGTGGCGTATGATTTCCTAAAGAAACGTTCACAAGGATGACCTGCATTCAGGATCCTACAAAAAACAGGTCCGTTTGCTGATATTGACAGTCAGTTTTGTCAGCTAAATTCAATTCAATTCATTTATTGCGAAACCGTAATGTATATAGAAAGATGTTAAAATATATTTATAAAAGACCAGTGTTATGGACCCTGTCGGGCATGCAACTTAAGGGACTAGGAGAGAGGAAGCGTAAAATATATATGTATATAAAAATTATTTTATTTTATTTGAATTAAATTTTAAATTAAAAAATAAATAATATTTACATATATTTACATTAAATAATTATATGATCTATAAAATATTCATTAGTATTATGGTAACATTCACTATTTAGGATTTTTTTCAATTTTTTTATAAATATGATATTGTTGTTTTCTTTTTTTAAATTATCTGGTAATTTATTATATATTTTTATAGAAGAACTGAAGGTATATGAAGAATTTAATTTTAATCGTGATGTTGGTAATATTAAATCATTTTTATGTCGTAGTGTATACTTGTATGGTAAGTCTTCACGTTTTGTATAAAATTGTTTATATTTTCGGACAAATTTACACATCTCCAAAATAAATATATAAGCTGGGCAGAGTTAATATTTTATATTCGAGAAAGTATGGTCTACAGCTATCAGTCTGTTCTATATTTGCTATGATTCTGATTAACTTTTTTTGAAGGGTGAATAAAGAGGCTACATCTGTACTGTTACCCCACAGAATAGCACCATAACTTAGCCAGGCGTGCGCATACGCATAATATGTTATTGCTGTTTTTACGTTCGTAGTCTTTTTAATTTCGCGTAATGCACATGCTAACACTAAGCTATTGTACTAGAGCGGCAAAAAAGCAAAAAAGAAGCTTTCAGTCGTAGGACTGCACTTCTTAAGTGAAAACTACGCCATCTGTTAACATCTTAACAAACTATTGAAGAAGTTAAGCTTATTAGGAACCAAAAAGTACGTACTAATTCGGGTAGATGGCGCTTAATTCATACAATTAAACATCACTGAGGGTATCGCTCATAGAGCGTGGCGGCGAGAGTTCAATGTATTTTTCCCAATACTAAAATTGTGTCCAACGTGCCTAAAAAGGTCTTCACTTTAAAAAAAAACATCGTCTATTAATTGTTTCATGTGCGACGACTGCGTTGATACCAGTATTTTATGATACTAATATAATATCATCCTTCAATGCTATTCCTGCAAAACTGCCCCACCGTGTGAACGGGCTGTAAGTGTTGATATTTTGGATAGGGAAACATTCGCAAGACAACCAAAGAAAAAGCGATACAATAAAACGCTTTTCTCGCGTGTCCGAAGCGATATCTTCGTTTCCTTTATTTAGCAATGCAAATAAATTTTGCGTAATAGAAAAATATACTTAGAAAAACAAAGAAACTGTTGTAATATGAGGGAAGATGATATAAGTATTTAATGTAAAAAGAAAAAATAATACGTGTTGCTACGAACATGTTATTTATTGAAGTCCATAGTTACAGCACACAGATTCTATTTTATTATTTCTTAATATTTTAAAGTAGGTACAAAGAAACACAAAAGAGTAAGTATATATTTAAAGGTTAACTATACAATTAGTACTATTTACAACAGAAACAAAACCACCGAGCTTTACGTTTTGAATCAAATTTACTAACAGGCTTTCCGAAAGGTATTATTTTAATAACGGTTCGGTAATTCTATATTAATGTTATAAAGAAGTATAGTTTGTATTATATATGTTTGTTTGTTTGTATGTAGGAAGTAGTCTTCGAAACTATTTACCAATAATTACAACAGAATTTCAGGATGTACATTAGTTAGAACAGAATTCAGACTAAATATTACAATAGAGCACCAGCCATTTAAAAATAAAGATCCAACTCTTGGCAAAAGTATATAATGTCAAGCGTATGTATGTTAAATGTTACATCTTTTATTTTTCAACGCGGACGAAGTCGCGGGCACCAGCTAGTATTAAGTAAATTATACTCACAAAGACAGGAAATCTGCTACTCGACACATCATCGTACAAAATCAGTAAAATTTGAATAAATATACCTATGTATTTACTTTTATAAGTAAACTGAACTTTGAAAATAACTAATTATCAATCTCAACACTAAGGTTCAGTTCAATATATATATATTATTGGAGTAGTCCATTTATTAAGTCTGGGTCGGACTTCTGAATCAAGAAACTAATAAGTAGCCAGTTAACTCTCGCGCCGGAAAATTAAAACTTTGTTTCAAAAATGACTTTGCTACGTTCCACCATATTTCACAGCTTGGGGAAATGTTATAATAACATTTTGTAAAAAATTACAACGCTAATTAGCAGCAGGGAAATTAAATAGGAAATTGTCTCTTTTTAACCCCCGACGCGCTATGCCAAAACGGGGTGTTATTTATAATAAATTTGACGTATGTAGCTGTGTATGTATGTGTCTGTGTGTATAAAATCGTAGCTCCCAAACTGATCTGTTTTTTTATTTAAAAGCTGACGTGAACGAGATGGTACTTAGCTATAGTTTATGAAGATCTCTTCAGACGTTTGAAGATCATCAGCCCATTTCCTAGTTTAGTTTAGGATTTCACTAATTTCACTAACTAGGTTCGATTGATGTGAAATTTGGTATACTGTTACTTCGGTGGTTAACATGACATGTTGTTGCTGCAGCAATAAGTAGTATGCGGAATAACCAACTCCTCGGCAACTTAAAGCACACTATTCTTTCATCTTTATGCTACCTTTATGTGTGTATGTATGAATGTATGATACCTACAACTAAATATGAAAGCTACGATATTGATACTCACTTTGCAAGGTATGCGGTGTTCTTAACTTTTTCTTTATTGCTTAGCAACCAGTACAGCACGCGATGCACAGTCACCGCGTCTCCAGCGAGCAACTGTGTTCTGAACTGCGTCGGTTCCACGCCAACGGGCGGACGATATTTGACGCTGCCGAGCATTTCCAGGAGACGCACTGATACAGTTTCCGGGTCATCCTCACGGACATCCAGCTAATTTTGAACGATAAACAATGAAACACTTGAAAATATATAATAAAATGAACCACTTGCTAGAGAAAATATTTCAATTCAAATTATATCGTATATTAAATTTAACATCCCAAATCCACATTTCCTCAAAATACCTTATCTTTAATCTTACTGAGGTCGTCATCGCTCTTGCAGCACAAATGGCGTTGCCTTGTGTTAATATACGGCGGTAGCCATCAAATGGACCGACAGCCTGTCTAGCGACCTTTACATAGAAAAGAACTTTGATGTATATAAAGTGATTCCTAGCATAAGTGATTGGTTGCCTTACCGTCTTGTCTATGATTTTACACCGCAGGTGCCGCAGGTAATAAAAATACACCCCCGGAAATATTTAATAATCGCCATATCTTTTAATTGTAGTATTAAAAGATTATAAACATCATGAAAGTATTAAAATATTTTCATAATGTTTATAATCTTTCCGGCACTCATCAATTGCATAGCCATAAACTAAAAGGCTAGTACTAAGTAAACAGATTGGGAACAAAACTGAACATATTGAACTAGTCAGGACTCGAACTCTGAATTCTAGCGCCAAAAATATTTAATTGATTTATGTTTCACATAAAAAATTAATTCATGGATACGATTGCGCAAATGTTAACTAAAAATATTGTTTTCAATAAACCCATTTTTTCAGAGGGATTAATTACACTAGTGATGTTGTCTATAGATTGTGACAGACCTCGACAAGATAACTATCTATAGGTCATAGGGCGTATTATTTTATTTTATCAGGTCACACTGAAAGAGATTTTCAGTTTGTTTATTGAACATACACAATGAGATAACACGTAGTCTTTCTATAACACCTACGTAAGTACGCACGTATTTTTATAGGTAGGTTCTAACACCTACGTTTTAACAAAGTGTAGCGCAAATATTGACCTAAAATTGGGTCTGAAACATAAACCTACATATTATTACAATATGGTGTATTTTAATTAAATTTCTGATAAAATACGAGTAGACTGGTTCTAGCTAAATGATAAACAAACACCCTTCTTGGTTACAAATAACTTTTAGGTACGCCTAAGTCACTTTACTGCCTTTTGTCGTTTATTAGTTTATCATGTTAAACCGACGGCCGCTAAATCTATAATCATTAACAACGACGTAAGTTGAGGCCTGGCAACAACTTTCTCGTCTTTCATCGACGTCCTTATTATTATTATTTTAACATGTATAAATATTTATATATTATTATTTATTATGCACGCGACTTCGCTATCGTAACTTTATAAAATATAACCTAAGTTACTCGCTGATAGTCTAGCTTTCTATAGGTAAAAGAATTTGTAAAATCGATTCAGTAGTTTTAGAGTTTATTTATTACAAACATAAAAATCTTCTCTATGATATTAGTAAAGAAAATCACTCGCCGTGTGTTAGTTTGGTAAAAACTCAAGAAAGGCTAAACGGATTTTAATTCGGTTGACACTTATTGAAAGAGGGATATAAGCAGGGAAGGTATGTGTGTATATATATAAATTGCGCACCGGACGAAGCCGGGGCGGATCACTAGTACTTTTATATAATATTGATTTACTTAAAAACCTAGGTACCTTTTGCAATACTGACTATACTGAACTTAAAATTTACTATGACTATAATATTGGCTATTAATATAAGCCCAAGTAGATAGGATTTCATTTATTAAATATATTCACTTACTTACCTAATGTAATCCTAACGGGCTTTATTTAGGTAATTAAGTTTTAGTGCCTCCTAAAACCATTTCTTAGCAAGATCTTACCTTTTCGTCAGCTATGAACGAAATTAATAAGTCGACAAGCAACTGAAGCAGCTGTTTCTCGTCCAATGAATCGAACTTTATCAAATCATAATTCCTTGACAAAGTCTCATTCAAATGTTTCACTATAAACTTAATTTGCTCAGTCATATTGCACTTTTACTTTTGAATGGGAAAATAATAAAATACTTGATTCAATCTTTAATGATTAAGTGGAGATTATGATTTAACAACGTTTTTGTTGTGAATAGCAGTTGCCATAGTAATAAGCATAGTAACAACCAAGTAACAACAGTCAAAAACACACAATCTAGTGATACACACTGGTATTTATTCTGTGTTATTTCAATAATTAATATTTATTAATAATTCAATAATTAATAATATTCAAAAAGTGAACGTTAAATTTTTTTTTATATAATATCGTTAAAATCGTATATAGGTACAAGGTAATGTATATAATTAAATTTTAGCTACGACCACAAGGGGGCGTAATGGGCATAGAGAGGAATAAGCTTTACACCTCCATGGTAATGTGGGACAAAAATTCTAGCTTATTTATATATTTACTTCCTAATATACAACATACATTGATTGTTCTGAGATGGTTCTGAGATATATTAGGAATACGCGATCTGAAGTGAGATGTATAATAGGCATGGCATGAGATGGCATGATACATTAGGCATAATCAACAGATCAAGTATACTTTATAGTGTAAAGGCGATATTACCATCAAGGTACGTATAAAGGTAGGTACATCCCCATATACCATCGATCAAGTAATCATATAGGTGTAGTATATCGATTGTCTATGCCAATAATCTATGCTTATTATTGTATTGTCTTGGTATTGTCACTCAATGAATTGTCTGTTATGTATCGTATATTTAACTACTATTTTAGCTGAATAAAGCCAATTATCTATCAATAATCTGTTGGTTATTATTTAACAATTTATTCAGCTAAAATATAAAGCTCATAAAAACAATACGATGAAATAATGTCTGAAAATAAAATGGAAAATAAACATGGCGTTGATATGTCACGGGCATCGAAATACTTAAGGCCAGAAAAATTTGAGACAGAACCAAATGCGGTTGGAGCGGATGTTAAGTGGACTCACTGGTATTTTACTTTTACAAATTTTATTAATGAAGAGGCATCTAATGCAAACTCTCATATGAAATTAATGATTTTGGCCAACTTTTTAACGCCCACTATTTTCGCTATTGTAAGAAGCTGCAAAGATTATGAAGATGCTATACAGACCCTTAAAGAGGTTTATATTAAACCTAAAAATCGGATTCTAGCTCGCCATGTATTAAGTACAAGACTACAACGCTCCGACGAATCCATATCAGACTACGTTCGTGTTTTAAAATTACTAGCTCAAGATTGCGAGTTTCAAGATATCTCTAGAGAACAATATCAAAATGAATTTATTTGCAATGCTTTTATTTCGGGGATCCAATCGCAAAAGATTAGACAAAGACTTTTAGAAAATTTAAATTTGACACTAGAACAAGCCCAAAATCTAGCGGTTTCACTAGAGACTGCAGAAAAGAGCTTAGAAGTTTTTGCGAATAAATCGGATTCTTTGTTAAATGCTGTTCCAATACAAAATTCACAATCAGGAAAACCTATTTCCGGAACCGATTCAAAGTACATCAAAAATTACACATACAATAGAAACAGAAGTTGTTTCTTTTGTGGCGGCAATATCCACAAACGTACTAAATGTCCAGCCTATAACGCTATTTGTCAATTATGTAACAAAGGAGGTCATTTTGCAATTGTTTGTCGAAGTAACAAAACAACAAGTGCTATTGAAGTACAGAAAGAAATGTCAAGCTTTAATCATGATGTAAATACTGATTCAGCTGCAATCCTAGCCGCTTCACCATCCAGTTTACGGAAAGCAACAATTCTTATTACTATTAACAATTACACTGCTGATGCACTAGTAGATACAGGAAGTTCCGTGAGTTTTATCGACGAAAATTTTGTGGATGTAATTAAACTTAAGAAGACTCCTTGCAATCAAACTATTACATTAGCTTCTACGTGTCACGTTTCTCACATAAAAGGAAAGTGCTACGCAACGATTGAATTTTATAAACATGTACATAAACAAATTCCGTTGCTAATTGTCAGCAACCTCTGCGCGGATGTCATTATAGGTCATAACATACTTAAAAATCATAAATCCATAGAACTAGAATTCGGTGGTGAAAAAGACCCTCTTAGAATTTGTAGCGTTACGGAAGCATCAGTCCCTCCAGTTTCAATTTTCACAAATTTATCTTCAACTATAAAACCAATAGCAATAAAATCAAGGCGGTACAGTCTGAACGAAGAAATGTTTATAGAGAAAGAAATAGCAACTTTACTTCGAGATGGTGTAATTAAACCTAGTTCTTCACCTTGGCGCGCTCAAGTACTTGTAACAGGAGGAGACCAACATCGGAAACGGCTAGTAATTGACTACTCTCGAACAATTAATAAGTTCACTGAATTAGATGCATATCCATTACCGAGCATAGAAACAATTGTTAGAAAAGTTGCTAACTACAATTATTTTAGCCAAATTGATTTAAAAAGCGCATATCATCAGGTACCTCTAATAAAAAGAGAGCAGAAGTATACCGCGTTCGAGGCTTGCGGAAAATTGTATGAGTTTACTCGTATTCCATTCGGTGTGACTAACGGAGTTGCGGCTTTCCAAAGAACATTACAATTTATTATCGATACAGAGGAATTAGACGCTACATTCTCTTATTTAGATGACGTCACCGTGTGTGGTAAAACCAAAGAACAGCACGACAAAAATCTAAAGAAATTCATGGAAGCTGCAGAAAAATATAAAATAACTCTTAATGAAAGTAAATCCAATTTCTCAAAAACTACAATAAATCTTCTGGGTTACACAATTTCGAAAAACACAATCAAACCAGATCAGAGTAGACTAACTCCGTTATTTGATTTACCTGTACCAACAAACTCATCTTCTTTAAAACGTGCCTTAGGATTGTTTGCACATTACTCAAAATGGATACGCAATTTTTCGGAAAAAATAAAACCTCTTGTTTGTATCTCCAGCTTCCCTATAAATGACACTTCTATCGAGTGTTTTAACTCTCTGAAATCCGAAATAGCAAAGGCTTCTTTATCAGCAATAGATCACAATGAAACTTTTACAGTAGAAACAGATGCCTCGGAGAATGCAATTGCTGCTACCCTGACACAAGGTGGACGTCCGGTAGCCTTTTTTTTTCGCGCACGCTAAGTATTCCTGAACGACATCATTCTGCTATTGAAAAAGAAGCCTACGCCATTGTAGAAGCTCTCAGAAAATGGAGGCATTATTTAATAGGGAGACACTTTATCCTCATAACAGATCAGCAATCTGTTGCCTTTATGTATGATCAGAAACATTCAAGTAAAATTAAAAACGATAAAATTGAACGTTGGCGACTGGAAATGTCTTGTTATAAATATGAGATCATTTATAGAGCAGGAAAGGAAAACCTAGCAGCTGATGCATTATCTCGCGTATGTGCATATATAACACAATCAAATAAACTTCAAGAATTACACAGTTCCCTCGGCCACCCCGGTGTGGTGCGGATGGTACATTGGGTGCGAAATAAGAACTTACCGTACTCGGTTGATGACATTAAAACTGTCACTTCGACATGTCCAGTGTGTGCTGAACTAAAGCCACGTTTTGCAAAAACAAAGGGACAACTGATTAAAGCGACTGCGCCTTTTGAGAGGCTAAATATAGATTTTAAAGGTCCAATTCCATCTAATACACCTAATAAATATATATTAACAATTATAGACGAATACTCGAGATTTCCTTTCGCGTATCCTTGCAAAGACATGACATCGGATACCGTTATAAGATGTTTAAAAGAATTATTCTTTGTATTTGGCACACCTCTTTACATTCATTCTGATAGAGGATCTTCGTTTATGTCAGACCAAATAAAACAATTTCTCTCATCACTTGGTGTCGCCTGCAGTAGAACTACGCCATATAACCCCCAGGGGAATGGACAAGTCGAAAGGCTCAACGGTACACTCTGGAGGACTATACAACTTTTCCTAAAATCAATGTCATTAGACACTATATCCTGGGAAGAGGTATTGCCTATTGCACTACATTCCATACGTTCGTTACTGTGTACATCAACAAATGCAACTCCACATGAAAGAATTTTCAATCACCCTAGAAGATCAGCTAATGGCCAGTCTACTCCTTCATGGCTGATGTCTCCAGGTCCCGTATTGATGAAGAAGAATGTTAGAACGTCTAGATTTGACCCTTTGGTGGAGGAAGTTGAGTTGCTGCAAGGAAATCCAACATACTCACATGTTCGCATGGATAATGGACGAGAAACGACCGTTTCAAATAGACAGTTAGCACCTCTTCCCGTTTCGGATACTTTTACTGAAGATGATGACAGCCCTCTTGAAACTTCAGAGCCTGAGGAGACCCCACAGCTGCAACGTTCAGTAAGGACTAGAAGACCCCCTGCCTACCTTAGTGATTACGCTGTTTAAAAACAATGAAGGGGTAAATGTAGTATATCGATTGTCTATGCCAATAATCTATGCTTATTATTGTATTGTCTTGGTATTGTCACTCAATTAATTGTCTGTTATGTATCGTATATTTAACTACTATTTTAGCTGAATAAAGCCAATTATCTATCAATAATCTGTTGGTTATTATTTAACAATTTACGATAAGTAAAGTTATCACATACATGGTATATCATGTTTACACCATTAAGTGGACTGTCAACCTGTTGGATGATGGCTTCAATCAAACTATATATGCATACTTGAACATGTGGCGTCTACATTTAATTGTCCAATCTATAATAATATTATAAACAAAGTAAAGTTTGTATGTTTGTTTGTATATAGGAAATAATCTTTTACCAATATAATATAATTTCAGGGTGGACATAGGCTAATATAATTATTATGCCGTAAAATGAAAAGGCTTTTTCGTGGTAAGTTCTATAGCTTGTTAATGCCTACAAAAATGTCAGCGACAGTATATGTCTAATTTTTATATTGGTCACAATATAAAAATTATACTTTTTTTGTAAGCTGCGGGCAGTTAGTCGTAAATAATTTTGATATTCTTTCGAAGTACCTAATCCACATTTTTTATGAAATTTATGTAAAAGAACGTCTGTTCTTTCATAAATCACAATACTTACACGAGATTTTCTTGACTGTTTCTTCATGGGTTCTATAATAAAAAATTGCCATATTTCATAGTTAGGTTAAAACGTTTGTCAAAAAATGTCTTATTGATTCCGTAGCAAACTTTAGGTACTTATAATAGGATGGGGTGTACAGACATAATTATGAAGGAAAAAAAAAGGGCATGAGCATATAAAATATATATAAAAAATCCATCTAGTAGCAGTTGCTTAAAATCAGAGCTTAAAATATTGTATAAAATACTTTTTATGAATAAATTAATTTTTTTTTGTCGCATTGTCAATAATTTGAATTAGTTTTTGCCATATATATATTTTTCATTTTTTAAGGCTGACCAAGTCGCCGGCACAGCTAGTAAAGGAATAAACCCTTGGTGTTGCTTGTGTCCTTAGGCGGCAGTAACCACCTACTATCAAGTGGGCCGCCAGCCTGTCTGCCACCTTTATAATATAAAAAAAAATCAGTTTAACCAGTCACTTTTTCGGTAAGTTTTATTTTCTTGTTATTTTTCGAATATCGAATCAACTATCAAAGTGGATAGATATTAAAAGACAATAACGCTCGGAACCATCTTAGATACCTTAAAAAAAACTACTCTCATGAAACGCGCCGCTCAATATAATATGTTAAGGATCTTTGTAGGATAATTTAATAGTACAATATTTAAATTTATCGGTGGTTATAAATTTTGTACTTTTTAAGTGTCACTCTAATAATCAAAAGTAATAAATAAAAAAGCGGAGCCATTTTTAGGTGTGTGTTCATGATAATTATAAAATATCAAATATCACAGAACGCCAATTTTCCTTCAACACATTTGATTATAGTCTAGCTAGCGACTGATGGCAAATCAACAAAATCACAGACTCCGCAAAACTTACTTTTTTAAAACCTGTCTGGCAGGAGTAACCAACCCCTTAAAGAAAATCATATATGCTGTTCGTTGAGTGAAAAAGCGATGCCAGAGCCTATTACCCTATATACATACTCCTTACCCTCTTATGCTATTGCAACCTCCTCTATGGCGTTGTTTGTGCTAATAGCTGAAGGAAGCCATCACCTACCACCACCACGGTCACCTATCACATACCACCTACCAGTAGAGCTTCAGTCTGCTTGCTTATCTTAATTTATGTTTATAGCCTCAAACGCTTGATTCGTCAATTGACCCCAATCTCGAAGTTGGCTCTACCTAATTACACTTCCCCAAGTAAATTATATTTTTGTTACATTTTAATACGATACCAAAACATAAAGAAAAATAATAATAATAAAGAAAATTAACAGCACCAAACTAACTCAAAAGTTATAATAAATAAAAGGTAAAGAAAGAATAAAAATTCCACTGATGTTCAATAAATTATATTTTCGACATAATACAATTGTATTCATTTATTTCAACAAGTTACACTTAGACTAACAGTTTGTGCCTAAGTCACCGCAATCCGCATTAAGTAATATAGGTCTTTGTTCCTTGGTACATTCAAATCATCTCGCACGCAATCTCCTCACAGCCTTTGTATACATTTTTAATCTCCTGTTATCGTTGAGGTGGGTTAAGATCGAAAGGATCATTCTTGCAATTTTCAATAAGACATTTAGATAAATTAGACCAACATTTTTTTGGCATTTTTTGAACACTTACTTATTGTAAACACAAATTATTTTTTCTACTATTTTGTAATTAATTTAATACCTGAATACTTATCTGAAAAACTTAACCAAGTGAGATATTCTAGATAGATATAATAGATATATAATAGATAATATAATAGAGATAACAAGCCAGTATTTTATCTAATTGACAAAACAATTTGAGAACCTCTGTATACGGGTTTGCGAAGTTGCTCGTTCGGTCTCAATCCACCCTTACACCAAATACCAAAATATTCAATAAAATACAAACAGAAATACCACCATAATCATTAATCATCAGAAGATACTAAAATGAGAATAAATATTAACTGAGAACATCACTAGCACCGATTTCAATAAATCTAACAGTTTGTAATCAAAAGTTATGCCAGCAATCAGTTATCGCTCGATACAGGAGAGACTGTGGTCATTTCGTAACGAATTTATCATTCGACTTAATTTTCGATCTTTACATTTAACTATTTAATAGTGTTGTCAATTGACAATCGACTATCGATGTTAGTTATGCTAATTCAAATTGGACTCATTACCGAAACTACAATTTTAATGTTTTTTTTTAAATGTGATCATGATAATAATAAATATATTAGTTTACGATTAAATTCGTAGAGATAATCATTTTATTTTTTAAAAAAAAAAAGGTATTTTATAAATGTTATAAAAATCAATTGAAACATAAAAAAAAACTTCAGAGAAGGCATTTTGTTTATTTACTATGCACTTATTGCTTTATACATATATACACAGATACAAATCTACGTAGATATATTATTTTCTAGTTTTTTATTCGAAATTATAGTCGAATGTCAACGACAAACTATCGATAATTCGACAACACTAAAATTGATTCAATTCTACTTATACTATGGCATGCACCATTTTTTTTTAATTCAGACCTAATATAATAAAACTATATTCTACATACATTCAAATTAAAGCAACTAAAAATGGATTCTTAGTGTGAGCATCCGCCTCATATGAAATAAAAAAAACACCACAATATTGTAATGAAATGATGAGCTGGCGAGTTTTTAACTATATTTTACAATATCATTATTGAAATTAACAAGTGCAATTCGGCTACGGTTAATTAAACGCTAACTATTTAAATTCTGATAATTAATTATTTATTATATAAATAAAATTTGTACTCTTCTAAAATAATGGAAATACAATTATCTATTTACAATTATAGTAAAATAGGATATCTCGTTACTTACAAACTAACAACATAATCGTACAGTGTGATGATATCATATCGATTGGACTTAGTTTAATTACCTCAACTCACTTAAGCAGCGTTTACTATTACAAAAAAAAATACAACCTCTAAAAACTGATGGGGACGAAACATGTTATTTTTATTATATTACACTAATCAGTCGCGATACATGTACTGGGAAGGTGCGGATCTATTGAAATAAAAAAATATATAAAAATATTTCACGCGCATATTTATATAAATAAGATCGTAAACAAAGGAGGCTTTTCGTTGGTTGATGTTTCCTTTTAATGAAAAAAAAAGCACTCTCTCTTTCTCAGTGCGGTCCCGTAATCAGTCAATAAATGCAATGAGCAAATACCAAATTTAAAAAAAAATCACAATACAAATACACGAGTCAAAAGATTATAAAAATCAACGAATCAGAAACGTAAAAAGTTTTAACGGCTTAAAAATAAACAGTTATTTAAAAGGGCACCTTTATGCGATCACAACAAAACATAATATTAAGGGCGCGTTCACACCGCACGACTACGAGCATTTTCTTATAGTAGCCACACACGTGACTATATAATTGCGAAAGTGTAGACTATTATTAATTATTTACAATTTGAATTATATGAAACTTGCGCAATTGTGATGCGGCATATGACATATGTTTATGCTTCAATTAGGCTTTTAAACATTGTCATGTGTTATTTTGTTACTTAACCCAGGGGATGATGGGGCTGACATACCTTTGTAAGGTAAAAGTACCAAAAATTCCAGATAGTAAAAAATAAAATAAAAAAAAACTGCATAATAATCTTCCCACACACGTTACTGTGTATGTACTTGTGCAAGTATATCGTAACGTGTATGTCTACTATTTGTTTGCCATAGACGGTACAGATTATGTCGCCAAACCTGACATATCTAGCGTAACTTCACCAGTGTAGTGTAAAATAACCTGATTACGAGCATTTCTCTTACAGTCGACTGTCGATGAGTCCGGTGTGAACGCGGTCTAACTAAAGCTACATAAATATATATATGAAGCAAAATACGATACAAATACTGACTGAGCGATCGCTCTTATAGTCAAATCACATAATGACACTTTATATTTATTAAGTTCGTAAATAAATATCGTTAATATAAATATAATCGCAATAGTGTTCAACATACACATGTTCAACAATCGAATTTTTTGTCGTATTAACGACTAGTTTTCTACACTTTTATACGTGACTGCACATTGCTCGTGTGTGACAACACCATCTGCCATCACAAGTGCCGACTTATCGTACTTCGACTTCTGAGCAAGCCTTTTGGCTCTACAGTAAGCATCCCTTTTACACACACTCTAAGCGTCAATTCACGACATAGGATGACGCGCTTGTTTTGATACCTTAGGGTATCAATACAATTTAGAAGTTATTTACCACACAAAAAGAAGTTCAGTGAGCATGACTTCGCGAGATGCATCGCGTACCTACTCACTGAACTGTATACCTATCTGTGTAGTAAATAAGTTCTATATTGAAATGCTACCTCAAAATGTACGTCGCGTCTCTGTGTGAGCTGACCCCAGTAACTCGCCGCTTTCACTCTTATAGTAAGCCGCCTTTCCTACCGAAAAGAAGGGTACTGAGCGTGCCTAGCGGAGAGACGTATGCGGCAGGAGACGGGGGTGCGGTGCCCACCGTTCCGAGGTCTGTACGCGGGCGAGGGGCGCGGGCGCGCGGGGCACGAACTGGTGTAGTCTCTAAGGCGCCTTCGCCGGGGTGAGCAGGAACCCCAAGAGCGCTCGGACTCTGCAGCTTGGGTGGCTCGCGCGCTTCCGGCGCGGCTGGAGAACGTAGAGTCCGCTTGAGACAGGTCAACTGTTCCATCGGACTGCGGTGCACGAGGCCGGTGTACAGAGAGCCGGGGGTCTGAAGAGCGAAGGGCGCAGGGGATCCGTCGCTGTTCGGGGAGGCGAGATGGCGACGGCGGAGTATGGAGGTGCCGCTCGCTATGAGCGCGTGAAGAGAAGGGGGGGCGTCTCCGGGACGCGGGGTGGCGGGAGGGGAGGCGTCGGGTGATCCGAGCAGCGGGCTGTTGGCGGGCGTGGCGGTCGGAGTGAAGTGCGCCCTGGACGGTGGGGTGGTGACGCAGAACGAGTCGCGACGCGAGTGCACAGGCGAGACGGCCGCCGAAGTGCGTCGTGAAGTGAGCCGCGAGCTCCACGCGCTGCCGAGCACACTGCTCGACAGGCTGCTCATGCCGCTGTTGCACACACTGCTAACGTTGCTGCCGCCGAGACTGCCGTCGTTGGGATGTAATACCGTGCTGTTGATAGCCAAAAAGTATTAATTAATACACATTAAGCCGAAACACAAAATTGCCTTAACAATCTTTGTTAGTCGAAAAAATATATGAATTAAAGAATTCATATTTATATAAATATAATAAAAAAAATCAGCTTTCGTGTATGTTGGTGTCCACAAAACTCGATAACCAGCGGGGCTGACTAGAACTTTCTCAGAACATAGTATTTTAACAGAAGAGTATTTTATATACTTTATATTCCAATAAATAAACCCAGCCACAGCTATGCTTTGCCGGATTGAATAAGGGTTAACTAAGGGAATAAAATGTCAATTTATTTATTCTTCTATAATCACGCACACGGGCCAAAAACGGAAAGACAAAATCTTCAATAGACACCCTTCTTACGTAAGATTTAATCTGGTTTTAGAAAGGGCTTAATTGCACTAAAATTTTGACGTAATTCAGATTATCAATATTCAGATTACAGTTCAGATCAGGGTTCCCCAAACTATTTTGGACAAGTGACCCCTTTTCAACAATGAACTGTTACCTCAGACCCCCATGGTCAAATTACCTACTTTTAAGACCAACCCCCTTATTCATAATGGTCCGCTAACTTAAAGCAGCTATCTATCTTAGTCTATCTTTAGTTTTTTCCTATTGGTACAAAATACCTAGGTACTAAGGTGCCAATTAGAAAACTTTGCACTTGGTTAAGTGAGTGAAGTTGATTTCATTTTCTCGTCAAAATTTAACAAAATAAAAAGACAATCCAATTCAGTAAATATCAAGTTTAATTTATAATTATTACAAATTAATACATAAAGCATCTTAAGTTGGTAGGAAATTATATTTTAAAAACTATTAATTCGCAAAGAGAAAATAAAACATTCAGTGCGATGGATGAACCTGGTGACTATCTACCAATCTAGCTACATCCGGTTCAATATTAGTGAGTTGCAGCCTTAAATCTCCACGTTCGTTGATTTTCAAACGGTTTCTTTGTTTTGTCAAAATGTTTGTTACCACACTGAAGCTTTTTTCAACTAGATATGATGATGGAAAAGCGATAAGGTATTTTTCAGCAATGTTCCACAATGTAGGATACTGTGTTTCAATTTTGCGTTGCAACCAGAACTTCTGATAGCCTTGGTTGAACTTTTGCTTAAGCTCTTCGTCTGTGCTGATGGTAATCAACTCTTCTTGCATTATCACATTGGCTTCTTCTATGGCTGTGGTGTTATACGGATTTATTATCCATTGAGGAATTTGTAAATTTAAAAGATCATCAAACCTCTCCGTAAAATCCTTGTGTAATGCGTCCAAGTGAGTAACATATAATAAAATGTCATCATCTTGAAGCATTTTTGGTAATTTTGACAAATGCGGAAACTGCGAATATTCTTTTCTGCCTAAATTTTGTTTATAAAGAACTAGTTTACCCACGAAGGCCGATATTATTGATTTTGTTTTAATCAAGTTAAGATCATCACCCTGTAGTTGCAAATTAACTTTGTTGAACATTCCAAAGATATCAGTCAAGTAATAAATATCTGTTTTACAATTGTTCAGATTTTCTTTCAAATTCGGATCTTTTTCTTGTAAAAACTCCAACACAGATTCAAAAAGGGCTGAAAATCTTTCTAAGCAAGAGCCTCTTGATAGCCAGCGAACTTCAGTGTGCAGAAGTAACCGAGTAAAGACTTCGTCGTTTTCGTCACATAGTTGAGCAAATAACCGAGAGTTCAAAGAATTGCTTCGAATCTTGTTGATAGCATTTATTACATATTGTAAAGACTTATGCAATCTAGGACTCAGCTTTTTTGCTGCTAAATGCTGCCTGTGAATCACACAGTGAATAACCAGTACATCAGGCAGTTGTCGCTTTAAGTGAGCTATAAAGCCACGATGACGACCAACCATAGACGGTGCACCATCAGTCGCAACAGAAACAATATTCTTCCATGGAATAGCTTTATCAGTAAAAAAATGTTCCACGGCCTGAAAAATCGATTCTCCTCTAGTATCAGTCTCTAAATATGCAGCAAAAATCAGTTCTTGGCACATATTTTCATCTTTGATAAATCGAACATATCCTAACAATAGAGCTTCATTGCCGGGTAATGTAGACTCGTCCAACTGGAGAGAGAATCTGCGGGTCTGTAAGAACTTGCATAAAATGTTTTCCACATCGCGTCCCATCTCATCTATGCGTCTCTGAACGGTGTTGTTGCTCAAAGGTATTCTCTTTAAAATATCATGTGCGGGTTTGTGCAATACATTGTTAAGGACCTCCGCAATGGCTGGTAAGATAAGCTGCTCTCCAATTGTATGGGGTTTCCCCGACTTCGCTATTAGTAAAGATATATTATAGGACGCTCGTAAACCATCATTGTCTCGAATAGATGATGACGCAAACATCGATCCTATGGATGGCCTTTTGTCTAGTTTTTCTTTCAGTGCTTGAAAATATGACAAGGGCTTACTTTTTTTGTTAGCATGTACTCTTGATAAGTGGTCATCCATTTTTGAAGGCTTCATGGCATCGTTACTAAATACTTTTTCACATATGAGACACATCGGGAAGTGTTGATTTGATGGAGATGCAATAAATCCGAACTTCAAGTAGTCCAAACTGTATTGTCTGCATTTTTTTTTCGTGTCCGCCATCATAAAACTTTCAGTAATTCTGCAAACAAAAAAATAAGGAACCTAAATAAAAAACAATAATAAACTGTTAAATTTGCACACTATCTTATTTTTATCACACTCAGTTAATGGATTCTTGTTAAGTATTACTGACTTACTCTTTGATAAACTTTGATACCTATATTGGGAAGTAACTACAGTAGGTAATTAGGTATAGAAACTTCGTATTAGGTAATTAGGTAGAATAAGAACGAAAACCAAAGACTTAAGTGTTAGTAATTTTTACAAATACAATTATACATACCTATTTAAAATATGTTGTATGTTGTGTTTAACACTTTTTCAGTCACTTTACTTCACTTAATTTAGCTTTGTAATAAGTTTGTAATCTCTTGAAATAAATGAGTACTTAGCTATATGAGTTTTTATCGTTCAAGCTCCAACGAATTTCAAAACGCAAATGAACTTTCAACCTAAATGCAAGCTCGTTAAATAGTAAAATATCAGGAACATGTTTGGACTTGATCATGAATTCGTTCGTCTTAATTCGCGTAAAGCCGCTATCACACTATTCAATTTGAACGATTCCAATTTAGGAAATCGGAAGGTGTGATCGCAGTTAGAACAGATTGGATTCAATTAAGAGTTTATCCATTTTCAACTCTATATCTTCGATTTAGAAATCAATTTAGCGTAGTGTGATCACGAGCTCACTACTTAGATTCCTAAATAGGAATCGTTCAAATTGAATAGTGTGATAAGCACTTTATCGTCAAATAGAGAGCAAGTCAAAACGCCGCTGAAAGACGTACGCTCCAACTCAATCTTGCACAAACTTGTCCACATAGACTTGCCGAGTTTTTCATCTTGTACGAACTTGAAACTTTACATTCCTGGAACATTATTTCCTACAAAAATATTAATTATTCTTAGTACACGTAACACAACATAAACAATACAGTAACTACCTACTTACCTATCTTGAAAGTTTTAAATAAGAACTTGTGTTAATATAATAGGGGTCGATTTTTAGACCTCGTCGACCCCCAAAATCACTTTTCGTTTATGTCGACCCCTAGGAAACCGATATCGACCCCAAGGGGTCGATATCGACCACTTTGGGAATCCCTGGTTCAGATCATCTTTTTTACGTTCAAGTCGGAATGCTGACGGTCCACTTGATGGTAGGTGGATACCGTCACCCATAACACAAGCAACGCCACAGGAGTTGCAAATGCTCTGTCGATTACAGTAGGATTAAGGATACTCTAAAGAATAAGTGACTGGTTGATTGTTATAATACCCACCTATTAGTAAAGGTATAGACGTGGCTGGAGTGCGGCAGACGCGGCATGTCGTCGTCCTCCTCGACGTCGGAGAGCCGATACACGCGGAGCCCTAAGGCGGCCGCCGATCGCGAGCCCCTCACACCCACGCCCTCCTGCTCTTCTAACAACCCTGAAACAACCGTATGGGACTGTTGTAGAAGTGTGATGTCTCTCCAGTGGTCTAGTTCCTCCAGTTCCTCTCTCTACCTCGAGGAGTTACATTTAGGGAGTAACTACATCTATCCAGCTCAATGAAAAATAGGTGGTCCAGTTCCTCTTTCTACCTCAGGGAGTAACTACATTTATAGCCAAGCTGAACAGACATGCGTCCGTTCACCTTGGCGTTGAACGGACCCTTGTGCATACAAAACCGGTTTTTTTTATATGGACAAAAGCTGAATTGATCTGAAAAAAATGTAGTTACTGCCTTACAGACCCCGAGTATTTATTGGTTAGTACCTGACATGGTGGGTTTGGCGAGCTGCGCCCACGTGTGCAGCGTGAGGGATCCCTCCAACGGCTTCACGATCTGCAGTTTGTGCGGCGCGCGGAACCGAGCCAGACCCCCGGCCGCCCCCGCGCCCCACACGGCGCTCTCCTCGCTTATGTCGCGCTCTGCACACGTCACGTCATCTAGTTTAGAAACACATTGTTCTAATAAAATTATTTATCTATTTTTCTGTATACCATAGTAATCGCAGTTTTACACTTGACAAAAAAATTCATCCGCATTGCAAGAAAATCAATGTTCCACCAAACAAGTATTCAAACCAATGATAGCCAAATCAACTTGTTGACTAATTACCACCACCACCATAAAATATACTACAATAAGGCACCAGTTATGGACATTTTTTTTTTTTTTTCTTTTCTTTTCTTTTTTTTTTTATAAATAATAAATAAATAATAATAAATATTTTCACACATTCCACACAGCACCATCTAGTTCCACACTAAGCAACTTAATGCTTGTATTATGGATACCAGACAGTTGATATAATACATAGATTACTTTTTTTTTTGTAAATACATACATATTATAAATACAAACATCCATGACTCAGGTACAAAGGTAAATGTTAACACATAAACATTTGCCCCTAGCGGGATTCGAACCCGCGACCGTTTGGTTAACAGCTAGGGTTACTAACCACTAGACCAAACGTGTCGTCAAACTAGACTAACTTTTAGACAGTTTCTATTCATATATATTTTTGCAGAATTTCATAATATACAATACATATTTTAGAGTGCAACTTATTTGAATATGTAAATAAATTCATAGCCCACATGTAAAGGTATAAATAAACCTATAATAAAAAGATGAAAATGGATGACTGACCGGTGTTTCTTTTCCGGCAAAGTATGTGCGAGGCAGCCAGCGAGGCGCGACGCGAGTCGATCTCTTGTGGTGTTAGGCGTCGCAATGCAGCCGCCAGCTCAGCTGCTCCGGGAGCACCCGGCACTCCCACGCCGGTACCCCCGCTGGAAACATATGGACCACAATATTTTAACAGCTGCTATTTTTTATGTTAAGGTCGACAAGCAAGCAGACTGTCCACTTGATGGTAGGTGGCTGCCGTCGCATATAACACAAGCAGTGCCCGAGAGTGGCGTAAGTGCGCTGCCGACAATATCAATATAGGTTTTAAAAAAAAATTGGGGAGGGAAG
This sequence comes from Synanthedon andrenaeformis, assembly GCA_936446665.2. NCBI lineage: Eukaryota > Metazoa > Arthropoda > Insecta > Lepidoptera > Sesiidae > Synanthedon > Synanthedon andrenaeformis. Next base: position 6,186,386 of record OW387780.2, on the reverse strand, counting down.
ATAAAGCTCTCACTCATCGAAACACAACAGCACACATGCTGTTATTTGACGATGGTCTTCTGTAAAGGGACTGCCGCCACACGGGTTGCCCAAGTGTAGCTGTCACTGAATTTTTTTATTACTGTAATTAGAAAGTTTTTTTTGGGCAATAATGTACTTTTTTTCTCAAAAATGGAATAATAATTATTTGTATAAACTTTCCCGATTCAAACTTTTTTAAATATAGTCTATCATTTTACTCTAAGAAGTCAAGTTAGGTAACGAAACTAACGCTTTTCTGCTAAGTCGTTGGATTAAACGTAGTAAAAACACTACTTACGGGTAGAGGTCGTCTGAATCAGTATCGGAGTGGTCGTCGAAGAACGAGTCGTTCGAGTTGGGTTTCTTTGGCGGCTTGAGCGTGTGAAGAGGCGGCGCTACAGACGACGCGTCGGGAAGGTCCGAACCGGCGAGCGACGCGTCCGACCACCGTGACGCGCATTGGACCGTTTCAAACACTTTCTGCATACTTGTACTGTGGAAAACATTATTATTTTTAATAACCTCACTAGACTAATTACATATTAAAATTCCATCAAAATTGGTTGAGCGATTTTGTAGTCCATAGGAACATAGATACATACACCGACTTTTATATAGAAGATTTATTAACTGATTTTATTTTTACGAACGGTGACTGGCAAACTGGCACGGTTCAATTGGTGGTAGATGGCTACCGTTGCCTATAAACACGGACAACACCAGAGGGGTTATAGTGATAATAATTTAAAAACGCTATAAGTAATATTTTATTAGACATACAAACACGTCTGCAATAGTTGTATGGTGAATGAGAAGTGTATTTCGCCATGATTTTAGTCGTCGGAGCCGTATGAGCAAATGAATGGTATACTCACTGCTGCTGGTCCCCGATGCCGGAGTCGAGACTGAGCTCGGAGTAAATGGAGGAGTGCATCTCGCGGTGCAAGGTGGCGGGCAGTAGGCCTGCCGCGGCCGCCACGCTGGGCATGAGGCCGCGCACTGGCTCTCCACGCTTGCGCAATGCGCGCAACTGCTCTTGCGCCTCCGCCAGGTGAGCGGCCACCTCCGCGTAACGTTCCTGCCACCATCACGCACATCACTTGGTATAGTACAAATAGAGAATGGACTGAGCAAAACCCGCATGAAATTGACCAGTCTCTAGCTAGAAAGAGAGAATAAAAATCCCTTATTCGCACCGAAAACACAACAGCACAAATAATGTTGATTCACGTTACCAATACCTGCGAAAAGCAGTCTGCTACTACTTTCTAAATTCAGACAAGCGCTAACTTTGAAAAGTACATTTCCAAAGCTGTCCCTGCAGGGAAACGGACCTGGGACCCCGTAGATAGAGCGTTAAAGCAAGCACCCTAACCACTCATCCAATGGGCTCATCCAAGGAGCTTGCCAATTATTAGGTATTTTGCTGTGCAGTTTCATTACAAAATTCTCGCATTTACTAAGCCCAAAATCCCAAAAATTTACCTTTGCGTCGGCCAACTCTGCTGCAAGCGCATTTTGATTTTCCTTTGTTATCTCCAATATTCGCAGTGTACGCTCGTGGTCCGCAGTTAACTAAAAAAAATAACAAAATGTTATTCCAAGAAAACTAATAAAACAATAGGTAACAAGGGCCTGTAGTGTTTTGTTAGGAAACCTAAATATTGGAATCATAAATTGGTGGTCCCCCAATTTGTATTATCACGTCCTCCATAGTTTTTGATGTGCTAATAATAATTAGTTTTTGCGTGATTAATAATAATTTAGTCGAATTAACTATATTGATTTTTTGTAGTATTACATCTTTCAAGGGAATGAGAGCAATGGGGATATTTTAAAAAAAATTGTAAAGATTATTTTTGAAAAACTTATTTCAAAAATAAGAATTTTGAAAAATATATTATTGAAATAATATATTTATTTATCTTAGATCCTCTATCTTTGATATTGTTATAAGGCCAACATTGTACAGACTATTAAATATATTACAAATTGTAAAATGAGTAATAGAATGTCAACAGTAAATAAATATTGATAAAATTGCAATAACAAGATAAGCTTTAGGTAATCCACTTTACTAAAGTTATCTCTACATATGAAGCCTTTTAAAGAACTCTTAATGTATAATAGTTGTGTGCAGTTATCTCAGAACTCGTAATGTAGTTGGTAAGAATTCTTCTTTGCTTATTGGATTAACAGTTGATATTCAATCCAAGCTTATGGCAAATGACATTACATAAAAAAAGATAGGTTACTTGTACTTAAAAGGGGGCATACACTACTATAGAGGTACAAACCTATTAATTATCTTTTCTTTTGTTAACAATAGAAATATTTGAAGTTAATTTCAATAGATTTATGTAATGAAACGTTCATTACATAAATCTATTGAAATTAAATATTTTGAGTACATAATGATTTGAATATGCATTAATACGGGAACAGCTTCATTTGCCTATACTTATAAAATCGTTTGCCGTCGTAAGTTTATTTGAAAATTTCAATTCCGTGCAAAAGCCGGGGACGGGCCGATAGTTATAAATAAAAGAATGTACCTGCTGCAAGTTTCGTTCTGTGGTAGTGAGTCTTGCATTAGTGGAGTCGAGTTGGTGCTGCAACTCGGCAGAGCGATGTCTCTCTTCCGCCAGGTCGATGCCGAGCGTATTAGCCTCACTGTTTGCACTCGCTGCAGTACCAATGAAAAAATTCTGTCATTCATTGTATGCAAAGATTTTGTCAGTAATACTTCATCGAGTTGTAGGTTCGGCTGTTAAAACGTTAGGTGCCCACTTCAAAAGGATAGGAAAAGGTTTGGCATCTTACTCACCGAAACAAAACGGATTAAGTACTCCTCTTATTTCATGACCTTTGTTATTATTACAGTATTGTTTTTTTGTTAAATTATACTTGTGAGAAAATGTAAGTTACGCTGTGATTGGTTACAAAACATTGTCTATGGACTAAATTCTTAGTCTGCCGAAAATCCTTAGTTAACGATGTTTCTAATCTAAGTAATGAATCATGTCATTACGTCAAACCATTTGGATATTCATGGATGTCTCAATATTCCATTTTCTTGACTTATTTTGCTTTAAAATAACCATAGTTACATAAAGATTTTTCGCTATTTCTATGTCATGAATATAAGACATCTAATACGATATAAAAGTGAAGACTGTACTACTATTAACCTATTGAGGAATTATCATATTGTATTTTACTTATCGCTCTAAAATAAATACAAAAATTCAGGTTACCTTCAAGGCTTCTATTATATTGATGTTATTGTTAGTATACTTATTAGTGTTTAGTGATTGTTTGCTAACGGTATTTCTTAGGGGTACTCGAAACATTCATTCATTCAGTCGCAGACTCTTCTCAGAGTGGTCGTGGTCGTACATTTACTTGAAAATATTAAAATTGAAAAGTTTTGTAGACAATTTTTTGTTTCATAGTCTCCACCTCATTAATATACTTAAACACTATCTTAAACAAAATAGAGTGGTACAATTCTTCTTTTCTACAAAAAGGAAGGAGGAATAATACCACAGACAAACAATACTTTAAATACTATATCATTTATGTGCTTTTTCAATCCCACGCACGAGAAAACATAAGTCATAAAAAAGCAAAAGCACATATTTTATCGTAAAAAATACAAGTGCAAAGTCGTTTATTTAAGTTTCACCAGTAAAGTGATAATGTAATGTTAAACATGACGATTAGACTGTACAATTAACACGCAAAAATCGTGACTAGACTAGACGTCTAGTCTAAACGAAATACACACTTACTTGACAATTTAATTTACAAAGTAGTATATTATGCTTAAAAAATATCCATCCAGAATTAAAATACTTTTTTACATGGTGATTTTCTATTTAACCTATTTAGGTCTAAAATTTATAATTGAATCCGTTTCACTTGACTCCGAAAAACATGTGTACACTATGGATTTATTAATTTTCATATGCTAAATAACTTACAAAGTTTGATTTAAATGTTTATTTTATAATTTCAACATTTTTTTATAAACTAAATTGTATCATCTATAATTTCACTATTTGGTTTAGGTTTAAATTTTATGGAAATTAAAAGTTACCTAAGAGCTAAAATATACAATTTTCATTTGATTGAGAATCTTGATCATAACATTGATATTAAAAAAAAACTTATACATTAATTGATAAAGGAATAGAAAGCCTAAATAAATCTTCATTTTCTTTCTTCTCTTCGACGATAATAGATAAGTTAGAACAAGTATGGTCTGACAGGGTGCAAGTCTTAATAAAAAAACACGCTGCTAGGCCACCTTGTGCCAAAATATCTAAATTACAGGACCGCCGAGCACGTCACTCCATAAAAAATTTTATAAAAGAAAGATAACAAGTTACCTTACTATTTATAAATTCGTAATCAAACATGAGACATTGTTAATCAGCAATAAAACAACCGCTTGTTCTTAATTATATGATAAAGTTTCGAATAGGTATCGTAGATTAAATTATTGTAATCATTATGATATCTGAACATAAAGAACATTCGTGAAATACGATTTTTGCAATTAGAAATATTTCTATTAATATATGTCATTGTGTCAAATCCCAGTTTTGTATTGAATGAAATCCTTATAGCAAATTGGGTATCAAGAAAAGATCTCTTGAAATTACTCGAAAAGACGACCAAGACTGCTCTGCGAAGAGTAAATATGACTACAACTTAGTTCCATACAACTTCCGTACAAACTTAGTAAGTTTTAACCAAATTGGCTTTAGAACTTTAGAAATATTGGGAATGCAATACATCGCGAAAAAGAGAAGGACTAATAAAATTGACATAGTCGATAATATTTCTAAAAATGTAAACTGTCATGGTAGGCAAAATATCTGAATTTAAAAATGTCAACCTTTATGTAATGAGTCTGACCGATAGGTTTGAAGATGACAATAAAACATACATAACATGAGAGCTATGGTTATGTAAATGTCAGTGGTTTTTGTTTCATCAAAATCGATGCAGTATTTCCAAAGTTATTAGCGCCGAAAGTGGCGGTCGTTATTTAAATTTTCAAGTACGCGCGCGCCAAGCGGATGACGTCACACATCGATAGGTGCACAGAACTGACGAAGTAGGTACGTCGTGCCTCGCGCGCGCGACTTCTCGCTCTGTCGATTTGTGACGTCATCAACGCTCGCGAGTCAGTTTGAAAAATGTGGGCGGCGCGCTAACTTTGAACGCTTATAACTCTGTCATTTTTTAAGATATCAATGAAATAAAAACACTGTAGTAATATTCTAGTGACCAGTATTCTGGTGATATGTTTAACAAAACTCATTGGTCAGACTCATTATTGCATGACGTCAAAGTTGTATAAAGGTCAAAGTGTTACTACAACCCTAAATATTTTACCCTGAAATATTTCTGCAATTTATGCTGTTCCAGTATCAACGGAATTGTGTAATTTGTATGTAAATACAATTTCAATGGTACTGCCACTTAATCGAAAAACCGCAGCGACAACTAGTAAATATATGATTTTTAAAATTAAATCAGAACATTATGTAAATAAAAAAGGATATACTCGTACATACGTGACTGAGTTTTCATTATCAAATATCAATATCTTTGTATTTGTTTTAGGCTTGATTATATATTTTATTACTCAAAATAACCTTGATTAATTTAACTGATAAAACAAAAAAAAACTAAAACATTGTAATTTTCTTTCATATTTATGCATACCGGACTTGGCGTCTGAACAAACCAATCAAATGTCAAATATTTTTATATAGAAAAGTTATAATCTAGATAAATGTAGATTATTCTAGTTATAATAATTGTAACAATAAAAAGTAATTTCCTTTCAATATTAATTAAAATAATTTTAAAATCACGCAGAAATATAATAAAATAAAAAAGTATGTATGTTTGCTGTTTTTTTTAAGTAAGTAAGAGATGCCAGATCCCATTTCTTATTATCTTAAATCCTATTAAGGTCGATAGTCCTAATAAAGTGTTTCTCTATTTGAAATTACAATATTCTAGATCATTAACTATATGTATTATGTATACAATTATTGCAACCGGGCCAGGCAGGGACGCGTCAGTAAAGTATGAAATAAAAGTAGTACATAGCTATTTACTTTTAAAACAAGACCTTTCTTGGGAGAAAAAAATTATACATTTTTTTTATAAGTTTTACATGACAAATAGTTTTTATCCGATGAAATGGATTAAACAATACTATAAATAAACAACGTAGAATAGCTCAAAGTAGCCGAGTCGAATTAATGAAAACAACATACCTTGAAGTAATTTGCATTTACTAAACATGGCCTTTAAATATATGTGTATTTAGTTATAAGCACTGCTCTTTCGTTAATTAAAAAGTATAGGTTCATGTTCATCAAAGTTTCAGATCCAAACATGTAATTACAAAATAAATGGTTTATACTCCATTTATTTAGTAATTAAATTCATATTTCATAATGTTGTATAAGAGAGCTCACCGAAAAATGGGTGGTCAAGTTCAAGTTGGCATGGCAAGGCACGCTTCGGCATGTCGCTATATCCCACAGTATCGTGTCGAAAATTATTTAGGTTAACATTGCACTAGTTGCTAAAGGTGCTAAAGGGAACGCTACTACCTCTTTATATCATTGGAAAAAAGAGAGTGCGAGTGAAAAACAACGGTCGATGATTTTTGAACAACCTATTATAGCAAGTACGCTTATTTCTAGCAAATTGTGTTGATGTAACATGTTACTACTTAGTAATAAACGTGTGTATCTCTGTACCTTTTGGTCGAGTGGTAATATCAGGAAAGGAGCGCTCACCGAGCTGTGTAGCGATGTCCCGCAGCAGCTGGCGCTCGGCCTCCTCTGCGCTGTCGGCGCCGGCGGCGAGGCGCATGGCCTCGTCGCGCAGCGCTCGGTTCTCTCGCTCCAGGGCGCCTGTGCGCTTGCGCAGCGCCACCGCACTCGCCGCCTCCACCTCCTCGGGCGAAGAGCCCTCCTCTGTGTCATTTGTCAGCACCTGGCAACGTTCCACTTCAATTAGTTATCACCATTCAGAGGGAACATTAGCTTTTGTCATACAACCACACAGCCATATGTCCGAAATGTATCTTTTTGAAGATTCCTAAACGCCTATTATCGCCACCTTTTCCCTTATGGAAGTGCTAGCATGGAATTTTATTGCTTGTGTTTACGGTTAACAATAGCCATCTAGCATGAAGTGGACTGTCAACTTGCCTGCTACTTTTTAAAAAAAATGTTTCATCAATACGTGAATTATTACTTTTGTGTTTGCATTCGTCAACACTGTAGGTACATATATGAATTGGTTTGATAAGATATCAGGTAAATACTATTGTTTAACTTAGTATACCATAGTAGCATTATCAACATTAACTCACATTTGTCATTAGCACGTCTAAAAATATAATATAATATTAGGAAATAATCTTCCGAACTACTCATCAGGTTGCAAAGGATTGTATTACCTGCAGCAGGTCTGTCTTCGCACTGAGGTCGTGCCTCAACTGCGTGATGTGTTCTCTTGAAGTGCGCAGCTCGCCTTCGAGCGCGGTCACCCTCGCCTCCAGTCGCCCGTTAGCCGTCAGCAATTCTTTACCGATTCGCGCTGTCAACTCCAAGTCCTTCTCTTTCTGTCATCACAATAAATTAATAATAAATTAGTCTCAATAAAATGAAAACAACATGTACAAAAACGCTTTTTGACAAATATTACGCGTTTTACTAACATTCCACAAATGTGAGATTTCTTATTCTTAACAGTTTTTTTTTATGTTAAGGTCGGCAAACAGACTGACAGATGTATGAATATTTGATAATCTTTAACGCAAAAATGAGTAAAATTTGATTGATTAGAAGAAGAAATATAGACTAGAAGACAGTATTTAATAACAAAGACACGAGGGGTGATTGGTAATGGGTATGAATACCTAGTAGGTATTCCCCACGATCCGAGGTTAACAAATAATGTTATTGCACTTATTTGTGAAGAATAAATTAAGTAATAAAAAGCACACTCACTTCTTCTAAGAGCCGTGTGACCGCTTCGATGTCATTGTAGGTTTTTGTCATTTGGCTCACCCTGTTGCTGCATAGAACTGTAAGCAGAGTACCAATCGTTAGGTATAGCCACAATACAATCAATTTTAATACCTTCACATATAAAGATAAAAGGTAGTAGGTAAATGTTTTGCATTCGTGCATACACATAAAATAGCATTTTAAAATGAGTTGACAATATGAAAGAAATGTAAATCGTTGACTAGCAGTGATTTTATTTGGCCAATTTGTTACATTTTTATTTCCATAATTATTCTTGTAAATGTAAACACACACATAATAACAAGGATATACGACGTTGACATGTGTACATCGATTGTAACGAACACAATACAACAATAAATTGTACAGTTTAGTGCTTACTTTGAAATCACACATAAACCTTAACAAAGATCGACTGTTTTCAAGATTTAAAATACAACTTTGTACTAATAGAAAATAATGACTGCATATACCTCAAAAGTAATATACGGTCATGGGCCGCAACAGAAATTATGAACACTGCGAAACTATTGTGAGACAAGCATTTTTTTATTTTAAGAAATAGCAAATATGAAAACCAACACCCAATAGAACCGCACAATAATAAATAGATTCGATATTAAAGCGCAAATCTGTTGCTTAATGTGTAAGCGAGCGCACTCAAGAGTAAGCGGACTGAAGTGTTGTATCGACGCTTGCCGGCTTCAAAATATTGATAAGATACGATTAAATAGTTGTAGGTTACAAGTGTGTATCCAATTATTTACAGATCAATTTGATATCGCACAAACATTACTGACCGTTGAGACAGATATCCGTGTTTTGATCGTTCATTGAACTCCCGTTTGTTTGAGAGATGTGAGAACGCGAACCGAACAATATTGTTGCCACAGGTGTATGTTACATCAATAATCACTCGGGTACCCGTTGCGACAAACAGTAGCGTGAACGTACCGATCGGGTTCACGACTGCACTGCAATGTGCATCGAATAGTTCCCTGCGTGGAGGACTAGTAAAGCGAAGTGCTCCATTGTCTCGCATAAACGCAGCTGTGGGAAAAATGATCTACTGAACACAACAGCGCGACTATCTGTTGACAAATTGTTCTTTCGCATTGTTTTCAGCGAATCACATTATCATTTGTACATTCATGTTATTAGAAATTAAAAGAAATCTGTGTTGCTCTTTTTATGGGTTTGCTCTTGGCCGGCCAGCTAGCTAGCTGTGCAGCAAAGACGAGGCCGACGATGGAGCGAGCTAACCCAGAAGATGCCTATTCACTCGAACTTAAAGATTTGGGTTATATGAGCTCGGAAATAGACACCCATTGCGTATTACAAAAGGATTTTTAAAGCGTTTGGTCCGAAAAACAGGGATTTTGACAAGATGAAGTTTGATCAGCCGTAAGTCTAAATGTCCGAGAGAAGACAGATGAAGGCGAAACTCATGCAGCTTCCGAGCTCACTCCGAAATACATCTTATAGAAGACACACAGACATGCAATTTTGCGTCTATGTGCCAGGCTCTACAGCTTAGTACTTAAATGCTTTTCAATGTGCAATTTCATGAGAAGCGAAGGATTTAACTTTAAATTGTCGGATAACTAAATTATCCAAGCGCCAACTTCGATAATTTTACAATAACAATAGTAAAAGCTGTATTAAGGTTAAAGTTGCGAAAAGTTACTCTGATCTGGATTACTTTTCCGAGTATATACAAAAATATAAATAAACTTATAATTTAAAAGACAAGAACCGCACTTTCCAGTAAAACAAAAACATTAACCTGTGGGAACAAATTGTTAGGCATCATTCAAACATGATTTGACGCAGAACGCAGCGCTAGATGCAGTTTTTCCCACTCTTACCTAACACTGCATTACAACGGATATTGATTGTGTTTGCGGTTACGTCTCACATTAACATGAAAGACTTTCACGTTTTTTTATTCCTATTCCATATTTCCCGTTACACGAGTATGTTCACTGTCGTCTAACGACTCCTTCTATGTAATAAAAGGAAACTTATTGACTCGAGACATTTAATAAATATAAAAACAAAACGAAAATTTCGAACTTCATAAAAGCTAATTTTGTTAAGGATGTCTTACAAACAGCGAGTACTAAATTTTAAAATGATACAATACACTCTCGAACAAACTTAACATCTCCGAAACATTAACATTAATGAAACGAAATATATTATTGTTATAATGACATGTATTTACTAGTATTGCTGAATGACAAACTTGAGAAAATTGAAAATTATCATTGTAGGCGAATGCCAGAAACGCTCTCAGGGTCTGATAGATTTGATTGCATTTCTCCAAGAAAAACGCGGTTCTAGCACAATATAAAATGAAAAAGCATAAAGTAACACAGTATATAACATAAAGTATAAAACGGGACCGTTTGCTTAGTATAAATCATAATAGTAAATCACAACGACAATATAAGAATGACGTACACTTTCGAATTAAGACATTCTGTCTACCATGTTTAAGTATGTTAGGCATTTTCGTATACATATTATTCAGCAATCTAGACTACGCGAATTAAATCCGTATAAACTGGATTTTAGTGCTTCCTATCAAACTGCCATTTTCTAGCACTATCGTGGTGAATTTTCAGGAGTCGGCCTATAATATTTTTTATTGCTTGTTTATATGTAAATATGTACATAAAGGTAAAGGTGTCTGTATTAATAATGAGTTATTGGTCAACTCGTACCCAAAAAACTCGCGGCTCTTTTGACCTACCATTACTAACATTCAAAATATTTGCAAATAATCTTAATTCTAATTTTACAATAAATTGTGAAGTTATTTAAATATTTATTAAATTATCTAACGTTAAGTTAGTTATTTTATTCATAACATTAAATTTTGTTATTTATAAAAGAAATCGTCCATAGTTTAATAAACCCTTTCAATCAAGATTTATTTTGAAGCACATATTTCTTCGTCTTTTAATTTAATAGGTAAATGAAATTTAATGGTAGGTATGCACAAAATGTCCGATATATAAAATGCTTTCAGAAAAGCCTCCCCTTAAACGCTTCAATCGATAGAATACGCTAAGCGCTAAATGTAAGATTTATGCACAGCCTTTGTAAAAAGAAAAATATGAAAACTAAAATCTATCGAGATTTTAAATTCATTTTTAACCTATTTAAGCAATATATGGCTTTAGAATTCCACGTTTTCAATTCAATTCTCATGAGAAATTGAATTCATACCTAGCAAGAAGTGTACATTTGCTTGATTGGGATCGGTTATCATGATTACATTGGAAATCAATCTGTAAACTCTCGACAAATAAACACGGATGGTCGTTATTTCACTATGTTCTTGTTGATTTGAAAACTCCACAAGAAATCGGTCATTATGAGAATTATGGTAAATTTTTTATGTGTGAGGTAATTTTCTATTTTTGCTAGTACATTATGGCATTAAGTTAGATACCTACTCGGTAACCATTATTTCAATTTCAATTTACCTAACAATAAATTTCCTAAACATTTATTCTTTTGCAAATATTATATTATAGCATTCATTGGTTTGGAGATGTTATTTTTTTCTGGACAGAACCTTTGAACACGTGTAGGTTCAGTTTAATTAAATATGATGATAAATAATGTTCAAGGTTAATAAAGCAACTCATTACGGCCCTTGATAAGCGATGAATAATTGAGACATTACAAGCGTGACCAAAATGATGACAAGGAACTGGAAATATATAAAAAAATATTTGCGAATAACATTTTAGTGACAGTTGAGAAGGGGGTGAATGGTAGTGACGATTTTACACTTGTACCTGAAAATATAACAGCTTCGTTCAAGGAACAAAAATTGAATAACACTATTATAATACAGCACATAAATGATAACAATTAATAACATAAATGAGACTACATATTTTGTTTTTTTTTTTCTAGCCGGATTCATTGGTTGTGATTATGGTTTTGACGGACGATTAATGTTCATACAGATTAAGACAAGTCATTATTAGCGACGAATATTTGAGAGCATTACAAACAAGCGTGTAGGTAGGAAATAATAAGAAGAAGCGAGAAATGCAAAGAAAATCGGTAAACGATGCGACATCTAGGTAAGAGTAGAGAAGGGGTGTGGATGTATGTACACGAGCTCTCCGTACCTCGATCAAGGAGCAAAGTTCGAATAACACGAAAGTAGAGTTGCCCGAATCTGTCTCTGGCCAAGTGATAGAGAAAATCGGGATACTCTCCGAGACACTCGCGAAGCTCGTCGTCGGGAAGGAAACTCAACTCTTGGAAGAGCTCGCGATCGAAGCCGGGCGGCGGCGAGGCACGCGAAATTTCCGCGCACCCCGCGCCAGAGCCCGCACAGCCTTCCGCCGTGACGCGCCAAAACCGCGACCATCGGCACCGCCCCAACTCAAGCCGCCGATGATCTTCCCATCCGACACACCAGACCTCAGTTTCTCTATTTCACCACAAAACTCACACTCGACATTTATCTATAAATCTTCAGTAGAAACAACTGAAAATCCATCTTTCCGTGCACTTAAACGTATTAAAATTCCCGTTTCATGTAACACCTGTATAACTGTCATTACACATTCGAAGCGCGCCCGCAACGTCCGACCGCACTTTCGCACTAAGGACGTACCGTGGACATTAGACGTGTGATATAAATAAGTCGTTAAAAAAACTAACTAACACTGCTGCGTCGGGCGTGAATCCTAATACGCGAGGCATGAAAAATTGAGTAAATAACACGACTGATAAAATACATTAGGTAAGTACATAGATAAAAAATATACAAGGTCAGATTCGTACTTAATAGGCGAGTACGAAAGGTAAGGCCGACAACACTATTGTAGCAAATTTTATTGGACCAAATAAAAATTAGGGCAAAAAGAGGCGCGGCGGCCCGGCATTTCGTCGCCTAATTAAAAAGTGGTGTTGGGATTGTGTTTCTCGCAATCATTTTTACTTTACTAATTGACGTCTATTTTATGTGTGATGTCTTTGAAATGACCAACCTTAAATAGGGTACGGTTTAGCATTGTAAAACTGATTTAAAAGAAGTCATTTGTAAGGGCTTAATGAATACACGCGACTTCATACGAGTACGTATATTAAATATCAATCGCATCCCTTAATTAAACTATAGAGGATTTATATAAACATCGTCTTTAGTAGTTTAAAAGAAATGTATTATAAATAGCTAACAATGGAGTACATTAGTCAATAATGTGAGACGCTTTAACCTCGTCATCACAAACAATAGACGATTGTAAGTAAATATTTGCATTTAAGAAAGGTTAACTAAAAGAAATGAAGGCACTTAGGTATAAAAACTGTATTTTCAAATCCGATGATTGTCAACATTATCTGAGAATTTAAATGTAAAAAATTATATAGGTACATTTAACGTTCTTGGCGTACTTGTAAACTTAAAAACTATTTTTTGTCGAGTACAAACGCATGCTTGGTTTATATATACGAACATATAATGTGCAGATGAATTGGTACGAGAAATGTTTATTTTTATTATTATGGCGAGCCACTAAAGCTATTATTTCTCTTCACAAGTGTTAAAATAAAATACCCGAGTGGTGTTTTAAGGTCGGTCTTCAGTGCACGTGATAAATGACGTCAAATAACCTTGCAGATTCACTGTTGCCTTCTAAAGTCCACTTGTCAAGTTATAAAGTACATTTTCCCCAAGAAGAAAGCCAACCGGTTAGTTTAACCTTAAATAAAAATATATGGATGGTTCATTTTTTGTTTAACTTAAGTTTTAAACAGATGTAATTTAGCAATTCTTGTTTATTATTTTAACACGTCAAATGCAAAAAGTCAAAACCTTTTTCCGGCCATTTGTCGTTGTCGAAGATGTATAATTTTTACAAATTTTCTTTTTAAAAGGTAATAAGCATTGGGCGCTATCTATTGCAAATTTTTATTAAAGCTGTTGTATTGATTTAGCTTTAACACAATATTTAGTGAGAATTGTATTAACCGGCATTGGTTCGTGTGATTGATATTTTTTATTAACAAACGGTGCAAATATCAATGTACTCTTTTTCAGAATAAGCTCCACAGTTTGTATGAAAATTGAAAGTAAAATTTTAATGCACCTAGTCACATAACAAACACGTGAACGTTTAAAGTTCAAACACGTTCATCTATTTGTGCTCAATAACTATGCGAACCAAGGAAGTTATGCTAGCAAATAGTACCGAGTTCATGCACCTGTCAATTAAACGTAATCACACTTTTAAATCTGTTCTAATCGATATAGGTAGCTCCATCTGTTGACGGTCGTTTGCATATTTTTTTGGTATGAAAACATGCTACATAAGAAACATGAAAATTATTAGGTAATTAAATAATAATGAATGAGAGAGGTTAGGCGACATTGGAACCAAGAATTGATTGTTAACAATCGAAAGTAGGTTACCGTAAACGCATTACGCAATTTCGACCCTGCAACGGACTGTTCGCGAAAACAAATCTCCGTACTGCCGCAACTGAGATGCAATATCACTTCATTAAAAATTCTCATCTGAAAACGCGTCTAGTCGACTTAATGAGATTTCTTTTAATAACGGTCCAGATAGCGTTTGAGGCCAGCGTTAAAACTTTCACGATCAAGTGCAAACGTTTGTTCAGTGATTCTTCTCGTATAACACAAGTTCGACATATATTATTATACAGCAGACATTGTGCTGTATGCATAATAACGCGCGTTCTGCGTCCACTTCCGACGATATCACCTCAATAACTAAACTGAACCCAGTCATGTACTAAGTACTAACGGCCCGTGCGTATAATTAACTACTTGATACGCCAAAATCATATACATTTATTTACTCTATTCCATATCAGATAGGTCGCGACATTGGCACAAACGCCAGATGGATATTGTAACTAGGCTTTTCTACCTACTTTTTGTACTTTGCTCTAACACTACACAATTCTTCCGTATTCCGTTGATTAAAAAAAATCTACTTTGCATTTCCTGATCAGTATCTATCAATCTATGTAGAAAACAAAGAAATTTTTTAAACTATTATAATAGCTTATTATGTGTGTATCACATAAGAGTTAACTATATAAATTTAATCAAGTTTTTGATCTGATAACGCAGGTCGACGGTCAATCTAACCCGTCCCCCTTTGGAAAATTACGAGGAAGGCCTATATCCAGCAATCGACCTCTTATGGCTGAGATGACGATGATGATGAAAATTTAAATTTATCTCGAAATATCTCAGTTGAGATTAACTAGAAATATAGGTCACATTTAAATAGCTTATCTATGTTTACTAAAGAATGAAAAGAATCTTTAGAATAGAGCATAATGTTTACCAACTCCCATGTGAACGTCAATATGTATTTTGATATTTTTTTTTTTTAATATATATATACTACAACTAGTTCTAGTAGATTGATGAATATATATTATAAAGTACAGTCAAAGATAATTTGTCAAAAGACATAGGTAACATTTACAACAATTTTGTGACAAAAATTACAAAACCGTACGCGTGTTATTAAATTATATTACTTGCAACTTTTCATTATCTCAAAGTTGGCCTTCAACTAATAAAATGAACTTCAGTTGTATGTTGAACTCCGAATTGGATGTATTGTTGAAATTTCACACTTGGGTTCTCCACGTGTAACAAGCGATTATAACGTTTTCAAAAAATTACCAAATAGCTATTCTAAACAAATCATTTCATGACGTTTTAAACAGCGTTAAAAGAGATAACCTTTTGATACACCACAAGAGCTAAATAGAATACAATATGATGCAACACTTAATCAACTTGGAATCTTCAATAAAGATGCAATCAATCATGTCGAGTAAAAGCTTGCATTCTCCAACACAATATTGTAGTAGGTACAACAGAGATCGTAATGAATGATATTCTCACGGTCAAGACAAATAAGATCTGGCGCTCACAGCTGATGCGTGGCCGGTAGCGTCGCCGGCACTCGAAACCCTCAATCGATGGATGGCGAGACAAACAATGAACTATGTATATGTATAAAATGTATTTACACAAAAACTAACTGTCGCTGTGAGAATTGTGACGTTTTCAGTTATAGAATATTCACACACGACCACATGCGTAAATGAGTCACTGTTTTAGGGTTTACCTAAGTGAGTATTAAAAAATATATAATAATTTTCGCGGACGCGGGTTTGTTTTTTTGGGCAAGTGACGTGGACGGGCAGGCTAAAAATGGTCGGTGCAGCAGTTGCACCCCGCTCTATGTTTAGAGTGGGTAGGTGTACATGCGCGGTGCGTTCGGCACACGACAGTTCCCCGATGCGGTATCGATCGGCGAAAAAGACGACACGCGTGCCGCGTGGCTACCGGCGCGACCGGCACTGCTGTCCAGTGTCCGCTTACGCTTACCGCGCACCCCTCTACTCGCGCAAGCGCACAGGCCTCAGCGACTATCTCGCGAACAGACAATTATTCCGTTCGTATTACATAACACTTATACGCGAGACTGTACATTTCGCAGCCACAAGGTTAAGTGTAAACCATCTTTCAATTCACTTGCTTACTGAAAATACTCGTTAGAGAGAGTACACATATTTTAACGGTGCACATTCCACTCGATACACATACGTTACGGGTGCTGCATAAAAGATAATTAAAAAGTTATCCATACCGAGGTCGAATGATTAAACACGAATTGTAGAATGTTTATTGTGGGTATTACTTCTTACTACTACTTATTACTTCTTCCCAAGTCCAGGCCTGGTCCCAGGTCAAAGATGAAATAAACTACCAAAATGGGACAAAAAATTAATTTAGAAGGCAGGTAACCCTTGAAAAATCACGAGTTCAATTCTAGATAAAATAAAATCATGGAAAATTAAAAGTAGGAAAATATTAAAATCATTAACAAACTGTAAATATAATTAATAAACAAATATTTAACTAAAAATTAAATCATTAACAAATAATTATTATATTTTATTTGCAACTTTTTTATTATATTCATCAATAACACAGAATACGAAGTATTTGAAATAAAAGATTGTTTATTTTTCTTCATTTAGAAATGTAAAAATGAACTTTGTACTAGGAATGTTTTTCAATATGTGATGAGGTATATATGTTGACAGTAAAAGTGAATACAATAGCCACTGTATAATGTAAAACAAATATTTTTAAACTACACGAAGGATAACAAAAAGTCGAAGATTTGTAACGAAATCGAATAAAAAAATTATTAAATCACTTGCACTGCTTAAGCTGACGGTAACATATAATGATAAATTTTTATAGCAGGGTTACAAAACAACTGTTTTATTTATTAGACGATAACTTTACTAACAAATGTATTACTTATTTAGAACTTAAAAATAAAAGGCTCCAATAGATTTGAAATCCAGTTGGGTCGAACCTTGACCTCTTTTAAGTAGTTTGTTAACTAGATCAAACAAAATACCAAGTTACATTCTCTTTGTTTGACATTTTGACGATTAAAATAACTAAATAGTTAATGGTAATGGCATTTGTGTTAACACATCTAGCAATTTCACATTTTTGTCATCTATAAACCCCAATAGGGTAGTACTTGTACTTATTGCAAGAATATGACTGTACAGTTTCAACGTACATTTTAGATTTGAATTGCATACTTATTGTAAATTTATTTGATACTTTGTAATGCATAAGGAAAAGACATTAGCGGTAAGATTTTTCCGTAAAAAATATCACCAACAGTGAATTTGTGGTTATAATGACCGAGTCTCCTATGGTATTAAATATGGCGTGCGATGCTTGAATATCTTTGCCGAATATGCTCTTAAAAATTAGTTCAGCTTTAGATTCTCAAATCCTCTAACCAGATGTAAGATATTGGCCAATAAAATGACAGCAAACAAATAAATATAAATGAAATTCACATACTGAATTAATTGAATAAGAGTATCTTATTTCATCAACATCAATAGTAAATATCCACGCCTATAATATAATTATATATTTATTATATTTTTTGTTGATCCATTTTGATATACAAAGATACTTACGGAAGTAATTAAGTGTTTCCCTGATCTGGTCAGGCGTGAGCTGGAGGTCGTCTGAACTTATCTGCAACGCCGGTGATGGTATGAACCAATCTTGATTCTCGTAACCTGAAAATTATCGATTATTTATTCATTGACAGTGGCAATTTAACAACATTAAATGAAAATAAAAAATGAACAATTATTTATTGTATAAATACTCTTAATTCTAAGACAGAAAGGTGGAATGCTAAATAAACAAAAATCCGTTCAATGACAATGGGAGTTGTACCACGTTCAATTGAATCATCCTCACATTTACACATGCGGCCTAACCAACCAATGATTCATTCTAATTTATTAATTTGTAATTCTTTCATGTACCATTTGTATGCTGTTTCAAATATGCGATCATAGGATAGTATAAAATGTGACCTAAGGCGTGTTCAATCAATCAATGAGGGTTGATTGAGTATAAAGAAATAAATATATGACCTAAGATCTGAAGATCTGAAGAACCTAAGTCCTTCATCCATTAATAGGCAACACAATCACGATTTATTTTCTCATAGATAATAGATGAAAAGATTTTGTTCTGAAAGAGGACCTCTCTTCGGATCTTGTACTATATGTAGGAAGAGATATCTATATAAATAAAAATTAATCGCTAAATGTGTTAAGAGCAAAACTCGAGAATGCATGGACCAATTCAGCAATTTTTTTTTTTCATATATTCGCTGAAGTTTTAGAAAGACAAAAATTGGGAAAAATTGCCAGAAAAAACGTAAAAACCCCATTTTTCTTCTTGTCCAAATTTCTTGACTTTATATTACACTTCAGGTGCCACAGCCTAATATCTTTTGATAGAACGACGTCTATCAAGTCAGCTAGTATTATATAAAAAATTAGAAACCCAACAACAGCTAAATATAATAAAGTACTAATGGTGTTATGCTATGTTTTACAAATACCAACTGCAACTGTTTATTTACAGTAACATATAACAGGGCAATAGATTTAATAGAATTTGTATTTGTTCATAACAGTAAAATGGTTGTAGAGGGATAATTTATCGCTAGGTAATTACATTAAAAAACATTCTATAAAACATAAACGTTAACCACAAATCAATTCTTTCAATAAAACAATATTTCAGTACTGCTATTTTATAGATCTTGTAGTATATTAAAGTCTGCATTTACCGTAGATTTATAACAATTTACTGCCTTCCGGGCTTTTAGTGTAGATTAAGTACGTTGTCCATAATATTGAACGGAAAAGATGTGTTCTTTTAATTTGACACAAATAAAATATTTATTTATTTATTTTTAAAATTTCAACCTATTGCCCGCAAATAAAACAAACTATCACATATACAGAACCCACGCGGCTTGTTATATTCATTTTGTACCATGCTGTAAATACAAATTTATTATAAACCAGTAATTGAGAAATTTACATAAATCACCTGTATCAGAGGTACAGTTTTTGCAAACGTTATAACGCCAGTATTTAGCTCTATACTATTAAAACTCACTTCAATCTGCATGAACAGTTACACACATCACCATAGGGAGAATCTAATACGTGTTTTCATGTTAACGACTACACCGATTTATACGACGATGTCTCAAGTGTCTCAAGACGATATTATACGATACAACTCACGCTGGGAAACTGAAGAGAAAAATATCCATGAATCCGCCGACTAATTATGTACAAATCAGCGGCATGAAATCGAGATATAATTGCGCAAATATTTTTGTAAACTTGAAATCATTACCCATTTCAAATTTTTATTGATCCTTGCGGAATAGGTCAAATATGGTATGTAATTCCACATTTGAAACCATATTAAAACATTTATAACATTTAATAATAATAATAATTAAGTCTAGATTACGAAATTATAAAGAATTGTATTTTTATGAAAAACTAGCCGTGTCCCGTGGTTTCAGTCGGCGTTTATTGACAAAGGCTTGAAGAAAGGCATGAACATTTCGGCTTTTCTGGGTTACACTCGTTTCTTGTTGTGCGGCCGCTCTCGGCCCTTTTCTTTTTTTTTTAAGTTGGGATATTGATGTGATATTATATAGTAAAATCGTGTAGATTAATAGAAAAAACCCTCTTAGATATTAGTGAATATAGGTGAATACGAAAATAGTGAAGTCGAGTGTGAAGCTAGCTTAAGTGCAACAAGCTGACAGATGGCACGCAAGAGACCGGACGGAATGCACAGTGGACGGCGGGCGATGACTCGAGCGATGAGACAATATTATTAATAGCGAAGTCGGACGGCGCCGTCGTGTACGTCGGCGCCGGAAACCCTACCTTCCAGCACTTCAGTGGGACGGAACAATACATATAGAACGCTAACTAGCGCTTCATAACATGTTCAAAACTATTTCTCAGTTTACAAGGGCCACTGAAATGAAGGCACTTGAACTTATTGAAATCGTGAATATCTAACAAAATGAATTTCGGCAACGTGTAACGTGAAACAAAGACCTTGATATTTTTGTCAGTCGCAAATGCCAATATTTGCAACCTTACATAATTTACGATATATCGATATCGAACAATTCGAAATGAAAATACTAATTCACACCTAGTTACATAGATGCTATTGCGTTCCTACTTATTTATGGAACTAGGTAGTAATTCTAGGCAGTCGAAACTACAAATGTGCCGCGTTCTACTTATTGTGCGTTGACCTAATGAAATTTATATCGCAATACTGAAAATGTTGGTACTCGGAACGAACTCTATAAACAATTAGATTGTTATATTGGTTCCACATGAAATGTCTTAATTTCTCAAGTAGCTACTTCATTACCAACTTTGGCTTAGTTATAATTAGACAGTATAATATAGAATAGATAAGACACGAATGACGATTGTAAAACTAAAGAATATGTATTTTCTAAAATTAAAAAGGCGTTGTTTGGATTGATTTTAACCCCCTCAGTCCTAACAATTTAATAGATTTTGCCTAAAAGTTTTTTACACACATTAAATTGAAATAGTTAATTTATAAATAGCTTATTACGTTAAATTCCTCGCCTGAAATCAAATCAAATCAAATCATTTATTTGCATACATGGGTGTAAAACCAGATACCATACAATAACAAACGTCCCACCATATACTACCACATTTGGTGTGCAAAATAAAACATGTCAATTAGTTAGCTAAGTCAAATTATAACATCTTATTACATTAGTCAAATTTAAAATTTAAAATGCATCAGAACACTATTCTAAAAACGTGTCCTTTAAGAACTCATCCAGAGCATAATATGCTTTACCTACCAAATACTCCTTTAGTTTTTTCTTTATCAATTTAGTATCTGAAATGCAAGTAATAGAGACAGGTATCTTATTATATATTTTAGGAGCCAGACAGAATACACTATTATGCAAATATTTAGTTTTGGATTTGGTTAGACTGAGGGTATGTGCTCGTCGCTGTGAGGCTATATTATTTTCATACAAATGTTTATTGTTTATTACATACATTACAAAAACAATGCGAATTCTTGACTTGCCCATATAAATAAAAAAAAAACAGAAATATATTTTTTTAGCTGTCACTCATACTTTAATGCCTTTTAGGTATTACAAAAAGTTGTGTTACAACAATTTTAGGATTTTTAAATTTTGGATTGTGTAAAGTTAAATTTAATTTTAAACTTGATTAGAAACATCCAAATAAGTATTTTAGA
The DNA here is from genome assembly GCA_936446665.2 of Synanthedon andrenaeformis. Classification (NCBI taxonomy): domain Eukaryota; kingdom Metazoa; phylum Arthropoda; class Insecta; order Lepidoptera; family Sesiidae; genus Synanthedon; species Synanthedon andrenaeformis. Next base: position 6,164,531 of record OW387780.2, on the reverse strand, counting down.
TATGGCAAAATAAATTGGCAGGTCATTTATAAATCAATTGATTACCGCGGATCACGTTGCGCCGGCTCTTGATTCTTTATGGTAAACAATTACAAAAGAACACAAAAACACACTACGTTTTCCTTTGCCATTTAGCTGAACGAGTGCTATACTTGCTTATCAGTTAGTTAATGAATGCAGGAAATTCGTTTAATTTTTACATTACTTATAGCCCCAGCCCAGGGCGGTAAATTGAATTTGCATTCTGCATTTCAACTTAAATACTTTTGCAAAGCGTAAGATTCAAAAATACATTTTTTTGAAGTAAAAACTTCTTTAGGCGCGTTGGGATGGGATTTTTGAGATGGGATAAAATCATTGAACTCGCGACAGTGTCATGTTACGTAATGTAACCGAAATTTTAAAAAAAGAACAATTTTTGAAAGGGGATAAGATCATTGAACTCGCGACAGTATGATGTTACTGTAAACGTTGATGTAACTAATATTAATTTAAAATAATATAAAAAAAGAACAATAAAGAGAACTGCATATGAAAGTAAACTTACTAGATATGATAACAAGGATCAATATGGTATACACTTCTGACCAACAATCTAGTTTCATATCAACATCACACCTTTTTAATGGTCTGTCATTATGAAGTTCATGTTAAATAATTATGTTCTATTTATTGTCATTGTGTGTCAGTGTCATATATTTTCTCTTGTATTTCTTGCGATCAATAATTTTATGAAGCTTAGTTTTCACTGCTGACGTGCAGTCCAACGACTGACTTTTTTTAAATAAAGTCATTTGTGTCAAATTAACTATTGGAGATCGATGGTCCAACTATTATATAACTATGGTGTCTTGATTTATTTTTAAGTCTTGTTTAACATTGAGTAAAATAGTTTTTTCTATGAGTACACTTACCTTCGAAACTACTCATCCGATTTAAAAAACTTCTTTCAACAAAGGTTAGAATAGAATTTCAGCATGGACATATATGTCAGGCCTTATATTGCTATACATATTTTAACAGGCGTTATATCTTAGAACTTTCAACGCTGACGAAGTCGAGGCATCAGCCAGTTTTATACAAAACTAGCGAATATTATGTAGAAATATTATTACTTTGAAAACATTCCTTGACAAAGTGAGGTGACTAAATTATTTGACTTTTCCCATTGCTCTATCCCTTCCTAATCCTTAATCCCGCTATGGTCGGCAGCACAGTTGTAGCACCTATGGTGACGGTCCATCAAGTGGACCGTCAGCCTGTCTGTCGAACTTAATATTTAAAAAAATCAATAAGAGGCTTACCATATTAGCCCACATTGCATTGCTTGTGTTTCTTGACGCACCATCAACTAAAATATAACTATCATAGGAGAAAAAAGCGTGTGTGTCAGCTCCGACGCACGACTGGAGTTTACTCCTTACGAACGATTATAAAAAAATAAATAAATAAATGTAATTTATATAATTAATAAATTTAATAAATAAATAAATAATTTATTATAAAACAGCGAGAATTATGAATACCGGTGCCATCTAGATTTCGCAAGGATGTATTATTACGTACAATATTCTAGAGATATTGTGTAGATGGCTCTAAAATTTAAGCTAACGCGTAACGCAAAACGTGTGACAATTTTGATTTTACTCCCATAAATTTTCATTTTCATATGAAAAAAAAAAAAACAAAAATTATAATAAAAGTGTATACCTCCAAACTGAGTTAGGCTGTCTGCTCGCAGTCGATATTTCGGTATGTGCTCTTGTAGGAGGCTGACAATCTCTACCTCTGGTACTTCGTCGCTGTTGCACACCTCTGTGGACAAAAGAAAAAACTGGCAACATTAAACAGCTCCATCGATTTCCACGACAAATCCAAATACTTTCTAGTTAAACAAGAGATTGTTGATCGGCGATAACGGAAGGTTAGAAAGCTACAAGTTTGAATGCATTGTCGTGACTGGTGTTGTGGACTCGCGCGCAAACGGCTCAGGGTTTTGCGCCTTAGCAAACCTGTCACACTTTAATAACAAAGTGGCGAGCTACGACTTTCCGTATTTACTATGTATCCGAAGGTTCTCGCCGGCAGACAAAATCGATAGCTCCACGACCCGGCGCGGCACAGGCGTGCAATGCACCCCATTCCATACATCTACTACGTAGTCTGTCTGACTCTTCAGGTGAACTCATCAACTACGCATATGTATTTTAATATTATAACAAAAGTTCAGTATCAGACAGCACTTAAATAATTCTCCTATATAACTTCGCAGTAATTATTATCTATTGTTTCAATCAGTTTGCCTCATAGATAAGTAGATATACCTACCTACTTGTTTAGAAAGTCATTAATTATATAATAAATGTAATTATTATTTTGACCAGATAAGAAACAAAAATATAGAAATAATATTTCATCAATTACAGTCTGTTTCTGGTGCCCAACTTTATTTGTGTATTTACTTTGGACGTCGTCCAGAAAATATGAGTGGGGCGTTATTTACAATTGTATCTAGGAATATTATAGATTTTAATTTTAAAACTATTTACACACGACTTTCGAGCTACAAAGTTACAAAAGGAATTACAACAAATCAAACTTCAGTGCAGTTTTAAAGAAAACTAAAAAAACGTGGCGACCTGGAAGTGTTACAATCGGAACCCGATCCCGGCATCGCACGGATGCAATTTTTTCTGCAAATTATATTATATTATTTCAACACTCTTTCCATTAGTTGAAACCGCATGAAAATCCGTTCAATAGTTTTTGAGAGGCTTTATTTTATCATTATGTAAGTATAAAAAAAGGATCCTTTACAGCTTGCTTGAAAGTATTGAAACAAATAAGAAGTTCGAATCATATTATATATGTTCTAACAAAGGCTAGATCGTCATTGGCATTATTAGAGCTGCTTTAAATTAGAGGATTAAACCGAGACGTCTCTATAGTACTAGAATAAACTGCTTCATAACTGCTGCAATGCAGTTATAGTTCAGCGATTTGATTTCACGCACTTTTATGTATGGTCAGTATTTTATGAAATAGTAGCAGGCCCCCGTCACTCACGCCATGGAGCGTTTTATATACCTACCGCTAAGTAGACGGCTTGCAGTCCGAACGACAGTAGGTTGCCGACCGCGAGACTGAGTGCGCACGTGCACGTTTCCCGCTCAAAACGCAGCGATACATATTTTATCATTAAATTCTTGACTAATTATTACCTATGTGTAAATTATTTACCTATAAAATGCAATTAAATCCCGTTCAAATAGTTTTTATATGTTTTGAACATTTGTATTGCAAAAGTTATTTTTATTGTATGAGTTTTATTGTAGTGAGTTAGTAACAAGTATAAATAACTTACTATCTTACAATAAGGTTCTAATTAAATTATCTAACTGTTGTTATACCTAATTAAAAAAATAAAAATATCACATTTAAATAATATAGAAAGTTATAGATTTTTTTTATAATAACTAGCTAATTATTTATATAATAGGCCATTTAATTTTATTACGTAATTACCAAAAGTTGACAAAATTTTACATCTTTTTTATTTTAAACTTTTTTCTATATTGTTAATATTTGCTGAGATTAGACGATAAAAAAAACCAAATTTTTGTTTTTGAGAAATATCTCGATAATTTTTGGAAATCGAAAAAATGTAATAATCAAAGTGTAATAGAGCAAGAAATTTTTTACAATTTTTGTATGAACCTTTTTTTTGTAAAATCAATAGTTACTGAGTTCCGTCGCTGTTTTTCTTTACTCGTCGGCAACTTTAATTGCGCTTGCGGCACTGACATAATCCAATGGAAAAATCAATTAGCAGGAGTTTTTGCAGACCGAATATCTAAAAATCTTGGACTAAGCCATTTTGTTTAATTTATGTTCTTTGTAGATTTTGTACAACCCTAACGTTTTCGCTCGATGACGTAATCGCGGTGTGTACGCGGGAATCTCGATTCTCGGCGCGCGTCCGTAGAGTACGTTTCTTCTTGCAGCGTCTTTTGTAGGCTAATATAGCGTAGGTATTTTAGCTTTTGTATGGGAGTGACGCATCTGTTACGATAGTAACTCTTATTTTATCTGTGATAATAGTGGCAGGACACACAGTTTTTCAGTCATAACCCATGTAGTCCTTAAAGACGACTGGTTGTGTTTCGGCGAGTACATTATCCCCTCCTAATAATTTTACTTATTTTATAGCGCTTTTTCAAAAGATTACCAAGACGCTAATCGAGCTTTGAAGATAGCAATTCTAAGAATTTTTTATATGGAAATATGAACCGAAGTATAGATGTCAGTCAACTGAAATAGGAATGGGCAGGAAATATCTATAGCAAAGCAAATGGGCATTATGGTAGACGAGCCTTGAAGTGGATCGGTCGAAACTACGGTCGAACCACGGTCAAATCAGGGTCGAAACTACCCGTGGGCCAACGACTTGCTCGCTGGACAGATGACCTCAATCAAGAGAGCGTTTGATAGTGAATTGATGCGGAGGGCGGATGATCGAGTGTGGTGGCGCTAAATTAGAAGGCGTATGTCCAAACTGCCCAACAGTGGACGTTTATGGGCTGATAATGACGATGACTATTTTTTAAAACACAGTACTTGGCTGAGAAATATAAAACAGAACTAAATATACAAAACCAGAGAATCCAAGTATTTATCTTATCTTAATCTTATAATCTTATCACTAGGTAAATATCACCAAAAAAATCATAAATCACACAAAATTAGTAAAAATGTATTGAAATAAAATTGAAACGAATAACGGTTAAACGGATATATTGTATTTTTTTTAAGATATAATACCTCTCCAAAAATATTAATAAAAAGTCGTAATCAAAAAGGTAAGATGGTTTTAAATAATTATATATTAGTAAAAAAATTGCTTCAAATACTCAGCGAAAAGAAATACGAGTTTGACTTCCAACTTCAACATTCTCATTAGTACGGCAATGGACATTTTACATACATTACAAGGAGAAAGCGACGTTAGTTTAATTAGAATGTGGCTCGACGCTTAAACACTGCATAAAAATATCAGTCTATCACTATCTGAATAACAATCATTCATCAACAATTCGTTTTAACTATAATTTAAACCAAGATGGCTTAATTATAGGGAAAAAAATATTTTTACATTATATTTTATTATAGAAAATCGATATAGCCTGTATGAACTTGGGAGAGTTAGTATAGTAGAGTTAGTAATATTAATAAGTATAGATAAACATTTGTCACACTTGCTTATGGATTATTCTCAATAAACAAGCTTTAAGAACATTTTATTTCGTAGGTACTATACGTATCATCGAAATCGTTATCAGCCAATGTCAGTGATACATATACTTAACATTGATTAATTCGAAAAAAAAAACTTCAAGCCATTGTATAACAAACACTTATACTAAATTTACAAAAACAGATTTCTAGCAGAACAATAGTTATAGGTACTTAACTACGTTTTATCATTGCAATAATAGGTTTAGACAATGCACGATTGAATGTAAAATCTAACTTTGATTGATGAAAAAATAACTGAAGTGGAAAGTGTTCGTGTTACAATTAATTAAAAATGGATAATTGCCCGGTAAATTATTATAGTACATAATATAGATTGAAATAACTATATTTATGCAAATAAGTGTGATCTAACGTAACGAACGACCGGTGGGTCGACGAACTCACCATCACTCCAGGCGAGCAGTAAATCCTCTTGTTTTTGGTGCATTTCATCTCTGCGACGCGGACGCGGCCGTGCTCTCTTCCCGCTCATAATTAACGTTGAACACAAATTTGGAACCGTTCAAAAGGCGACAAACCTCACATCCCAACAACAAAATAAACAATATATCACTCTCGCCGCAAACTGCGGACGTGCACTGCGAAACGATATACTAGATAATGTCTAAACGAAACGTCACTGCATCGATGATAAGACAAGGACGATCGACAACAATCGGTTTACGGTCAGAGATTGAAAGTAATCACTCGAGTTGACGCGGTGTACGGGGATGTATTATCGAAAAAAATCTCACAAATGATGCAATACTTATTGCCGGCCTAATGTACATAATAATGCAGATATATCGCAGGGTTATGAGAATGCCAACACAATAGTTAACCAACGCCTGTTACCACACGACCGAGTAGTTCATAATGCGCGCACTTGCAACGGTATGAGAGTGAAAATTTCAACATAATAATGAAATTCGCGACATTTGTCTGCTCGTTTGACGACGACACTTGTGTAAATTGTAAATTTGCATTAAATAAATGTTAATCGATAGAGTATACGTTTATAATGCTGAGGTCAGGATTTTCGGATTTTCAGGTAAGCCTTTCAAGTTAATATAAATAGTCAGATTATTATATTTTTAGAGCTGCCGAATCTATTGTACTTTTTAAACATTTAATTTTCATAATAATTCATTAGATTGGGGATGAAGAAATTTATTAATACAAAATGAAGTTCAGTTTCTAAAACTAATGCACTTCTAGCAGTGTTGATGTAGCTGTCGTGTTATTTTTGGTTACCCGCATATTTTCATAAAACATTTTTTATTGTAATACCCATAGTAACAACGGTTACAAATTTTTACCATTAAATTGTAAGCTAGGCAAATTCTTATCCAAGCGAAAATTGTAAGGTGTTGTAAGAAGAATCATTTATCCTTTATGAGAATAAATGATTCCAAATCTAAATGTAAAGCTATCATAATTTTTATCAATCTACCCTACATTCTAACTACTAAAACAAACTATATTTGTGTATCATACTTATGTATGATATAAGAGTGCGTTCCCACTACGCCCGGACCGGCTGATTAGACGGAAGCCGGCGCCCGGATGTAGGTGTTCACATTTAAACGAAAGACGGAGCCGGCTGGCTCCGTTCAGTTGCGTTTCAATCTTCGTACACGATGGACGACGACGATATCCCAGTGCTGTGGTGGTATTTAAGAAGAAGAAAAAGAAGACAACGTAAAAGAAAATATTGGGTGCATCCTATGCTAACAGAAAGATTTTCAGTAGGAACATTTGAAACATTAATTTTATAATCATCCAACGTTTTGTCCCACAAGACAACTTTATTTTCGACAAGCGATATTAAAGCACAAGCATCGACATCCATTTTGCACGAGCGCAGAGCCGAAATGATGTTTGCAAGGAGATCCGCGGGGACCGCGGGGTGGGAGGGAGGCACATTGGTGTCGTCTCGTCGTTCACACTACATCCGATCCGGTCGTTTAGACGGACCTTCGCAGTGGCGAAACGTCCGTCCAAACACCCGGATCCGTCTAAATGTGAACACTTTCATATAAATTGTACTGCCACTGGCATATCCGTCTGTTTAGACCAGGGATTCCCAAAATCGTACAAGATGAAAAACTCGGCAAGTCTATGTGGACAAGTTTGTGCAAGATTGAGTTGGAGCGTACGTCTTTCAGCGGCGTTTTGACTTGCTCTCTATTTGACGATAAAGTGCTTATCACACTATTCAATTTGAACGATTCCTATTTAGGAATCTAAGTAGTGAGCTCGTGATCACACTACGCTAAATTGATTTCTAAATCGAAGATATAGAGTTGAAAATGGATAAACTCTTAATTGAATCCAATCTGTTCTAACTGCGATCACACCTTCCGATTTCCTAAATTGGAATCGTTCAAATTGAATAGTGTGATAGCGGCTTTACGCGAATTAAGACGAACGAATTCATGATCAAGTCCAAACATGTTCCTGATATTTTACTATTTAACGAGCTTGCATTTAGGTTGAAAGTTCATTTGCGTTTTGAAATTCGTTGGAGCTTGAACGATAAAAACTCATATAGCTAAGTACTCATTTATTTCAAGAGATTACAAACTTATTACAAAGCTAAATTAAGTGAAGTAAAGTGACTGAAAAAGTGTTAAACACAACATACAACATATTTTAAATAGGTATGTATAATTGTATTTGTAAAAATTACTAACACTTAAGTCTTTGGTTTTCGTTCTTATTCTACCTAATTACCTAATACGAAGTTTCTATACCTAATTACCTACTGTAGTTACTTCCCAATATAGGTATCAAAGTTTATCAAAGAGTAAGTCAGTAATACTTAACAAGAATCCATTAACTGAGTGTGATAAAAATAAGATAGTGTGCAAATTTAACAGTTTATTATTGTTTTTTATTTAGGTTCCTTATTTTTTTGTTTGCAGAATTACTGAAAGTTTTATGATGGCGGACACGAAAAAAAAATGCAGACAATACAGTTTGGACTACTTGAAGTTCGGATTTATTGCATCTCCATCAAATCAACACTTCCCGATGTGTCTCATATGTGAAAAAGTATTTAGTAACGATGCCATGAAGCCTTCAAAAATGGATGACCACTTATCAAGAGTACATGCTAACAAAAAAAGTAAGCCCTTGTCATATTTTCAAGCACTGAAAGAAAAACTAGACAAAAGGCCATCCATAGGATCGATGTTTGCGTCATCATCTATTCGAGACAATGATGGTTTACGAGCGTCCTATAATATATCTTTACTAATAGCGAAGTCGGGGAAACCCCATACAATTGGAGAGCAGCTTATCTTACCAGCCATTGCGGAGGTCCTTAACAATGTATTGCACAAACCCGCACATGATATTTTAAAGAGAATACCTTTGAGCAACAACACCGTTCAGAGACGCATAGATGAGATGGGACGCGATGTGGAAAACATTTTATGCAAGTTCTTACAGACCCGCAGATTCTCTCTCCAGTTGGACGAGTCTACATTACCCGGCAATGAAGCTCTATTGTTAGGATATGTTCGATTTATCAAAGATGAAAATATGTGCCAAGAACTGATTTTTGCTGCATATTTAGAGACTGATACTAGAGGAGAATCGATTTTTCAGGCCGTGGAACATTTTTTTACTGATAAAGCTATTCCATGGAAGAATATTGTTTCTGTTGCGACTGATGGTGCACCGTCTATGGTTGGTCGTCATCGTGGCTTTATAGCTCACTTAAAGCGACAACTGCCTGATGTACTGGTTATTCACTGTGTGATTCACAGGCAGCATTTAGCAGCAAAAAAGCTGAGTCCTAGATTGCATAAGTCTTTACAATATGTAATAAATGCTATCAACAAGATTCGAAGCAATTCTTTGAACTCTCGGTTATTTGCTCAACTATGTGACGAAAACGACGAAGTCTTTACTCGGTTACTTCTGCACACTGAAGTTCGCTGGCTATCAAGAGGCTCTTGCTTAGAAAGATTTTCAGCCCTTTTTGAATCTGTGTTGGAGTTTTTACAAGAAAAAGATCCGAATTTGAAAGAAAATCTGAACAATTGTAAAACAGATATTTATTACTTGACTGATATCTTTGGAATGTTCAACAAAGTTAATTTGCAACTACAGGGTGATGATCTTAACTTGATTAAAACAAAATCAATAATATCGGCCTTCGTGGGTAAACTAGTTCTTTATAAACAAAATTTAGGCAGAAAAGAATATTCGCAGTTTCCGCATTTGTCAAAATTACCAAAAATGCTTCAAGATGATGACATTTTATTATATGTTACTCACTTGGACGCATTACACAAGGATTTTACGGAGAGGTTTGATGATCTTTTAAATTTACAAATTCCTCAATGGATAATAAATCCGTATAACACCACAGCCATAGAAGAAGCCAATGTGATAATGCAAGAAGAGTTGATTACCATCAGCACAGACGAAGAGCTTAAGCAAAAGTTCAACCAAGGCTATCAGAAGTTCTGGTTGCAACGCAAAATTGAAACACAGTATCCTACATTGTGGAACATTGCTGAAAAATACCTTATCGCTTTTCCATCATCATATCTAGTTGAAAAAAGCTTCAGTGTGGTAACAAACATTTTGACAAAACAAAGAAACCGTTTGAAAATCAACGAACGTGGAGATTTAAGGCTGCAACTCACTAATATTGAACCGGATGTAGCTAGATTGGTAGATAGTCACCAGGTTCATCCATCGCACTGAATGTTTTATTTTCTCTTTGCGAATTAATAGTTTTTAAAATATAATTTCCTACCAACTTAAGATGCTTTATGTATTAATTTGTAATAATTATAAATTAAACTTGATATTTACTGAATTGGATTGTCTTTTTATTTTGTTAAATTTTGACGAGAAAATGAAATCAACTTCACTCACTTAACCAAGTGCAAAGTTTTCTAATTGGCACCTTAGTACCTAGGTATTTTGTACCAATAGGAAAAAACTAAAGATAGACTAAGATAGATAGCTGCTTTAAGTTAGCGGACCATTATGAATAAGGGGGTTGGTCTTAAAAGTAGGTAATTTGACCATGGGGGTCTGAGGTAACAGTTCATTGTTGAAAAGGGGTCACTTGTCCAAAATAGTTTGGGGAACCCTGGTTTAGACGGACCGAGAAAACAGCCAGTCCGGCGTAGTGGGAACACGCTGTAACTTACATAAAGAACATTAAGGGTGGATTGCACCGTAGGCTTGGTTATTGTTAAAGTCAAAACTAACTTTAGCGGTGACTTTAACGGTGACAGTCGAAATTAACAATCGCATGTTGCACCATGATATTGTTCGTCACTGTCAAAGTTAAAGGGGTTACCATTATAAAAACATATAATTTTCGTAAGTTGTTGTGGTAATAATTTTTTTATTATGGCAACATTCAGTCACCTGTCACAAAACAAATTCGAATATTTGAGGTTTTGTGTTTTTAACGTGTTGAAGGAGTAAATAAAGCATTTTATTTTGTACATCAAAATAATGGACCGTGCCGGATCGAGCACCGATGAAATTATTATGGCAGATTACCGCTTAAAGTAAGTTTACCTACATTTTTCTAATGTGATAGACCTTGGTTAACTAGATTTATTTACTTACTTTAGATATGAGTGCAATAAACGCCACGCGTACTAAGTTGTAGCTTTATTATAAGCTTTATTATAAATACCTAATTATAAATCGATCTTAATACACCAGCTGTATTTAATTTACAATAAAATACATTAATATACTATATTGCACACAGACATATTACGTACCTTCATAATCCGGTACATCTACTCTACTCATTGTTTTACATTATTGGGTTTTAGAGAACGGAAGGAAGAAGTTAATAGACTTCAAATAATTGTGGACATTGGACATAAACACAAAAATGTATACATTTTCGGAATCGATCAATTCGAGGTTGATAAACTTTTTTCTTTCGCATTTCGGCCACTATATTGTATTCACTATCATCATCAGAAGAACTAGATTCCCATAGTATATCACGGACTAAAGACATGATATCAAAATTTTCACACAAAAACAAAATACTGAAATTGACAGTTGACTTAACCGTAACAATAACATTGACCGGCCAATATCGAGCGGTTACGGTTATCGTTAAGTTATGACGTCATTTTTACCGTTGTAAAAATGGTGCAACGCATATTATCCTTAACCGAAGATTTAACGGCTGGTTTGAATATGGTTACCGTTAAAGTTAGATGGTGCAACCCACCCTAAATAACATTAAAGTTTGCGATAACATTGATAACGACAGATTATTGTCGGCGAATTTGGACGCTGAATGTTGTAATGCTTTTACAAAAATTGCAATTTCACCTTTGCTCTGTAAGCGTTGCTATTACATATAGTTCGGCCGGCATAGCCGTAGGGTAGAATCGAATATGTGTAGATGTACGTTTGGCAAATTGCTATACACATTGCCGAATGAAATGTGCCGGACCGACTATAATATATAGTTAGAAATAATTGAGTGAGACAAACTATTTATTACATGAAGTATAAAGGCCTTATTGCATTTTTTTGTTTTGCTTTAAAATGAATAAACTCTTTACTCTTCAAATAATATTTTTTTACGCTTCATACAAATAACAATTGTTTACTCTTGTTATTCATGGCTATAATACGATGATGACATGCTGCTCCTAATGACGTTAAAAACACCATGCAGCATGTCACGGAACGGAATTCTAATTGCAATCGAGGGCATAGATCAGCAGGAATTTGCGGGCATTCACACCCTGTGCAATTGTGCATACTAGACGCGAATAAAGCCATTACATACATCGTTTAATAAACCAACCATGCGGAACGCCTGACTTCTGATCAGATCCGATATCTGAACACAGTTTTACGAATTTAAATTACAACCTCTGAGATTAGATCACAGATATAGATCACAGATCACAGATTTGTTAGTTATATTTTTACTCCCGAATGTAACAAAGCTAGCTAGTTAATATAAAAATCAATTTAATAACCGAACAGTGAAAGGAGAATCGTATTCTTAAGTGGTTTATCAGACTATGTCTGCAAATAGAAACAGTACGAGGCCACGCGAGCTGTTGGGCTGTGGAGGCGGGTACGGTCGACGCACTCATTTCAAACTACCAATAAAAATAAGGATGTCGTCAATAAGTTGGCATCGCTGTTGTAACGGGGTCACCTCCGGCATCGGCTTGCCCTGCGACTGTGACGTAACGTGTTGCGACCTTGATAATAAACTGTGACGTGTTTAAGGGCTTTCAGTGGGCGTAGCAACGGTCGTCTTAAAAACTTGGTGTATTGGACTGGTCTTTTGATTTCTTATAGACTCGTGCTGTTGCTGTGATTTTCTCTCTCTCTCTCTCTCGCTCTCTCTTTCTAGTCACAGAAATATAACAGAGCTTAAGACAAATATTCATTTTGCGATGAAAAGAATTCATCAACAAATTTGTTGGGCGTTTCTGCTAGACCTGGGCGATGACATCAGCGATGACATAAGTTCGGTTTGCCTGTTCTCGTTGTGTCAACACGGTTTAATGCTTTTTTGGAGTAAATTTTTCGCCGGTCCTCACCTTTAAAGACAAGATGAAGTGTCAATCTATAGAAGGCTTGCGTGATGGACCTAACCCTATCCCATTAAGTAACTGAATAATACGCACTGAGAAGAAAATATAAGAGTTCCAAAAGAGGGACTCAATATTTGTAACATAATTCTGACTCAAAATTATTCATAAACAACAAAATTTCCTCTCGCAGCACCGTCAGCTGTTACTCGCATAGGAGTCAATCTTTGGTCAGCGTATAATCTGCATAATAAAATATATTCCATTCAATATATTCAAGCATAAAAGAGTTGAGCCATTTAACAATTACGCCAGCACGTTACGTAATTATAGCATTACGAGAATTCATTACCTCTTTAAAGAATAAAATACTATGCGTACACATTCATTCAGTGATACTGCAATTATATAATTAAAATAACAGCAATTTTATGCATGCCTTCAAATGTAAACATACAATTATGTAACACCATAAACTACAAATAGAAAAAAAAAACAATCTACTCTCTTCTCTTTATGCTGTCAATTCACTTTCAATTACTTGGCACAAAATGGGCCGATAAGACGAAAATAAATGCAATCAATTGGGCGTTGTATTGATAGTGAAATCGTTGACCTAATGTCAGGTTGATACTATATGTAACTATTCTTTAATTTCAATATTTAAGAAGTACAAAAGAGATTACTTGTTAGAGTTTGGCTATGTATGCCTTTAAAAGGGAAACATTTAAACGTTTAATTACAGTAGTACCCAACTGATATGGCTCATCGATGTACCTGCGCAGAAGAAGAATTTTTAAGATGGGAAATGCTATCAACCAATAGACACACTTCGCGGCTTTTTCTAGAACCGCTATTGGTCGCCAGCTGCCGCCATGTTACGCTCGTGCGAGTGCGACAAAACTAACAGCTGCATTTTATTATGAACCTTATAGATTTTGCATCTAAGGTTGATTTTAAGTTTTAAGCTTTCTTCGTTAATCATCGGAGCCGTACTTTCTTTTCTGCGTGAACGAAGATTCGCGACGCGCCTTATTAAATGTGTACTACTGTACAAGTTTATTATTGCAATTTAAACAAAAAAGAGTTAAAATATAATACTAATGTAGATATGAGCAAAAGTATAGTTTGCATAACATTTAATTAAAAAAAAAAGGAATTTGTAAGTTATCAAGCAATAAAAATTTCCTGAAGTTGTAAGGTTAGAGCATGCATGCCATTCCAGGCTGTTACAAGTATTACAATGCCCTTGTAGTACCTTTCATTGCTCAACCGTGTAGGAGCTGTGGTGACAGGATTATCTCTATACGTACAGCCTCTATGAATTACAATTCATAAGATTATTATGGACTGAACACTAGACTGACCTATACATCAATCGGAAATACCTAATTCAGCCAAAGAAATAACTCATTGAAGGGAAACACAGGGCCCGTAGCCAAGATGCAAACGCTTCGTTGCGTACTTCGGAAACAAAGAGAGAACGCTAAGAGAAAGCTTGGTGATTGGTTGATGTAACGTCAAAATAAAATTTTGACCAATCGCAAAGTTTTCTCTTAGCGTAGCGTAAACGATTGTAGAAAGCACACATGGCAACGGGTCCAGATCGCTATGAGAGAGAAAAAGAAAAGTTTATCATCAATGTACTCGAGGGAATTTATTGTTTAATTAATTAAAAAAAAAGTTAATAATTCAACCCTTTAAAACCGACCAATACATTGAAAATAAGCGTTGGCTATTTTCTGAGCCAAATAAGAAACATTTAAGTGCATATATAATTCTTTTTGGAACAAGGAGAGCAAAACAAACGGAGCTTTGAAAATGACAACAAGAATTAGTTAGTCGCGTTTTCAATAGAAAAAGAAATAAAAAGAAATCGGTATGGCGTCCGGTAGAGGCGCGCGGTTGTGCGACACGCGACCGGCGGCAGTTCCGCGGCGCTACTGGGGCTGCGTGCGCGACGCCCGCCCAGAATAACTACACACCCTGGCACCCGGCCAATCTTACTTTGTGACATCCTCCCCATTCATAATCCCCAAACTTTGTTTATTAATTTATGTTCAGTAAATCTATACGTCAATAGCCATAACAATACTGCATGTATACTGATTGTTATTAGAGTGCTTCGTGTGTAAGACCTCGTCACAGAATACAGAGACTATAGATCACTCAGTTTAACCAAAATTCACATATAAAAGTAAAGCAAAATGGTACATGCCAATAGTATGTGTTGTCTTGTCATATTTATTTCAATGTTTTGATGTGCTCATCGGTACGATCGTATACTGATGAGCTCCTAATTAGGAGTTTATATTTTTAAAATTAGCGACCAATTGTCGGAAAATATCGAAAGAATAATAACGTGTGTGTATTCAAAGCAAAAATATATGCTCTAATTTTACTCATGTAACAATGTGACAGACAAACATGATTATATATACTATATTATTATAATAGATAACTTATATGATAAAATTAATACATAGGTAAGTACTATGTATCTTTGCAAAGTTCTTCTCTGTCGACCGAGGAACCATAATATAAGAATTTTATAGGATCGGCCGCATTCCCGAGGGCTTTGAGGAAGATTGATTTGTTATAATAATTTCGGATACGGCGCATGACTTCATAGAGCATCAAGTTCTGCAGGTCATATTCCACCCAAGCAAAAAATAGAGCAAGTGTAGGGGATAGTAAAATATGTGATTTCATGATTGTAAGTTTTTACCAGAGCAAGAAGAGTTGCTCAATTTAAGACTAATTGCATGTGCCCTGAAACTGACGTACTAAATAGCTTAACTAAGTAATAAATCATACCAGTAAGTGTGGCGACGTGACGTGTTGCGCGCGGTGCTAGCGAGGGCACGCAAACCTCATCCTGAAAGGCCGCCAGCTTGAATGACTGTCCTGACAAAGATTACACACTAAATTAATTTTCTGAAGTCTTTTTTATGAGATGAGATAAAGCCGAACGAACATTTACATAGTAAAATGTATGTGGCGATAACCTATAATTAGGGGCTCTTTTAGTTTAGCAAGTCGTCTATGGCACCTAATTATTTTGTAATATCTTGAACTTATAATATAAAATTATATGAATAAAATTATTAAATAAAATTAAAAAAATTGATATTTTGTCATGTTAAGAATAATAAGATTCATACTTACAGTGCCTATTTTTAAGGGACCTCTATCCGATTGCCTCCACACTTGGTTACCTCAAAATAAAACAGTAGCATGTTATAGGACACAATGGAAGATTCATATGACAATAATGTCTAAAGGGTACATAAGAGCATTATTATTGTAAAATATAATAATGCTCAATTATATCAATTATAGTAGAATAAAAGGTTTTAGCATTAATTCGTTGGGAGTAAATAGAATGGGTTTTAGTTTATCTTACACAATATATTCAATACAATAACAGATGTTGATTTTTCATGCTTACATAAAATCACTGCCGCAGAATGGACAGACATGACCAATATTTATTTTTTTATTTTATTTAATAAGGCACACAAAACAGGACATTGACATTGATTATAATTATAGTCTTAATAAAATCAGCATTAGATTGTTGCATAATTAGCTCCTGATTGATTTTGTTGCCTGAAAAGGGTTGCCAAATTGGGAAAACAAAATAAAAATGACATACAATACACTCGAGGGATTCCCCTCTCACCCCTGTAAAACATTGTAACGGTTTACAAGAAAAATTTAATTACATAATACTTGAACGTCCCCTTATCATTAGTTTGTTTGCAAGACTATGCTGAGTATGGACTTAATTCATATTTTTCTTCATTTTTTTCTTTCTCGTTATGAGAATAAATAACCATATCCAGTGTCCAAACTTAAGCAAACTTGAAACCAATTTGGACATACAGAATACAGCGCTAGGGGACTGCTTGTATTAGTAACATCAAAATCCTTGAAAGATTTCAAAATAAAGCCATAAGAACAATGCTATATAATATATTGCAATACATAAACAAATTATGCAATGAGTTCATACAAAGGGACCTGAATATTGGAACAGTAAAGCTAGAGTACATTTTTATACAATTTATGTTAAACGCTGGTGAGAGGAGGCGCTACTATAACGTTTCTGTCTCAGTTCGAAAAATTCGTAGGGGCTGCAAGATACATCAACCTTCAGGTGAGAAGCCTATGGAGCATTGGACAGTGCAACACGCCAGACTCGGGGTCACAGTGTTCCCAACTTATAAAACCTCTGAGCTGCCAGCCAGATCTGATCAATTACCTCCCACTATGTAAGCAAATTAAAATCTACTAGCATGGCATATACAACCCATACATCATAACATTGAAGCAAGAACTAGTTACCACAAAAAGTGGGAAGTAATAATATCTAAACTAATAGATAAAAGGCGATAAACAGACAAAGAATAGAAGAACTAAAGCGAGTGACTAAAATAAGTTATTTTATCAGATAATCTTTATATTTTCAGGTTAATAACTCATTATTTACTTTTTCAAAGATGAGAATTGAAATATCCCTACCAAAGGAGGAACTGAAAGCGAAACAGGAGAATGTATTTTACGCAAGTATGATACTTAGGGTGTAATGGAAAGTATGGTCAATATTTTAACACCAAATTTTATAATCAGGGAAAAAGAACGGAGGGAAATATACACTTTTATGTATTCATAATTAAGATTTTCAGAAGAATAAGAGAAGTAGAACTGTATTAAGAAATGTTTAGTCTGTTTATAAGAAAATCTCTTTGAAAAATAGAACTAGTTTGAACTTACAGTCATAATTATTTACATCATCGCCACTAATCGCCACCAGAAATGACCTTGTTGCTATGATGACAAATATTGATGATTTTTCTAATGAAGAATTTAAAATAATTTACATAACAAGTTTCATTGATTAGACTTTAACACTGCTTTAATTTGGACGCGGATTGAATTTGCCATACATTTCAAATTTCTTTCACAAAAACACTTTCCCAAACTCACAGAACACATTCCCTCGAACTCGATCCCATGCAGTTTTTTGACTTTTGATTTTGACCAGTAAAAAAAAAGAAATATGAAAGAAGAAAAACCATCTATCTCTTTCTTTCATTTCATTCATTTCATTCGATCACCGTAAAGCCGCAAAGATTTCACAGAACAGATTAAGTTATAACCATCGATATAATACAAAACTGGAACGAATGATTTCACTTTTCACTTGTCAACTCCTGGCACATGTTTCAACAATAATTATGTAAAAATGCATGTCCACGTTATTGGCAGCACTATAATAATTAATGTGAAGATGCACATTTTCACTTTATCTTGTACATAACTTAACTTTCCTTTTCTCTGTACTTTTAGATAAATGTGCACCCTTAGAAGTTAGATTACCAGAAAGAATTTTCGAAGATACCTTTACCGCCGTACCGTTTGTATTTAAAAAAAAACGATACTACTGAGTACTTACATTAATAAAAAATAACTGTGTCTAGAATCGTAAAATGACTTCACATTAAATACAAGTACCTAACCTTCTTCAGTTTTTAGATGATACACTTCCTGAAATGAGCTCTTATGTTTTTTTAAAACCTTTGCCAGTATCATTTTGTCTAGAATCAACTATATTTAAGGCATCGTGAAAATAGAGAGGCCAATGCATTGGATTGTCCTCAAGCCAAGCCTTTGAAATAGAACGGTTTCTAATTTTTCGGCGCTAATGCTTCCCCCACCACTCGCTCATTGGATTGGCTCGTGTATTGGCCTCGTGTGAAGCGAGCCAAGCCAGCTTCACAGCCAGCACTATCGAACACAGCGAAAACTGCCTCGTATTTGGCCTACGTGTAAATGAATTATTTAAAAAATGCACTTTCCATTCGACTGGCTCATATTGGCTTAGTGGACTATCTCGCCAATTGGCCTCGTGTAAATGGTCCATTAGACATTTCAAAAGTAGACAGAGAAATATAAACAAACCAATATTCGATAATAAACATAAACAAAATTCGATATTTAATGTGCATTCTTTTATTTACCACATAATATGTAATTTCTATTATTTTGTTGTGTCAATTATACAGTATTATTTATTTGTTGTTTATAATAGTTTCACAATAGATAACTGAATAAGTAACATGCAACTAATTTGTAATTAATTGGTATACTTATTACTGAAATTATCTTATAATATAAAACATTCGAATATCTTATGAATACCTAAGTTAAATAAAATCTTAATTACATGCGGTTTTTTAATACATGAATTAATATTGTGTCATAACTATAAGTACTTGTAGTTGCCTATTTATATGTTGATTTCTTGTAACATACTGTATTATTTTATTTTCAACGTTATGGTATAGAGTAACAATGTAAATGTTATTGCTATACTTATATTCAGCATAAAGAATATAGCTGCAAGTCCTGAAAACAAAAAATATATAATGTGCAAATTATGCCATAATGTTGTAAAAATTAAAGTTTGTATCTTAATATACTTAATAAACTTTACTTGGAAACAGTAATATTTACCTTCCAACACAAGAATGAATACAACCAAACAAAGGGAACCAATAAAAACTATGCAAAAATATGTCATTATCAGCGTCAACAGCATTAAGGAAAATATGAATAACGTTGTCGTGAAAAATGGCTTTTTTAATAATATGTTTATACTCGTATAAACTATTTCGTGGAGTTTATTTCTAAACGAAATGTAAGCTGGAGCACAGGGTGCTGAAAGTAAAAAAAAAAATGTATAAGTTGAAATATTAAACTTTAATATTGATGGAAATATTATTTTCGGTATATCTTACCTAACGATATTTGCACCGCAAGAGGAAAAGCATTGTTTATATTTATCTCCATTCTGAATAATTTCTAATATCGAAGATTATATCACTTCCACATAAACTTTAATTTCCATAAGTTATCATTAATTTCAGGTAGTTTGTGTGATAAATAATTTATGGTCAAGTTAAATGATTTTTTAAATTTACCCACAACTAGTTTTAGTTTTAGCTGGGTCTTCTTGCCAACTTTTATGTTATCAACACAGGTTGGGTCTGTAAAGGTGCGTTTCCACTGAAACTGTTGGTAACTTTCCATCTATTTATTTGAAACTCCCAAAAATTCAGCAACTTTTGTTTCCATTGTGTCTACACCAAATGGAAACAAATAAGCAACAATTTAAGAAACATTTAAGTTGACTACTAACTGTCTCGACCAGTAGTCGACAAAAAATTTTCAAATTACCTATTTTTTATATTTTAAAATCGTCTAGCATCATAACATTCCTAATAGTTTTTCCATGCATCTTTTTCAAATTATTATATTTATAATTTTTATCACTTGAATTCCATAATACTACTGTTTGAGTGAGATATAATAGGCTATTTGACTGATTTTGAAAAATTGTTTTAAATTAATCGTTGGTATATGATTAATACACCACATGTATATTTCTGCGAAATTTGCAGTATTTTCCGTAAAATACTGTGTTAAAATTTAAATTACAATATTCGCGCTAAAAACGCTGTTTCTGTAATGGCGGACGCCATATGATCTGCATGACGTAACAGCCAAGCCACCGAATTCATTTGGTACAACTCCAAAAATTTTAGCACTGTTTCATTTACCCAATTCATTTTCAAGAATAATTATTTTCTTGCTAACAGCACAAACACAAAAATACTGCACGTCCGTACAGGTTCACGGCGCACGCGCTTCTGAATATGGCCATTGTGTGGACGGTTTATTTGCGTATTTGCCTATTCGATCCCATTGATGTGTGTCGAAAAACCGACAAGCGCACGGATCCGCGTATTTGGTATTGGCCTTATTTGTCAAATAGACAAATAAGGGCAACACTTTGTCAAATAAACTGTCCACACATGGTAATTGTTTGCCAAATACACAAATACAAATAGCCATGTGAAGTGCCAGCTTGTCGTCAGGCGAGGCTTAGCCAATCACAGAGCGTTCTTGTGGCTGAAGAAATTTAAAAAATAATTTGAATTTATTTTGTTTATTTTGCAAAATCTATAAATATTTTCGGATAAAATAGAGAAATATGTTTTTTTATGTTATTACCTAATAGGATGACCACATTTCGTAGCATATTTTTAATAGTGTCAAATAGCCTATTCAGTTAACGTTTCGGTTGATTCGTTCGTCCGCGTGACAATATGTTTCTATTTCAAACAGCTAATGTTCTGAAATCCAAACTGAGCGTTTCCACAGAGCGAATGAATATCGGCAAAAAGTGTGGTCACAAACTCTTTCAACACAACAAGCTATGAAATACCTGTCTCGTTTGTCATTGTTTACTTTTCCTTCCTTTAATTGTATACCTTGCTAATATTTACCATTTTATTTTACTTACAAAATCCTTGGCAAAAGGTATTTAATTTAGTCTATGTAATCTCTATGGTGTTTTTATCCAAAGTCATGTCACATAATTTCGCGCCGAAATCGGATATCCCAATTCAATTTGTCAACAAAAAAAGTAATAAAATAAATACAAAGTTGTATTTGTATTTTTAAATACAATCCAAAACGTGGGGTATATTAGATTGTTATAAATAAGACGCAGTGATTATATATTCAGCTCAGTGCAAAGTTCCAAATTAACAACTATCGATACCGGTTGTTTTTTAATTTAATATCCAGGATTTTGATGAGCATAACAAGTATTTTATAAATATTTATAATGGTACGATTATATAGCTATTTTTATAAATTTGCGTATAATTTTTATGCATTTTGTTACTCAGAAACAATTACTGTTTCCAGGTGGCTCAATTCGACGAAAGCTTACTAGCAGATATGCTACCGGTTTACTACTCCAGGCTATTCCCGCAGAGTGTTTTTTGCAGATGGCTCACATGTGGTAGTAATCCACAGCCACTTTCGCATAGAGAACTTTCCTTCACGCTTGCAGACGATGTGTACATACGTTATTTGTCAATTGGCAATCAAAAAGAGTTTCAAACTCTATTACAGAAAAAATGTCCTTACAAATTGGACATTGGAGCTGTCTATAATACTAAGTTAGTATCAAATATTATCTATCTATTCTATCGAAATACTCAGCTTTTTTAATATTACTTATTTAGGCTATGATTTCACTATAAAGACAAGCTAAGAGCCAAGCTACTCTCTTAGTGACTGTTCCTAGTTAACAGAGATGAAGTAGTTTCTCGAATTTATTTCATCTAATGAGAACATATTAAAAACAGTCTTGTTTAGGTCAAACTGAATGTCTTATTGTTTTGCATGTAGCCAAATGTCTCTATTATTTTGTTTGAATTTAACAAATATTTGTTATTTTTATTTGTAAATCTAAAAAACATGGAACCCTGTTTTTGATATTTTTATTATTGTTCATGTCCTAAACTGAAATCCAATATTGCAACCCTCAACAAAGTATGCAATATTTTCAGACCATCTGTTGGTCGTCATGATGCAGTTGTCCTTTCAAGAGAATTGGTCTTTGACATAGATTTAACAGATTACGATGAGGTTAGGACATGTTGCCAAGAAGCTAAGGTGTGTGAGAAATGCTGGATGTTTATGGTCATTGCTTGTGAAATTATTGACTTGGCGCTGAGAGGTAAATTTTATTAATATGTCTATTCAATATTTCATGAATAATTTTATTAACTGTGAAATTCACATTCATCCTATTATAAAATTGCATATTATAAAATAAAGTCTCTGTTTCTCCACTAACTTTGAGGGGTACATTATCGTATATGCTTGTAAAGCGTTTTAAAGAGAAAAAATTTGTGTGTGAGCTCCGACACACGACTGGAGTTTACTCCTTACGAACGATTATAAAATTTAAATTTTCACAATTCGAACACGCCGAAAGAACAACATAATATTGTGTTAAAGTTCTTAAATAATATTGTGTTGATGACGCAATATCTCTGAAGCTTCAGATATTCTAAAATATTCAAAAAAATAGAACGTAACTATAATGCATTATTGTTACAATTTTGATTTTAATCCAATAAATTTTCATACCACGGGCTTTATATATATCAGAAACTCGAAAAAGTTGCAAAAGGCCAAGTCCAGTGAATAATGTGGCTGAGAAATCAGTTGCCTCATTTAAATATAAAATAATATTTGAAATTGCTTTGACAAATTACAGAAGATTTTGGATTCCAAAGCATTCTGTGGGTATTTTCTGGCAGACGAGGTGTCCACTGTTGGGTGTCTGACCACGAAGCCAGAAAATTGGACAGTCCGGGCAGATCAGCTGTTGCGGATTACCTCTGCCTAATTGCAGGAGGTGACAACCAGAATAAGAAAGTGCACTTGGGAAATGAAAATCTACACTCTAGCATAGGGTTGTATGATTTTTAAGATTTCACTTTTATTTTCTTTGTTAGGATCGGCAGACAGGCTGAAGGTCGACTTGATGGTAGATGGCTACCGTCGCCTATATAACTCTTACCATCATCAACACTTACCATGTTTGTATAATTTGAGGATTTTTTTTCCACTGCTACAAATTGGATTAGAAAATTTCTTTCACCCATCGTTATTATTACATATATTCTAGAAACTTATATAAGAAATTCCCATAAAGATCTCAAACTTTGATTTGGTAGTAAATTTTTCTTGACTATATCTAAATTCGTTTATCTATTTTCAGGAGAGCACTCGGCGTCGTAGACAAGTATTTTGAGAAACTTGTGGAAGAGCAAGATTTCTTTTCAACTCCCGAAAGAACACAGAGCCTTATAAAAATGATACCAGAGGAAGCTTTTAGGTCACAGGTGGAAAAAAATCTAGAAAAGTATTTGACATCGTTGGAGAAGTGGAACGTTTTTGTAGATTCGTACAATGCTTATTGTAAGGAGGTAAGTAATAGTTATTCAACAATTTTAGGACTAACTTTGTGTATGTATATTAGCTGTTGCACTCGACTTCGTCCACGTAACTTTATAAAATATAGCCTTATGTTCCTCACTGATAATGTGGCTTTCTATAGGTGAAATAATTTTTTAAATCGGTCGGTTTTGGAGTTTATTCATTACAAAGAAAAATACAAATCTTTTCTCTTTTTAATATTATCAGTAGGTATAGCTTTAGCATGTGATAGTGATGTTCAAATACATGTGTTTTAGAATAGAAATGCGGTTAGAAAGATGAAGTATCTAGTAGAAGAAATAAAGATACAATACTGTTATCCAAGACTGGACGTGAACGTCACAAAAGGGTTCAACCATTTGCTCAAATCACCGTTCAGTATACACCCGAAGACTGGGAAAGTTTCGGTCGTATTCAAGCCGAGCGACGTAAACAACTTGAAACTTAACGAAGTGCCGAACATTTACACTTTGCTGGACGATCATTTGCCTGAAAATGTTCAGCAAAAGGCGAATATGCAAAAGTCAATAAAAAATTTCCAAGACGTCGTATTTTCATTGGAAAAAGCTGAAGCACTGAGGAGAAGGAAGGATCAAGGTGAGAATTTTTTTCTTCATATTTTTAACCTGCAGCGCCCGACCATTGAATAATGTCAATTGAACTACTCAGACTAACTTCCACACATTCGATTGATGTGAAATTTGTGGTATACTGTGGTATTTCCATGAAATGGTAACCTTGATCTGATGCTGCTGCATCAAGTAGTCTGCGGAATACACGACTTCTCAGCAACTTACAGAAGATATAGCTCACTATTGTTGGTACACACTGCACTCTTGAAGTCACAAATTGGACAGCCCATCTCGCGACAGCATCTATCAGTGAAGACCATAATGCAATAGCAGCATGTGTGCGGTTACGTTTCGGTGAGTGAGTAATGCTAGGGATACACGACGACACTTGACACTAGACACTCAGTGTATATGTTACGGCTAAAGATAGGTGTAAACATAAACTTAAGATTAGTCGGCTAAACTTAGGTTTATCGTCGAGGAGATGTTAATGTTAGTTTCATCTATCATTAGCCGGCTAAACTTAAGTTTAACTTCAGGCCCTTGGCTAAAAATGTAGAAGAAGCAAATGAAAAAGGAAACGGTATAATAATGTTTACTATTTCGACACGAAAACTTTTAATAAAAAAATAATCAATCTCATTACACTAATTTATGTAGGTATACAAAATTACAAAATAAAACTTCTGCAGTGTTAATAACTTAATACAATATCTAGTCATTAAAATAAAATAATAAGGAGCCCTATCCCTCCCTTATCCCTTATCCTTCTATGGTCGGCAGCGCACTTGTAGCACTAATGGCGTTGCTTGTGTTATAGGGGACGGTAGCCACCTACCATCAAGTGGACCGTCAGCCTGTCTGTCGACCTTATCATAAAAAAGAAAGTATTTGTTGAAACATGATAAACTAGAATGGCCTTTCGAATTACAAAGAACATTATTATTCGATGAAATCCATCGAAACATTTTTAGCCGTATCGTTTCGGTTAATGTGCACATTAACCGGCTAAAGATGGAAATTTACGACGCAAACTAACATGATATCGAACTTTAGCCTCCTCTCGAAGATAAACCGGCTAAACTTAAGTTTATGTTCACACCTAACTTTAGCCGTAACATATACATCGACTGTCTATGTGTGTCCATTGCCGCGACACTAAGTTGCAGATGTAGTGAGTGTCACTGTTGCTCAGTGTCCGTGTTGCAGCCGTGGAGATAGGACGTGCGCGTAGACAGCCTATCACTTGCACAGGGACACTAGATATATACACCAATTTCGACACAAAAAATTGCTTATTGCGTGTGGACGCAATCGACACTTGTGTCGAGTGTCAGTATCGTCGTGTATCTGGCGCTTAAGGGATACCAGTGCAATAAAATAATACTGAGTTTTTAAAATTCATCATATTTGAGTAAGACAAAACTCTATAAAAGGCAAGAATTAGCAGATTGCTATTCCAGATTCATTGCTCATATATTATATAAATATATGTTTTTTAATGTTTTTTTTTTTTATGATGAATTTATAGATTTCGTTTTTCTATTGTTACAGCTACAACCTTGGAGTTCTAAACGCAATTTTTTTCAAAGTTGAAGAAGTACGAAAAAAAAAATTTTTATTCAAATATTGTATATTTTAGATCACATTCAAGAGAAGTAACAATTAATTTTCCTAACACCGATTTTTAAGGCATTTAAAATTAGCATCTAAGTTTTTCAATTGTAAAAAAATCATATATGTTTAGCGCAATTAAAAAATAATTATAAATGAATTACGTACATATATTTCTATCTAATAATATTTATATATAGGCTTGTAATATGAAATGTGTAATCTTGAATAATGGTACATACAGTGAGATTTTTTTTTAATGATTTTTGAAACATCTAGCCTTTACCAAATCCTCGCGTGCCTCACGAAAGGATTTTCGAAATGTAGATAAATAAAAATAAATCCAAATTTTTTATTTTTTTATTTTTGCATGTAATCCAAATAAGTAGGTTCGCGTAAAATTTTATTAGTGATTCGACCGATCGCTAATGTTAATTAGTTATTGTAGACATATCTTGGAGAGGACACCAGTCAAAACTGACCGGATTGTGATGGGCCTATGTCCAACAGTGGAATGTGGGCTATGAAAGTCATCCTTCTCTGTCTGTCTGTATATATACGGTAATCTCGGAATATCTTATTTATATCTATAGAGTTATCACGGATTTTGTCAAACAAGGCAATCGCCCCTAAGCCGCACGGAAGCGTGGTCGAGTTCAGCTAGTTAAATATCAAGTTTGATCCATACCGTACAAGTTTATATCAAAAAGAACTCACATAATACACCATTCAGGTTCTGCACTTAATTCTAAATTACATAAAGGAGGTATCTTGTAGCTTCATTAGTAGTAACAGTTATTTTTTAGTTTACCATTATTAAAATTATTGTGTATTAAAATTAAAGAAATTTAAAGTAAAAATAATTTTAAAGTAAGATTATTTTAGACATCCTGTCATGAATACTTCAGCTTGAACTTGTAAAATTATAAAAAACTACATTGATATCAAGTTTCACAATAAAATAACACATTTCTAAAGGCAAAATGAGCCTGATTCAATTGAGTGACACTGCTATGCATTTTATTTGCTAAATGCCATGGAAATGTAAAAATAGTTTATATCTTAGTTTTTTCAACACTGTGGCAAGCACATTAAAAAAATAGACACAATTTAAAACAACATGGACTTTTAGCTTGACGTGCACTTATAGCCAGCGCAAATACACGATCGAAAACTATTGACCGCTGAATAGTTAATCACTGAATAGCTCAATAGTTAACTAGTTATATTTGAAGTGCTGTAATTACATTAAACGGAGCAGCTCAATGCAATGTTGAGGAAATCTTCGAATCCAATGGTGACGGTGCCATTCTGTTGTGTATCGCGCACTTTGAACGCTTCTGTGAAACGTTGGATTTGTACGCACAACACTATGAAGCTGTCAACTGAGATTTTACCCTCACTCGGGTCACTGCGTTTCGTCAAAAAGTTTATAAATTCCGGCGTAAAACGGAAACCCATTTGTGACAGCGCTGAAATAGATATAACATCATAATTATTATACTAACTTTAATTAGTATCTAAGGAAAGGTTTTAATTCAAATACTGCCACGATTATTTAAAGAATGTCGCTTATTCTGTTCTTTGAACATTTATCAATAGGACTGTATAATATTTTTTAAATTTTCGTACAGTGGGAATATGTTTATAATAAGTATCCCTACTGGTAGGAATAAGTGGAAAAAAATCCCTACCAGTGGGTATATCTTAAACTTTTCACAAAATAAAACGCCCGTCTTGACAGTTCACGCCCATTAAGTTCCTATTTTTTACCGATCGAAATGTTCCGAAGGTAATTACATTTTTCATTGTTGGGTACCGCCCACTCGGCTAAGTGCTGTGCATAACGATTTTTTCATATTGTCCACAGACTATTAATAATCGGTTAAGGAAAAAAATAAATCGATCAAGATATTTTTTTAAGGCCGACTCGCACTTTTTCTCGATTTTTTTTGTGATTGAGTTAATATTATTGTAACAAAAATATTAAATGAAAGAAAATTGACCTTTCGTATTGTATTTCAAAACACCTACAACATCAAAGTTTAACTTAAATTTTCTAATCAGAACTTTAATCCAATGCACTTTACAATACATATTCAAATCGATCATATACTCATGCAAACTTGAATCTATTTATCGTGAGTGTCGGTACGATAAATCTGTAATCTAGTTAGGTCGCGAAGACAAATGTCAAAACGGGCCTTTTATTTTGTGACGACTATAGTATACCTTTAGTGAGCTCTTGTTCGTCGATGTGGCCTGACTGGTCAGTATCATAAGTCTTGAACACCGCCAGCCACTGATTAATGTATGTGTAAAGTTTATCAAACTCCTCCAGGTTTATATGTCCCGAACGATCCTTGTCAAACATTCCTGTAACATTTATTTATAACTTTTCTTAATTAAATTCGGTAGGTCGTTAAAAATCTTTTTTAAATGTAGATTATTTATAAAAAAATATATAAAAATTATTAAATTAAAAAGCAATATAGTGAATATGATCTTTTGGAAATTATTTATTTTGAACTCTTCAGCACGCGCATCGCATCATAGACATTTAGATAATAAACTAAATAGGTACCTTGTAATAATCACTTTTATGTTGATATTACACGTATGCCTACACCAGCAATACACAGTTTACCTCATTTGCATACCACACCAACAAATAATTTACTTTTGAAAATATATTTTAAACAAACCAAATCATTATCACGTAAAAATATTGTTACAAAATAATACAAGTGTCTGCAAATAGAGAAAGGAGAGTGGGTATTGTACTTTAACTTACCGATCATCAAGCTACAGGCAGTCGGCGAGAAAGTTTGCCCTTGAGCATTGACCAAAGCCGATTGCAGTTCCTTGGAAGTGATGAACCCCGACTGATCTTTGTCAACGGCGCGGAACCACTGCTGCACTTGAGGGTTGACAGCGCCTCCCGGGCCCACCGAAGGGTAAGGTCCGTGGCCAATTTCTAAAGGCTGTCCTTGCCCACCATAACCAGGCTGAAAGAGAAGAGTAGAGATACCAATCACCTTATTTTAATGAATTTCGTAGGTACAACTCGTCTAAAATTTCTTGGCACCTCGAAAAAATTATGATTGGCAAAGAAAAATGCAAAATGCCGAGATATTTCCGATGGACATTATCCTGCAAATCATTATTACAATACCTTCGCGTGGGAAAACAATGATAATACGTTACCGCCCCGTTTCCTATTTTTCTTTTAAGGCGTCATCTACTTTGAAGGTATTGCTAATTCTAATGAAATATTTTGTTTTGCGCATCTATATGCTATTTTCCCAGGCCAGGCTGCTTTTGACATTGTTATCAGAATCGAATAATCCTAGGAGCAATAAGCAATAGTGAAAATGTAATGTGCTATTCCCAAATATTTCTTTTAAGATAATTCAATAAAATTTCAATTCTACTTCGCAGCAGCCAGCGAAGATTATATCAGTCACAACCATACAAATGTTGTTGTATCTAATAAAAGAAATACGTGTTAGCTCACATTTTTATTTTAAAAAGTTAACTACGGTCCACCAGCAAAACAATATAACAAGGACCATACTATTTCTTAACTTAGACCATATTTTTCTGATATTTATCCATAGATGGCGCTAAACACATTAGTATTTTTTATCCAGTCAAAAAAGGCTGATTATTTTCAAAAAGTATTCTTGCAGTCAACCTATATAAAACTAATTTGAATAAAGCAAACAACGATATTTACCCTAATGTTTGTTCTCATTTAAATGTTGCCTTGAAGTAATAAAACAAAAAAAAAATACTTAAATTGAACTTTATTCATTAAAGTATAAATAGTTAATTAACATTATATACTGTTATTACTTACACTTAGAATCATGTACAAGAAACAATACAAAACTGCAAATATTTTAAATATGTATCGCTAACCTTTAATTTAGTAGGTGGTATGTGAAATCAGATTAGTTGCACTCTATAACCCAATTATCTCAAATGAGCATACCTTAAATATTGTCATCCTACTGATTAATATTTTACATATTAATCATACCAGGTTACAAAAGAATGCTTTCTTTAATTGAATTCTTTAAGAAAAAAAAACTCATTAAAACTATAATAGTTTCAAAATAAAGTCAACAATCTTAAATGAAAACAATATGTTCTAAACAGTTAGCTTCAAGACAAAGGCTTTAAGGACAAAAAAATGTCGATGTTAAATAACGACTCAACTTAAATAATAAAGTTTTTCATTATAGCTTTTTTTATTAGAATTACAAGCACTGTTACAAATTTTCTGATTGTTTACACTTAGCTTACTTATCTGGAATTGCCTATTAAAACATTTTATAAAATTTAATGCAATTCTTTTTAGAAATAAGTAAAGCTTGGGCAAATAATATAACAAGTAAAGCTTATGGGTTCCATAAAGAGGCACAATTGTTTATTACAGCTCTGCGATTTATACAAATAATGCGATAAATTTTAAGTAAACTTTCATAGTTATTATGTTATAAATATATTATAGTATTAATTATTTCAGAACTAATGGAGGATTAAGGAACTCTTCATTATTTTATACAAAAAATAATACAATAGGTTTGTATGCTGAACATTAGAATAAAATCCATTTCCTTTTTAAATTCCCTTGTGTGAAGTAGAATTAAACATTCATTATATAAAAGGAGCAGATAGTAAGGCAGTTTTAATTTAATAAAATGCTTTAAATTAATGTACCACACTTCTATTGGTCCTACTAATAAAAACTATTTTTATTCATATATTTTATTTCATTACTACCTAAATAAATAGTGGATAGAAAAAAAAAAATTCAAAATGCTTAAAGACTGGAAGGAATAGACCATCCTATAAGTCTTTCCAGTCCAGGAGGTTCATTCCATAACATTTCATAATCAATTTGTTTATAAGCTAGATATTATGACTTACTGCATTGTTTCTCAACCTTTTTAGTGTCGCGACCTAGTTAATTTGGTTTTTTATCAAAGTTATACATCTGCTAATTAACGGCGAAGTTTCGTAATTTATTATCAGTATCATAATTAAAGATTCTTTTTTTTATTTTTAAACTTTTACGAGCGTGTTTACAAATTCACATGTTTTTAAACACTTGTTTGTGTATTAAAATAAAAGGATATTTCAATTAAATACCTTAATTATTGAAAATATTTTGACCTCCAGGTTGAGAAACAATGACTTACTGGAAGCTCAATATCAAAATAGCCCTTGGCATTTTTTATAAAGCTGGGCTATGAACTAAATGGCGATTAAAACGCTACAAAAACAATGTAGAAAACAAAAAAAAAGAATTTTTCAAAAGTTAACAACCCAAGTATGGGTTACGATAAATATAGGTATGCAAAATGTTACAATATTACTATGTAAAAAATAAGTGTAAGGTACTATCAGTTTTGTGCCCATAATACTATAATAATCTCACTACACTCACACTCATAAATATTAATTATTATCTGCTTAATCCATATCAATAATAGTTAACATACAATCTACCTACAAGTCTATCATTTATTGTTACAATGTTATTATTTTTTATTACATAAATGTTATTTGCGTTATATTGTTCTATTACCTCTTCCGTTACATTAAGAAGTAAAAATGAGGTAAAAAAATCAACTAGGTACAATGTTTTTTTTTTGACAAAATCTTACAGATATCAATTAACACGCTGTAAAAACTCTAACACCAATTGAATGAAATTTACATACTATTAAAAATATTTCATATAAATTATTATGCATTTCTTTAGTGTTTTATTTTACCGTCTGTTAGTACAGGATCAAAAGAGATGTTGTCCTTCACGCACCTGTTTACCAGACGAAAAATATTTTTTATCAATTTTTATCTATGAGAAAATAAATCGCGATTGTGTTGCCTATTAAAATATGCTCAAGGATATCCTTAACTTAATAAAAAAAACAGCTGTTTTCTTATAAATAACAATTGATAAAATATACTTAATACGTCTTGGTAAACAGATGAATGAAGGATGAATCTTACACCATGTTAACATCAGAAAACAACAATAATCAACCACACATAAAATGACAGATTCAGTCTTTTATATCAAACCAATACTGGCAAGTTTGTTACATTTTGTACTAAGCAACAAAAGATGTCTAACGACAATGCCTTTTCACTAACTACAATTTAAACACATCCTAAGTATAACCCATAAAACATTAACACACAAAAGAAAGTTATTGCATACTTTTAATACTATACTATCAATAGAAAGCTGTCAAGATTCTTCACAACATTTGGAAACAACAAATATTCATACATTTTAATGTCTGACAAAATATATACAAATTATTACACTGGTCAGGTTAAAGTGCCAATACCTTCTATCTAACATTTGTTGAGAAATTTGTCATTATATTTTCTATAGAAACGGATTTAATAATTATAAAGTTGTAATGAAATTAAACATACTTTTTTTTACATTTTGTGTAAACTTTGTTTATGTTACACAGACAGACAGATCAGGTGAACAGACAACCTGAAAAGCTATGTGGAAAGCCTATGGAGGTGAAGGACAGAAAACTGTGCCTTGAGAGAGTGCCTACATCCAGCAGTGGAGACACAGGGTGATGATGGATGCTGATAGAGGGTATTGGCACTTCCCTATTGACATTTATCTATTAAAATATAAATTAGTACACACACAACAAAACAGTAAACTGGCTACACAAAAATTGTAATCAGTGAAAAATGCAAAGTAAAACTTAATCTTAATATATATTTTTTTAAACTTATTCATTAGCACTGTGACTAGAAAAACTGTATGTAGCGGGCGTTACTGAAGTATTAACACACACTTGAACGGATGGTTTAAAGGAGGAGGGAAGTAGCTTGTGCGCTTCCGGCACTGGAGAATAGCTCGGGCATACCATAGCAGCATCAAAATGCACTTGCTCACTTCTATCCATAGGCACACCTTCAAAGCTCGTTTGTTTAGCGGAATCACCCGTTCCACTGTCCTTACATGACGAATGTTCAGATATATTATCGGGAAACAAATGTGGCGAATCACTATCACTATGCACATGTGTCATTTTTATATTCTCGGTGGGATACGGCGGCACCGCACGCGCCATACGTCTTCGCGTATGGTAAATTATCACTACCCAAATAATCGAAGTGCCCACTGCACAGCAAACAACAGTTATTATGATAATGCCGGTCATATTCTTCTCATTGACCAATATTGCAACGTTCGGCAACACCTCCAGCCTTGTCATATCTTTTTTAGTTCCCAATTTGTTTGTTATCTCGCATTCATAATTACCGGCATCACCTGATTCTGCTTCAATAATGACCAGAAGCTGATCGTCTGCTGCAAAATAATACCTCTCTGTATTACGACTTAATGGCAATCCATCCTTTAACCACTTTAGAGCTGGCTTCGGTGAGCCAGATGCCATGCATTGCAAAACAACAGGATTTCCACTTATAACTTCTTTATTTTCCATTACTCTCACAAATGAAGGTTCCTCCAAAACAGTCAAAGTAGCGTTCGCTATGATGGTGCCGGCGGGGTTTTTAGCTGCACAACTATAAATGCCTATATCTGTGGTTTTAGCATTCACTATGAAGAAGAGATGGTCGGCCGGCATGACATTCATTCGTCTTTCTCTCGCCGCAGGAAAGTCGTTGCCGCCATCTTTCTTCCAAGATATTTCTGGAGTCGGATCTCCGGTAGCCGCACAATTTAAAGTTACAGTCTCTCCAGTTTTTACAGTCATATTGGTCGGTGCTTTTATAAATCTAGGAAACGTCACTATGTTTATTTTGGCTTTAGAAGAATATGTTGTACCAAAATTATTACTCACAACACATTGGTATTTACCAGAATCTGTATGTGTAACATTCGGTATCACCAATACGGACATTGAACGTGGTTGCCCTTCCATTGACAGTGTAATATTTTCATACACTGTAGGATTTGTGATGTTGCCATTATTCTTTCTCCAGAAAAATGTCATATTACTAAAAGGGTTTGATGTTGCTGAACAAAACAAGTTTGCTGAGCGACCTTTTATGGCGAGATGTGTCTTCGGATGTTCCAAGACTCTGGGCTTCGGTGAATCTCCACAACTATCACCTTTGAAGTTCACTATCCTTGTGCCTCGTACGTCCGGTGGGTAAGCGCAGGTGGCCGTAACAAACTTCTGATCGGCTTTTTCTCTAAGCCATTTTGAAATCCACGATAGATTGCAATCGCATAACAGAGACGTGCAATTCAAATGAAACTTCCTCAACTTTGAGAGTGATTCGAAAGCGTGCTGTTGAATGGATGTAATATTATTGCCTTCTAAATTTAATTCCACTAAATTACTTAGACCTTCAAATGCTCTAGCGTTAATGGACTTTATATGATTGGTGGCTAAATTAAATGTTATCAAATTTTGGAGTTTAGAAAATGGTCCCGACATATCTTCCACTGTCCAAGATATCTTATTACTGTTTAACCATAGCTTTTGCAATTGGACCATGTAACTGAACGCTTCTTGAGAAATAGAAGATATATTATTATAGCTCAAGCTGAGGGTTCGAAGATTCATCAGATGTTGAAAAGTTCTCCCCTCTATTGCCACGAGGTTGTTGTGCGATAAATCCAAATCTTCCAAGTTAGCGCATAACTCCCAACTTCCAACATCTATTTCCGATACAAAATTATTGGACATGGATAGGGTTGTCAACGATTCCAAGCCGTACATCCAACCCTTAGATATACTTCTTATTCTATTGTGGTCTAACAGTAATAAATTCACCGACTTAAATCCGAAAAAGGCACCATCCATAATATTGTCAATACTGTTATATCGCATCTTAAGGGTTGCCAAGTTTGGCAATCCTTGAAAAAGCAGTGCATTGATTACATGTAATTTATTATGATTAAGTTCCAATGTTCTCAAATTGGATTGGTTCATGAATAAGTGATTGGGCAATGATGTTATCTCATTCTTATTTAGTTTCAGTGTCACCAGATTGGTCAAATTATTCAGTGCACCATCCTCTATATATTTGATACGATTACTATTTAAATTCAATGTTCTAATGGAGCAATTAATTGGAAAACGTCCAGCGTCGATGGAGACTATGTTATTTCGGTTTAAGCTAACTTCATGTAAGTGTTCCTGCTGTAAAAACGTTGGTATGGTGTGTAAGAAGTTCTTATCCAACTTCAATTCCTTCAAATTCAGCAGTTTCTCAAAACCTTTTGTAGCGTTTTCATTCAATCTATTAAAGCTAAGGTCTAATCGTTCCACCCACTTGGGAATTTTTGGCACTGATGTCAAATTCTGTCTCACACAGTCAACGTAAAGCTCCAAGCATTGGCATTTTTGTGGACATTTATTGGTTTCAAACTGTGAAGAATAACGTATAACAAATACAAACATTATCATAAACAACAACAAATGAGTGTCTCCCATTTTTATGCATTTGGTTCGATGTCCCGATCTAGCGTTTCGACGACGAAGATTTTGTTGTCTTGTTCTTACATAATTGTATATTTTAACGCTCACGAATAATGTTTATGATATATTTAATTCCACTTTTGTTCACTTTAAACAAATAATGCATTTTTCAAAGAATGCGAAGCGAAAATAAAGCTATCCGACGTATTTAAACAAATAAACGTAGACGCCATCTTGAATGGCGATAAATTTGTTGATTGATAATTGACTGAACGAACGGTTTGTTATGTTGTAGTTCTGACTTATCGAGTTGGGTACGGTTACGAGTTATTAAGCCATGTCTAAAACAGCTTGGAAATATATTCTTTACTTTACAGTTCCACTTATTTTAAATTATTCTTTAAAAATACCGATATTTTATAGTAATACCTAATAATAATAATAAAATAGCACCAAAACTCTCAAGACTTAAAAATCACCTTAAGATTGCAAAATTGCAAAAAAATAAATGCCAAATACCTATTAACCTCGGTCATGCATTTTTTATAGTCGAGGATCAATTCTCATACTTTAATTCAATATTCATCAATTCAAATTATCGCAAAGGGAAACTGAAAGGGGCAAAAGCATCGAAATAATATATCTGGGAAAAAGGCTAGAACTATTTATTTTAAATTTTATTTTTAAATCTAGGATATATTATTATACCTAGTTATTGTAATAATTTGACAAATATTTTAATACCATCTTATCTTACATATAATTAAATTCAGTTGTCAAAAGATAACCTAAAATGTAAATATTATTTTCAAATTCACAAGTACCTACCTAAGCTAAGTTTTAAGCAGAAAAATAAGTTGGTTTCCGAAAGTTAATTATTAATCGTAAGCAAAGTGTAAATATTCGTAAAAACACATATTTATTTAATTTAAGACATACCTAAATACCTATTTAATATTTTTTTTTTGAAAAATTAAAATAAAAACAATGTCAAAATGTCTTATAAAGCTCACATTGTGATACTAGTAGGTACCTATCTAAAGTTCACTAGCACATCACTGGATCGTTGGGTTAATTCTGTCTACATATTTATGAGTACCTACAATAACTATCATAGTTACAAGCATTATGAACTTTACAAGCGCTGCTTTTAAAGGCTATATTATTATATGTATTTATACTAAAGTTAGTGTAAGATATTTTTGCCCAGGATAAAGTATACCTATTTGTGAAAGCTTGCATATACACCATTTATTGCAAAATTATGTAAACAGTATGTGTGTAGGTACATGTTTTGCCCTTGACTGTATCATTTAATATATTTTTAAAACTAGTTATGAAAACAACTTTCACTGTTTTCCCTTGAAAACTTATGTAATAGAAAAAGAAAAATTTGGAGACCCATCCAACAACATTCCACAGTGCCAATGCCAGTAATTAATTTGTCTCTATAAGTAAACAAAATTGTGATATCTAGAATTTGTAAAACACTTAACTATAATTTTCATGTTACTTTATGAAAATTTACATTACAAAAAGCTGGAATAGCACAATCATTATCAGATATAATATCATTACTTACCCATTAGAAATTTAGGATTAGAAAAGTTGATATGTATAATATATGCAGTACCTGCCTACATTTTAAATAGGTACCATTGAAGTTAACATAAGTTTTGATCATAGTACTCAATTTATAAATCAGCTGTTATTTGTTGGAGTACCGCTTTCTCTATGGATTCAACAATTCAAATTCCATCAATTCCATGTCACTGTTCCGTTTTTATTTTATCTTGACATATTTTCTAATTGTAAAAACTGTTTTCATATAATGTATTATATTAAATAAACATCTATACTAAACAAAGATAGTGTAATTAATATAAAAAGCCTATCAATTGGTAGCAGAGCGTGGTTAGTATTGTTTGGAAAAAATTGCATGCGACGATCATCCGTGATTTAAAAGAAAATCGCTTTACAATGGCGTCGTACCGGTCTATTGAGCCATTACATAGATCCAACTATGATACCTGGTGTCTTCAAGCACAGGCGGTACTAATCAAAAACGATCTCTGGGATTATGTTAGCGGCAAAAACAAATTGTCGCCGACATCGACCGCGGAGGAAAATAATACATTTGTAAAAATGGATGTACAAGCCAAATCGGAGCTAATTTTACTAATCTCGCCTACCGAATTGAAACAAATAAAAGGATGTCAAACGTCAAAAGAGGTATGGGATAAACTTAAATCTATACACCAAAGTAGCGGTCCGGCGAGAAAAGCTACATTATTGAAACAACTAATACTCAAGAAAATGAATTCCCAAGAGGATATAAGAGACCATTTAAATAATTTTATGGACATTGTTGGAAAGCTGGAGGATATGGACGTTAAAATACATTCAGAATTGTTGAGCGTTATGATGCTTTACAGCCTACCAGCAACCTATGAAAATTTCAGAATCGCCATTGAGTCTCGAGATGTGTTGCCTGGTCCAGAAGAATTGAAAATAAAAATAATAGAAGAAAATGAGGCTAGGAGACAGACGGAACCAACAGTAAGATCCGAGGCACTATATGCCAAAAAGAAAAGTAGAGTCGTCTGTCAAAATTGTCACAAGAAGGGCCACACCACTGAGGCATGTTGGTCTAAGAAAAGGACTAACCACCCAAAAAGAAGTCATGAAAATAATTTCAACATCTGTCTTGCCTCAGAAGAGAGCATTGGCGATAACTTGTGGTGCCTAGATAGTGGTTGCAGCTCACACATGTCAAGTGAAGAAAACAAATTCACAGAGCTAGCTCCCGAAGGAAACCTTTTGAGTCTTGCATCAAAGAAATTCACCACACAAGTTAAAGGCCGAGGAAAAATAAGAATCTCCGCAAATAACGATAAATACAATTTAAATGATGCGTTGTATGTACCAGAATTATCCACAAACTTAATATCAGTTGGAAAAATAGCTGACAATGGCTACAAGGTACTATTTGAAAAGGAAAAGGCATCAATTTTACAAAATAACACTGTGATATTGCAAGCTTCAAGAAATACAAATGGACTATATTATCTAGAGTTTGAATCGAAAGAGTCAGCAAATCTAACAATAAAGTCTCAAGACGAATCAAGAATGTGGCATCGTAAATTAGGTCACATCAATATAAAGGATTTGAAAATGATGGTGTCACAGAAAATGATGAGAGGATTAAATTTAAAGGAAGTAAAATTGGATACCTGTGAAACTTGCATAAAAGCAAAACTTTCATCTCTTCCATTTGCTAGCCATGACCGAATCTCATCTGAAACTCTAGAAATCATACATACAGACGTATGTGGACCGTTTGAAACTGAATCGCTTGCTGGATCTAAATACTATGTATCATTTATCGACGATTTCACGAGATATAGTTGTATCTACTTCATAAAAAACAAAAGTGAAGTAATCGAAAAGTTTAAAGAATACAAAAACGGAGTGGAATTGTTCACAAAGAAGAAAATTCAATACTTACAGTCGGACAACGGTGGCGAATACAGAAACAAAGAATTTGACAACCTACTGAAGGATTTCGGTATCAAGAGGCGACTGACTGTACCATACACTCCGCAACAAAACGGTGTAAGTGAAAGAAAAAACCGTTCCCTGCTGGATAAGGCAAGATGTTTAATGATAGAGTCAAAAGCGCCTTCATACTTATGGGCAGAAGCAATAAACACAGCCAATTACTTAATAAACCGAAGCCCAGCAAAGGCCTTAAGTGGAAGTACTCCATATGAAAAATGGGTTGGCAGAAATCCAGCTGGAAATCATTTACACATTTTTGGTAGTAAAGTTTTTATCCTAAACAAAAACCGAAAAGGCAAACTCTCCCCTAAGGCCACAGAAGGAGTATTCATGGGATACGCCAAAAATGCTAAAGGATTTAGAATCTACTTACCTGATCAAAATGATGTTGTAATCAGTCGAGATGTAAAATTCGTAGAAAAAATGTACTATGACGACACTCGAACCGCCATTGACAATAGCAGACTGAAACCTGAAGACAAAAGTGAAACAATGATAAAATTTAGCAAGAAGAATAATAATCCTAGTTCCGACTTGCCGATTCAGGATTATCCTCCCTTGACAGATATGTCATCCTCAGCTGCCAATTCAGAAAAAGGTAGTGAAGAAGATACAATGCCATCTGAGGATAGGGGGGCCGAAACTGCTGATCAAGACAAAATTTCATTCGAAGAGGATGAAGGAACTGAGAGCGATGGGTATCAAACCCCACATGAAACAACATCGCGAAGACCTCAGAGAAGCAAGAAGAAGCCTACATGGACAAATGACTACTACTTCCCAGACGATATGGAAGACAGTATGTTCGTGTCTGAAATGTCATTTTTATCGGAACAAAATGAAACTGAAGATGACTGGCATGACGCAATTAAAGCTGAACTAAGAGCACACGTTAAGAATGAGACTTGGAAAATCATAAAGAAATGTAGTGGCATGAAGGTCATTGATCACAAGCTTGTTTTTAAAACAAAAATTGCACCAGACAATACAAAAATGAAGAAGGCGAGGCTTGTTGCTCGAGGGTTTACCCAGAGGCCGGGTATAGACTACAATGAAACTTTCGCTCCAGTAGCCAAATTAAGTTCTATTAGAACTGTCGTTGGAATGTCTGTTCAAGAAGGCATGAATTTAAAGCAAATGGATGTTACAACAGCATATCTTAACGGCGAGATAGAGGAATACATCACAATGAAGGTGCCGGAAAATCTAGAAAAATATTTGACAGAAATCATGATCGATGAGAGTGAACAGGATGATCTGACAATATACACCAAAGCTAGAGATATGCTAGAATATATAAAAAATATTAAAGGAGAAAAAGTCTGCAAATTACAGCGATCCTTATATGGACTAAAACAATCGGGAAGGCAGTGGTACATCCGATTAGACACGGAATTAAGAAATATTGGTTTTGTTCCATCACAAGCAGATCCGTGCGTGTACATACTGCTGAAAGGAGGAGTTAAAGTTGTCACAGCCATATGGGTTGATGATCTGTTGATAGCCTACAATTGCCCTGTGAAGATGCAAGAAATCGTAGAAATGCTTGCATACAAATTTGAAATTAAAGATTTGGGAACACCACAGAGAATGCTTGGAATCGATTTCAAATACACAAACAACACAGTAAAACTGTGCCAAGAAAAATATATAGAGGAGACATTAATTAAATTCAAAATGAACGAATGCAAACCAACGAGTACCCCTATAGAACCAGGGTTGTCACTTGAAGTGAACAAAAATATTAATGAGATGGAGTTGCCATACAAAAACTTGATCGGAACACTTATGTACCTAGCGATAGCTACAAGGCCTGACATCATGTTCGCTGTAAGTTATCTTTCACAATTTAACGATTGCTACAATAGCGAACACTTCAAGAGTGCCAAACGTGTTTTGAGGTACCTGAAGGGCACGTCTACTATCGGAATAATTTTTAAAAAGACCAAACAAGAATTGTATGGCATGGCAGATGCAGACTGGGGAGCCTGCAAATTAGATCGCAAATCTTTCTCCGGCTATTGCTTCATATATGCAGGGGGCTGTATTAGTTGGTCCTCGAGAAAACAAAAGAGTGTTGCGCTTTCTACAGCCGAGGCCGAGTATTGTGCAATCACCGAAGGAGCAAAAGAAGCCATCCACCTGAAGTCACTATTTAATGACCTGGGGACTAAAACAGAATGTGTCCAGATATTAAATGACAACCAGGCCGCTTTGAAGATCAGTAATAACCCTATAGTGTCATCAAAGACCAAACACATTGACTTAAAGATGCACTATGTAAGAGATTGTGTTCGAAGTGGACAGGTGTATCTAAAATATCTGGAGACTAAGAAAATGGCGGCAGATCTATTGACGAAGGGCCTACCAGGGCCACGACTCAAGGAACTGATGCCCCAATTAGGACTGGCATAGAGATGCGAGGAGGAGATTGTTGGAGTACCGCTTTCTCTATGGATTCAACAATTCAAATTCCATCAATTCCATGTCACTGTTCCGTTTTTATTTTATCTTGACATATTTTCTAATTGTAAAAACTGTTTTCATATAATGTATTATATTAAATAAACATCTATACTAAACAAAGATAGTGTAATTAATATAAAAAGCCTATCATTATTTAGAATAAAAGTATAAACTCTTTATATAGTTTTATAAGTCTTAACATTATAACTAAGAAATATTTTTTAAATAACTTTTAATATATTCTTTTTCAAATAACTTGATATTGTATCTATTGACATTGATAAGCTAGGTAAATAATTATTTAATATCAATAATTCTGTTTCTCCGTGATTAATCATTTAAGACGGTAAGGTCATAGAATAATAATATAGCTACAATTATTTAATATACTCAGTGTACATAAATCAGAGTTTTTACATAAATTATACAGGTACACATTCCACAAATAACATCAAACTTAGAAAAGAAGCTACAAGGTTGAAGTTAAAACATTATGAAAATATACCTAATGTTGAGGTAGGTAAGAATAAGAATAAGTGAGTACTTACGTTATAAGCCATTTTATGCGAAGTAAAAACTATAGTTGTTTTTTTATCTGAAAGAAAAAAAAATATAAAAATAAAAACAAAGTAGTAAAACAGAATTTATAAACATTTTATAGTCGGAGAGAAATCTTGCCTTGTTAAATAAAAAGAGTTTCCTTTTTTTGTAAAAGCTTTCTTAATATAAATAATTTTAAATACTTAGTGTTTTCTGCAAATTATTGTAATTTGTAATAAAAAAACTTTTCATTCAACTTGTCAATCTCATTTCATTTTCACTTTATCTGTTTTATTTATTTACTCTGTTCTGCGAAGATATATGATAATATATTATGTATTTCGATAGTTCTACGTCACAGTGACGATTTTGACATTTATTATTGATGTCTCGAGAATACTATTTAATAGGCTTGTAAAGTATTTTCTTGTTATTTAGATCTAAAATGAAATCAAAACAAATTATTAGACGAAAAATCCATTCATAAGAACTCAAATTGATCTCCCCTTAGTAATAATGGTTTGGATAAAGAAGGTAAGAAATTATATTTGTTTAAGTAAATTTTTAGTAATCTTTATGGACTGTTTATGGAGCCTCATTTAACAAAATAACGAAATGCAGCTCTAAATTTTGTATATACATTTTTAAACAAGAAATAAAATACAGAGAAAAATTACACATTTAGTCTGTGGCTCTTCTGCTTTCAATTTTTCTATGAAATCATCTTATCACACGTCATCTCAGACATTGGCTCTCTCAGACCAGTCGTAATTTTGTGTTTTGTGACATCAATCAATCCAAAATCCAAATAAAATAATCCAAACCATAACTTCTAAATTCTGTGTTGCGTGCGTTGGTTCGTGGTTGACTGAGTGATCAATTCATCCACACCAAATATTCATTTCCATCACATCAAACAAAATAAATAAATATAAAAAGTGATCCTTGATATTCTACTTTTCGTAATAACATTTCACGAATTTATCTTATAAAGAAAAAAAAAACTGCACTAACGCATATCAGAGATGGAAACGTACGAGAGTGTTTTGCTTGTTAAAAATGAAGTATTCGTGTTTAAAATACCTCCGAAAACCACAAATAGAGGATACAGGTAAAGTGAACCCAAATGTAAAAGTTTAGAAATTTTCCATAAAAACCAGTAGGTACTAACCAATTTTTTTCTATTTCTAGGGCTGAAGATTGGAATTTACGGGAGCCACAGTGGACTGGTCGGATGAGACTCGTTTCAAAAGGAGACGAGTTAATAATGAAACTCGAAGACAAGACAAGTGGAGAATTGTTTGCAAAATGTCCAATTGATAAATACCCAGGAGTAGCTCTCGAATCTGTGACAGATAGTTCACGCTATTTCGTTATAAAGATTCAAGATGATAATGGTATGTATTTAAATTTTTTTTTTAAATGTGAAAGACCATTTAACGGTACGCTACCACTACCATAGCATATTAATTATTAAGACATGAAAGTGACTAATATTAAGTAACTTGCCGACCTTACTAGCAACCCTCACTTACTTACAGAAACATAACAGCACTCATGCTATTATTTCAAATTGGTCTTATGTAAGAGGGCTTTAAAACTTATTTATTTAATGACTTTTTATGACTTGTTATGTTTCTAAGAGTATATATTTTACATAGAGTAGATAATGCTCAATTATTATCGGTCAATCCAGTAAAGTACAATTTAGCTTTTATTTGTAATAGCTGGTGCCCACGACTTCGTACGTCTTGTAAAATATCACTTAACATATTTATTGTTTTTACTTTTCTCATATAGAAGTTTTAATTTTAGATGATTTCTCCGGAATAGGTAGTACTTTTTCATTTTCCAATTATAGTAAGTGGTCATTACTTCTAATCCACACAATATAAAATCAACATTTATATGATTAAAAAAAATAGAAAGAAAGATAATCTTTATTTTGGGGTAACAAATAGAATAGCCAAGTCAATGTCTCCAACCAGTGTTTAGGTACTACTATAGAAGTGTAGTGTTGTTGTAGTATTTCTTTATTTTAGGTCGCAGTGCTTACATTGGATTAGGATTTGGTGATAGGTCAGATTCGTTTGACCTTAATGTTGCTTTACAAGACCATTTCAAATATCTGAGGAAGGAACAAGAAGATCAGGTGCCACAACAACAACTCGATCTTGGTTTTAAAGATGGCGAAACAATAAAAATTAATATGAAGATAACGGTAATATTTAATTTTAGTTTAATTTCTAATTGAACCAGTCATATAAGATAAATTGTGAACAAGTTAAACATATTAATTTAACTAAACAGGACTTAGTAGTGTAATGTATGTTTTATTTACTACAGTATTTCTTCAATATTCACCCTGCAATAATAATTTAAGTTAAACTTCATTTTTTTTTTCTCAAAAATATTGCTGTTGATACAATTGATGACGTGAGTGAAGGTGAAGGTGATATGTTGCATTTTTGAGTTTTTCCTTATTTTTGTGTT
This sequence comes from Synanthedon andrenaeformis, assembly GCA_936446665.2. NCBI lineage: Eukaryota > Metazoa > Arthropoda > Insecta > Lepidoptera > Sesiidae > Synanthedon > Synanthedon andrenaeformis. Next base: position 6,120,092 of record OW387780.2, on the reverse strand, counting down.
GAAGGTAATATGTCTATATAAATGATTACAGATCATCGATTTAAACCAAATTTTGGAAAATCAAAGTTGAAAAAGTAATTAAAGTAATTAAATTAAATGAAAAAGTAAATTACAGTAAATTTTGAAAAGCAAAAAGTGCAGAAAAATTTACTTTTGTTAATGGAAGAAGGAGCTATGTTCACTTTTTATTTAAAAAAATAATACAAGTGTTTAATTGCTATCATACCATTAATATTTTAGGTTATTTACACAACTTTGCATCATCATTCAGTACAAAAATCAGTGCCATGGCGACATCTCAAAAATTAAAAGTAAAACTTTAATCTCGATTTACACAAAATTGGAATTAAGCGACTTATCACCTTCATCCACTCTCGTCGTCAATTATTACATTCTTTCTTGGGCTTGTAGATTCCTAGTAAAAATGTCTTATTAATTTTTAAATAAATTGTGCTTAAATGAAATAATTGTAAATGATTCTAATTGTAGAATGTATTAGAATGAAACAGAAGTGTCATTTTTTATGTAAGGAACTGTCCAGCATGCAGTCCGGCTATTCACTTGGTGTGTAGGTTGGTTACCATCCCCTGTAAAAACTTTCCGAGATTTACATACACACATTGCATTGATGATACAATGATAATAATCATTGTAATTTTAGTCAATCATTTATTATTTATAAAATTTTTAGAAGAAAGATGGCTCCGAAGGTAGCAAGCCACGCCGTGGCGGCGGCACTAATGCCGGTGGGGGGTTACTGCCGCCTCCCCCGGGGGGGTCGAGGTTGCCACCTCCCCCATCTCCGCAACACGCACCTTCGCCATCAGCGGCTGCTGGCAACTCTGACTGGGGGGAGTTCAACTCGGCTAGGTAAGACATATATTAAGAGTCTGCAAGAAAATTGCAAATTTCGCTTGCAAAAAAAGCAAAAACAGTAGCATCTTTTTGTTCATAACTGTTCGAAATTCGTAAAAAAAAAAGTGAATTTAAAAAAGCCTTTTTTATATTACTAGCTGTAGAACTCAACTTCGTCCATGTAACTTAATAAAATATGGTCTATGTTACTCGCTGATAATGTAGCTTTCTATAGGTGAAAGAATTTTTAAAATCAGTCCATTAGTTTTTGAATTTTATTTATTATTACTGGATGACTGGATGTGAAGTACAGAAGACCGTGCATGGTAGTGAGCCTTAGGAGAGGCCTCTATCCAACATTGGATCTATTTAAGAAACATTTTGCTAGGAATGTTAGTGTTTCACATTCATAATCATATTTTCGATATATTTTCCATTGCATCCAGTGGTAATAGGTTTCATGGGAAATTATTAAACTGTTTGCCATGTATATTTCAGTGCTCCAAGTCAGAAGCAAACAACACCAGCCAATCAACAGAATTGGGTGCAATTTTGAAAATGCATATTTCAATACATATTGTATTGAAAATATACATTTCTCATGTTGAATATTTTCATATGGGAATTGTATAGCTTTATGTAGCGTTTTGGAGATATAAGCTTCTTGCACATTTGTAGAAACATTATACAGTTCTGTATATTCTAATTTTTTTTTCACTTTAGAATCATTATTTTAATAAATTAAATTCAATAGATATGAAAATATAAACAAAATGTTACCTTTTTATATTTATATTCATAAATATACAATAAATGTATCACTTTCATTTGTATAAAGTAAAATGTACTTAGTAATCGGAGTTTAATCTGGGATTTTTTATTTTATTTAGTTAAGTTTTCTTTATATACTTGCCTCTTTAAAATGTAAATTCCTTATCTCTTAAATGTAGTTCTAATGAAATAATATTAATTTAAATTTGAAAAAGTGTGTAAGAAGCTACAGGTTGGTGATTTGGTGTCAACAAAAAAAAAATCCTGTTTAATAAAAGTTGAATTGTAAATTTTGAATCATATCAAGAGTTCAACTTTGACTTTTATTACGTGGTATTGAATTTATTTAAGACTTTTTGTTTTGGTTTAAGTGCTTTGGCGAACTTAAAAAGACTTTCCTTTAAATTGTTTATTGTATTGGCGCATAAAATTTTTATTAAAGCATATGAGCTTGCTTCTTTGATTCTTCATTAAGGATTCAATTCAGTTGAAACTAATATTTAAAAGTATATCATATCATAAACATACTTCGCAACATCTACCCCTTTGGTTTATTCATGATTCCTTACGATTCATCTAGACTAATTTTTAAATTATTTATCTTCCATAGTGCTTGAAATATTTTTGCCTTTTCCGCATTTTAATGGGTTTTCAATATTATAAGAGCTTTTGTATTAGTTACTCAATTAACTAAAAGTACTAATTTTGAATCACTGCCTTAGTGCGATGCATTTTATGGAAATATAACATTACTTGTAATCTTTTGATTCTGTTTTTTTTAAAGGTTTTTATCACTTGTTTACGTTTTCATTTTGTGACTCAAAATTATATGTGACGCATTTGTCACAATTGTAACTTTATATTCATACATTATCACCACATATCATAAATTGTATGCGGATGTTCCCTGGAGATAGAAAACGGTACATTATGAGCTCAGTTGCTATTCAATTTAATTGACTAAGTACGAGTATATTTAAAAAATGTGTTTTTTATTTGTCGTTATTTGATTTGCAATATCCCATTGATGATATTTTTAAGTTTATGTTTTTGAATTCGCTAAGCATTAGACATTCCATGTTATTTTTTGTACACATAGTCATTAGAAATTATAGTCTTTTTCTTTCACAACGGTATTAAAAATTTAAATAGTCTTTTTGAAATTTATTACATTAGTCGTCCCATAAACATTACTGATTTATATTCAAAAAATAATAAAAACAAAATATCTTGTTAAACCTAAAATATTATATTGAAGTTAAATTCAACAAAGGCTTTGTAAATTGAATATCTTAATGAAATACTTATTATTACTGACATCAAATCACAATAATATAGAGCAATAATATTTTCGTAAATATACTATATCGTTATCTGTATATGTTGTAACACTTAGATCTTAGTGAATAAAATTAGCATAGAAGGTTTGGCTCTAAAATGTTGTTAAAATGAATGTTGTTGAGACTTACTGTAATTATCTTGTAAATAAGTGTGATTTCACTATAGGATTTATTATAACTTAAAGAGCGCAAACAACTGGGCAGTCACTTTATTGAAGTAATGGTTTAGTTTGCCCAAAAGTGATGATAATAAAATGTTTTATGGCTCAATAAAACATTTCAAGTTATTAGTTGATATTCAGCTGTGTAAAATGTTATATTTTATTATATGACACATATGTAGGTATACAATATCTTACAGTGTCATTTTCAATTCATTTAATCGTATCTTTGATTTCGAACCAAATTTATTTTCGAGCAAATATAGCATAAACCTTAAAATTTCCCGCACAGAAGCTTTAATAAAGTGACTTTGTCTTGAAGGGCGATTCGCATAGTATGTAATTTGATTTAATGTTTAAAATTGTTTAATTATCTTAATTTACCGCTGGCAACTTAATTGTATATTCGTTAGACAATATGAATATTATTTAAAAAAAATCAACTTTAATTAAGGTATATAGTTGGAAAACTTCCTAATCACAGAGCAAAGAATCGCCTCGCCGTCTGCTATTTGAGACTCAACTCAAGGCAAAAAAGCGATAGGATTGCCTCATTGTGCTGTCATTTGGTGTAATAGTCAAAGTGAAAACGTGAAAAAGCAAAATTCTGTTGTATAATATCACAAGTAAATAATTAAAAGCAACTTAGCTTTTTAAAAAAACTTTTGGCTAGCGGTTGAATAAACTGTAACGTCCCCTGACACGCTGGATTTGTATGGAAGGCGTTGACCAGTCATGGTCACGTCATGTCATGTCGTGGTCACATCATGTCATGTCGTGGTCACATCATGTCATGTCGTGGTCACGTACTGTCATGTCGTGGTCCCGTCACGTCATGTCGTGGTCCCGTCATGTCATGTCGTGGTCCCGTCACGTCATGTCGTGGTCCCGTCACGTCATGTCGTGGTCCCGTCACGTCATGTCGTGGTCCCGTCACGTCATGTCGTGGTCCCGTCACGTCATGTCGTGGTCCCGTCACGTCATGTCGTGGTCCCGTCACGTCATGTCGTGGTCCCGTCACGTCATGTCGTGGTCCCGTCACGTCATGTCGTGGTCCCGTCACGTCATGTCGTGGTCCCGTCACGTCATGTCGTGGTCCCGTCACGTCATGTCGTGGTCCCGTCACGTCATGTCGTGGTCCCGTCACGTCATGTCGTGGTCACGTAATGTCATGTCGTGGTCACGTCATGTCATGTCGTGGTCATGTCATGTCATGTCACGGTCACGTCATGTCATGTTATGGTCACATCATGTCATGTCATCAAGTCATGTCGTCTCAGGTAGCGGGCAGCGCGGCGATTCTACGCTCTGTGTTCCTCACTTAACTTCTTATAGGCATTCCCTTAATTATCCAGTTACTGCCTCCTAGTGCTACGAAACGAAATATCATAAATGTTCATAATTTTAGTGTTGTAAAATAAATAAATACTTTTGTAGAAAATGTGGGCGCAGTGTTAAACACATTTCCATTTTTCTTCGACAGTCGTCTGAAAAACAATATATTTTACTAATAAAGTCCATATCAGTTCGTTAAAAATAGTTGTTAAAAGACACTCATAGCTCTAAAAGTAAACTGACTGATATGGCAGCATTTTCACCTCATGTTTGTTAAGTCACAATACGCGATAGTGTCGTTGCGTCTTTGTAGTGCTATGAAAAAGTACTGCAATGTTATTCTTTAAAAGTTTAAGTATTTCAGCCAAAATTATGCCCATGATTAGGGAGTCAAATTTGAATTTTAAAGAATAACACTGAAGTCAATATAATACTTCAGGCATAGATTAATAATGGATCAGAAATCTATGATCGCAGGCATTTTTTGTGATCACTTGTTTCAAAGTTGTGCATAAAATTCTATTTTTATGTACAGACACGAATACATAGTTTTATGGCTACACTTTAAGAATAAATATTAATACATTATCGTTTATATGGGAGTATATTTAGTTGTAATGTTGATTTCTAAGTTATTAATGTAAAATGCGTGCAGAGCACTGAGCGAAGTTATATTAAAATATCTGCTTTTTTAATTTGTAAAATAGATCTGTGTTTTGCATTCGAAAGATGTACAAATAAATAATTAATATTCATGTTTTGTTTTTATTTCACATATATAAGCATAATAGGTGAAGAACTGTCATGATAGCTTTAGAAAGTGACCAATAAGTCTAACGATATTAAATCTAGGAACATCGCAAGTGTAGAATCGACATTCAGTGGGTGGACTAGTTCCTAGGTCTACTGGGTTCGTAGGTGCATTCCTAAGTTATCTATTCGTAATAATAAATAATGGAAAAATTTTCTAAATGAAAACATTTCTTCCGTCGGAGTAATACCATAGAGTAAATAATAATTAACCAGTAGTAATACTGGTTAACCACTGGTTAAGTATTATTTACTATATGGTAATACTTAGGCTATTTGTTGTCAATTTATAAAACAGATGGCGGTAGTTGAGCCGCGAGCAAATGATTAGACGAATAGCTAGATAAGTTTTTTCGACGAATTATAGACAGTACATATTTAGAATAATATCAATAAAATAACTGACAATACTAATTTACTTACATTACTATAGTAAACTAGTAATATAAAATCATAAAATAATATAATAATAAATAATAATAATATAATAATAATAAAATAAATATAGTAATATAATTACATAATTAAAATCACAAAATTACTTTAATTAGTTTAAATTTACAAATATAATTTATTAATGATAATAAAACAGTTTAAAAATTTCATAAATAAAATAAATAAAACCAGTTATTATTCCTTCTTTTAATATCTTACAATTAATTAATTTTTATACTTGACTGTACAAAAATTAACAAATTTGGATGTAGGTATTATGTATGGATGTTTGTTACTCTTTCACGCAAAAACGGCTGAACGGATTTGGATGAATTTTGGCACACAGATAGGAGTCCTTTATCCTGAAATTTTAGGTTCCCGAAGTATCACCTATAAATATAAAAAATGGACACCACTGTCGCCGTGGCGGCCCCACCGTCAACACAAGATGAAGATATCGGATTTTTCACAGGTGTTATATTTTTCAACGCGGACGAAGACACGGGCACCAGCTAGTACAATATAATAATTATAAATTGCATTTATAAACTATATGTTGATATCAAACAATAATTTCATTTATCGAAGTGGGTATTAATGAAAAGTGCGACGCATATATGAAGTTTTAAAAGCTGTTCCCTAACAAAACAAACGTGATCAATAACTATTAGGTACCTAGTGGTTGAAACCGGGCCAGCAGCTTTTTGTTGAAACGCATAAAAATGGAATTCTATTAACGCGTAAACGTTTTTTATTTTTTTCAGCCACGGAAAGGCTTTTGTTCCTATCACCCGTACAAACAATATCATTAATCCATTGCAGATATTTTACTAGACTCTAATATTGGAGAATTTATACCTATGTATATGTTTACTCATTGGTATATTCGCAGAAGCTATAATCAAAAATTATAAATAAACCTCCAACTCTATATTGAGCTCAATCACGTTAGGTATATTTGCTGTAAGTTTCTAATGGGTTGATTACTTGATGTTGCAGCACCATGAAATACCACTGATGAACTAACCGTATACTCGTAGGTACAGTCATGTGGAAGTTAGTGAAATCCCTTCGTCAAGATGTCAACTAGGAAAAGGGCTGAGGGTCTTCAAAACTTGAACATAATTCAGTACTTTACCTCTACCATGAGTTATAATGACTGCACTCGCTAGCGAGAGCGCAATACATTTATATGAAAAACTGTCAACTATCAATGTCAAATTGACAATTTCCCATATAAATATTGACATTGATAGTTGACATTTATATGAAAAACTGTCAACTATTAATGTCAAATTGACAATTTTCCATATAAATATTTTACGCTCTCGCTAGCGAATGCGGTCATTGTAAACTCATGGTAAAGGTACTGACACGAATAAGTTATAGCTAAGAACCATCCCGATCACGTCAGCAAACAAAACGGCATCAAAATCTGTCCATTTGGGACCTACGATTCCACACACACACGCGTCAAACTTATAACACCCCGCTTTTGTGTCGGGTGTTGAGGGTTTATAATATAAAAATAACATATAATTGTTACAGCCCTTGGTAAGTGGTTAAGGTGTTAGCTTTAATTCCCGGCAGGGTCAACTTTGGAAATTAACTTTTCAAAGTAGGCTCTGGTCTGGTTCTGGAATGTAGTGGTTCGCAGTCATTTGGGCAGCCCTTCTGGCGGTAGTAACCACTCCCCTTCTGGGAAATGAAAAAAAGGGTGTAACGTGCTCACTTTTTGGTCCAAAAATTAACATTTAAAATTAATTCTAACAAAAAAGAAAACATGAATTCATGAAAAACATGAAAAACAGATCGAAACGTGGGTACAGTTTTCAAATAATCATTAAGCCAAAAGGATTACAAAATTTACTCTGAAAAAAATAAAAAATAAAACGAATTCTAGCGATAGAATAACTAGGTATAGCGACCCTTCCTCGGCTTCGCACGATTGCAAATTTTTGAAATTTTGACTAAGTAGTCAAAATCCGTTGGGTGGTTAGCGGAGGGACAGAAAGGTGGTCGCCGGTTCACAAATAAATGATAAAAAAAAACAACTTAAATACAACTTAAACAAACCTAAATAGGTACAACTTTCTTTACCCGAATAAGTACGCTAAACGCAACACAAATCTGCAATCATAAATTACTAACTTACTGAATAATAAATCGTGATTATATTTCGACGCTGGAAATGTTTAGAAGTTTTTAGTAAGATTTCAAAAAGTATTATGTAAACAAACTTTATTCTTATTCAGTCGTTCGAAATTTGTTACAATTAAGTTTGTTTGGAATAAATTAAATGAAATATTTTTGCTTTGATCGTTTTGTCCATTGAAATTCAGTGAGTAAATAGTGATTTGACATTACATCCATATTTCCATCGATCCTCACAAACTTTCGCATTTATAATATTAGCAGGAAGTGTAGACTAGGTAGTTGTTTCTCGTCGAGAAGATGGCTTTTGCCTGGGGCAGAAGTAATAGCGACGACTGTAGGTGCCTTTACTTTGTTTTCGTATAACGTGCTTTCAAATTTTTGTCTTTTTGCGATGATAAATAGTCAACCATCTTTCAAAATAGGGCTAACAAATGCAGATATATTTTTTAAATCTGACTCAAACCATGTAAGTTGAATTGAAACCATAATTTTACTTATAATATGACTTTATATATAACCCGTATTAGACTGTAAATTCCAAAGATTTTAAATCGAGGGACCTATTGATGAACATTCTTTTCATATAAATTTTAGCTCAATTAATCTTTGTCCAAATGTATAGAAAAACATTTCCAATTCATTTCTAACGTACGAGTATAGGAACCGAATTGGAGGGATTGGACTATATACGTGTATGTAAAAGCGATTTAAAAAAAAAATCGGATTTGAGTTACTTTTGTAGGTATATTCGAGAGGTATATTCGACGAAGGAAAACACCCAAAAATGCTTGAAACAGACAGAAATGACCAATAGTCCTAAATTATCAATACTAATAATAAATCTGTAAGGGTCGGTCATGGAGTAAGTTACTTTGTTTTCAGAGATATCGTGTTTATAGGCTCTATACATGATACTGAAACTAAATTGACGATTTTAAGATTTTTTTGTGTATGTATGTATTTATGTATGTATGTTCCTCCATAACTCTGAAACGAAGTAATTGATTTTCATGAAACTTGGTAGATAAACATTTGGACGTACGGGACACAGGATAGGCTACTTAATATTTTTCAACGCGGACGCAGTCGGGGGGCACCAGCTAGTATTAAATAAATTAAAGGTGAAAGTAACTCAGTTTGTTAACTTTTCACGTTATCTTTATCATCCTAACTAAAATATAGTCGATGCTAAAGTTAGTTTGTCATGTTTTCACGTCTTAACTACTCAACTGATCGACAGAAAAGGACACAGGGTTTATCCAGAAAAAAATACTGTTCCGGAGGGACCAATTAAAATAAAAATTCAACGCCTGTCAAAGCTATAAGTAACAGCAATAAAGATTCAGGCGCTATATTTTTATTTTTCAACGTGATGAAGTCGCAGCTAACGAAATAAAAAGTAGTCCGAGTATTATAAAACAGAATAAGATATATAGGTAGATAAATAAAATAATAATATAGTTTATACTAACCGTATATTTTTTATGTTAAGACAGGCTGACAGTCCATTTGATAGTAGGTGGCTACCGTCGCCTATAACACAAGCAACGCCACAGCACTGCCAACTATTGGTAAGGGATAGAAAAATAGGCTCTAGCAATCTTTACTCACTCACTGAAACAACAACACATATGCTGTTGTAAGGGTTGTTTGTCTTCTGTAAGGGAGTGGTTACTACCGCCAGACGGGCTGCCCAAATGAATGCATGCAAAACTCAGTGAGCCCTGCCACTATTTTCCGGATCCAGGCCAGAGCCAACTTGGACAGGTTTGTTTTTAAAGTTGACCCTGCCGGGAATTGAATCGATAATCGGAAAAAGAATCAAAGAAAAGAAGAGGAACAAGATATATAGATATAATAGTATAGTTTATACAAACCGGTAACGATATAGTAAAGGGTAAATAATGAAGCAAAAATGAAATGTGTCCCCGACGAACGGCAAGCTCGGTCGCTGCATGCTAGGAAAATTGCATTTCACGGCTGGCGAGGCAGCTCTCGCACGCTCCGGTTACGGTTTCACTAGCGACGATGTTATTTGCCTCAAAACTTAATATTTACCTACACGCCGGTACAATCGTGCGTACCTATTTGTGTCCTTATTGGGATTGTATAAAGTCGTGTTTTCCAAAATCCAAATCTTACTAAGTAGTAGGTACGGAGTACTTTTGTAAAATCCATTAATTTTTTTAAGCAGGCAGGCTTACGGTTCAAAAGATGGTAGTTGGCTACCCTCTTCTGTTAATACAAGCACCGCAATAGGTTTTGCATGTTGCTGTATCAGCGACACTGTAACTGCTGCCAAACGCTGTCCAAAAACGACCATGTTCTTGACAATGAAAATAGAAATAATGCAATTTAAGGTCCTTCATAGAGATTATTTATCATCCAAACCAATTTTTAATCAAGTTTTTTTTTACAGTTTGTTACATTTTCAAAGTACATTTGCATAACTAAAAAATTAAAATTAATTAATTTAGAAGAGTTTTATGTCACACTTAGCCATGCCCAGCCATTAACTTTAGTAACGTTATATTTTCTGTTAAATGTAGATGTAGAAATAGCTAAATCCCTCCCAACCCACCGCGCTGTGGCTGCCTGCTAACCCCAGTAATTTGTCCTTATTATCGCGTATATCCTTCGGTAATATTTATTTTACAAATATATAGAACTTATTTATGAAATAAATTTCAATATCAAAAAGTAACTTCAAAAGAAATCGCACCTTCATTCTAACTTTACTACTCTTTTAGAATTGTAATGACTAAAAAACCGTCTATACGATGTGTTAAAATTTCAGTTCCAATCTCGCTCATGTCATTCGGTTCTTATTCCTGAAGATAAAAATTTATATTTAGGATTGTTAATTCAACTGATTAGACGGTTTAAATAGGCAATGAAATTTATTACGTGATTTCCTTAATTTTTTAATATACCTAGTGAAATCATTAGTTTCCAAGTTAGGTTTTCTAAGTAATTGGGTTAAAATTTGGTTGGGATTTAATAATATAAGGTACTTAAATAGTGGCTTTGCTGCCCAAATGGCCACGAAATTCAGTGTCATTTCGCAGTCATATGAGCAGCCCGTCTGGCGGTAGTAACCACCCCTTACAGATGCGTGAAATTTTCGCATGTGTTCCTATTGTATTTCAGCGAGTAAGGAATACCAGAGCCCATTTCCCTGTCCCTTCCGAATCCCTATATTTAATCCTATACCATGGTCCGTAACGCTCTTGCAGAACCTGTGGCTTTGTTTGTATTATAGGCAACGGTAGCCACCTATCATCAAGTGGACCGTCAGCCTGTCTGTCGAGCTTAACACAAAAAGGGTAATTTCGTGAACCGCTTTTGATGTAAATTTGTATAAAGTAACTAAAACCCAAACCAACTCAGAGGCAAAAGCTAGTGAAACAGTGAGAGTTTAATAGAATTTCCATCTTTGGATAGAGTTTGTCCCCTTAACCCTTTCACATAAACTATGTGTAGTAAACGAGCAAACAAACTATGCAGATTTACGATGGTTCACACCTGAAGTAGTAAAACTATGGCAGCTTTTGCCCGGGCGAGATTTGCGCTCACTGAAGTAATGAAGTACTGAGCGCCGGGACTCGAGACCCGACCTACATTCTACTCGAACATACTTAATGTAATGTTTTTTTCGTAATTACTAAACAGCTGTAGCTTTTTTAAATTAATTTGATTGCCATATAGTATGGTCATTCTGTGTTTTCAGACAAACAAATTAATAAATTTTTGAAACATACTCGAATGTGGGTTATACCTTTGGGTCTCCTGATCAAAACCCACAACTTTCCCCCCCTTTCCACGCCGCTTCACCCCCGAAATCATGAAATTTGTCCCCGTTAACGATTTTTTAAGTTTTTTGCGATAACTGTAATAGATACATAAAAAGTGTCAGGCAAAAATATAGCTTGACATTGACGGTTTTCAAGCTATAGCTAATTTACAAACTGAAAGTTATTTTGAAATCTAGCTATAGCTTGAAAACCGTCCAGCTAATAAAAATAATGTATAGAACATATTTTGTTAAGAATTTAATGAGGATAATTTTTGCCTTGACACTTTTTTTGTATCTATTAAAGTTTTCGCAAAATACTTAAAAGTACCGTTAACGGGGATAAATTTCACGATGTGGTAAGCACCTAAGGTACCACGCCACACAAGTTTCAAAACTTTATTAATTTGTTTGCTTCCCCCATACATTGTTTACACAGAATATCATATTGTACTATCATATACCATATATATCATAAATAAAAAAACACAATAACATCAAATTCGTCTTTATTAAACTTTCAATTACGTAACTAATACTTTGTACTACAAGATAAAGAATTGCTATAACTTTTACATTTATTTACAAAATATGCATCAAATGCATATGTATAATAAATGTGAGACTAAGTCAAATATAACTTGACTTAGTTGCACATTTATTTAATGCACAGTAAAATACATGTATAATATGTATACCAGATTTTAATAAAAGTTAAAGTAAGATAAAATGAGAATTTAGGCACTGCTCGTGTTTACCAACATATCACATTCACGGCCTCCAATTTACACCACGATATTATAATCCAATTATTTATTCTAGTAAGCGTTTCCTTTCTTAAAACGATTTATTATCAAACTTTAATTTTTTCTCTTCATTTAAGACAACTGATATACATTTGGCACATAAGTAAGTTTACTTTATTAAAACAACGGAAATGGAGGTTCGATTTGATTTATATTTTGCGTAATACATAATGTAGTATAATATGTCGGCGGCCGATCGTACAATCCGGCAGTTTGTGATATGCCTAGGCAGTTTTTTCATGAAGTTGCAAAGTGATCAAAAAGGTGCTTATCAAATTACATTTAATCAAAATCTAATCACAATCCCTCATCTCAATGACAGCCAAGCCAAACAGTCGAACGATCTGACTGATATTAGTTAGGAACTTCATGAAACGGCGCCATTTCACGATCTGTCTACGCACATCACGAACTGCCGGATTATACGATCGGCCGCCGACATATATATATTATGCTTCCATAATATATGAGTAACATAATGGGGTGTTTTCTCTCCATACTCTCTCCAATTGTAGAAATATTAATAAGAGGAAATATTAAGTGAATCTTAGCTATACATTCTTAAGAAATTTTCTTATTCTTTTACTTAATTTTTTAAAGTAACGTTTAATTTTTTTTAGTGTCACGTTTACAGTTTTGCCGTTACTATAAATTAATTATTTATAGGAATTATTAGCCAGTAAGTAACATTAAAATTGAATAATGCAATAATTCACTACATGTGAATAAGACCGAATAATATTGCTCACTAATAAAAGAAGCATATTTATTTACAAAAATATTCTGTCACGGTTGTATATTAAATTTAAAGGAATAAGGTATCCACTTAGTTTTCTTACATTGAAAATAATATTTTCATTTCAACTAAATTACGGGAGTTGATTTAATAAACGCAACTCGTGGAGATTGAAATGTTTGTAAAAGGTGTGAAGTTTGATTTCATTAAGTAAAACATCTGGAAGAAATTCGTGAAATATTTTGTTTACGCCGTAAGAGACAGCTCACACCGAGACACTACACGCACATTTTAAAGTAGCACGAAAAGGTACGCAGTTCAGTAAGTATCTTCTTCTTGTAGTGCCATCTCCTATCGGAGGTTGGCTATCATTACGGCTATCCTAACCCTCGAGGCGGCGGCTCGAAACAGCGATCTGGTACTGAAATTTTTTAGAACTTGTCGATAATATAAACAACCGCCATATTGGGCTTTGTCTATGGTCAGATTAAGAAAACTAGTGATGGGAACTATCGCAACTTTAAAATAAAAAAAAAAGATCAAATTTCATTATTTGAATTGTACGAACTCAGTCTGAAGTTTCACCAACGTTTATTCATAAGTTTATTAAAATAAAATAAAATACTTATAAGAAACTACTACTATATATAGGTACATTACAACATTAAAATTTGTCTCACATAATAAAAATCTTATTGTCACCCTAATAGAAAGGGCCGGGCCACACAGCCTCTCTACTACATGTTCTGCTCGGCTCGCTTTTTAGCTGCGAGTACTCAGTCCTGCTTATTATATTAGTTCCTTGCCTCTACTCTCCGTAAGTCAACCATAAACGCACAATATTCTAACTTAGCTTAAAGGTATGAAAAATAAAAAATATATAACATTTTTCAATACAACATAAATATTTGATTTAGAAAATATTAAGTTTAATTTAATTTCTTGAAATTAAGTTCGTAACATCATTGACTTTCAGAGACAAGATAGATGTCAAAGAGACACAAATTTGACGTGCAAACGTCAACCGCAAATAGAATTTCAGTTTTTAGTGAAGTCATTTCCCCCCCTAGGTGGGTCAGGACCTTGTCGTGGTGGGGGAGCTTACCCTCGGCAGTTCTTGGCGTAGGGGACCAAGAACTCCAAGAAGGCCCAAACGCACCGGTGTGCTCCGAGCGGGCTCCGCTTGCGGAGCTCGTGGAGGAGCACACTTTTGAACCGTGAACGTGACATTGACATGACATTGGCAGATAATGGCCATTCCCAAAATGAGCCGAAATGCCATTATACATAAAGAAGAAGAAGAAGTTATTTAGTTTTAGTAAATATATTTTCTTGTGATTGTGTTAAGAATGATAAGAAAGTCCTTTATGAAGGATTCAAACTTGTTTGTATAGTGTTCTAGAAATAAGGACTAAAGTGTTTGTTTACATTGTCGACAAGTTCCAAAAAAATTCAGTATAGGTACCTGTTGAACCTGTTGAACCTTCGTAACCTCGATTTTCCAACACTTGAACAGGTTTATAAATTATAGTCAAGAACTAGGTATTTTGATTATACCTAGTTCTTGACCGTATCAAAATCGGTACATCCATGGGCGTCGGGCATGAAATAGAGTGCGCCGCGTTCCGGTGTGATCTGACCCTTAGATTCGGTATTTTCAGCTATCAGATCATGTGCCCACCAATCTTCGCTCTGTCCTCCATTTCATTACCTAATTCCGTCAGTCCTTCAGTATCATTCCTTCACTGAAGCTTATGCTTGCGTTCTCATCAAAGTTAGCCATGTCTGCGCTTAATAGCAAGCCTATTTTTACATAATGTTAATCTATCCATAATATATTAATCCGCTAATTTGAAGTTTGAACCCCACTATATACAATCCGCATTTTATTGCACACTAAGTTGTTGGGTGTCGCGTGTGGTTGTGATTCAACGAGTGGAAGGGAGACTCAGAACCTGAATTTATGAAGATGCGCTAAGAGGTCTAGGTAAGATAGCTTATCCCTAGAAAGATTCATTTATTCTGAATTTTTAACTTAGATAATGAAGACATTTGTCCATGTTTTTATTAATATGTTTATATTTACTTAGGTAAGTATTTTGAGAAATTCTGACTTGAACTTTTAATTCAAATTCAATTCTATTAAAAGTATACCCAACATTAATTTGGCACAATATTATTGAGCATCACAAGCTTGACATACGATACGAAACGTACGAAATACGTTGCGAGTTATGATTGTAGGTACTATATTGACGAATCATCATCATCATCATCTCAGCCGCAGGACGTCCACTGCTGGAAATAGATCAGAAGCAGCCTGGATTCACCGTCGACCTGCGGCCTTTATCAGGTCGTCTGTCCACCATGTGAGTGAACGTCCTACGCTGCGCTTGCCGGTCCGTGGCCTCCACTAGAGAACCTTCCGGCCCCAGCGGCCGGAAGTTACTATAAAAATACTGCTTTACCGAAGGGAAGACTTGTAATTAATTACATATTCAACATTTACATAGTAAGAATGATAGAAATGTACCACCTAACTGTAGACATTATATTGTCTCCAGTTGACAATAATTAATTTTGCTAATTTTGATAAAATTTTGTCCCAGTTTTTATTTATTATTACCTATTTGTTAATAATACATAATTATGTATTATTATGATATTTTAAGTTTCATTGAAACCTTAAAATTATGTTAATTAGGTAAGTATTATGACATTGAGATCATTTTTCTCTTAGATGGCAGATTAAATCAAGGAATATAAATATTATTTCAGACGCTTATATGTACAACTAAATCTACAGGTAAAAACATTATTTAATACCTAAAATAGTATTGTCCTACGTATACACCAAAATATGCGGTGTGATTTAAAATGCATCACAAAAAATATATATGCTTAATTTTTTGATAATAGAGAGCATAATTGATTTATGATTTTAAAAGAGAGTGATATTTTTTTAGAACTTTAGAGTAAGTTCGATATCTCTATTAAGTTTAATGTAGATATATAGTAAAAATTCAATACATTCAATGCCCACTATAATAATACTATCCAACAATGAATTATTGATGAAATGTTTGAAATACTTACTTAATTTTTACTAACTTTCTAAACATCTCTCTCACTACTCACACGTATGACTATAAAATCTCACCATCAACTAGACCTATTTAACAAGGATTTGATATGTACACCGTGTATTCTAGAAAAGGACGATGCAGTTGTAAAACTAGAAGTAATAAAACATTCATTTACCTAACATTATAGCCAGACATGAAAATATTCGTTGATAGAAAAAGTAGATTTTCAAATATAGACTTAAAAATTAGTAACTATAAATCACTCTGAAAGTTAATTGATAAACAAGAATTTTAAAAAACTACACCGTGTTAATACTAACGACTAATGAGCAGAATGTTTTCAAGGTGAAAATGGAATTCGTCTTAACTGTTTATATTGAATTTTAAACTACGCGTACTTGGGTGCGATGTTCTCGCCATTAGTAATCTTTCGGACTCTTCGCAATCGCACAAATCACTAGCGGAATATCTGTCCCTTTTCAAACTAGGTTTTTGTTCTTTATCTAATTTTCTAACCTCTAGTTGTGTGTTAAGCTCCTTAACACTACTGCTGAGGCTTCTGTTGTGTTCGTTTCTGTCGCTTGTTGTACTTGATGGTGTTTGACTGCCGTTTTCAGACTCAACTATCTGTTCCAGCATACTTTGTCTTCGACCCCGCGAATCGTAGAAATCTACAGTCGGCTGAATTACTGGCGGCAAATTCGCCATAGGGTCGAGGCCTAAAAGAAGCATCACTGTAGCGGGATGTTCCATTATGTATTGTGTCACTGAGTGTAGGAATGGCTCCGTCTGTGTACTTCGATTCACTTTGGGACGCTCTGGAGTGTTTGGCCGTTCTTGCTGTAAAGAAATTTTTAAATTATTATCACCATTTCTTTCTTCATTTACATCTTATCAGAATTTCCAGTGCATTTACTGATGCTTCTAAGCGAGTGGTGTGTGTATTCTATTTCTAGTCATGTGATGTCAGCTTTGTAATTAAAAAAAAAAGTTTTAAAGATTGTCATATTCTATGTAGTATATAGTAATTTTTCTCGTTAGTCTAAGAAATTTTCAAAAAATTTTCGTTAAATGTTAGATATAAATAAAATATTGAAAAATAAAGGGAGACAAAGTAGAGTGGTCCTTTTAAGAGCTAAGCCGATACAGCAATTTTTGTTTAAAAAACTACCTCTAAAGCCTAAAAGCAAAAGAATTATTCTAGGATCCCATGGGATCCTCGACACGGGAGCCAAGTGGCCGTAACATACTAATAGTTTCAACACTGTAACGCTTTTAGCCCAACATACTTTAGAAATCAGTCAGTCTGCCTTATGAATAATGCTAAATGAAATGAATGCTATGAATAATGCTAAGTTTAAACTCGTACCTTAAGTACAAATAAATTTCTCAGTGAAAGACTTTAATTGTCTCTTCAAAATTTGTGTCGTCATTCCTCTGGCAACTAATGGCCTAAAATCATCTTGAATCTTTATGGCTGAAGTTTATATATCATTTGTTAGTATTCACCTGATCCCAGCAAAAGACGTCTGGCGGATGGCTGCAACTACGGGCGAGCTGGTTTGGTGGTGAGTTCCACTGCAGATTTGGATTGGAATGTGCGGCATGCCATCCCGCTGGAACTGTTATCTCTTGAAGAGCTTGAATTGCATTCCGAACCTACAGGTTTACATTAATAAATCTTTTCTTATATCTAAAACTCGAGAATGGGCAGACCGATTTTAATTCGGTTTTTACATATGGAAAGAAGGATAAACGGGGAAGATTTTTATCTATAAAAATTGCACCCCGGGCAATGCCGGGTGCGGGTCGCTAGTAACTTATATATTGTTGAATCTCCAAAACTTATTTCCAAAAAAACATCTTAAAAGGAGAGTTCAAAAACCGAATTATATACTTAGAAAAGGTCAATTTTTAATAAATGAATAAGAATAGCAACTATCTCCTACAAGTACATAAATAAAATACTTAATCATTATTGAATTTCCTAGAAATTCTTTTATAAAAATTTTTTTTTAAAGAGGCGGGACATTACATTTACGGGACACAGGACAGGCTACTTAATATTTTTAACGCGGACGAAGTCGTGGGCTCCAGCTAGTAGTTAATAAAGTATCATCGACTTTTACAAGTAAATCTCCAAAAATATGCACATTTTGCATTTTGCACAGAGCCGCGCTCTTAAGGTTTTTAGTAAGTTTTTTTTATTCGGTTATCGTTATCTTTAACGGTTAAACTCTATTTGATTAGAATTACATCAATGTTTGCCTACCTCCACACTAAGCGCAGCCACGTCATGATGCAAACTCGACACCTGTGTGTCAAGTCTATCCACTGAAGACCTTGTGTTGTGCACTTCCAAATTTAATCCCTCTAATGAATCAGCTCTTGTTATTTTCGGTGTCGCAACAGACCGTTGTCTTTCGATTCTTTCACGTAGTTCCCTATGAGTAAGCCGTTGTCCGTCAATTCTGAAAATTAATTCACCATTATTTGTGTTCAAACTAAGTCTTAGCAAACAACGGTTGGTGGAATCCCAACTATAGGTGAAAGAAAGAAAGAGAAAATGTGAGTACAAAATAAGTTCTTATAATGTCCTAGTGCCCTGCAGACTATTCGATGCTGCAGCATTAGATCAAGGATACCATGTCATGGAAATGTCACAGATGTAACAGTATACCACATTTCACATCAATCAAATCTTTGGAAGTTAGTAAAGTCCCTTGGTCAAATAGGAAATGGGTTTATATCTCCAAACGCCTGAACAGATCTTCACAAATTATAGCTAAGAACCATCCTCAAAATTCAACAATGAATGTCAGTGTTTAAATATAAAACAAACCGGATCATAATAGGTCCATCCGTTTGGGAGCCACGATTCCATAGACAGATAAACAGATACACATGTCAAACTTATAACACCTTATTTTTGCATCGGGCGTCGGTGGTTAAAAAGCTTTTTTTTTTAAAATATTTATCACAGGAACTATGTGATGTACCAGAACATAACTTTTATTACATTCCATGAATTTTTTTAACCTCGATCGTTTATAGGTCTTGTTTTTACCTACCTAAACTTAGCATGTCTAGGACTGGACGTATTGGATGGTGGTTTTTTAGGTGATATAGTTGAATGATTTTCATCTGCTATATTCTCATCGTCTTCAGATATAGAGGGCAGTGTCAGTGATGGGTGTCCATTTCCGTCTAATTCTTGTTCAGCCTCATAACCCTCGCGTAAATTATACGTTAAATCGTGTTGGATGTCATGAATAAACTCTTGTTGGTATTCAGGATATAAGCGCAAAACTTCTGCTAAGCCACCCATGTGTATACACTTTAGATCACAGTACGTTAATGCCTGTAAAACAATGACTTATTAGTTTAATTGAGGCTTAGTTAAATAAGGGCAATTAAATTGTCAAAACAAAAACAAATTCATTTATTATTAGTATTTAAAATCATACATTGTCAATTTAATTTTTAATAAATGAAGCCTATGAAAACGTTTATGATACCACGCATATCATAATAATTATAAAAATTGCGAAATTTTGTGATGTTTATATTTGTACTCACTCAATCACGTATTGTATACTGATCGGTATTTGTTACTCTCACGTGAAATCAATAGCGCAACGAATATTTATTATCTTTGTAAAGTCGTAATAACTCTATTTGTGCTAATTCAGACTTTTTGAGTTTGTATTTTATTTATTCATTTTTATGTTATACCAATGTTTGTGAAATAAATAAATATGAAAAGTATTTTTCTTTTATTTTACTTCCTAATCAGGAAAATCAAATCCTATCCCAATTATTATTTTAACCCTACTACAATAAACGCACAGTCTACTTTGGTGACAACTTTGTAAATTATTTATATACCTAGTATCTGACCAATTAACAATGTTTGAATTTTAGTTATTTCTAATGATTTTCATTATTTTTTTATTAATTTTAAGGATGCAATTTATAAGGATTTTATGTGTAAGAAAAAATTTAAATTCGCGAACTTCCATTAATTTATTCACATAAAAGTTTCAACGAAAACATATTGTTAGTTTGATTTACCTTTACATCGCTGCTGGATTTTACCACCACATCTGGATTATTACTTTGAGACGTCCCGGTTCCATTGTACGCTTGCAAATGAGTATTCATATCGCAGCCAACTAAATCTCCTTTGCCTGAATAATAATAGGTCTCGTTAAAAGTGTTTAGATCTATGTACCTACTGTATATGTATAGTGAGAGTAGCGTTTGTAAGCCACTAGCAAGCAACACGGTAGACGCAGGCTTGAATCTGAATTTCTTAGTAGTGTTTCTTTCTATAGGTGAAAGAATTTTTAAAATCGGTCCATTAGTGTGTGAGTTTATTCATTACAAAAAAAAAAATACAAATCTTTTCTCTTTATAATATTATTATAAATAAGGTATGTAATAAAGGCTTACCTAGAATAGCGACGACCATGTCATTTTGCATAACTTCCATTGAGCCATTACAAATGTAGTAAATGTATGTGAGCGCATCCCCCTTGTGCACGAGGTATTCGCCCGGAGCACAGAAGTTGTTCCGGATATGCAGAGATAACAACTTGAGGCAGCCCTGCGATGCCGACTCGAAAATAGGAAGCGATAATATTTCCCGATGCAAATGAAGTGACACATCCCCTCTTAGCTCCTCTGGGAATTCTTTCAGCGTCTAAAACATGACAGTATGAAAGGACAAGACTATCAAAGAAGCCCCAAACTCGGCCCCACCAGTGTTGTGCAAATTGAAATGTGTTGTCCAACGATCGATTACGGACATAAACGTCACTAACAATAGATAAGAAGGAGTCTATCGTTAATGATGTTTAGGATTTCTATCGTTAAAGGCCTAATGAGGCCATATTAAAATTGCATCTTCTTCACTTTTTCTTTTACATTAGAGTTGGGTTTGCGTTTGGGCAGCATCTAGCCGTGTAGCGAAGATGAGGCCTATGATGGAGCGAGCTCACCCAGAAGAAGCCTATTCACTCCAACTTGTCTTAAGTATGAATTCTATACTTAAAATTACTAACAAAATTCTATACTTAACACACAAAAGTGTGTTGATTTATATGATAGTATGATTCCTCTATAGTTTAAAATTACAATTTTATGTTAAACAGCCACAGGTGTTTAAATGTCTCCGTCGAGTCCATTAAACTCGTTCACTTCAAAGTGACCAGACATTGAATTAACTCGGAACTCAAAGTCGCAAAATGGCTTTGAGGACGCCAAAGAAAAATATTTGATTTAATAGAGATATTTAACCCCTTTCAACTCAAAAGAAAGTTGTAGGTAAAGTTGCAGAAATTGAGTTAAACATTTCTTGTTTCATTGACTTGTTCGCTTATATGGACAAAGGAATATTCTTAGACATCCAAAAATACAAAAGTATCTACAAACATAATTTGTATAATATATAGATATAATTGCTAGTGTGGAGTGTAACCTTAAGGCGCTGTCCTAATTGGTCACGATCATGCGATGCCCATCGCACGATGAATTCGTTTTTCGTGTTTCTTTACAATTTACATTGTCCACAAGTTCTAAAAAAATATATAGTATACGCACTCACTCTGCTTGCTCCTCGCGGCCCGACGCCATTTTATGTTCAGTAGTCTTTGTATGCGTAAAACGAAATCATCATCGCACGATGGGATTGTACGATCGTGGCCAATTAGAACGCCCCCTTAGGCCCATTGCAACCATTTGAAATTTTTTATCACTATTTGATAAGTAGGTATGTATATTATTTCAGACGGAAAAAGACGCAGTTGATATTAGGTATATTAACTCCCCCTATTAGATCCGGTTGAAGACGAGAAGCGTAGGTTTGCTTCACTAGGCGTAGCTCTGAATAAGGATAGAAAGCAGTTCATCCATACCCTTTATCTACTGTTTTACCTAAATTACTTCCTAACTTAAAAACTTAGTGACATTTCAAACAGATAGTAATTAAAATGTTCGCCGGTTAATCACGATTCCTTGTAGCAGTAACTTTGTTAATTTATACGTTCACTCTCAAAGTTTTCTAATGACCTATTCGTATGTTGATTATTCGTGATTAGAGACTTGCTTGTATAATATTGAAACGGACTAACGCAACTTTATATGTATTTCGTAACTTATTGTTTTGTATAAATTTTAAGTATAAGTTATATCTAGTTTTACTACACGAATCAGTAAGTTAATTAAACGAGCTAATCAAACATCAACAAGAGAAAAATGTGGGCATCGAAATTTGGGGAATGTATACTAATACGCCTTTTATAAAGAAAGAGATAAATAGGTCATCTAAAAATACAAATAATAGTGTCGAACGCCCCCGTCGTCGCAAAATTACTCATAATTAGACATCGGACTATATGCACTAAAAAAGGCCGAAATATGCACTAAAAACTGTTGATATGCCCAAAATATTCACAATGCAAAATTAAAACAAAATATTTTTTATATATTATAATTAGACGTTACAAAAACAGCGAAATATTCTTAAAATTATGCATAGTTTTTGTGACAATATAAAATTAAGTATTTTTCCAAATTTTCGCAGTGACGTTTGTCACCCAGTATCAATTTGTACTACGTCGAAAACGACCTCTCTAGCTCTACATCAACTGACGTCATTGGACAAAATTTAAAATTTGGCGCCATTTCTGGAGATACCTGTTTAGGCAGGGTACGACCTGTGCCGTTGATGTAGGCATTCATGTTCCTTATGTCTTCAAGACTCAGGTTTTTACGCAAAATAAGAGTCCAACTTTGTGCGAATCTTTTCTGATATTGAATTAGGAAGGGCGTTGGCGAGTTCGATCATTGTTTGTCTGGTCAGTCAGTTCACTCAGCCACTGCGCTCGTGCCCTACACGTCATCCTCATCAGGTCCCTATACGTATCTCCCGTCCGCTACTAAACGAAATATGCACGATTGGGAAAAAATTATGGATATGCCAATATGCAAATGCATAAAATTTGATGTCTTTTCATAATATATTTTCTAATGTTATTTTTTCAACGCGGACGTAGTTAAAATAAATAAGTAAATAATATATTAAATAATACGAAGCTAGTTTTAATATAAATAATAACTCTTTAATAACTTTTTTCATATGATTCTTCTTCTGTTATAATTAATTGCAATTAAATATCGTATGGCTTTGTAGGTATTGATTTTTATCCAACAAAAATATTTAGGGAAACAATTATCTTTTTGTGAGGCTTCTTCTGTACTCTTAAGGATTAATTTATTAACTTAACAATAGCTTTCTGTATTGGGAAAACACTTGTACTCTTAGAGATGCCTGGTGGGTGGTTCGCAGAAGTGGCCTCTAGTTGATCTAATGATCTTGTAGCAAAGCAATTTATATTGTGTAGTTTAACATCACACAAGAATAGAATGAGCAGCCCTAAATTGGATTATATTAAATATAGACGAAGAAAATAATATTACGGAAATTGGAAACGTTTCAACAATTTCAAGATTTTTAATACATTAATCTTTGAAGAAAGAAAAGAAAGAAAAATGTAAGAAAAAGTCAGGAAAAAAATTATTATTATTATTACAATGAAAGTGTACCAAAACGGTGTCTGCTCAGCCATATTATGGTCGTAGATGGCGTATTACAATTTCATAAATTGGTGTAGGACAAGGGTCGGCAACCTGCGGCTCGCAAACCACACACTACTTAATATGAATAAATAGATATTTTTCTTATGAATAATAGATTAGTTTTTTTATCAAAAAACTTTATTTATGCAAGTACTATTTATTATTAGCAGAATTTTTTTTTTGTGGCTCTTTATAAACTTTGAAATTTTGTAATTTTTAACCATTCCGACTCAAAAGGTTCCCAAACCCTTGTAGGTTTTTATAATTTTTTATGGATCTTCTTCTTTCGTTAAAAATGTAGAATTTCAAATTCTAATAAGACCTTGTGGATAGTACATATTATCATGTAGAAACGTATTGAGCCAAGAACATTGTTTTACGGAAGTCCAGAGGGGACTTAGCGTAAGAAAGTGTCTCCAAATGAAGAGGCTGGTTTATATATGTACCTAGTCTTCAGCAAATTCCTTACCTCATGTATATCGATTCCGTGATTGAGAGACCACATGGTCTGAAAATAGTCCTGCATACGTTGCTTTAACTCCTTCGGCACTTGATTAATGGAGAGGAAGTCCTTGAGGTCGCGCCATTTGCATTGATACAGGGATCGACGCGAGTACATTCTTTGTATAATGGCCGTCACATTACCGAATACAACGGCGTGCATTAGTGCTGAAACAACGTTTGACATAAATACCTACGTTTCAAGTTTGGAATTTCGTGAAACGTGTGAAACTTCTTTGGGACAAAGATAAGTGTAAAATGTCACTGAAATTAAGATTCCATTTTGGAATTGACGAAACATGTTCACAATTGAGATTTATTTTATTTTGCTTATACACAGGCCGCTGTCTCCATATATAATTTAAACTTTATCATGTAATTTATCATGTAACTTTAGGATGTAATTTTTTTGAGTTCACGATTGTATTGTATTGGTCTTTGAAATATGGGTTTGAACGGTCTATAATAAAAATAAACAAGTAAATCAATAAATAAAACTTTGACGTCAACTTTTACAAGAGCTTAGTCGCCATGTGACATCAGATTTCGATGGTAATGAGCAGTGTTAGGTAGCTGTTAAATTACCGTTTGTAATGTGATGGGGTCATCACCTCGGTTTTATAACTCGCTATTCCATGAGTAGGTAGCGAGAATTGTTGTCACCTTTCATACTGAGTACTTTAATAGTTATAAAGTGAGAAATACGGGATGTAATCAATTTTACAACTACTCATTTCAAAATTTCTGTACGATATCACGCTTCTTTCTGTTTCTTCACAGACTTCTTCTAAACCATACAAGGAATTGTGACACGGATTTCACTAATGGAAAAAGCAATAAACGAACAAGGTTTGTGTATTTAATTTAATACAAAGTCGGGAGTAGGCTTGGTACTTATAATAAGGTATTTTTTTGCGGTGCGGTGGTCGGTAGCCGAGGTCGGCTGGCTGACGAGTGTTGTGCATTAACTGCTTAGAGCCGAAAAGTGATGTCTTTAAACGGCGCGTTGGGTGAAGCTGCGTTTACTATTTCATAGTAGAAGATTATTATTATATATATGAATTATTTACTGTTTTTATTTATAAATTTATTATTATTTCTTTTATAAACATTCGGTGTTTATATTAAGTTTTCATTGTGTTATAGCATACAGGAAAGATTGGTCGAATTAAAAGTTTTTTGTAAATAAATTGTCAATAATAAAGTGAATCTTTTACGGTACTTATGAATTTCATACATTGTTGGGTATTTAGCTTACCTCCAATGAGCATTGTGAGAATGCTAAAAATCTTCTCCGGTAAAGTGTTAGCAGACACATTCCCGAATCCGACACTTGTGAGGGAGGAGCATGTAAAGTACAGTGCTGTGACGTAGCTCTCACTGTGTGATATATTTACTATCGGTACCTTCAGTCTTTCAGCAAGATTATTTATCCAACCTGTAAATATATTTTCTATAATAGGAGTCGCGAATCAAAATCACATAACTCTTAACATATCTATATTTTCTATATGTTAAGCAACTGTAGTTAAACTAACATCGCCGTATATATACATTAAGAGTATTTATATAATTATTAACATAGAAAATTTAACAAATAATTGTACAATGTATTTATATATAATATTGTCGTTGTTTTAGACTAGTTTGTAATATATAGTTTGTATCTATAATTTGAAATCTATAAGTGGATTTTTTTTATTAGGTTTAAGCTATTTACTCTGATATTGTTATGTATTTGTACCTGTAAATTTCCCTAAAATAAAATAAATAAATATTGATTTACTTAGAAGAGATTACTAGATATTTATATTCTTTTAGAAAAAAAATATTATCAGACACAGACATCTCTTATGCACTCATGTCGATTGGTTGTGCTATTATAAAAAAGAACATTTATTTAAAAATATCAAATTTTCACATGATTTTTTTTAGAATACTTTTGACCTTATCTTTTGTGTGGTCTTATACCCACCCACGTTTGATTTTTTATGTGTAACGTTACGTTAAGTAAATAAATATTTATAAAATGCTTTATTAAAAAAAAAACATAATTAAGTATTATTTACTAAATCCGTTAACTATTTAGAATCGACATGAGATAGCATGCAGATATCTTGTCATATAACCCATCAATCGATATATCATCATGGTGTAATGTTACCTAAATCCCAACCGTCGTTCCTGTGGTTTTCGATTTCCTTTTCGGCTATAATGAACCAAATGCATGCAAGCCAATGGGCCACCAACGTAAAGGACAGCATTAGCAGGGTCAAAATAAGAGCCGAATATTGGGAGTAGCGATCCATCTTCTGTAGTAATCTCGCTAGTCGGAGCAGCCTCGTCAGTTTCACTAGATGCACGTTACCATGTGTTGATTCCTGGTTTTTCCAAAAGATATTATTCAATATAAACATTGATCCTTAACACCACTATCATAGCACTATATCATACCAGTGATAATCATAGCAGAATCGAGTCTCAGTCTAGCTTGCTCCTATAGCCATTTTTAACCCCTTTTTTAACGTTGGGAAATCCTCATGGATACCCAGCAGTGATAGGGGATGCTGCGAGGTTATGCAGCACTCCTACTTCCTTCCTAGGGCGGCAGTAGATGAGCAGAGTTCGCTTGGACGTTATGACACGACATCGGTGCCCCATGCATTTTTACCCCTAGGCGCTTTTTTCTCACAATCAGACCTAATTTTATTTTAATTAACAGCTTTCAAGGTGTTTTTTTAAATACCCATATATTTTTTCTGTATATAAGTATATTAAAATAAAATTATTATACTTAAATTATTTTACATTTTTAGTTACAACGAAAGTGCTGCTGGATACTAAATTAATTATATTCTGAAACATTAAATCCCTGTAGTAGGTACCTACAAATGAAATCATATTTGCGTACATAGTTAAACATTAAGTAATATTACTCTACGGTAATATTCATATAGGGTTGTACAATGATATTATAAACGTACTAGCTGACCCGGCGAACTCCGTTTCGCCACCAGATGGCTGTTCTGTTGACCCGTTTTCTGTTGAAATTTTTCCTGAATTTTCTTTGCTATAAACCTCACGGAGCCCGAGACCTTTCCAACGAATGCAAAATCGTGGAAATCGGTTCGTGCGTTCTGGAGTTATAGCGTCAGGAAGGAAAACCCGACTTATTTTTATATAGTAGAATATAATTTCCAATAGTGGTTTTTCTTTTTAGTTCAGCTATGAAATATTAAGTACATAATATATATTATTTCTTAATCTCCAAGGCGCTTTATTATATGTACAAATTAATGTTGAGCAAATTTAGATTAAAAAAAAGATAAAATAAAAAAGGACTAGCTTGCTTATGTATACTCAAAGACCTGGACCAGCTGGTTATAGTTGGAAGAGCGAATAGCAAAATGTCCTAGGATGTTGTCCTTAGAGGCTTCACAGTTACGACGGCATTGAGGAAAGCTGAGGACAGGATGAAGTGGTCCCCAAGGCATTTCAGAGCGAGTACGACCTTCTACAGTGAAGAAAGCTACTCTGATTGATTTTTATTTTAATATATAACGATTAAGTAATATTTTAGGTGCAACTTGTTATCTTATTCCTTTACATTTTTTTGACCCTTTAATATTATTCCTCTGAATTTTTTGACCTTTCTGTATAAAGGTGGTTCATAAGAGACATAAGATTTGACAGTACATCTGCTCTTATCAGTCTAATGTCTAATATTCACACTAGCATAAAAACTCATAAGACACTGGCTGAAGCAAAATGAAATTCCGTATTTAGAAAAAGCTGTATGTGGGTTTCAGGTGAGGAATAGTTTTTTATAAATTTGTTGTCAAAAAAGAGTAAGTTTGTAAAACGAAAAGGTCTGCTTACGTTTAAACAGCCCTGCTTATAGAGTTTTGTGCCACCAGAGACGTGGTATAGATAAATTTACGTGCGTTAGGTATATCCGAGAAGCGACGAGCGCTCGTGTTATCAATTTTCATAACAAAGCGGATAAATAAATTGGGAAGCTTAGGGATGCCACATGTATACTTCATTATGTTGTACGCAGATAAATTTTGTAGCAGACATTATTAGGTGATATGTGGTTTTCTGAAGTGATAATACCTTTCTTTTTTTTTTTTAAAATCATCTATCTTTAAATAAATCTTATTCACCATTTATAAAAATAAACAAACTAAAAAGGTGCGTCACAGCATCGCCTGGGTACAACTGGGGAAGTTATTACACATAAAATTGAAGTATATGTTCATCTGTTCATTCATAATGTTTCATTTCATAAAGTTCTTTTTCCCTTCATCCACATTTATAATCTTTTTTCATAACCAGCCATGAAAACGGGTTTTTGTACCGTACTTTTAAATTTCTTGTTCTAAATTTAATTTAGGTAATCATTTTACTAAGACAGAAGATGTGTAAGACGGTTGACTAAGAAGTTCCGTCTGTTTTAGATTTTAACTCAATATTTACAGTATGTAATCATAATACTCGTATCAGTCTTAACACGTATTTTAACCATTTTTAACCAAGTAAAATATTGAGCATTAATAACATTAAACATAAGTTTAAATTTAAAAAGTTACTGAAACTTTTACCAGGCCATGTTAGAAGCCTGAAATTTTATCTTACAAAGAAAACATCTAGAGTATTCTAGAGTAATAATGTCGCGAGAGAGGTAGAGGGGGGGGGGGGGAGACAGAGGGAGAAAGAGACAGACAGGAGAGATAGAGATAGATACAGTCGATTTCGTAAGTTTGTTTACCCATGCAGTGATTCTATATCTATGCAAAGGGGAGACTGGTACGGTTGTGCCACGTTATGATTGTGAAAGTATAAGGAATACCGTAGTAAGTGCAAGGGAAGAAAAAGGAGCGTGTTCATCTCCACGTGTGTCACAGTATTGGGTCAGCCATAGTGCGACATTAACGTTAGCAGAGGCCTACATAACTTTTTAACATTCAAAAGTAAGTATTTTTATTTGATTTCTTTTAATAGTTGTTCGTATGTGTGTACAGATAGAATAATGAGTATTATTCCTCGTTATAAGTTAAACATTAGCAGTTAAATAACAGTGATTACTTTGTACGTAGATTATTTTGCATTTTCATGGGATTGTTTTCTTGCAAAACAGTGCGTTGGGTACGGTTGTGACATTTATCTTGGGTACGGTTGTGATGCATTTAAATTTTTTGTTTTACTTTCAGATGCGCAGAATACGCGTGAGAAAGACCGAAGACGACTACAAAGAAGTGAAACAACAGACTTCTTTACGAAGAGCAGGGAAAATGTGAGCTTTTGGTCCCATTTAAAGTGCGCAAGTGGTAGTCGCCCTTATATTTGTGACAATTGTAATGAGTCAGACTCGATACAATTACTCAGACTCGATCTCAGTATCGTACTTTCCAGTTTTTAGAAATAAAAATAGACCTTAAATTTCTTCTATTTTTTATATTGTAGGTATGTTGATTTCTAAAAAGATGTTTATTTTTTCTTGAAGAAGAAATTTTCAGATTTTTATTTAACAGAATTTTATATAACATTTAATATCGTTTTTTTTTGTATTTTGACGCAGTTAACTTAATGAATAATAGAAAAGATAATTTAACTTTTTTGACCAATTGTAATATGAAGACTTTTTTAATAACTATTAGATGCTACAGTGTCATATTAGTTATGTGATTAAAGTGTTAGGAAACTTAATTTCTTTTGTTATTTTTTTATTTTATTCCAAAATAAGATTTGGTTACTTTATGTTCGATATTACTTGCACTTACAAAAAGATTATAAATCATTTTGGAGTATTTTTGAACCTGTCACTACCGACCCCAAGCACTGTCACAACCGTCCTTGGGGACAAGACGGTTGTGACATTTGTCCCTTTTTTTCTAATTTGCTCCTATGAGTTAACCATTGTACTTTAGGACAAAATTTTAGTAATTATACGTAGACAAATGTACATTTTACAATAAAAATCATCTTTCTGCCATTTAACTAGTATATTTACAAAATGATTGGCAATCAAATGAAAACTCTCACAACCGTATCCAGTCTACCCTATTATAAATTAAAGTCGCTATTCGTCTCTGTCTGTTTCTCCGCTGACTTAAACCATCCAACGAATTTTGATATGGTTTTCGCTAATATTTAAGAGCGATAAACGAGAAACATTTTTTGTATATATAGGTACCAAATTTGCAGAAACAAATTGCATTCATGCGAAGCCCGGGTCGCTAATCAGATTTAAACAAACGTACGAATTCCGCTGTCTCTTTATAATATTGAAATTTGGTATGATCACGGTCTGCGTAGGTTTTTCTATTTAATCAGAAAACCAATAGATAACCGAAGAGTTAATAAGTTGAATATCGACAATACGTGATAAACTCATCGATGTGTTTCGAAAAAGTTAAATTAACTTTTAGTATTCACGTGTTGTGAATAGGATCTATTAAAAGTTAGTGATTCGGTTATGCAGTAAGTATGTGTTTCTACAGTGAAAGGGCATACTCTTTCCCAGTCATGAACTGGGCAGCCCGTCTGCTGGGAGTAATACTGTGCAGAAAGATACCGTGAAATAACAGCAGATGTGTTTGGGTAAGAAATACCAAGGTCCATTTCTTCTTCACCTCATATCCATAATCCAATCAGAAGCAGACATGGAACCCCTTTAGGCATTGATATTATTTATAAGCGATCATCAAGTGTATCATACGACTGCCTGTCAATCTTAACATAAAAAATTACATTTTTTAATTAAAATTTGTAAAACATAGATGTAATTTTTTTATGTTAAAGTCGTCAGGAAATCGGTCCATCTGTTTGGGAGATATGATACCACAGACAGACACACTGATATAAATGTCAAACTTATAACACTCCTCTTCATATTGAGCCTTAGATTTTGTTTGAAGATTGATCTAACTAAAATGTAGAATAATAGTTTTGAATAAACTTACGCCTTATTTAATCACGGCGAAGCTGCTGAAAAAGCTAGGATTTAATAAAAAAATGTAAACTCACCGCTCCACTGTATACATCAGACGCGTAAAGTAGGTCAAAAGGAAGGGCAGCAAGCAGGTCCACTACGAACCAGGTCCGGATATAATTAAGGGCTATCGCTTTTGAATCCGAAACCACTTCGCCTTTTTTACTTACAAATGTTGTACGAAAATTAAGCACAATATCTGAAAAAGAGGAATTCATTTAAGTAACATTTTATTGCTTTTAAATAATTACAAAAATAAAAAAGATTTACCACTTTTTATCGCATTTTATTTCTACAGAGGTTAAATGTCAAAAAGTTGATTTGAAATTTTGTTGTAATGTTTAAAAAAGTTATGAAAGTAGAAATAAAATTTTGTTTTCACACCCAGTTACGAAATAAAGAATACGCTTTACTTTTAATATCATATATATGTAGTTGGCGAAATTTTTGGGTGAATCCAATTTAAATGGATTAAAATCTTCCAACAAGTATGCAATATTCTCGCTCAAAATATGGCACCGTGAAAGTAAGGCATAAATCGAGCTTATTTCTCTTTCATTTGCCCAATGAATGCAGGAGTGTTACGTAAATTCTGAAGAGACAGTTGTTAATACCGAACATATTTTGCACTCAGGCCATTTTTTTTAAATATTTTTTAAGACATTTATCAATGTAGTTAAGCTTTGACATGTTGACGTTGTATGAGTACCACAGTATACATATTTGAACGGAGCTTAAAATGAGTATTCTAAACAATTATGTGAACATATAGTTTAGTCTATAATTGAGCACTGTATATACTGTAATAGTAAATATTAAAACAATAATTATAGATAATAAGTCAACAGATAATGTTTCTGTTTTAATTACTTAATTTTGATTAAGTTTAGATCTCTTTATTCTCATTTATACGCTTACATTTCCTTACATGAGCTTACAATGAAAACTTAATAAGACAATGAAACATTGAACAGAAAAAATAAATAACATTAAATAATTTTTTTCTTGATCACAGCCATCAAAACGTGCCATTCAAAATCTGGATTTTAGATAACAATTGAATTATGTCGCCCACTGTACACATGTATGTGAGTCCATTTTCGTAACTAGCACTACTGATCCGTAACTTACCAACAATGAAGAGAGCCTCAACGACGACATCACTGGTGACGCTAATTCTCGGGTGACCCTCGTCAACGAAGCTGGCGTTATACGGAACCACGACCGCCACATAAAATGTGGCTATTAGAATCAACCAGTCCCAAAACGTTTTGAAAACACCGTAATGTGAAATTATAAATCTCGACTTTTTCACAGCCGACGTTTTGTATTCAGGCAGCGGAGGGTCGGATGAGTGAAGGAGGTTCTGAAAGGGTAAATTTTACTTTATTATCAGTTTTACTCCGATCTAAATAAATTCAGTACATTTTTAGCAGTATCTATAAATACATGGTTATTTCTACAAAAAAAAAAACAGAATACTCTAGATAACAGAAAATAGAATGAAATTCAAGGAATATTTTTATTTCTTTGTTAGATTCTTAACAGCCCAATAGAAAACATTCAAAGTGAGATTAGTGAGAAATTCAATTTTTCACGTGAAACTTTTATTAATGGTCTAAGATCAGAAGAGAGGTCACCCATCTGTTTACCAGACGAAAAGTATATTTTATCAATTGTTATCTATGAAAAAATAAACGCTATGCTTCTCTGTAGCTCTTTGGTTGCTGCGAAAAAGTATTGCAAGGAATTGAAATTTAAAGAAGCTGCGCGCGACCTTTAATCTTATAATTAATTATATCCATGAATATATTTTAATAGGCAACACAGACGCTATTTATTTTTTCATAGATAAGAATTGATAAAATATATTTTTCGTCTGGTACAGATGGGCGTAGGACGACCTCTTTTTGGATCCTATACATAAGTGTCATTGCTTACTGAATGGTGTCTAGCAAGCCCGTCTGACTAAGGTTCCTCTTTATACTGCTAAGGTCAGCAGAGCACATCTAGTGCTCTAGTGTGTTAATAGGCGACGGTAGCTATATACCATCAAGTGGACCGTTGGCCTGTCTGCCGACTTTTATATTGTGATATTCTAGGCACTTTTTCTTCAGTTGGCACCATCTCTTCATCGTGCTAACTTATGTAACTTAAACAGGGGCAATTTTTAATGAGAATTTCACACATTGACATAATATAATATATAAAAAAGCTCATTGTACACGTATCAACACATCCTTCGTATTCACAACGGTATTTGTAAATTCGAGAAAAATATATCAACCTTTTTATAAAAATATAATCAACCTTATAAATGTAGGTCAAAACGCAACCCATCACCGCTAAAACATTTTTTATCATTTATAATAGCAAAAATAATTAAGAATAAGCGTCCACGGCGTCAGCACTAATTGTAATTTGCTTTCAAACTTAAAAATGGACCTCTTGGTGCTATGTAGGTAATAGTGAAGACATAGGTGAAGACTGGATGGTTAACATAAGAAATTCACGTGACTTCTGTGAAAACAGTTATTGTCCTGACGCCAGTAGAGCCAGTATTTATTTTCGAAATTATTGACAGTCATTGTAACGGTAATGGAAATAATGTGACGAAGTACTAGTGATGTAATGAATTATAGCCCAACACCATTCACCTGAAGATTAACTGGCGTGTGTATTGTACGTTTCCCAGTTGCAAAGCTGTGAAGATGAAAGCGCTGATTATAATGTTACCTTACTAACATTGTTGAGTTTAAGCTTGCTCTTCATTTTATCTGGTTTATAGTGTCCTGAAAGCTGGTATAGTACGGCCCTGGAGCGCCGTCTGCCCATGTTTGCGGGCGAAGGCGCTTCGGGGTCCAAATTTCCATTCGGGTCTGGAAGTAGGCAACTAGATTCAGCTCGAAACCGGGCGCCCAAGAGTGCCGCTGCGGGTACAAATGGGGATAACGCTAGAGTGACCACGCCAGCCGAAGGCCGCACCGCGGCTCCTGTACGCATAAACCACCCTGTTACTAACCACCTAATATCAAATTATACTTTTCCTTCACGGAAACGTACAAGATTTTCGTCAAGTTTAAGGCCGTGGAACGAGAATTCTCTGGACATATTTATTTTATGTATTCTGGTATAGTGATTTAGCATTTAAAAGTATGCAATTTAAAATTAAATCTCCTGAAAACATGTGTACAGAAACTTCTTGCTAACTTTACTTTGTTACATAAAAATATACCATCTCAAACATTCTATTTAGAAAGGCGAGAATTCTGTTTCATAATGTAAACGAAAATCTTGTAGTTAGAACTACTGTCACCAGTTAAGCGTAAAAGCGTATTTTAAAACGACTGAAAAATATGTTATCTAAAATACAATAGCTAAAGAAATAATTACTTTAAAAGATTTGCCACTCTTATTAATGCTCTATAAATCTATGGCAAGCTTTGTGCGTCAATCTGCGCCATAGCCTTTTGCCGAAACTATAAATGGTTCCAATCTGGTTTATTTTCATTGAGAAATCATATCCAACAAAATCAAATGAATGATTAGAAATTATCATACACTTTCTATCAAAACATTAACTAAAAAAACATTGTTCCTACGGCCAAAGACACGTTGTAGGTGAATGTCCGTTATTTTGCATTAATAAGTGTGTAAACTTCACAAAAGTATTACTTATTAAACACCTGATAATTAATAATAAAAGACTAGTTATATTTGCAGAACTATAGTAATTGATCACGTAATATTACTTCATGCAAATAACTAATAACATAATACGAATGGAGAGAATCACAGTTTTATTGTGTATTTAGAACATGCAAGGTAATAAAGTTTGTACAATCCTTTTTATAAATAAATGCTTGAAAATTTTAATATTGTTTTATTACAAAAAATAATAATAAAATGCTTGTTATGCTTAAATAATATAGCAGTATATATAATGTGCTATATTATGAAAAAAAATAAACACGTAAAACGGTTGAGCAAGACAGGGTAGTTTAAAATGTGGTTCGATGCATTTATTCGAAAATCAAGGTATACCAACATGCAGCGTTCATTAGCAAATTAAATTTGAAGCATTTCATCTGTGCAACTGAAGAGTTAATTTATAAAAGCGTTACTCACTGATGAAGCAATCTGTTAGGAAAACATCAAATTAAAAAAGTTGAGCCATTTATTGAGAAAAAAAACAATAGTACAACTATTTGCTTTGCAAATACTGGCGACATATTTTATTAATAATACGAATTGTCTACATAGAAAGATAATTACAGGGTGGTTTTAGTTTTAAAAGTGTATATCATACACAGATATTTAATTGAAAACACAACATTAATTGAAAAGTTATTAAGTTTACTAAAGCAATTCAAATAACTAACTACGCACACGTGACAATCATATAGTAGTTTGTAGAGATATTAAGGAATATTCTAGTTCAAAGATACGATGGCATGAAAATGTTCTGTATTTTGATGATATTGTTTGTTAAAATGTTGAAAAAGAGTAATTAAGATTAAATTGACAATCTACTATGGGATATCTCTATAGATTAGATATACCCATAGACATACATACACTGGATCTTTACCGTGCGTTGATGCTCGCGACTCGCTACAGCCAACAGGTCTAAAATGAACTCAATCTATATCTATCAGTCAGTTCATGGATTCCTAGTGGTTATGTAAAACGTGCTAAAGGATAATTAAAAATATACAGCCCTTAGTCATCAACTTTTATGTTAACACTAAGTAACACAGGAAAATTTATGGTTAGGGTAATAAAGTCTTGGATGCTTTCGGATTCTCAAGAAACATTTCTAGTATCATCTCTAACGCACTTACCACTGTCGAAATCCTCATTAGTGTTCATGGCGGCCATCTTGGTGTTCGTAATATCCTTGAACGAGGCAAGGAACAGGACCACTTCGCGTTTTTCATTTTTAATTGGCACGATGTCGAGTAAGCACCAAAAAGGAGTTCCTGTGAATTGTTGATGAATGTGAACTATGGAAACAAAATTCAAATGACGAGTCGTTTAAACCCTTAGTTATGATGTAGTACTTAAAATTTTCGTAACAATACTAAGTCCAACCATAAAGAACAATTTAAGCGATTTCTGTCAATGATAATGTACTGCGGGCTATCTAAAGATTTCATGGCTATTGTTTAGTTTAAATTGGGCAGAACTCAGTTCATAGTTAAAACGCTTTCCGCTATTATAATACAAGAGATAAAATGGAATGAGCACGTTGCAAATTCTGTAGAAATCAGCATTTCATGCTGGTACAGCCTACCAGATAGAACAGTATTATTTTGTAACTAAATTCTTGTTTGGATGGGCATTTAATTGAGGTCATAAGATTCACTTTAATATGGAACTAGAACATACAGTCAAAGGAAACATGAAATTTATGATTTGAGCCAAGACGTAAAAGACTAAAAAGTAGCCTATATTTTTCTTCAATTTTAAGCAATGTTAACCTTGCCAGAGAACAGAATCGATACTGTGGTTTTACCATGAAAAGAACCATGCGAACACCTTTCGAATTCTATTGTTTGGGGTAGTATATACCAATTTTTTTATATATATTTAAATATCTTAAGTATGTTTTAATAATACATTAAAAATATTATGACCTAAAGCTCATCTGCCATCGAAGCTATTTTGCAATTGGCTAGAACAAATATTTGAGAACTAGATGTTATTGTTATGGAAATAAGTAAAAAAGAAACTACGATTCTTTGATGTAAATGCTGCTTGAAGTGTTTAAAGACGTCATTCTTTGGGGTTATAAATGCCTCGTGTCGTGACAACAAGCAGCTGTGTGCTTGTAAAAAGTTTAATTTTGTCGAACGAAATCGTAAACCCCATATTGGTTTTGTTTACGATTGTGGCTTGGACGATACTTCCCGAGGCTATTAATGCAACTCAAGGCCTAACACAATTTTCACATAACGCAACAAACCTTGTGGAGCGAGACCTCTGAGTTACAATTTGGATCTTATTTTGCTCTTACGAAATAATCTTTGACGTTCGAGTTCAAATTGTTTTGAAGTACTATAAGTCTCAGAAGAAATGGGTAGGCGTCGTGAGCTTTTTTTGTGAGCTTATGTTGCTAGTGTGCTAGTTGGTCCAAATTGTATTTAGTTACAATGATTAAGGGCCGGTTTCGGAGACGCGCCGCGCGAAGTTTAGGTTTTTAGCGTTACTCTCACAACGATCGAGGCTCGCGCATCGCACGCACACACGTACGTATGCATAGAGCAAGAGCCCACGACGGCCAGATCTTCGTTATTTTATAAAAGCTAAAAGTTTCTAGGTGCATGTCCCCAACACAGGTATTAACGACCAGCGAGGACCAGCAGACTCAGCCGGGTAGTGTTTGGGCTCATCGGGGACGTCTCCCCGAGATAAAAAATTTGACGCCCCCCTCGGACCCCCCGGCCGTAACTCGGAAACGACGCGACGCAGTGGGGTCGTGTTTGTGCTCATTGGAGACGTCTCTCCGAGATAAAAAATTTGACATCCCCCTCGGACCCCCCCGGGCGTAACTCGGAAACGATGGGACGCAATGGGGTCGTGCTTGTGCTCATTGGAGACGTCTCTCCGAGATAAAAAATTTAACACCCCCCTCGGACCCCCCCGGCCGTAACTCGGAAACGACGCGACGCAGTGGGGTCGTGCTTGTGCTCATTGGAGACGTCTCTCCGAGATAAAAAATTTGACGCCCCCCTCGGACCCCCCCGGCCGTAACTCGGAAACGACGCGACGCAGTGGGGTCGTGTTTGTGCTCATCGGAGACGTCTCTCCGAGATAAAAAATTTGACACCCCCCTCGGACCCCCCCGGCCGTAATTCGGAAACGGCGCAACGCAGCCAAGTCGTGTTTGGGCTCATCGGGGAGATCTCGGAGACGAATTTTTTAGAGTAGACCAAATTTCAAATTTTGACAGTTGCGGTCTACTCAGTTGACCATGGTCAACGGTTTTAGATAAACGGTTGCGTGTTGGGTATCATTTGAAAGGTCTCAACGAGGGTGACCAATTGAAACTAAACCCATTTCCCTCCCACTTTTTACTTACCCCTAATTCTTCACGAATTACAAAAAGAGACCCAAAACCAAACCAAAACAATTAACTATGGCAAATGACAACACCTAACTCACAACCGCGCCCTCGCGGGCTGCTTGCAGACCGGGGTAGCAAGCACGATCTAGTTAGTGTATAATTATTATTTTAGTTGCACAATACAAAATGAAATTGTTATTCCCAATTACAAAAATAATATATTGTACTGAAAACGTTTGTAAGCATTTTTAATTTTCAAACTGGAGTCAATTATATGATCCTGAGCATGAGTTTGTATAAATCAGAATAGATATGGTTATGCACAGGGTAAGTTAAAATGTCGTTTAGGGGTATAAGAACACGATTTACTTTCCAATAAAACCGTAAAACTTGCCAAAAGTCGTCACTAATTGGACGCTTGTATAATTTGCCGTAAAATCATTATACGCTTTGCGTCTTCAAAGTGCGGACGTGTGTGGAACTTTCCTTGCGCCCAGAGCTACGCTCGGGCTTTCGAGAACGTTCCATATGTAGTAAATTTACCATGATGATTATGTAAAAAAATCTGACTCCTAGAAAACTTAGGATCTCCTTAGATTAGAACTTATGGCATACTGTTCCTTACAAACCTTCTATTCATCCGTTGCATTCGGTTCCAAATCTTTCGACGCGCTTTGCACCCTTGCTTTCCTCTCTTCCATTGATTTAATAATATAAGGCGGATCTCGTATTTGCATGCACCGAGAATGCCGTGGGTTTCTGGCCTGATAGAAAACTTTCTGTAAAGTTTCTAGCTGCGGAGATAAATAGTTCTGAGGAGTAATTTTTTAGTTGCGCAGTTTACATCATAATTTCAAGATCAAAGACGACATAGGTATTTGAAATTTGGCGTGATCTTTTGACACTAATGATATTAGGTTTGACAGATGCGCCATCATGCGTTTCGTTATACGCAAATGGGATTTGGTCATTTTTATTATTTAGTGTTCAAAATACTATTTAGAGCTTTGTCTCCTCATAATTTATAAATAAGAGCATGTTGTTTAGTTCTACGCTATTTAAATACTAGATCGTGCGTGCTGCTGCGGTCCGCAAGTAGTTCGTGGGGGCGCGGTTGTGAGTTGGGTGTTGTCATTTGATATAGTTAATTGTTTTGGTTTGGTTTAGGGTCTTTGTTTTGTAATTCGTAAAGAATTGGGGGTAGGAGACTTTTACTTAAAAGGGGGAGGGAGAGGGGATTAGTTTCAATTGATCACCCTCGTCGAGACCTTTCAAATGAAACCCAACACGGGGGTCTACCTGTAACCGTTGACCATGGTCCTACGAGTAGACCGCAACTGCCAAAATTTGAAATTTGGTCTACTCTAAAAAATTCGCCTTCCCGAGAGCCGTCTTAGATGATTCCAAACACGACCCGGGTGCGTCGCGCTATTTCCAAGTTACGGCCGGAGAGGTTGGAGGGGGTGTCAAATTTTTTATCTCGCAGAGACGTCCCCGATGAGCACAAACAGGACCCCACTGCGTCGCGTCGTTTCCGAGTTACGGCCGGGGGGGTCCGAGGGGGGCGTCAAATTTTTAATCTCGGAGAGACGTCTCCAATGAGCACAAGCACGACCCCATTGCGTCGCGTCGTTTCCGAGTTACAGCCGGGGGGGTCCGAGGGGGGCGTCAAATTTTTTATCTCGGAGAGACGTCTCCAATGAACACAAACACGACCCCATTGCGTCGCGTCGTTTCCGAGTTACGGCCGGGGGGGTCCGAGGGGGGTGTTAAATTTTTTATCTCGGAGAGACGTCTCCAATGAGCACAAGCACGACCCCATTGCGTCCCGTCGTTTCCGAGTTACGCCCGGGGGGGTCCGAGGGGGGTGTCAAATTTTTTATCTCGGAGAGACGTCTCCAATGAGCACAAACACGACCCCACTGCGTCGCGTCGTTTCCGAGTTACGGCCGGGGGGTCCGAGGGGGGCGTCAAATTTTTTATCTCGGGGAGACGTCCCCGATGAGCCCAAACACGACCCCACTGCGTCGCGTCATTTCCGAGTTACGGCTGAGGGGGTTAGAGGGGGGTTCAAATTTTTTAATCTCGTCGAGACGTCTCCGATGAGCCCAAACACGACCCCACTGCGTCGCGTCATTTCCGAGTTACGGCTGAGGGGGTTAGAGGGGGGGTTCAAATTTTTTATCTCGTCGAGACGTCTCCGATGAGCCCAAACACGACCCCACTGCGTCGCGTCGTTTCCGAGTTACGGCCGGGGGGTCCGAGGGGGGGTTCAAATTTTTTATCTCGTCGAGACGTCTCCGATGAGCCCAAACACGACCCCACTGCGTCGCGTCGTTTCCGAGTTACGGCTGAGGGGGTCCGAGGGGGGCGTCAATTTTTTAATCTCGTCGAGACGTCTCCGATGAGCCCAAACACGACCCGGCTGAGTCGCGCCGTTTCCGAGTTACAGCTGAGGGGGTTAGAGGGGGGGGGGTTCAAATTTTTTATCCCGTCGAGACGTCTCCGATGAGCCCAAACACGACCCGGCTGAGTCGCGCCGTTTCCGAGTTACAGCTGAGGGGGTTAGAGGGGGGGGGGTTCAAATTTTTTATCTCGTCGACACGTCTCCGATGAGCCCAAACACGACCCGGCTGAGTCGCGCCGGACAGACAGGGCGGTTTAAGGGAGGGGGGAAGGGTTTTTCCAAAATTTTTGTTTTTTCGTTGCCCCGGTAGACCTTTACCGTCGTCTCTTATGTGGGTGGAAATCCTGCCATATATGGTCACACTGAACGAAGGTCTGGCCTTGGGCTCTTGGGCTATAATTTCAACATCAAAGACGACATATTTGACATTTTTTGTGTAAGTACACGGTTTTATCACGAACTGTCAGTGCGGCGCAAAGCGACGTGCTCTCACTTCGGAGGCGCATGGCCGACTGAACCAGACTGAACCGTGGCCCGAGCGTGATTTCATAATAATAGCCTTCATAGTAATTTGTATGAAGATTTTGAGCGAAAAAATTGGGCAAGTTTGTGATTTTTTTACACAAAATAGGAACATGTTTATTAAGAAACGAAGATTGCATCTATTTTTTTATAGTTTTAACTTTATTATTTGATAAAATTCATTTCATAATTCTTGATACTTACCGACACAATTGTAACAAAACGGGAGTGCGATTTACACGTTTTTAGTGATTTTCTGGATTTTTTTCACACTTATCCATAAGCATTATCTTAAATTCGAATGTTTCAACAAAAAGTAACATTCATTGGCTAGCTGTGTTATTTTTTTCAAGGTTGTGGAGCATCGTTTACTATATAATTCTTTTACAATCCCGACCCTCGATTGCCGTAAGGGACGTTTATAATTTTGATGGTTTCGATATTTTTATATTATTTTTATGTAGAATTTTGTAGAATTATTATATGAAGAAAAAAATCAAATTGACACTCTCAGAAATTGAATTCTCTTATTATTTAAAATATCAATGTATATAATTCTTTTATTTTATTTTATTTTATTTTATTACCTACAGCGTCTGATGTTGGTTGATCAAAAAGTATACAAAAGTTATGTAATTACATATAAAAAACAATTTCAATTAAACATCATGTTATGGATATAAATTTAATACGCTTTTTTATTTTTATTTTCTTTCCCAATTTTTTAAGCACACTGTTCACCGGTTTGGTCTACATTACATCTATAGTAGCGAAACGTCTTCCCTTCATAGCTTTCTTGGTCTTTGGGTACCTACAGGAAAAAGTCGCACGGAACCAAATCCGATGGGTTAAGGTGCCTGAAGCATCGATACATAGTTATAAACTGAATTTTTGTTAAAAAATCAAATTATTTTCCATAAATCGGAAAAGGCTTCAAAAACAAACGAGGTTAAACTTTTACGTAATACTCCCTTAATTAATTAGAAACATGTTTACCAACGTAATAAATAAGGGTTTCATACTGAAGTATTCATATTTTAAAGGTATATTTTTATCAGATCATATACGAATAACTGATTTTATGATTATTCCTACTTAATACAAAAGACTTATTATCCCTTTGAGAAATATTTTCGTTAGAATAAAATCAACTTTAATCACGCATTATAACATGGTTAGTGGCGAATTTTAATGCCTACACACAGTCAAAGAGAAGGGTTCGCAATTTTATAAATTGATTCCGGATCTGACCCAAATTAAGGAACGCTGCCCTTTGAAGTGTTTAATTGCAAATTCAAGTAGAATGTAGGCATATAATTTTACTTTTATCACTTGAAACATGAAAAGTTTACCATTCTTTTTGTAAAATATAAGCTCAAGTTTAAGCTCGTGTTTTGAGTCGAGTGCTGCGTCGATCTCTTGCCGGTGTTCGTCGCGCGTATCTGGGCCATGTAGGAATTTGCACGCGCATCCTTTCTGCATGATATGTGCGCGCGCCCAGCCTGTCAGCTCGCAGAATCCATCTGAACAGTACACGATGGGGTATGCTGGCACTTGAGCGTTGCCCAACACGAAGTTGCTGTCTGCAACAAAAGAAAATATTCCATTGTACAAGATATCTATCTCAGATAGATGATAGAAACTACAAGATACTAAAAGATAGAAAGTCTACTACTAAATGTAGAAGAACTGTCATATCAAAACATTCAACTTATTCGAAGCATGCAGAGCACTAAAACAAGTGGTTTCATTGCAGTCAATCGAGCTAAACTTGATATATATGAAATAAAAAGGATAAAAAAGACATTTAAGTATGTCGGGCTTAGAAAATCCTTTTATTTCAATTTTATATGTAATAAAGGGTGTCAGGCAGGCCTACAGTTCACTTGATGAAAGTTGGCTACCGTCTCCTAAGGACGCACGAACATTAAGGGTGATTCCGTGTTATTTTTCACGTTCTTTTCCGTGTTTCAAGTTGTCTCTGAACAAAAATCATTAAAATCGGTTTGATTCTTTACTACAGACAGAAATTACTTTCTTTCGCATTTTATAATAATTGAATAAATTTATTGAAATTTATAAATATTAGAAATTTAAAAAGTTTGTTTCAGCTGAACAAACTTCAATCGAATTTACATAAACAACTTTGTCACATACACATCAGATGGTAACGACCCTTTACACTGCTGATGGTTTACAACAAAGTTTTAACCTCAATAAGGGATAAAAATTCTGGCCTATTTTTGCAATTTTAAAACGTCTTACTTATACTGTA
The DNA here is from genome assembly GCA_936446665.2 of Synanthedon andrenaeformis. Classification (NCBI taxonomy): domain Eukaryota; kingdom Metazoa; phylum Arthropoda; class Insecta; order Lepidoptera; family Sesiidae; genus Synanthedon; species Synanthedon andrenaeformis. The sequence goes on along the minus strand of OW387780.2, from coordinate 6,076,398 downwards.
CTGGCATTTCTAAGGCCAAGAACGCCGCAGACCATTGACCTTGTAAGTTTGTGTGAATTAATTGTCATAAATTAATAACATCAATTAGATATTTCCGTCTTTTGTAAACAAGTTAAAACTCCGAACTGAAAACTCTTGTAAATATATACATAGGTATACAATTTAAATTATACAAAGAATATATCCTAAAGGGAAATTTGTTAATAATTTTAATGACACTTGCTTAACAGATTATGAACCTATAATCTATAATACGTTATTATAACTACATATATAGGCTATGATAAGCTTTAAACTATTTTCTAAAATACTCTTATATATATGTCGCAGGACATTCGAACAAATCGGATTTTCGCAGGAATTCTAGTGCGATTGCAAAGGACCGGATAATAGGATACTAACAACGAATTTTGTAATCATCCGAGGTACTGTCAGGATCATTGCAAAAATCCGAACAGTTTTAGGTAAATCGCGAATAAACCCTCACCTGTCATAAGTCTTGACCGCTGATTGGTCGAAATGAACGTTACTTATTGACGGATACGGTGATTGACCAACCAAAACAGAGAAGCTATACATCATTGACCAATCAGCCTTCATAGACTATGAAAGAGGATTTCTTATAATGGAGATTTCTTATATGTTGTAAGCGATTGTACCTACTATTTATAACTGTTTCAGTAAGTAGAGAAGATAAGAAGGCAATAGCTATCAAGCGTGGAGGTTAAAGTTTTGATTGCTCTCAGTTTCTTCAGAACACCCTCCTTCAACCGCCCACTGCCCTAAGTATCGCTGGGAACGTTTTAATTTTAAACTTTGTTCGTGGATTTTGCGCCCTTGTATATTAAGAGTTACACTACACGCTAAGCTGTGATGAAAGGATCAAAGTATAAGCCAAGAGAAACAAAGTATTGTAAGATTACTCACACGAATTGCTGACACAAAAATCAGTTAACAAGGCATAATTAAAAATATAAACTAACACCGACTTTCTATTGGCCCAAACACGCTATATCTGCTGTAAGTTGCTAAAGAAGTTGAGTGTCAATATCCTATAGACTATTTGATACTGCATTTTATGCACTTTGTACAGAAAAGAAAATAGTGTACCTTTCATCCAGAAAAAAGTACCGTTCGCGAGGGATCATCTAAAAATAAAAATTCAACCCATGACAAAAATATTGAATAAATATTTTAACACCTAAGAAAAATGGACACGGGCGAAGTCGCAGGCATAATCTAGTTGTATATATTGAAAGTTGAACTTGGCATAAAACTTTTTGAATGAAAGTCTATTACTGCTGTGAAATTGATACGAGGGATCGGAAGCAGGCGTATCGAAGAGCCGTGGATAGCTAAAATAAAACAATGTTAGATTTACAGTTGGAAATAAATGTTTGTAAGCGACAGGCACACTGCGTTTATTGTGAAATAATAGCACTTGTGCTATTATGTTCCTTAAAATAAGTTAGCACCCTACCTCACCGGGACGCCATGGCCACTTCGCCGGCGACGTCGCCATGGCGGTTAACGCACTTAATATGTATTATGTTAACGCACTTGGCGACGGTTTGGTAACGTCGCCAATTTGGAAGCGTAGACACGACTGTCGGCTCTCTGTGTGGAGTCTGGAGACTCTGGCGAGCCGACGACGTCGCCAATAAAATGTACACGAGTAAACTGAGTGAGTGAGACGGTCGCCAAGACGGTAGCACGACTTATGGATTTTCTTAAGGGCGGTATCTCACCGGGACGCCATGGCCACGATCGCGACGTAGGTGTGGCCCTTAGGGATGACAAAGCTAATTTCCATATCCCATCACCTTGTCTATTATATTCTTTGTCCTATCATCATCGGCCACACAGGTATTTTACTTTGTATTTCAGACCCTTAATCATTAGAAGTTCTGAACCTTAATTAGGTACTAGAATAGTCATTATTCAGCTGTAAAATATACTTATGGGCAGAATGCCCCCTCAGCAAAATATCCAAAAAGTAACTTAATTTTAGCAGGCTCATATAGTAACTATGAGCTGTATAATACTAAATAAATTAGCCAGGGCGATCCCCAAGAAAACTAATACAGAAGTCTAGATAAACCTACAGGTCGGCAAGATTTAATCTATATTAATATTATAAAGAGAAAATTTGTATTTTTGTATGTTTGTAATGAATAAACTCAAAAATTACTGGACCTATTTAAAAATTCTTTCACATATAGAAAGCTACTTTATTAGCGAATAACATAGACCATATTTTATAAAGTTACTCGGGCTTAAGTCGCGTGTAACAGCTAGTCTTGTGCCGTTGCTAGACGCCTAGCAGATGTGAAACATCGAAAATATGATATGCCTCATTTGTTTAATAATTTTCCATTATGATATTATGAGAAAAACAAAATCATCTTAAAAAAATCTTCAATCAAATTTACGTCAAGGAAAAATTGTCATTATTAATCGATAACAGAACTCTTTATCGTTATAACGGACTTATTCAACCTTAAAAGGTAAAGCTATCGTATGTAATGGTGGTATTGTCGAGGGACCTTTTATTTCCGCATAACTGCATAACACCTCAGAGATTACATGGAATATTAGAAGTATGGTTAAGTAAAATATGAAATAACATGTTTTTTGCTATATCAGTGTCGTCAGACAGGTTGACGATCCACTTGATCTACAAATCTATCTGGTATAAAGGAGGAAGATTTGTGTATGTAATTTAAAGAAAAAAATTGCATACGTATGTAGCCGGGGGCGGGACAAATCAATATTATAAAAATAAAAACTAAAAACTATATTCGTTTTAGCTCAAACAAATAATGTGCAAGAATTTATGATGGTACAAATGTAAACAAAAATATTGACTCAAAAGTCAACAAGATTAATTTCAAATATAATCTGTGACAAATATATCTTCACTTGAATATATATTTCGCATGATATTGTTTACTGAGTCTCTATTATGTATACTTAATGACTTCGTAATGGATTTCGCAATGATAGTTTATTACTAGATTAACATAATATAGGATACTCTTTATCTTAAAAAAATGTTCCTGAGGTAGTCTACAATTATACAATAAATGAGTTATTACAATAAATGAGCAATAAAACAGGCGTTATATTACTCATTTATATTTTCTTGTCAAAGCGGACGAAGTCGCGTGCACCAGCTAGCCAAAAATAAATATTAAAATTTAAATAAAATAAATAAAATTCCTTTAAAATTTGCATTGCTTAATTTATTTAGAATGGAAGAAAGGTATGAATAGAAGGTATTATAAGTGGGCGTTAGTGTTACTGAATAAACTTCGATACAGAATCTAATCTATGTAAACTTTGAACATAATTTACTTGCCTATAACAATCATATTGATTATTAAAATGGAATGTGTAAGGTTAACACGTTTAAGACAGTACTGGACAGTGGACGGTTTAATAAAGACAGAGATAGAGGCGACTTTTATTTTAAGAAAACGCCATTGCGAATTACATATTTGTAGATTTATCCCTGGTTCATGATAATTCCGGTCCCTACTTTCAGGACCCTAAATAGATATAGATATATATTTTTCAACGATTTTAGTTGCTTAAAAAGTTAAGATATTTTACATTTTCACCTTTTAGTTATTATTTAAAATGAATAAAACAAGCAAACCTTTCAAGCTAACGAGAAAATTTTCATACAATAGTTTCTTAGTAACGTAGAAATATTTTCAAACGGGTCGAAAAGAGACAAACATGAATATAGTAATAAGGTTGCCAAGCTGCTTATAATGGATTAAACAAAAAGCCACGCGTGGAATTACAAAAGGTTGGGTTAGTAAAAGCAGAAATTATTTCTCTTATCTCTAAAGCAATCAGTGTGTGTAGATATATCTTTGTGTCTGTCTATGGAATTGTGTCACCCAAGCGGATGGACTGGTTATGGTCCGGTTTTTTTTGTGATTGAAAGCTGGCGTGATCAAGATAGTTCTTAGCTATAGAAGACTTGTACAGGCCTTTGAAGATCATCAGCCCATTTCTTAGTTGACTACGGGATTTCACTTAAACTTCCACAGGTTCGATTGATCCATGACATGGTAACCTTGATTTGATGCTGCAGCATTAATTAGTCTGTGGGACACAACTCCTCGGCAACTTACTGGAGATATGTATATCGTGTTTAGGCTCAAACTCAATAGAAAGTAGGAGGTTGGTCTATAATTTCAATTATAGCTTGTATTTCCTGTGTTTTCCTTTTTAAAGATTGTAATTCTTTCGAATTTTTTGTCTTGTGTGTCGCGTCTGGATCGAATTTTTTCGTTTAAAAAGTACAATTTAGAACACGGATCTTGGACCATTAAACCAAAGTTATTAAAGAAAACGCTATATAAGCCGTTACGAGTTATGTAGATATAGATTTAATAAGAATAAAGTAAACAACGCGGTTTAAACTTTTTTAGAGTTCGAGGGTAGTTTAGCAAAAGTACCTTTTTCAGAATGGCGATATTGTATTGTTTTATTTTGGCTGCTTCCGATTTAGTTTTGTGGAATTAAAAGCATCTGCCCTCCGTACTTCAGCTTACTGATTTTTTGGATTATGTTAACCACTTACGATTATGTACGATTTTTATTAGAAACAATCGTATTATGTCCGGAAATTTACTAGTTTTCATAAAAAGGTACCTTCATTAGTATATTCTAGTCCTTCTCAAATGTGACGACGATAGTAGGTAAGCATATTCCCTTACACCTCAGACCAAACTTAGGTCACCAGACAGTCACTTTTTTCATAAGTATCTCTACTTACATATTTAAGTAATATGTCACAAACAAACAATATAACAACGACATTAACTTCATTGTAAGTATAACCATGTCCAATATATACAACACGGAGTATATTTTGTGGTAATGCTTACGAATTCCCTGCGGTAATAAGAAAAGGTCACACGCTCTTAGCAACAAACATTCAAGTCACTTACTTCTTATTTATTTTATTGTTTACAGCTGTTGTTTATATTATACTTTAGTATATGTTAGGTATTAGATGTGCGGACGGCAATAAAACGCGGTTGACATTCAAACGTATAATTGATGACTGACTGACAACTTATGAGATACCCTATCTATGAAATCATAATAATAATAAATACCCTACATTACATCTCTCCACCTTAATTAACACTACCTAATAACATAAATAAACATATAACATAACATACAACAAATATGATATAGCAAAAGTTAAAGTTTATACACATTAAAATCTAACCTTATAATTAATATTCTTTAACCTACACTTTCGAATTGGTCGGGCTTCGGGCGGTACAGGGGCGGCAGGTGGCGTAGTGAAAACCTCTTGATCGTCACGAACCGGTGAAGGAGACGCCACGTGAACCGGCGAAACCTCCGCCGTCGGCAGCTCCGACTGTTCCCCGCCTGTACTCTCGTCCCGTCTACAGGGACTAATAGCGACCGTTTGCGGTCGTGGTGATGGCAGCGATGACGAACCTGTAGGGACCACAAGCGAGCTCCGCGACCTACGCTTTAGCTGATCGACATGCCTATGCCACCGATTCCCATTACTATCTATAACGCTATAGTCGTTTAAACCTGCCGAACTTACGACCGTTCCCGGAGCCCATTTCTCGCCCTTAATGTACTGACGATACCATACGTCCTCCCCCTCTTTTATTTCTCTGCTCGTCCCCCCCGCACATTCCACCTGCTTCTGTTGCGCATTTCCTACCCTCGCCTCTCTATCGGGTTTCAGTGCGTCCAGTCTTGTACGCAATCGCCTGACATCGTAAGATCGAAATCGTTGGCGCGTAGCTACGTGTGGTGGCCCGGCGTGGACGAGGCAGTGGAGCGCGAGTGCCGCGCCTGCGAGGTATGTGCGGCCGTGGCGGATGCACCGGCGCGCGCGCCACCGAAGCCCTGGCCCTGGTATCCGCGACCTTGGACCCGGTTGCATTTGGACTTTATGGGCCCGATTGCTGGTAAAATTTATTTAGTAGTCGTAGACTCGACGTCTAAATGGTTGGAAGTTTTCCCAGTTCCCAGTACAGCCGCGGGTAGCACCATAGGGAAACTTAGAGAGTTATGGAGTAGGTGGGGTATACCTAGGCAGATAGTTACCGACAATGGACCGCCATTTACGAGTAGAGAATTCGCAAATTTTATTAAATATTGCGGAATCAGACATGTGTTTATTGCTCCATATCACCCATCATCGAACGGTGCGGCTGAAAATGCCGTAAAAATCTTAAAACAGTATTGTCTTTTTTAATGGGAAATTCCGGAAAATATTTATTGTATGTCTCCTTGCTTATACACGACACCGCTGTCCCGGTGTCTATTTCCATGTATATTGTGGTATTGTTTATAGAAATGGGAACACTTACTGCCTTATAATTGTTCAGAGTCAGGAGGTTCAGACTCTCCTCAGCATCGTGGTCTTCCTCGCTAGACTCGCGGTCCACACCGCCGAAGTGAAGTTGCCGCCGCTGACCTTGACCCCTCGCACCACTATGACTGCTGGGCTGCCTGTCACGCTCCGTACAAACTCGACGTAAATGTCCGATACGTCGGCACTTGCTGCACATGAATTTCCGGTAGCGACAAGTGGCATGCGCATGGTCGTTGGCTCCACACGCCCCACAATTAACCGTCTCATTTCCCGCTGTATCAGCAGGGCCTGTCATCTTCGCGCTGCCGTTGTTGGGTGCGCGCGCGCACCCCCTCCCGCCGCTCGTCGTGCCCCTCCAGCCGCCCGAGCACTTCTGCCTCTGCCCGTGAGCCAGTGCATGTACCGCACTGGTAACTGCCGATGACAATGGTGCCCCCTCGACCTCCGCTGCATCTCTCTCCGCAGCTTCCAGGGAACTCGCCAGACAAACGGCCCGGAAGAACGTGATTGAGTCATCCTCCGCGAACAACCGTTGCCTAATCAAATCACTCTTGAGTCCGCACACAAACTGGTCACGTAAATTTTCATTTAGATTAGCAGCGAATTTGCAGTTACGTGACATCTTCTTTAAGTCCGCTACGTAGGCCGCCACGTCTTCCGACGCAGCCTGACGCTTCTGTCTGAACCGGAATCTCTCCGCTAACGCTGATGGTGTTGGTTGTAAATGGTCCTTCATTAATTTAACGACTTCTGCATATGTCAGTTCCGATGGCTTATTTGGACTAGCAAGGCTTACCAGCAGCTCATAAGCCTCGTCCCCCATGCTGGCTATTAATGAGGGTAAGTGTAAATCACCCGCCACATTGTTGGCCTTGAAATACATTTCTAGTCTGTCGATGTATGATGACCATTGTCCGTTATTTATATCAAACGTACTTAGCTTTCCGATCGACATTTTTTTCTTGTACTTTTAAATAATACACGCACAAATTAATTCGATTTCTCGTCGCCAGTGTTAGGTATTAGATGTGCGGACGGCAATAAAACGCGGTTGACATTCAAACGTATAATTGATGACTGACTGACAACTTATGAGATACCCTATCTATGAAATCATAATAATAATAAATACCCTACATTACAGTATACATCCATGAAAGTCGTATTATGTTCTCATTTACAGTAAATTAAATTTACTTATAGTTAAACGTTATTATCGATAGCATACATATATGTGGTAAGTACATTTTTTTAAATGAGATTTAATTGTTGCAGATATTCGCAGCCATCTACAATAATCGATGCGAATCTTTTGCGTATGCGGACATAGAGCTAGCTGGACCTAAATCGGCAAAGATAAATGGGCAGATTTCCCCAGGGTTGAATTATATGAAATTTTTTCAGTTTTTTAATATGTTGTTTAAATTTTTTACTAAAAGTTTGATCATTTAATAAAATCAATACTAATAATAGGTAAATGTGTAAGGGTCGGTCATGGAGTAAGTTACTTTGTTTTCAGAGATATCGTGTTTATAGGCTCTATACATGATACTGAAACTAAATTGACGATTTTTAGATTTTTTTCTGTATGTATGTATGTATGTTCCTCCATAACTCTGAAACGAATTAACTGATTTTCATGAAACTTGGTAGATAAACATTTGGACGTAAGGGACACAGGATAGGCTACTTAATATTTTTCAACGCGGACGAAGTCGTGGGCACCAGCTAGTATTTCATAAATTGGTAAAAAATTAATACTATTAAAAAAATCCGCATACGCATTCGCGGATATGATTCTCTAAAAATCCGTGTTCGCGGATGTTGAAAATTTTGTAACCGCACAAACCCTGATTTCACCACAACGACCTGTAACATTCGCGTGACGAATATGATCCGAGACGAGAAGCGAGTTTTATCGAGAGAAGACTCTTACGTTTTGCTCTTTAAAAGCCACTCGTACCGAATTGTCACGATCATACCATTGTATGGAGACACGCTCATAGTTGTTTAAGATTATAAGACACGACGATAATATCAATACGATACACTTGTTAACTAAGGACTTTAATGGCCGTCTTGTTGGGATGACTTGTTTATGTAACAGTGTAACATAACATTAAATAGACATTTTAATTGTAATTTTCACGCAAACTAATAGACGATAACGATAAGTGAATGCTAGAAATATATAAGTATCGATTTTCCAAATAAAAAAAATGTATATGTGTTAAGTATTCACACATTTTGTTAATAAAAACGGCATTATTCGTTAAACGTCACCTATATCTTATTACGAAGAAAACAGTTGTAGCAACTTAGTTAAGTTGTGTGTCTGGCTATAAAGATTTGTGCAGTTGTCATGCTTAAATAACAAACTGAGTAAGGCCGTGTAGAATTACTCGTATCATTCCAAATGTAATAATTCAACATTTAGACCCCCCCTAGGTGGGCCATGACCTTGTCGTGGTGGGGTGGCTTACCCTCGCCAGTTCTAGGCGAGGGGACCAAGAAGGCCCCACACCGGTGTGCTCCGAGCGGGCTCCGCTTGCGGAGCTCGTGGCGGAGCACACAGTTGTAACGTTGACATTTACTTGACACTGGCAGATAATGGCCGTTCTCGAAATGAGCCGAAATGCCATTAAGAAGAAGAATAACATTTAGACATTTAAAAAAAATTGAAACGTAATTTTGGCGAAAATTCGAAAATACCATTTACCAGTTAATATTTAATGGAACTACAAAATAAAATATTGTATAATAATTAATGTAAATTTTTTATAAAAACTTTTTTCCTTGCCTGGACTATGACATTTTTATAATAAACTTTGTATTCTTGTAATGTAATAAAAAAAAATTATTCTTTCTTTAAAAGAAATAATGAGATTCGGTTTTATATAAAAATCTCTACTGTTGTGCCTTTTATGTTTTAGCGTAGCAAATATAGTATAGAAGAGCCGTCACAAAACCAGTATTTTCGTTGCTAGTGTCAATTTCTAAGCGGTGGACTCATCACAGAGAAAACTCTCGTGCACGCGAATCTTTTCACATATTGTGTTTCTAAAAATAGAACGTTCTCTTACTTAGAAGTCGTCGTTTGCTTGGGACCAGGCTAATTTTCGAAGTGCACATAACCATCAAACGCTTCTGTCTAACCCAAATTATCTTTCAAATTTAACTTCAATGTAAATGTCAATGTCAAGTACTCCGACTGGACAAATTATGTCTGTAAATTACATTGCTGGCTCGATTAATTGTGTTAGAAAACAATAGTAAATTTGTTTTTCATTTTAATTAATTGAAACCAGTTGGAATTGATTACTGATTCGTTAAAGGGTCTATATTTTAATTTATTGCTCTTATTACAGGCCACATCCTGTATAACATTCTTTATAGTAAACAATGACCCGACATCTTTTTTGTATAATATATTTTAAACTAATGTGGAGTCGTTTTAAGTATGCATATTTGACGTTTAGCAGATTGACATAACTAGTGATAGGTATAGTATAACAGAATTAGTTGCCACTATCGACACATTTTAGAATTAGTATCATTCATATACATTTATTACATTGATGTAATGTTCGCATTACTAACAGATTTCGAGAATTTTTATTTTTCTATTTTAATTTAAATATATTTATTATTCACAATCGGACAGCGAATAGCTTAAGGCGCTGTCGTCATCATCGTCTTCACCGACTTGAATTACAATATTATTATCAACTAGCTGGTGCCCATGACTTCGTCCGCGTTGAAAAAATATTAAGTAGCCTATACTGTGTCCCGTACGTCCAAATGTTTATCTACCAAGTTTCATGAAAATCAGTTAATTCGTTTCAGAGTTATGGAGGAACATACATACATACAATACCTACACTTACAGATTTATTATTAGTATTGATTAGATTTTTTATTTGAATCAATTATGTTACAAATTTTGCATGAATGACGTTATTATCTGAAATTAAATGTTTTGCTTCCAAAAAAGTTTCTTCAACTTTATCACTTAATTATTATGTAATGTTTGAATTAGATGTAATCCCAACAGTGATACGCCCTTAACCTCGTATCGCTCTCGTCGGTTCTAACGGGGTTAGCCGTATTTTATTCTGGACACGCTCGGGTCTAGAAATAGCCTCCGGTCGTGAATGCACTATGCATGTTGGCGAAAACTATATCTAAATCCAAAGACGCCGGTTCAATGCGCTGTTGGTCGGTTCAGGGAACTGAACCTCCTGAAATAACGGTTCGTGCCAATATAATTGAATCTGGCGCCAATCGGCCGGATATAATGTGCAATTAAACTACTTTAAGATTCTGATGCACACCGGGCTTATGAGCGCACGTTATGCAGAACACTTAGAAAAAATTAATATGGTGTATCAGATTTGTAGCTACCCACACATTTTCAATATATCTGTATCTATACCTATTATAACACAAAGTTCTGTTTGTCCGTCCGCCCCTGTCTATTTCTCCGCTTACTTCTACTATACCACCGAAGGGATTTTGTTGCGGTTTTCATTAATAGAAAGAGTGATAAACGAGGAAGATTTTTGTGTATATAGTTTCAGACAAAATTGGATCCGTGCAAAACCGCGGCGGCGCGGCGGGTCACTAATAAAATAATAAAACAAATATACGAAAATGTTTGTATAATTCTAGTGACCAGAGAAATTAGAATAGTGTATCTATCTATCCTGTAATATCCTACTTCATGGCACAATCCTTCATATCTATGTGAAGAGTATTGTAGGTACAGTACAGTCCTTCTCACGTATAGAGGAAGCTATGTATTCTACAGTCATAGAGCTGGACTGCTTTATTTTTTACTAACGACCCGCCTCCGACTTTGACGGATGTAATTTTTTAATGCAAATTATAAAAACAAACCTTCCTCGTTTATCGCTATTTTCATTAATGAAAACCGTATTAAAATCCGTTGGGTGAAGAAGTAAGCGGAGAACAGATAGAAGCGGCAGTGTCTTTATTTTATATATATAGTTTTAATCTTAATATATTTTTTTTATTCAATATCGCATGCCTCCGATGATTTCAAGTATACTTTTACACTCAGGTTTCGTTACATATTTTACTTCACGGATTGGGCAAGTGATCATGATGTCTAATGACATTAAAATGAGTCGAAAATGCTGGCTCAACATGAATTTCAACCGTTGCGATGTCTGCCTTACCACTAACCGAGCTTTCGTCCCACACTAACTTACCACTAACCTTAAGTAAGTGTGTAACGTCTAAATAATGGGTGATTCATTTAGAGGTACTTTTTTGTCTATGGATTTTTTGACAGATGAAGCGTGAGTCGTGATAACCTTTTATGGTATTTTTGTTCTGTATAGTTTGACATTTCATCATGGAAAGACTTAGCCCCGCACAGCGTCTACAAATAATACAGCTGTATTACGAAAATCAGCGTTCAGCGAGGAATGTGTTTCGTGCACTTAGAGAAACTTATGGTCCACATAATCGGCCTACCGAACGCACGATTCGCCATACCATCCAAAAATTTGAGAGCCAATTTACTTTAATAGATAATACACGACCAAAAAGACCACATCCAGCACGTAGCGAAGAAAATATTGCGGCGGTAGCTGAGAGTTTACGCGATGACCGCAAAGAATCGATCCGGCGCCGTTCGCAACAACTTGGCTTGTCATATGCAACGACTTGGCGTATTTTACGTAAGGATCTTGGTTTCAAAGCTTACAAAATTCAACTAGTGCAAGAATTGAAGCCGACTGACCTACCAAATCGTCACCAATTCAGTCTTTGGGCTCTTGAAAAGCTTAAAGAAAATCCACTGTTTTCGTCAAAAATTTTGTTTAGTGATGAGGCACATTTCTGGCTTAACGGATATGTCAACAAACAAAATTGCCGTATTTGGTCCGAAGAGCAACCTGAAGAGATTCAAGCGCTGCCATTACATCCAGACAAAACAACGGTTTGGTGTGGTTTATGGGCCGGTGGAATCATCGGTCCATATTTCTTCAAAAACGAGGCCGGCCAGAACGTAACTGTCAATGGTGACCGTTATCGTGCCATGATAACAGACTATTTGTTTCCTGAAATTGAAGCCCGTGATCTTCAGGACATTTGGTACCAACAAGACGGCGCCACTTGCCACACAGCACGTGAAACCATGGCTTTATTGCGTGAACAATTTGGTGAACAGTTAATTTCGCGCTTCGGACCGGTGAGTTGGCCGCCTAGATCCTGTGATATCACACCCCTAGACTTTTTCCTTTGGGGCTATGTAAAGTCCAAAGTCTATATTGATAAGCCAGGTACGATTGAGCAACTGGAAGCCAACATTACTCGCGTTATTCGCCAAATACCAATCGAAATGCTTAGACGCGTCATCGAAAATTGGAACTGCAGAATGGACTATGTTAACCGGAGTAACGGCCAACATTTGAAAGAAATAATCTTTAAATAATAAATGTAAAGAATAGTTCTTTTGTATAATAATAAAAATTACCCGATAAATTTGTTTTTATTAATATATTTTTTTGTTTTGAAAAAGTACCTCCAAATGTCTATTTATTACTTATTTGAAATAAGTCTGTATTTAATCATATATATGCGCACGTAATCCTTTGCTCGCAAAAGTTATATTAAAATTCTACTTACAAAATATATATTGCCTGCTCAATAGCTAGAGGTACCGACAATCGAGATTCAATGTGACATCCCCTTTTTGGAGTTTTTTATTACTTTCAAGCTAGACTACTCGCTCTTATATTGGTATAATACTTTTGACGCCGATTCGTTTATTAAAAACTCGTTGTGTATATTACATCCTTCCTCCTAATATTATAAATGAGAAAGTTTATGAAGAGACTATCTCTCGGGAATTTTTTCATGATAGAAAAAGTATCCCATATGTTAATCCAGGTTCAGCCATTTTTGCCTCGGCTTCGAGGGCGGTTCACTAGTATTCCTGAAAGGAATTTTTTTTTTTGGGTGAAATTCATGAAGGTAAATTAAAATTTGCCAACAGAGCCGATAATTTATTATTCAAATGAATATAGACCATTAATTTTTAGGATCCCCGAGGAGCTTTTATTGAGTCGCTACAATTCTGTATTTATGCGCTGCCGATATTGGATAATGAAAAAGTATACAGCTACTTCGAACCATTTATTACCTCCCGTTTTATCTGAGTGGTCGATTCAGGCGTTTGCCTAAAATATGATGAATGTAAACCGTCTTTAACATTTGCTTATATTTATGTATATGTAATGGTCATCGGACAGGCTGAAGATCTACTTGATTGTAAGTGGCTACCGTCGCCAACATCACAGGTGCAAATGTAAATTCTGCAAATTCGTTGCCGATCACAGTGGGACCATAAAACGGATAGCGCCATGGGTTCTGGTATATCTTACTCACTCACCGAATAACAGTACACATGTGATCTTGTGATCTTCTGCAACTGTGTGGTCATAATTTTTTGACCTCATTAACATAAGGAAAACGTGTACAAATTGATTTTTGAAAAAATGTTTAATTTACACACACGGCTTGTTTACGATTTTATTATATATATAGATAATCTCTTACTAATTACACGACGTAACTCAAATGTAACTACTTGAGAGACAAAGACGTTATTATATTGAGCTGGGTCGATGTCAGTTGGTGTTTTCTTAGGCGTATTGAACGCAGTTTACATAATAAAACATTGATAAAACCACAAAATTATATTTCTATCTTCAGGAAGATTGGAATAAATTTAAAGACAATATGATTAAGTTGTTTCACCACCTTCGGATGTTACAATTACGGGTAGCGTAGCGCAGGTGTCTTTCTAATATTAATTCTTCGCGAGTACAAAATAAACCACGAGATAATAAAATTTAGTCTATACTATACCTAAATATTAAAAATGAGAAGATATGTATTTTTACTATGTAATCAGAAGCACGCAACAAGTACTACTCGTATTATACTGAATCTCAATTAAGCATTTTAACAAAATGTATCCACGACCGACTTCGGAGTAAATAGTCAGTCAGCGCCGTCCTTTAAGCGTAATCGCATCTCATCGCCGGCAGACGATATTACTTCCTTTTCTTTTAGGCTATCAAATGCAAAAAAAATCCAACTGGTAGGTACAGAGAATAAAGCGTTCAAAGAAACAAACAAACTCTTCAACATTATTTATATGTACATACGTGTGCCATCGAAGCGTGTGGCGATAGTGTCAAGGAAGGTGTTCTGGGGCGCGAGCAGCCCCTTGCGTACCGGCATCCCCTTGCACCGCGCACCACGCGCTTGCCACTCTCAACCTAAGGAAAAAAAACAACATAAATGAGGATTTTTACTCCCCTTATTTTGTATAAAATGCGGCAGGTAGCCTGACGGTGGTCCTAAATTGTAGATTACTACCGTTGCCTATTTTTTTATGTTAACCACTACAGACAGGCACCTGAAGGCTACAGGTGCTGAAAGTGCGTTGCCGACCATAACAGGATTAAGAATACGAATTACGAAGAGATAGGGAAAGGGTATGACATCCTTTACTCACTCACCGAAACACAACAGCACACATGCTACCATTTCACGGTGGTCTTCTGTAAGACGATGTGTGGTCCTTTAACTATCTTTCTATAAAATTGCTCAAATCATATAAAATTCATGATAAATGTGCATATTCATTCGAACTTCCCTAGAATATTTTTTATAGTCATAGCCTGAACTTTCATAAAACGTTTATGAAGCGTAAAATTTTACTTGTGCTACGAGTATGTCACAATTCAAAGAACCGCTTTGTGGCAAAAATCATATTTCCTTTATCGCGAGTTTTAGTGTTTGTTTTGTTAGATATTTTATTACATTCCCAGTGTGTAATTAATTGTTCTTCTTTGTGAAAAACGTTTCAAATTACTTTGAACAATAATTATGAAGTATGTAAGAAAAGAAAAGAAACGCAAAAGGATCGAGCATAGAGTACAGTATAACCAGATAACCAGTATATACGGGTACAGTTATAATACAGTAGCAGTGTACTGCCTGGTTATATATGTATTATACATATGTGTACCAATAGCTTTCTGTAAACAATCTATACATGTAATAATAAAATCGTAAACGAGCCTTGTCTATACATTTTTTTAAAAACAATTTGTACACGTTGTACTTACGTTACAGAGGTAAAAAATAGTTTTTTGAATTCTTGTCTGTTTTTCTGTGCACGCTAAACCGATTTGATTGCTTTTTCCCGTAACATTTAGTGTTTGTTTTATTCGAATATCGAAAAACCCAGTGTACGCGATATTGCAGACATAGCTACATACATAGTTATGAATAAAGTCGAGTCGACTGCCTCATACAAACATTTTGGAAGTATGTACTTCCTGGCTCAAAAGTCTCCGTGAATGGTATGGTTCAGATAGCTACGATGATAGCCAACCTCCAGTAGGAGATCCCATTAAAAGAAGAAGAAGAAAACTTTAATATTTCAATGTAGGCCAGAACATGAATAAAGAAGCAAAGATATAGTTGTGATTTTTTCTTTGAATTTAATAAGAAAAATCCCAATTGCACTCTTTAAAGAATTCACAAGTTATAGTTAACTTTAGAAGATCTGCAAAATCTTTTAAATTTCAATGTTAATTTTAATTAGTTATTAAATTCGTTAAAACCTTAATTGGCTTAACATTGTTACGAAAACCATATCAGCCCCCTATAAATCTTGCTTGTAATTAAACCTCAGTTAAGGCTTATCATAAAAGAAGCTGTGTAGTATACGGCTGCAGCCTTTCTACCTTCTCATAAAGTTTTATGTTTCATAAATGCCAGGACAGTAAATATGAATTAATGGTTTTTCGAGGATACGCCCTAATGTTCATATTCTTTGTGTGACTATAAACAACATGTGTTTATTCTTTTAAAAACACACAACAATAATATCAACCTTCAATGCCAGCATTTAGAATGTGTCCACTAAAATTATTGGCAAGTTGTCGTCGGTAATAAAGTCAACTTATGTCATTGTTCTGCCGAAGACAAGTTCCATTGTACTAATGACAGAGTGTATCCTATACTATCCAGAGCCTATTTTCCCTATCCCTTCCCAATCCCTTATCCTTACTGTAGTCGGCATCGTACTTGCAGCTCTTGTGTCGTTGAGCCTGTCTTTCGACCTTAGCATAAAAAAAACTTTAATTTCAAGGGGGGGCGAAACATTTGCAAAGTTCGTTTGCAAAGTTGGACCTGCCGGGAATTGAACCCGGAACTAATGAGTCTTAGCGCTAAACGAGCACCCAAACCACTGGTCCAATGGGCTCGTCAAATATTTCTGATTTTCAAATGAGTTTCTATTTTCACAAAAGAATGATCTATATTCATAAAAGCGAAAATTCACTCGCAAATTAAACGAGAAAACTCAAATTTCGTGAAAGGAATTTCGGAAGTTTACACTTTCAGTGGGAGAGGAGAAAATTTAGGAGTTTGACCTTTATTTTTATAAGGAATTTTTTTACTTTTTATACGGCTGTAAAGTTGACACAGGAGATCGATAGCGACCTATTAGTACTTACGTATGTACGTCGGCGAATTTAAATCTCTGACGAGTGAAGCCTTCTGAAACGGCTAGTAAATAATAAATATTAGTCATGTTAATCATAATTTTAATTGTTTCTAACTATTTGATATAGCTCTAATAAATAACTCGTCACAATAGAGTTAAGAATGACTCTTAAGTTTAATTTTGGATTGTTACTGAGTAAACCATAAATAACAAAGAGAACTTAATGACATTTGAAGTTGTGTTATTATTACGATGCATTATCGTTTTATATCTCTCCGAGAAAGACCGTCTGCGTTTAATGTACCGTAATAAAACTGAAACTTCGCGTAATTCAGTCTTTTGGCTAAATACTTAAAATGTCACTGTTAATAAACCTCTTAAATAATCTTAAATGACAAACCGTTTTTTATACATATATATAGGTCAGCAGGCAGACTGATGATCCACTCGATGGTAGGTGGTTACCGTCGCCTATTAACAGAAGCAATGTCATGGTACTTTACGGAATAATGAGGAGATAGGGAAATGGACTAACATCCCTCACTCACAACTAACAGATACACAATACCACATATTCTGTTATTTCACGGTGGTCTTTTTTAAATGGGTGGTTACTGTCGCCAAACGGGTTGTTTATAGTCACAGGACGGAAAGTTCCTGGCCTGATTTGCCTTTGACTATAAAATAACTACAAAATATTAATAAAAATATTTGCCTTTTTATTTGGAAATATTGTTTCATAAGAAATCTCATGTGAGAAATAGATTTTAATATACAACTCATACGAAATAACAACGTAATTTGGTACATAGTTATATTTTTCCATTCTGAAGTTCCTTTGAAAATATTTATGAAAGGATCAATTGAATAATCCTGATTCATATCCTATTGCCAAACATGACAAAAATTTATAGTTGCAATTTCCACCTGATTATAATTACCTCTTTTTAAAAAACATCATTAGGTCGACTTTTATTAAGTCTCATACAACTTAATAAGTCGCGGGAAAAAGGAGACGGACGCTGCCGCTGATTTTGTGATTTGGCGTTCTATGGGGGAGAACTATGTCTGGGAATGATGAATAATTGCGATTGAAAATATAAAACCTAAACTGACCATATTACTCTGCTAGTAAAACGCAGTGTGGCTAACTACTACAAAACTTAACGAAATTGCCCCCCGGGTATGATAGTTGGAGAGTAGAGAGTAAATGAGAAATATTCGATATCCATTGTTTGGCGAAGGACGAGTGTCAAAAGCATCGAGTATTATGTGAGTTTAATTGTTTAAGTTTAGTCCCATGTCAATCATCGTCACAGTGGTAATAGCTTCTTGAAATAGAGTAAGAACACATTCAAGGGTTCCCACATGATGATTGCGGTGATAATTTAAAGGGCATAGGATCTAAAATTAAGCATAATTTCTTCAAAAATATCTGCATTAATAAAACAAATACAAATAAAAAATAAACAGGAAAGTTTTTTATTATGCAACTAGCATAATAAATAGCCCCTTCCGCGACTTTCTGCGAATTCATTTGTTGCAAACTAAGACATGCACTTTGCAACAAATGAATCATTAACACCTTTTTCTGAAATTGTACAGATGAAATTTAATGCTAAGACAGTGTCCTCCACAGACCAACCAGCAGACCTTGAATCCCAGGTATCTCACGTGGTCTGTTTGTTGGATTTCTAGATTGTTTAGGCTCACGGGAGTACGGTTGCCTTTTCTCAAGGTAAAACCTTGATTCTCCACAATTTCAACCACTTCTGAATGTCATTTACTACACTACTCTGTAGGATTTTTGCTGCCTCTACAGGATTTTAATGGGAAGTTAGTATTTTATTCCTTTAGTAATAAAATCTGATGTTCGTACATCAAATGTTTAGAGCCAGTACGAGTATTTATCCAGCACTGCACGTAACGACACCCTGGGGTCTTCCGTATTTATATGACAAATCCCAGAAATGGCCTCATCATTTTGTACATTAAATCGTTCTTCTATAAACTACTTAAGGATTCTATACATATATTTGCAAGACGATTTAATTTTTAAAATAAACTTTAACAAAGTCTTATTTCAGACAATCATTTTTTTCTAATCGTTTATATATACTTCTTCAATTTATATCAATTATTTATTTCAATTAAAATTCTATCTACGAACACTGAAAACAAATCTAGCACCATACATTATTTACGAGATTATCAATCAACTGATATCGAAATAGAATCACAAGTTTGTATTTTTAATTAAAATAGACGTTCAACCGACCACCACAAATTATTAAAACTGTTCAAACTATTTTCACAACTTCATACTCTTACAACGACGAAATTTGAACGAATCTTGAAGATTTTGCAATGAATTTGAAGTAACAAGGCTTTAGCTATATATTTTTCGAGCAATTATAGTATAGTCATTTTTTAAGTATTGTTATTTATCACTAGATAACCCGGTGAACGTTGTGCTATTTAAACAATTTGTAATTCTTCATAAGATTCCATCCTGTACAACCTGTTTCGATGGATTTATTTAAGCGACATCCACTGATGGTTATATTCTTCTTGGATCCAGCGTCAACCCTTTCTATTGTCTCAATTCGAGAATCTTCTGGGCCAAGCGGCTGTCAGCTCTTCGTAATATATGCCCTGCCACTGCTTCTTCAACTTACTAATCCGCCGGGTTAAGAGGGTGACTTTCGACTGTCTACGGATTTCCATCTCCTCATTGTTAATTCAATCTAGCAGAGCAACCTCGAGCACAGTCTTTTCCATAGATCATTGAGCGGTTGAGCGACACAGAACTATCTTATGAAGACTATAATTAGGTTGAAAACCTTTATTTTAAGACGCTGAGAAGTTTTTGACAAAAAGATGTCTCGGAGCTTCCTCAAGGCTGCTGCTGACGATTAGATGAATTCGACGATTGTCCTCCTCGAATTTGCCTTTTCAAGAGTTAAATTCCCGAGGTCTAAATTCCTTTTAAGGTGGACCACCCTTTGGGAAAATCAATTGAGGCCATTGAGCATGGCCCCTAGGTTTATGTAAAATTGTAAGTGCTCTTTATGTTTTATGTTAGATTGGATATTCTGAAAATGGAACATTGTTTTCGCACCAGGTGTACGAATGTTTTTTTTTTGTTATAATATTTAATGTACATGGCTAGTTTACGATTTTATTATTATGTATAGATTATGAATATTATTTAATATTAATACGAAATAATAATTAGAAATTCACACGTCAGGAAGAAAATTAATTATAAGCAATTCAGAACGACTTACTGGAAGTCAAATCAAAGATCAGAGAGCAGAATAATTTGTCCTCGCGTCACCGGCGGTGGAGTGTCGTCTGGGTGTTGTTTACGTTGCCGAGCTTTACTGCGTTACACGTCTTATAAATTATGGCTGTTTGTAGAATTAACTCTAGTGGAAATTGAATCAAAATAAGTAGCGTTAAAAGCCGATTGGGGTCGAGGATAGAAACCATTGATTACTGTATATCTATATTTATACATATAACAAAATCATAAACGAGCCATGTCTGTATATTAAATTTTAAAAAATGTATACGTTGCACTAATGTTTCAGAGGACAAAAAATATATATTTTAATTTTTGTCTGTTTGTCTGTGCGTTTATGCACGTTAATCTCATAAACGGCTTAACCAATTTGAATGTTGCTTTCGTTTATGTATTAATGATTACCTGGATTAAACTATTAAATACTTTTATCCTGAAAACATGTTCCTCTGGGATGTTCTAAAAACGAACTACAGCTCATACGACAAATACATATAATTATATGTCCAACGAAACGACGAAAAACTTTCAAGTAGTACAAAATCTATATTTAACAATAATCTAATGTTAAATATTTGTGTAAACAAATATGCTTACCTAAGAAGGTTAAATTTTTTTAAAGTATAAAATTTATTACAATTGCAGTTTAAAACAATCTGATAAAATGATTTAATGTACAAGGACACGCAGATAAAGGTGTTTATATTAGGTAACTGAAGTGTAGATATTTGTTATCTTTAACATACGCGCCATGTTTAGTTTATTCATTTTTTACTAGATGGTGCCCGCGACTTCATGCGCTTTGAAAAATTAAAAAATATATAACGCCTGACACCTTTATTTATTTTTTTATTTATAACTTTATAAATTTTAATGCTAATATAAAATACATGTAAAATGATAACAATAAATATCAAACTTATGCTTTTCAGAGCATACTGCCAGGGTTTTTACACATGTGCGCAATAACTTAAGGGTCCAATATAATAACACCTTCAGAATCCTCATGAAACTCCAACGTTTCTGTAGCGCATCTGCAATGTTTGCGAATGCTGGTGTAGATGATTTCTATCCCATTATGCGAATGCGAATTATACGAGTGCATCTATTATGTGCAGATTGCGAGGGAGTTCTGAAGATGGTAGCGGACAGAATGGACGAGGCGGTCTTTAGCCGATACATTAATCTACATTTTAGGCGCTGAATGTTTATGTATAATTATTATTTTTAATTAAAAATGTAAATAGTTAAGTTTAGTATATTTAGTTTAATTTATGTTAATTTTTATGTTATTTACTCCATATGGACTAATTTGTCTGATAATAAATAAATTATTATTATTAGTATAAAAAATCTACTATATACAATTTAAAAAACATTGCTGTTATATTACTTTTTATCTTTATTGCTGTTTTTACGGGTCCGTTGGATGAGTGGTAAAGCTTGCCTTAACGACAGTAACACTGGCGACAGTAACCACTCCGTAGCCCGTCTGGCGAGTGAGTAAGGGATGCCATAGCCAATTTTCATATCCCTACTCATTATCATGTTGTTGTGTAGGCGATGGTAGCCACCTACCACCGTAAGCAGACCTGTCAGACTTTTTTCTTAATGAAAGTTACCCTATATCCTGTTCCTTATCCCTGACAATGTATATGCAAAAGTTCTCATGAATCATAAACATTTCTAATAATATGAGCATTATCAACCATATTAATATATGTCATTATTTATTAATTAAATATATATACACATTAAGCATTGTTAATTGAATATTCAGCCAATCTCGTACCCCTAACGCGCCCTGTAATTAATCACTTCACGTCAACTTACCAAAAAGGATTATCAGGAGAATGTTTTGTGAGACTTTTGACGTTATATACATAGATTATGTGTATAATAATGAACTTTGGCTTTGAGAAAGATAACCTTTATGAGTTAATATAAAAACGTATATCAAGAAAACGATGCAGCTCTTTTTGGTTTGATATCATTTTTCGTTGATATGATGGCAAACCCTTTATGGTTTGGGTTGAAGAAAATCACATGCAACTTTAGTTGCTCAACAACATTGTCAATTTATTTTATGAATATTGTAGTGGCACATTGCGTTCCGGTGTCATAAATTCGGCAGAAACCACCCTCTCGCAGACGAACATTTGATTTCGATGAGTAAGGGATGCTAGAGAAAATGTCCCTATCCCCTTATAAATTCTATCAACAGGAACGTCAGCTTGCCGATCTTTACATAAAAATAGTCAAGTAATGATTTTTGTAATTATTTATTTGTTTTGATTTCTTAATTTTTTTTATTTATAATGTATGTAATAACTAGCTGACCCCGACAAAATTTCATCAAAATCGGTCCAGCCGTTTCGGAGGAGTTTGGCAACAAACACCGCGACACGAGAATTTTATATATTAGATAAATCCAAGCTTGTCAATAAAAAAACGAACACGAACAACGAACAAACAAACTCCTCAGTACAAGTTTTTAAGTGTCGCTCTCAACATATTGCTAAGTATTGTATAATGATTTCAAGCTCTATAAACAATACCATTGATAAATTTAAAATTTTATGACATCAAGTCTTAGACAATAGAGTGCTGCAATAAAGATTGCAGACAAAAATCAAATATTATTAAGATTAGAACGTTTACTGAAATGTAAATGAGGTTTTAAAACAAGCATGAATGGAAAATATAACATTATAAGCATTGGTTTATATAGGTAATAGGTTTATTCATTTTATTAAATATGTGATGAACTGTTACAAGTCTTAAAAGTTGTTAATACTCTGTGGAATTAAAAGATTAAAAGAAAATACCTGTTAATATTTTTAAGACTTAACAATAGCGAAAGCAATCATCGGCATAATTTTACTATTCTTAAAACACAACGATATCTTGGTCATTCAAATTCAGGCCAAAGTAAGTTTTTACATCATTTGTTGTGACCAGTAGGTAAGTATAAAAAATAAGAATATTATTAGATAAGTGTAATAATGAACATCTAACAATCTTCCAGAAACAAAGTTCCACAAGTTTTATTTATGTACTTAGGTACATGTTTTTATAAGACGAGTAACACGTATTTACAAGCATTACTCTATATTTATTATATATACTCTCCTCTTGCGGCCAGGTGGACAGACGACCTGAAAGGCATCGCAAAAGACAGAAGACGGTGCGTGGTGGCGAGCCTTGGGAGAGGCCTATATTTAACATTGGAGAGACACAAGCTGGTGATGATGATGATATTGATGTTTGCTTAGCCCGGCACCTGTCTATATCAACTGCCTATATCGTATATCACCTGATAGGGATAAAGTATGAGTTAAAGGGTAGGATAAAGTATAAGACCCAGGTAATCGAGATCTTTTGTGTCTTTCCGAAGATATGTTTCGTCTATTTCTAGTTGATATCTACCGCTGATAACCCCCATTATGAATTAACGATAATGCCCCTACATTATACCTCTTCACTTAATTAATTCCACGGTCTTTGTACAAAGACAATGGTCGGGCGAGTTGTGATTGTATGGATAAAGAGGCTAAAGCCATAGTTGAATTCGAGTGTAGGTACGTATCTAATTCCGTACCAAAGCCCTCGTACATCGCCACGCCTCTAATTCTTTATAAGCTTTGTGACCTCTCCAACAAACGTGAGATACTTCTTACAATTTCCTGTAAGTATATTATTGTTACGTCTGAACAACCTTTTTAGAGAGAGAAAATATAACTTAGTTATTTCTTTGATTTTTATAACTACATTTCCATGTATTTATTCTTAAAATTTATTTTTTCTATACTGGAAATTACAGAAATGGATATTCACTAGGGTTTACTAACTAATTAAGTACAATGGGTTTGCTTTTGTTCACATACAATATGTAAGTATATAGAAGTATTGTTTATTTTTTTTTTCCAAAAATTCTTTTACTAGTGAACACTAGTAAAAGAATACTTGTAGTAGGCTAAAATATCATTAAAGTTAATTTTCAAAAACCTACACATTTTTTAAATCAAGTCGGATTAAAATTTACTCGTAATTTGATTGTATAAGTCGTGTGCTGTTCAAATCCTTATGATAATATCAATTGTGTGCTGAGTATAGACATAATCAGCCTTACCTATAAACTTTACTTAAATTTTAAGTAATACTTAGAAACCACTTAAGAAAATTTTTTACTTATAAACGTTAACTTTAATTTGTTGCTTAGCAATGTCTTAATGAACTGTCAAACACTACTTAAGAAGATAAGTAGTGATTAGTTAATACGATGCTAAGAAGATGATTAGTTTATTTTTATAAGTAAGACAGAATATCAATTACTAGAGACCCCCCTCCTCGGCTTTGCATTGATACATTTTTTTTTCTGAAAATTATGTACACAAACCTTCATCGTTTATACATCTTTCCACTAGGTTCATTGGGTGGTTTAGAAGAAGTTAGCGGAGAAAACAGAAAGAGGCGGACAACGACTGGTTGTCATTATAGTTTCGATCTCATCTTTTACGAAACTAAACCGTTCCACGACAAAAATAATAATTTGATAAAATATCTAAAAGTATGAAGTAATAACATTAATGGGTATATTTGGCTTTCTGAAGCACGATTTATATGCCTGAGTAAATTCCCTCGGGGTAATTACGCGTCGTCGTCGGTAAAGTTTCGCAAGTAGACAAAGTTTGCTTTACATAACCAGATGTGTTTGTCACGATATCCAGATATACGAGAAATGCGCTAAACTCAATCTCATCGCAATGTATTGAATAATTAAGCCCTGTTACTCCTAGTTAAACGCTTCCTTGAGCACTCTGATATTGAGTGCTTCGGGGGGTTGTCTTGTTGTCAAACCTTTGATCCACGTCAGGGCACAACAACTCTTTATTACGATATTTTCTCCAACATAAAAGACACAAACGCAACTGTCGATCACTTTAGATACGGGTCAGCCGACGTAAAAGAAAACGTTCACATTGCTTAATGTGAAATAATCGGAGGTAAAGGAGAGTAACAACAAAAGGTATTAAGAGAGGTATTAAGGTATTAACAAAGAAATATAATTCGGTAGATATCGTTCATATCTTCCATTTACATATTATACTCAAATATGCAGGCCCAGTTGGAATTCGAACTTGCGTCTGCTGTTTCAGCAGCCGAGCTTTAAACACTAGGCCTATAACCGATCTAGGTTGTGCCGCAAATATGGGTTATAGGGCGCTTCAGGTGTGAAGCACCTTGCTGACTGCGAGAGGTAAGTATGGGCGGCGGCGATCGCATTGTTATTTGCTTGGTAACAGAAATCTTTCATAGTGTTCTTAATAAAGAATAGTTCCAGGTATCACCTTTTTGTTCTTTTCATAAGTAAACAAATGCCCTCGTTTATTTTATACTTCTAGTTAATTTGTATTATTGAAGTGAAAACTTCTTTAGACGCGTTGGGCATTTTTGAGATGGGATAAAATCATTGAACTCGCGACAGTGTCATGTAAAGTGACCGAAATTTAAAAAAAGATCAATTTTTTTTTCGTTAAAACGAAGTTATTTATATCTGTAAGGGGAGAAGTGTGTATCCCCATACTCGTACACACGCAGAGATACACATATAACTGATGAATATGAGATAAATATAATCACATTACAATTTAATAAAATCACTGTTGAGTCAGCCATCCTGAATAAAATAAAATCTTAAAAAAAAAACATTACTTTCACATCAAGCTTCCAGTTTGATTAGGCAACGGCAAAAAAGACATTACTGATACCCGTAAAATTCAATAGCTCTCCACCGTTTTTATTCACAATGTACTAAAATAAAACAGGGGATTAAAATGTTCCAGTGCCTTAAATCTAAAGCTTTTAATCTACGTGTATTGATGGTGATGACTTATTACATAGAGTCGTGGAGCCTAACAGTTGGGCTAATGAAAATAAATTGCCCAGAGTGCTATAAGGGCGAAGTTTTTGCCAAGACTGTATCAGTAACAAGAAAATCCGCAGTACTAAAATCACTGACACAGCTGTTAGGATTAGCTACCTGAAGTTGCAGAAGGTAGGCTAAGTATGTCTATGTAAAGATTACTTATATATATTACGACCCAATGTTGGACTTTACTGCTTGTAAAGAGCTATAAGCATCAACACGTTTATCGGTAATTGTAAGTATTGCAGTATTTGTGAATTAAAAACAAATTAATGAAATTTCCAACTCGTACAGCGAATATGAGTATTGTGTTCGTTCAACTCCAGATAAGTATTAAACAAGGTAAAAACATTGTTGATATAGGATTACGTACAAAAGGTTAATCAAATTCTGTATTTATTGTATACGTGAGAATACACGTCACACGAACAATGATTTCTGCGCATTCTGTGTACACACGCTTTGTTTCAAATCATGCCCATCTCTAAATATACTCTAATATATAGTGATTTAGGATTATTTTTAATAAATTGGTTTTCAGTCTATGATTCAATGACTAAACGTATATCGACTGCAAATTGCATGATTAATTGAGGTAATCGGCATCATGTCATGGATGAGATACAACTCATTAATGAGAGTGCTATTTGCTATGGGTTGCATTGTTTTTACGAAAAATTGTGGCACAGAATTTGTAGGACATGACATAGACCTGGCCAAGAACTGTCATTCGAATAATGTCAAATTATCCATAAGCATGGAGAGTAGTTTCTTAGGCCATGCAAAACAGATAAGAAAAGACTGTAGATCTGAGAAAATTTACAAAATTAAACGATGTGGTAACAAGGATGTAAGAAAATGAAGTGGAGATGGACAGTGCACACATTGATAGAAATGAGGGAGAAGCGGGCTAGCACAATAATTGAGTGGACACCCCGCCAAAATACAAAAGATAGAAAGGACGGCAGACAGACAAAGACCTCAGGAAAATAGTCTACCCTCAGTGGCCTCAGTGGCCCATTATATCAAATTAAGCTCCTTGTGCCAAAAGGACAAGCTAGTTAGAGCGCTGCTATGTACGTACAAACTTAGTTTTAAGATTTCTTTAGGTAATTTGTACCTTTTTTTTCTAGTAAATAAAGGCTTTAAAATTTAAATTGTAATTATGCCAGTTCATTCTTAAAATGCAATAATTGTTATCTACATAATATAATATTTGTAGTGGTATGGTGCATTGAGTAATAGGGACTATCCCATTATGCAGGTCCCTTTCTACTGTAGCGCGCTTGCGACCGAGCTCTTTCTTTTCTTGCTCTCTTAGCTTTGCTTGTGTTTATATAGGTAATGGTAGCCATCTACCCGTACCTTGCAAAAACAAAGCAAAATGTCACATACTCACTGATTGATTAATTACATATATTCACGAAACTTCCAAACTACTAAAGCTAAAATTATGAAATTAGTTATTTTGTGTAGTGTAGGAGACAGAATGGGTAAAAGGGTTTTTGTGAAAACAGGAAATTTAAACCCCGAAGCGGCAGAATCGGATCGAGCATGTGAACTGATTGGGGAACATTGAGAGGTAGATAAGATCGCTTGGTTTTCTAAAACGAAATTGAGTATTACTTGATGGTGTAATTGCATCTGAATGCACATTGTTTGATTTCCAATCTTATACATTCAGATGTACAAAAAATACAAAAAAAAATAATTGATTCGTGCAACAAATAACTGAATGAAATAAAATAAAAACTACCTACTAATCAAAAATGTGTGTTCTTTCATTGTAATTTAGTTAATTAATTTATTAATCTGCTAGGTTGATACGTAAATATATTTAATAGATTTTCTACTCACGAAATAAGTCTGTTAAGGTACCTTAATACCTAATGGTGCTAATATACGAATATGTATTCAAAAATAAATTTACATCAAATCTTTTACGAACACCAAAAACTTATTGACATTCTTAAATTTCTTAAAGGTATTGTCAAAGAAGGCAAAGTGACCCTTCGCGACACAAAAAAGGTCGCCTTGAACAAGTAAGTGGTAGTTCGTTGGTTTGGAAACTTGTAAGGTAAGTGAACGGACGCTAACGACACGACTGTGAGAAACTGAAATGAAGGTACAATACTTTTCGGTTAGTTTGGATTGTCATGAAATAAATTTGTCGTGTAGTGTATTCTGTTCTAATTTTGTTGAATGGCCTTGTTGTTACACATAATTGGTTTACCGTGTACTCCAATACTGCTCTCAAGAAATATGGATTTAAAGCATCGTACACAAATCAGCCATCTACTTACGAGGATATTGTAATTGTTTCAACAATTTTAGTTAAAATTGACGTTAAGGCTTATCCTTCCAAAAAATTGAATTTTTTCAACATTTTGTAACAGTGTTATTCATTATATATACGCCTTTTCTTCAGCGAAAAAAATATATGTTTGTTGGGTACAACAAACAAGATATGAAGAATGATTTGTTGGGATTAAATTTTTTATTTTATTGAAATTGATTCAGGAAAGAAATTCTAAACTCACCCCTTTTATTTTCAGTTATAACAATCTCACTTCTACAATATTTATCAAAAGATTATGAAATTTTGTACACTTATGAAGATAACAATGTAGCATGATTTGTTGAAAGCGCTTTTTGAAAATTCGTAAAATTGAGTTTTATATAATGTTTTTATCAAAAATATTTCCCCACTTACTCAGCGCTAGCCCGTTCTCGTTCTCGTCCATAAAATCAGTGCGGGGCGAGTCGTGATGCTAGACGGACCTGTGCCGCGTTGCGCTTCATCAAATTATTATTTTTTACGTAATAAACAAAGAATAAACATTTTAGTGGCAGAACAGAGTGCATGATGGTGTATATAATACTTTAATAGGTTTTCTTTTTTGTCTTTTTAATTAAATCTTTAAAAAACTAAATATAAATTATGTTGTAATATAATATTCAATTTATTAATAATCTGAAATATTCAATTTGAATATTCAATTATTAATTCATCTGTATATATACTTGTTATCTAAATTTAAGAAAGCTAGGAAGTAAGCAAAGGAGGCAAAAGCGTAATATATCAAAAATAAACCAAACGAGGAAGGAAAGTTTTCATGAATTTTAATTAATTAATTAATTAATTAATTAAATTAATTAATATTTATAATAATTAATTATTAATTAATACATATAAATTAATAAGCCTAATAAATAAATAATAAAGCCACTATAAAGCCGGATTCTCACTCACGTATCTAGTGACTCATCGAATTGTTCTCCTAGAAGGAGCGGTGGGGTGTTTCCCTATTGTAGGTGGTCGTGTAGGGGACGCCCCCGTGACCTCCAGAAAAATCCGATATCCTCGGTACACCGTTCTGGTAAAAAGTTGGTGAGCGGTTCTCGGAAACTATGAGGGATAGAAGGGTGGCGTTTGCGGAAGGTCATAGAGGGTGATCGGTAGTTACCAAGGAAAGTGTCATCCGGTCTACCAGGGCACCAAAAAAAAGCGAGATTTTTGACAGCCCCCTCCTTGGACCCCCTCCCCCCCGACCGTAACTCGGAAACGGCGCGTCACAGCCGTGTCGTGTTTGGGCTCATCGGGAACGTCTCAACGAGATAAAAAATTTGACGCCCCCCTCGGACCCCCCGACCGTAACTCGGAAACGGCGCGTCACAGCCGGGTCGTGTTTGGGCTCATCGGGGACGTCTGGACGAGATAAAAAATTTGACGCCCCCCTCGGACCCCCTCGACCGTAACTCGGAAATGGCGCGTCACAGCCAGGTCGTGTTTGGGCTCATCGGGGACGTCTGGACGAGATAAAAAATTTGACACCCCCCTCGGACCCCCCCCCCCCCGACCGTAACTCGGAAACGGCGCGTCACAGCCGGGTCGTGTTTGGGCTCATCGGGGACGTCTGGACGATATAAAAAATTTGACGCCCCCCTCGGACCCCCCCGACCGTAACTCGGAAACGGCGCGTCACAGCCGGGTCGTGTTTGGGCTCATCGGGGACGTCTGGACGAGATAAAAAATTTGACGCCCCCCTCGGACCCCCCCCCGACCGTAACTCGGAAATGGCGCGTCACAGCCAGGTCGTGTTTGGGCTCATCGGGGACGTCTGGACGAGATAAAAAATTTGACGCCCCCCTCGGACCCCCCCGACCGTAACTCGGAAACGGCGCGTCACAGCCGGGTCGTGTTTGGGCTCATGGGGGACGTCTGGACGAGATAAAAAATTTGACGCCTCCCTCGGACCCCCCGGCCAAAACTCGGAAACGGCGCGTCGCAGCTGGGTTGTGTTTGGAGTCATCTGAGATGTTTCAAGAAGACGAATTTTTCAGAGTAGACAAAATTTTGAAATTTGGTCAATTGCTGTCTATTGTAACCATGGTCAACGGTTACAAATAGACCCCCCATGTTAGGTATCATTTGAAAGGCCTTAATGAGGGTAATCTATCAACACCATCCTCCCAGCCTTTAAAATTATACAATTAATAATAATAAGACCCAAAACCAAACCAAAACAATTAGACATGGCAAAAGACAAGACAAAACGAAAACAAAATGAAAACGTGAATAAATTTTCTACAAGAATTTTTTTTTTAATTCTATTTAAATGAATTTTAAAAATATAAAAAAGGGCTTTTGATAGCTTTTAGAAAAATCAAGCGCTGAATCAAAAATATGCAGAAAATAATAAATGTTAAGTGTGCCTTTTACAGTTCAATATACCCAAAAAAGCCCCACAGAGTTTCCATTTAATCCACTCAGCCGCTTTTTTGTACCACTCTAGATTTTTGAAAAAATTGAAGAAGCAAGATTCTCGCTCTAAAAAGTTCGTAATCTTTCAAAATGAAAAAAAAAAAAACACTTTTTGTCTCAACTTCTTGTCACTTCACTAACTTGGTGAATTTGAAAAAAAATATCAAAATTAAAAAAAAAATTACCGCCGGCATTAGCGTTACTCAAACAAAACGTACCACGCGAAGGTAAAAACTCAATTGTTTTTACTGAAAATTAAAAAATTTGTTAGTTTTGATAAAAACTGTTGTTTGGCTCTTTTACCATATATTTTATATTCGTATAAAGAAATATACATTCATCTATACATATAAATAAAATTGGAGTGTCTGTTTGTAATATTGAAATAACCGTTTTTTACTACATGCATATGAATATATATACGATACATACACCAAAATAACATTTTTTAAAATTTTTGTCTGTCTGTCTGTTTGTTCCGGCTAATCTCTGAAATGGCTGAACCGATTTTGACGAGACTTTTATTGGCAGGTAGCTGATGTAATAAGGAGTAACTTAGGCTACTTTTATTTTAGAAAAAATCTAAAATAACATCCAAAATAACATTTTTTACAATTTTTGTCTGTCTGTCTGTTTGTTTGTTCCGGCTAATCTTTGAAATGGCTGCACCGATTTTGACGGGACTATTATTGGCAGGTAGCTGATGTAATAAGGAGTAACTTAGGCTACGTTTATTTTAGAAAAAATCCAAAATAACATTTTTTACAATTTTTGTCTATCTGTCTGTTTGTTTGTTCCGGGTAATCTCTGAAATGGCTGGACCGATTTTGACGGGACTTTTATTGGCAGGTAGCTGATTTAATAAGGAGTAACTTAGGCTAGATTTATTTTAGAAAAAATCCAAAATAACATCCAAAATAACATTTTTTACAATTTTTGTCTGTCTGTCTGTTTGTTTGTTCCGGCGAATCTCTGAAATGGCTGGACCAATTTTGACGGGACTTTTATTGGCAGGTAGCTGATGTAATAAGGAGTAACTTAGGCTACGTTTATTTTAGAAAAAATACACCCCGGGCCAAGCCGGGAGCGCGCCGCTATACACTCTAAAAACATAACCCTCGTTGTGGCGCAGACGGGTAAAAATTTTTACTAGGTAACATAATTTACTACCTAAATAACAAAACACGCTTCATTGTTACTGAATTATCCCTCTACATTGTAAATAATTATAAATTTGTAGGTATTTGCAGTAAAGTAGGCTCAGTCGACTATGTCGTGCCCACTTTAGTTATTATTCTATGGTCGTGCCTTTGTCGTCTAGTCTCCATACTACTCTTTGCCATCTCTGTGCGGTCGATCTCTTGTAGAGGGTGGCGCGGGGAAATCAGCCTAATAATTCAAGGCCAAATCGGCGTTATACACCTTAAGGAAAATATTTCCTAATTTTCAAGTTCAAGTTAAATTTTATTTTTATGGATATAAAGGCACTTAGCCTTTTGGCTTTTGGTTATTAGTTTTTGTGTTCGTATAAACATTTATTAGGACTTTATCGCTTACTAATCTTTACCGAAGACTTCGTCAGCGTATCTTTATTTATTCTTACTAATATTATAAAAAGAAAAGATTTGTATATTTGTAATTAATAAACTTAAAAACTACTGGACCGATTTTGAAAATTCTTTCACCTATACAAAGCTACATTATCAGCGAGTATCATAGACTATATTTTATAAAGTATAGCTAGTAAATAAATTGAAGGGTTTTTTACAAAAACTGCGTAACTAACAATTTTAGCGGTTTTTTATTATTGATGTCACTGTAATCTATGGAAAAAAATACACAGGGTAGTTTAAACGGATTCTACAAAAACATCATAACTAGCACAGAATAGTATCTGGAAAAATTGTATATTTTACAAAAACTACATAACTGAACGCATTGTTTTACAAGAACGACATAACTGAACGCACCTAAGTTGTTTTTGTGAAAAATAAAACGTCATAGCACGTCTGTGTTTGTAACGGTCAAAAATGTCTGACTACGCCGAAACTGAGGAATTTTCTAATTCATGTCTAAAAAGGAAACACAAAGAAAAGAAAGAAACTATTATTAAAAACAAAAAAGTAAAGGGTCAAGAGCATATAAACCACAAAAACAAATTGGTGTCAGCTCGGAAAATTGGTCCTGATTGCAGGTTTGTTTTGGTGACAGAAGTTATTTTGTTATTAATTTGAAGTAGTTAGGTCTAATTCAGTATATTACATTGTTTCAGATGCAAGCATTACCAATGTTTTGATAAAGTGAAACTCAGTAATCGCGAAATGTTATTTGCCAATTTCTATAACCTTGAAAACAAGGATGATCAGGATTCCTATTTGATGGGTTTGATATCTACTTCTCCAACCATGAGACACACAGTTTCTAATCCGCGTAAATTCAGAATGAGTTCTTTCAAATATAAAGTGAGAATAGGACTTGAAGAGATTAATGTTTGTATAGTGGCATTTTGTAATATCCATGGCATATCTGTGGGTCGTGTGAGACGATTACAAGGCTTAATGTCAGGAAATATATTGACACCTAAGGATCGACGAGGCAAACACTCAAAAAATAGAGTGAAAAAAACACCAGAACCTATATTAAATCTAATACGTAATCATATTTCATCATTTAAGTCCAGACAGTCTCATTATTCACTTCGCGATAACCCCAACATATTTTATTTACCAGAAGAGTTAAACGTTATAAAGATGCACAAATTATTTTTGGAAATGTACAAAATAAATTTAAGTTATATGGTATACTGGTCTGTGTTTAATAATGAATTCAAACTTAAATTTGGACTACCTAGGACTGATACTTGTGCTGTTTGTGATAGTTTCAGATTAAAAATTAAATGTGCTGCCTTACCAGAAACAAAGAGAATATTGGAAGTTGAACATAAAGTTCATTTAACTAAAGCAAATAAATTTCACGAGTTAAAAAAGAAATATAAACTTAAAGCACAGCAAGGAAATGTGATGGCTATAAGTTTTGATTACATGCAGAACCTTCCTCTACCACATATTCGTACAGGGGATGTTTTCTTTGCTCGCCAATTATGGATGTATGTGTTTGGTATACATGACATCGGTAAAAACAAAGTGTGCATGAACTTGTACCTTGAAACGGAAGGGAAAAAGGGGCAATGCGATGTCACATCACTTTTGTTGAAATATTTCAATGAATATAATATTACCAATGAGAATCTCATAATATTTAGTGATGGATGCCCTGGTCAAAATAAGAATTACCTTATGATACATTTTCTATATATACTGGTTCATGTATTTTCTTTGTTTAAAAAAATAAAATATGTATTCCCTATACGTGGTCATTCCTATCTGCCTAATGACCAGGACTTTGCCTTAATTGGCAATTTGAAAAAAACACACACAGTAGAAACTCCAAAAGAATGGGAAGATCTAATAAAAACGGCACGCAAACATCCATCACCCTTTGACGTAAAAAATGTCACACATGACGTGTTTTTTGATATAAAAAAGGCATTGGATCCTTATTTTTTGAAAAGCTGTAAACCTGCTATGAAAATTAAGGATGTTCGAATCATTAAAATAGATAAAGAATCACCATTTGTCTGGGTCAAGTATAACTTTTTTGGAGCATGGACAAAAATCCACGTACGGACAAAGCGTCCACTTCCAAAAGAAATAAATTTTAGTCCTCTATACAGGACTCAAATTCCGTTAAATCCCCATAAAGCTAAGGACCTTCAAAGATTGAAACATTTTTTAAGTGAACCAGAGAAGATGATCATTTATGACAAACTGTGTGAAATTGTTGCAGAAGGAGATGATATTGATATTGATAATGAGGATGTAAGCGGAGAAGAATGATCATTTTTTAATATTATTATGTACTTAGGTCTTAATTTTCTTAATTAAATATCTTGATTCTAAAAGTTAAATTGTCTTTTATTGCAGTACTTTTACATATTATCTTTACAAAAACAGCAAATATGCATTTTTTTTACAAAAATAACACTAGTACAAGTTACATTTTCTCATTTTTCTCCTTAACAGTAGGTATAAATATGGAAAGGGTTGTATAATATGTTCCAATACCTAATCAAGAGTAAATCACCAAAAGGCTTAGATAAATAAATGAGAAATATGGATTGGAAGAAGTTTTTCCTATTTCCTGAAAAATTGTTAACAAAAAGTTATGCTGTTTTTGTAAAAAACCCTTCAATTATAATATCGTATGCGTAATTTTGATTTAAAAATTTATTACTGTAAATTTTATCAAAGTACATTCAGTAATTTTTAATTGAAAGGATAACAAATATACACTCAACTCAATTGAACCTGAAATATGTTTAGGTATTGGATAAAGTTTTTTTTATCAGTTTTATTGCTGTCTCAATTAGAAAACTTCGCCGTGAAAATAAACGAAACTTTACAGCGAGACTGTATTACGGAAATCAATGATAAAACTTTTTATTGAAGACAATTCGTTCGTTGGGAAGAATGAAGAGGTTTTTATCTTTGAATGTAAAAGTATTGAATAAAGTTCAAGATCGGTGTTAAAAATCTACAGTCATTGGCTTCCATTGGCTTTCCATTCCAATTTACAATGTAATATAACATTACAACGCGTTGTAAAATGTTAGTCTTTTTGGATAATTCACTTGAAACGATTTTGGATTAGTAGTCCTTGTAAGTTTTCGAAGATCATAGTTCTCTAAAATACTTACTGTCTGAACCTCCAAAAACAGATTCCTTTTAACTGTAAGAAAATTTAAAAAAATATATTTCTAACAGACTTTTCTCTCTTATCAAGTTATAGCTGACACTTGATAAGACAGTAGTTTTTACCAAAATTATTCTTTTTTTATTTAGGTTTCCTTCCTGTAGCGGCTCCTCCATGCAGAATCCTTGGGGGTTTAACATTTATCCCTTGCCTATTGACTTTCTTAAATTCACCGTGAAATCTGTCTGAAACGAATCCAAAGATACGAAACTAATATTTCCGTGAAACATTCTATCTGTGGTAAGTGTTTATTTAACCTAACGTAACGTGTTGTCCTGAATGCTGAAGTCGCGAGTACCAATTAGTGTATAGTAATATTATAAAGAGAGATTTGTATTTTAGTTTATAATAAATAAACGCAAAAACTACTGGACCGATTTTAAAAATTATTTCACTTATAGAAAGCGTGCAAATGCTAGTATCTAGTATATAAAATCATGCCGCCACTGGCGCTCTTATTATGAACGAAAACAAATTAACTTCAAAGGAGATAAACTTTTATTAATTCTAATAACTACGAGTATTTTGATTGGATCTAGATATTGACGCACCTATAAAAATATGTATTGAAAATGGATTTTTAAGTTTCGTATCCGATTCGTTTGCATCGGTTATGCATTTATATTCCCACTTTAGCATCAGATAATCGACGATTCACTAGTTTATCAACGTGTAGTAATAATTGCAAGTAATACTACTATGGGTAATTAGATTTGTCGTGATATTAAATGATTGCGATCGGTCGATCGATCGGGTGTACAGTCTTTGAAGCTTCAATGCAATTAACTTGCCGTTAGTCGATGCTAAAAATATATGCGATATATGCGTCTTGGATCAGAATACTTCTGAAAGCGGATATCAATAGAACTAGCTACCTTTGGTTAGATATTATAGGCGACTCACTCGCGCCATCTATTAATAAGTTTTGTGCTCTTAATTTCAGTAATTTTTTGTAAACATTTCGCATTTTTAAATGGGGATAACATACGGAAATTAAAAAGACTTTTTTATACTTTCATACTTTTAACACTTTCAAATTTTTTTAATACTTCCGGGTCACCATAATTTTACGTACACAGACATTTCAAAATGTTCTATTACGAGCAAAC
The DNA here is from genome assembly GCA_936446665.2 of Synanthedon andrenaeformis. Classification (NCBI taxonomy): domain Eukaryota; kingdom Metazoa; phylum Arthropoda; class Insecta; order Lepidoptera; family Sesiidae; genus Synanthedon; species Synanthedon andrenaeformis. The sequence continues at coordinate 6,039,518 of OW387780.2, read as the reverse complement.
AAATGCGTATCAAAGGCAACGGAAGTAATGAGGAAACACGTTGCTAAATTAAACAAATATAAATTTAAATTTTATTTTCACTTTTTGATTGATCTTTAATATTTACCTTGTTTGTTTACCATATACCATAATATATACTTACCTTAACTATATATGGTATGGCATACCATGTACCATCATATAAGTATGTTATGTTTGTTATTTTTTATAATAAAACTGCATTCAAAAGTTAGCAGTGTTTTACCAAGTGGAAATGCCACTTTTACAGAAGACTGATGTTACGTACTGTACTTACGTATGAACTAGCGAAGAAAGTAAGGGATTCCAGCATCTTGTCCCTAATACTGTTTTTATTCAATTTTTTTTTTACATTTAAACACATGAAAAATTTTCTTCTGTTTTAAGCTGGAAAACGTTTCGCCATGCCATTTCCCCTTTGTTTGCTCACCCTAGCTACCCTTTTTTTTCCCCTAGCGTGTTGGTTGTCTAAGCTAGTCGAAAGGCTGAAGAACACAAATGTATATTAGCCATATCATACATAATATTATAGGCACTCCTAGCAGTTCAGTGGAACTGCTCTAAAAAGCCAGAAAAAAATAAAATAAAGGCTTAATAATGAATATACGTCTGCCATATTTTTCTCCATTATCCTGGTGACATAAATTCTCTTGAAGTGACTGATTAAAACCAACGTTGTGTTGCTAGGTGGCGTACATAAAGAACAATTTACCGTAATTAAACAACTCGCTGACGTTATTTTGAAGCATTAAAAAAGTATTATGACGCGTAATATAAATTCATTTAGAATATAAAATTTATTTTCTCCGCGAATAAAATATTACGTAATTGGATATTTCAGGTTAAAATTCCCCTTCGGCCACTTTAAAAAAGGTTCGCAACCAGCCACTTTAACTTTGTAACAATTTTGCTTTAATTATTTGGGAATCTAGGTATTATCCACAAACATCTAATTTAGAATTTGCCTAATATATCGAAACTATAATTTTAATGGACGTCATCAATTTTTGGTAAAAAATAAAAAAGAAACCTATCGAGTTGGGTATCAAATATAAGGGCTCCATGAGCTGATTCCATGAGCTAAACCATGATGGACTATGAAAAATATACTACACCATTACATGGTGGCTACTGTCGCCATAGGTGCTGCAAGTGCGCTGCTGACTACAGTAGTATTAACGATAAGGGATTAGGAATGGATAGGCAAACGGATTGTCTAAAAATATAAAATATTGGGCGCCACTGTCAACAGTGACGGCGCCACCGTCGTCACAGCGATAAAGATGTCAGGCGTTTCTTACGTGTTATATTTTTTAACGCGGACAAAGTTGCTATCGTTAGCTAGTATGAAATATGAAATTAATTCCGAACTTTAGGTTAAGATCAGAGTTAAATGTCACATTTTCGTTTTCGAATTTCGAGCCGGAGGTAGTGACGTAGTTAGACGACAGCCCCTTTGTGTAACGCAATAAAGTTGATTTACGTATAATAAAGCTCCTACCCACTTGGCCCTCCCTATACATGTATTGGTAATTCATTTATATTTCCGCTACAGTAGTTTACTAACCCGTTTACAGTCTCCGGCCGGCCGAGCCAGCGGTGTACTTTAAATTGTTTATTTTAACTTTATCTATTATCTTTAGAGATTTGTTTTGTATTACTTACCTAATAAAGTGGGGGTATACTAATGGATATTGAAATTTATTGAGAAAACTAGCTGGTGCCCGCGACTTCGTCCGCGTAGAACCAAAAAAAGTAGCCTATCCTGTGTCCCGTACGTCCAAATGTTTATCTACCAAGTTTCATGAAAATCAGTCAATTCGTTTCAGAGTTATGGAGGAACGTACATACAGAAAAAATTCTAAAAATCGTCAATTTAGTTTCAGTATCATGTATAGACCCTATAAAAACGATATCTCTGAAAACAAAGTAACTTACTCCATGACCGACCCTTACAGTTTTATTATTAGTATTGATGATATAGAGTAGTTGCAAAATTAACGTATACTACATAGTTTATTAAAAATTGAGCCATCTCGAATTCCATGTAAACTCAATTGAATATTAGTAAAAATAAAGAACTCTTTAACACAAGATAAGGATCTCGAAGCAATTCGAGCAAGGCAGCGTTCGTGAAGCTTCGAGAAATCATCTCGTCAAAAATTCCTCAGTGTCTCAAAACGAAAGTTTTCGACCAATGTATGTTGCCAGGTCTTGTAGGAAAGCTCAACGTCGCTCAACGAGCTATGAAGAAGGCTATGGTGGCACTGCAAGATCGAATTGTTAGATATTATGTACAGATTTATTATATTTGTAATGGAAATTTATTGTCTTCGCGACGAGCATCAATTCCAGATAGATTTCTTTTTTTTTTTTGGGGCATTCTAAAAAGTTTAAGTTAATGATAATCCAAACACTATGACGTTAGTATTTTTTTAATAACCTATATTGAACGACCTATGCCTATATATGTATGACACAATAAACAATTATTTTTCTTTTATAAATAAAAATTCGACTAATTTGAGACAGGCAATACAATCTGTTAACTAATACTTTAGATCTTTTCTCCTGAACACTCGTGTTGTCATTAACTTCAGTGTTACCATTTCAGGAGAATACATTAAAAAAAATTAACTTGTATACAGGTCTGTAGGTCTGGTCCATTTGATGGAAAATAACTATCGTCGTTTATAAACACAGGCAACGGCATAGGGGTTACCAGTGGTTTGCTGAACTTGATATGAGAAAGAACTAGCATCCTTTACTTAGCGAATTAGTATGATGTAGTGGAAATGGGCAGGGCACATATAAAGTAGAGCCGCCGGCTCGCTGTAATGTGTGCCGGGTGTGGTCAGAAGTTCATAAAGGAAGACGCAGCATAGGCGACCCACAATATGGACAGACGACCTAATAAGGGTCGTGAGTCAACAGGAAAATTATGGGGAAGGCTCATAACTTTATGCTATAAGAAAGTGTAGGTATAGATCAGTAGATGTCCTGCCGACTGAGATAATGATGATGATAATGATTCTTTACTCTCTCACCGACATTATACTAGTATGGTGGTCTTCACGAGTGATTACTGACACCCGAAATTTTATACAAGTAGTAATTTTATAAAAATGCGCCTTTGTTAAAAATATTGTCGATTTCTAGTGAATTTTGTATAAAGGCGCGTTATAAGGTGCGCCAAGATAATAAATACTTACACCTATATTTACATTACACTCATATTTTAAAGTAAAATTATAGATAAAAGATCTTTTTCTTCTTGTAGTGCCATCTCCTATCGGAGGTTGGCTATCATTATGGCTATCCTAACCCTCGAGGCGGCGGCGGCGGCTCGAAACAGCGATCTAGTACTTTATCTCCTGCAGTGCGATCTTCTGCAGCTGATCATGCAGGGGAAAATACAAGGTAGACGCAAGCCGGGCAGACGACGTACTTCTTGGCTCAAGAATCTCCGCGAATGGTATGGCCAAAGTACTCGATCGCTGTTTCGAGCCGCCGCCTCGAGATAAAAGATATAATTTATAATTGTTAGTACGAAAACATTTTTATTAATCAAGACTACATTGTGTGACATTCATTGATTGCGTAAATATAGTAGGTAATCCTAATAGTAATAGTATAAATGCGAAAGTTTGTGTGTATGAATGGTTATTAAAGAATGTGATATTTTGGACCGCTTATAACGTAATGAATCTTTATTAGTAGGTGAGGTGGTACCCACATGTAGTCTTAATTTTGGTATGTTATTAGTCGAATTAAAAAGTACTCTTTCTCAAAAAGTTCTGAACTACAGGTTCAGTAACTACTGTAGCAGTTTTCTTTACAACAAATTCCATAATCCGACGCCGCCTTGCAAAAGGTTCCTATGCGATATGGAGGGTCATCAGTCATATTTAGAGAGGTTGTTAAACTTATACGCAGGCTTCTCCTATCTTGTCCTTCGTCCTCCACTATGCGACAAGCTGAGGTTACGAACTTATGCCTTTTGTTTTAAGGTACACCCATAAATATTTGATAAAATATATTTAAAAAAATGTTCAATGTTGGATATATTTTGTTTGATTCATAAAATTTCAGAAACTTTGCTTTCGGTATTTGCTTTTGTTATACTCTTTTAGCATTCATTTTGCACGGATGCGTTTTTGACAGCTAAATATAATAATATACTCTAACATTCTTCAGTGTCCCTTCTTTTTACTAGTAAAACCGTATCAAAAATCCATGATTATGCATCCATGGATCCATGGAAATTAATGGAATGGTGTACTAGAAGTAAGCAGATAATTATACAGAGGCAGATTTTTCTCTTTTTTTCATAATATATATTGAAACAAAAATTATAATGTGAAAGCAAGAAAAAAATTTAATAATTTATATTATTATATGTGTATTTGATTATTTGATCTAGCAGTAACAAAGATAAGAAGTAATTATTTTTATCAACAGGAAATTCAGTAAATAAATTATTATTAGATTGCCAATTCGAAAGCTCGTACCCGCATCTAGAACTATTAGTAAGGCTAAATGAAGATCTATTTTTATTATCTTTTGTCCAGGTGTCGTTTAAACAGACTGGTATAAAAAATTCAAAATCTATTCATTCAGTATTGAATATTATCTTGAATACATAGAAAATAAGACATGTAGAAACTTTGAACCACTTTACGGAGTGCCTAGTACAATGAAATAGGCACTTTAATTTCAAAACATTAGCGAAAATTGTGAGAAACGAAAGAGGACTCTTGTTACCCCAAATTGCGTTGCAATCCTGTCGTTTGTTTTCTTAGGGCCCAAATTTGTCATTTGGATGAAACAATATCTCATTTCCAAAAGTGACTTTGACAAACATGCCCGAGACTGAGTGTTGTTAAACAAATTAGGCACCAGTCAGTAAAAAATATTTTCTCTGTCGGCGACGTCGTTAAATTTTCTTTCATGGAAACTTTTTCATTTTAAACCTGAAACGCAACTAGCGGGTCAAGTTTTATGCGTTCGCTTTACAGCTGTATGTAAGTAATACGAGCTTTTTAAAATTGTTATTGGACATTTTTAAAGAAGTGCAAAAAAGTAATAATTTTGTAACATTTTAAGGAGCAAAGTTATATGACCTACATGCTCAAGTTTGCAACAAAATATGTAGTAGGTATAATTAAAATTTAATGGACTTACACAGCTGCATTATTAAAATTACGATATATATTAAATAATATTAAAAATTATGATATACTCAATGGATAGTTATGAATTTACTTCAGGAAATTTTCTAGAATACAGAATAGGGTATCTTTTAATAACCAGATTAAAGGTACTGTTCCCGAGGGATCGTGTATAAATAAAAATGAATTTTTTTTTAAACGGGTGTATACATAAATAATAGGTTGGGGATTAAGTTATTTCGTATTTTATATTCAAATTCAAGATATTTTTAAATAATTGTTTATATTACTTTCATTAATTCAAATATAATATTCATTAATTTTTTTAAGTCAAAATTGACCTCACAATACTTACTGCTAAATCCAACCTAAATTTTCTTTACGATAACGTTACCTGTTCTCATAAAAAAGCGGAAATTGCTTTAGTTACTGAATCAGTAATACAAAAAAAAGAAAGACATAAGGAAAATACGGATCAAAATGGTTGCTTAGAAATATATCGAGGAACATGTTCACTGTTATTTGTTAATCTCTATACTAATAAATTATAAAGATAAACTACTGCACCGATTTTAAAAATTTCAGCCATAGAAAGCTACATTGTCAGTGAGTAACATGGGCTATATTTCTTAAAGTTACGCAGACGAAGTCGCGTGCAACAGCTAGTTGTTAATAAATTGGGTCGTTAAATTGAATATTTTTATGTGAATGTTCAACAGGACACGTTGATGAATGTTTGGTGGTTTCTGCAACCAGACAAAATGTCCAGTTTATAAAAAAATAATGAATGTCACTACTTATTAAAAACTGAATATTGAGCAGCCGCACTAACAACTGAATATCATGACTTGTAACACCTATGTTAATGAATGCTTAAAGCTTATTTCGAAAACTGTGCATACTCGCATAATTATATAACTAGTGACCAGCTCCCGGCTTCGTATGGGTGCAGTTTTTTTCTGCAAATTATATTTAAAAACCTTCCTCGTTTAACACTTTTTCCATTAGTAGAATCCGCATGAGAATCCATTCAGTCGTTTTTGGGATCATGGCGAACATACATACTTACAGATAGACAAACAATCGCGGCGGGGGACTTTGTTTTATAATATTCGGTTTACCATGAATCAGACATGATTGCCATCGGTTTTATTGTCTTGTCGTATACATATGTAGGTATTTGACCTAGTTTCTATTCACCGTAGTCGGATATTGGCCACCACATTGTAATTAGCAAATTACACGTATGTACAAGGTACAGTAGTAGTTTTTAAATATTAGTATTTGTTTATAATATTAGTAGTTTTTTAATATAGTAGATTGAATAATTCCTTTTGTATTGTTTCATTTTATCATCCATACTAAAATAATATTACTGACCTGAAATTTATTCTGTTTATCTGATAATATTATATATGTACATCCATTATTGATACTTGTTCCCCTGGGATAATCAAACTTTTTAAGCGAACGAAACCATGTCAAAAGTCAGGTTTTAAAAATTTTATATTCTGAATTAAACGAACTAATAGAATGTTTGTCACAGAAGGTGGAAAAATCACACTTCCAGAAATCTTTTTGGTATGTATTTAATGAAAATGACTTTTTTTTATCGTACCTATCTATCATACTAAAAATATCATACTTATGAATAGGTACGATATAAAAGGTAAGATAAGATATACGTTTTAAATGTTTTTCCTCGAAAGTGTTGCAATACACCCAGCGCTGCTTGTTTATGTGGCGTTGCTTGTTATATGCGACGGTATAGCCACATACCATCAAGTAAACCTTAACAACAGCAAAAAAATACCAGTACTTATAAAAACGGTTCTCATTGACTTGTTTTAAAATGAAGTTACTAGTTGAATTAGTTTTATTATGACAGCGCACATTTCACTCTGCAGTCATAAGTTTAAATGGAGATAATAACCATCCCCTTATACAGTGCTCTAACAGGACAATTGTACCCTTACCTAGTGCTACCCTTTATTTTATCAAAATCGAGCAGAGTACACTTGCATGCTTACTTGTTGCTTATGTTGCTGGGTTGTCTTGTCAGTCACCTGAATTACACTTGTAATTTTAGTAGACTGTACCAAACTGACCATTTGTAATTCTGACGATATGACAAACTGATCATCTGAAAGTCTGTCCTTTTGAAAATCTGACCTTTTGAAAGTAAAGGGTGTTTTTATATGAAATTTACAGGGCAATGGCTGGCGAGTCAGGTCAGCTAGTTTATTATAATAACTAGCTGTTGCATGCGACTTGTGAAAAAACAAATTAGTGGAGAAATAAAGGCTTTTTACTTTACACCGTTATTATATGTGTTGACGCAGAATTCTCAGGATTCTCACTGAACAGGTGATCAGGTGACTGACAAGACACGAATTGCTTACAAATCTATCGTATTATCTAGATTCTAGTGGATCCCACAAAAATATCCACAATACAAAAAAAATTTTTTTATTGTTTTTAAAATTTTGGATGCTGTATTTTAGTCGTGAATGATCACACAACAAGTAGTAATAATATTGACCCATATTCAAAATAAGCGTTTGATATTTTTATTATATCAATACGTTTGTGAATCGTAAAATCCAAGAACTTGTCGCACAGAAATAAAAGACATAAAACGACAATATTACTCAGAATTTACTGGGGTGCAGTTATTTCTGAGAGTTTCATTGTTTTACTATTGCCGCTGTGCTCACTCTGCTGATATTAAATTTTATTGTCTTTGCCAAGGGGGTAGAATGAAATCATTCGTTACTAGCTCGAAACAGGTCCGCGGAGAGCGCTCAAACATTTCTGCTAGCTTCGCATCTTGAAGTAAATAATTATTTTACACTAGTAAAATTCCTCTTAAAATATGCGAGTACTATTGTATTATATAGTTATATATACATCGTCTGGGAGGCATCATTGATTTATTTAGTTTGATTTTAATGTCTTATGCGTACTATAAATTAAGTAGATTTTCTTTTTTGTGTATCTATCTATACATTTTAATATACTATTGTATTTTAAAAGGCTATATATCAATACTAATAATAAATCTGTAAGGGTCGGTCATGGAGAAAGTTACTTTGTTTTCAGAGATATCGTGTTTATAGGCTCTATACATGATACTGAAACTAAATTGACGATTTTTAGAATTTTTTTCTGTATGTATGTTCCTCCATAACTGAAACGAATTAACTGATTTTCAGAAACTTGGTAGATAAACATTGGACGTACGGGACACAGGATAGGCTACTTAATATTTTTCAACGCGGACGAAGTCGTGGGCACCAGCTAGTTATAAAATAAAATCGCGGTCTGCCTCTGTCTGACCACCCAAAGGAAAATTGGTACAGTTTTCACTAGTTTTTACCGAGCGACTTTACAGAAACTTTACTTAAATTTTACAGAAAAAAATGCACCCGTGCGAAGCCGAAGATAATCTTCTATGCAGTTCTCCGAGTATGTTTTCTTTCGTTGTTATATGAACAGGAAATATTCAGGCTCTAATTCAAGTGCTAGTTTATAACTAGCTCTAATTATGCCAAAATAAAGAATAAATCTCCACATTGGCTAAAGTTAGTATCCAATGCGCGTTCATCTTATTCATTCTCGTTTTTAGGTAAAATTTACAGCTCATCTAAATATAATTAAGTAGAAAATGAAAAACGAAATTGTAATTGATGTATACTGAAGAAATGTAAGAAGTTTCTGAAGAGAATTAGAATGGACGGCACCTTTGTTGAGAGTTTATAATCGTTGAACTTTTTCAATAATAACTGACTCGACTGACTGAAGCTCGCGCGAACTTACCTATTTCTTTGACTTTATTCTTTAAACGGACTCAACAGCTTAATACAGAACAGTAATACTTATGAACGAAACAATGATAACTTTATTCGGAAAGTATTTTCTTTACACAGTATAAAATAAAGTCACTTACCGCCGTCCGTCCCTCTGTATATAGGTACGCTTAGATCTTTTCAACCACGCAACGGATTTTAATGCGGATTTTACTAATCGTTTTTATATATAATTTTCAGAAAAAATTCACCCTTGCAAAGCCGGGAGTGGGTCGCTAGTTTAGAATAAGCAGCTTTATTGGGCATGCCGTTGTCGATGTGGCCCATTGGCTCGGCAAAAACTATGCAATAGAGTTTCTATGCAAGTGATGGCATAAACCTATATTATAAGTCTACTTCTCTTTAATTTTCTCTTTTAATTCCCCTTACAAAAGACCACCGTGAATAATAGCAAGTTTTCAGTTGTTCTTCCGTCAGTGAGTAAGGTATGGCAGAGCCCATTTCCCTATCCCTTCTTAATCCCTTATGAACAACATTTGTAGCGTTGCATTGCATCCTACAGTAGCCATCTGCCATTGATAAGACCGTCACCCTGTCTGGCAACCTTTATTTTAAAAGAATCCATTGAAATTTTATACGTATACATATGATCCAAATATATTTTTATTCGACACGTTTGGTCTAGTTGCTAGTAAAAACGGTCGCAGGTTCGCATCCCGCTAGAGGCAAATGTTTATGTCTTAACATTTATTTATGTGTGAAGATATTTATTTATTTTTACTATTTCAAATACTATTTAAAATCTAATTATTTAGTTTCACCTTCAACAAAATCAGCAGGATTTTTGTTTAGTCCAATAGAAGATATTTCGTCTGAAGCAAAGAATCAAACAGACAAAGTAAACCTTATCACAGCGTCGACTACAAAGAATCACTATAAAATATTTATAACGTAATGAACGCAAAACATGCTGGTCAACCCACGCGGAAATTCTACGAAATATTCAAGTAATAAATTAATCAATATATGCATAAAATTCATCACTAAAAGTTCAACTAAAATTTAATTTTAATAAAATAAGAATTAGTTGACTGTTTCTGAGATACGCCTACATCGTTTTTAAAAACTTAATTCTATCCGAAATAACTCATGATCTCTATCGATTGTTGTAATATCGGTTTTTCGATGTATTTATAAATTTATTTACAATTTCTTTACATCTTATAGCATCTCTCTCGCTTTGTACTTTTTTAAGCTAAGAGATGGTAAAAATAGGAGATTTTTTTTACATATCTGTGATCATTTATTTATTTATTACAAGGCCTCCAACGAGGCAGGAAAAATAAAATCGTCATCATCTTAACATTTGGCTGATGCCTGCACCAATGAAAGTTCTAAATAACTTTGGAACATCTCTTTCGATGACTATCCTGTAATTTCCATCCAAACCTTCATATTATGTCTCAGAAATATCATGTTTTTCATGTATTGCTACGACAAATAACTAATGAGTAATCATGAAATTACGTAGTTATGGAATTAGTAAGCTGCTCGAATTGAAAAGTGCCCTCTTCCAATATATTTGGAATCCAAATATTCCAAATATATTGTATAAGCCTTCAAATTATGTCTATAGATATATGTAAAGGCCTTCGTTAAAATGTATTTTTACCTGATAATTGGAACCGATTGACATCGAAATCTATTTACCGAATAGGTACCGGTCTTCATTTTTTTTAAATCTTTCAACTTTTTATGTTTAGTATCAGTACCATGTTTGTACTGATACTAATTGATTTTTTTTCTCCTACGTTTTTTTTTTCTCTATAACAAAATTGTAACAATTTGGTGATGATTATTAGGTTATTACTCAAATAGTAAGATCTGCCCCTTCAGCTTTTCTTATTTTTCGAGTGACATTTCCTAATTTTGTCCTTTAATACACAGAATACGATTCATATTTACCATTAAATTGAAAGTGAAGTAGAAGTTGACGAATACAGAGTTATTACGTTTTCTGAAATTACTCTGTATAAAAGTCTGCATCGCGAGTGAGTAACAAAGGCATTTTTGCTCGTATTTCTTTCCGAGTACTATTGTTGTTTATTGTTGTCTCGGTTTGTATCTTTTGTAATTATGAAAGGAGTTTTCTTTCATTTTCTTCGCGTAAAAATACTTTTTTCTTCATGTTAAGGTTGACAGACAGGCTGACAGTCCACTTGATGGTAGGTGGCTGCCGTCGCCTATAATACAAGCAACGTAACAGGCGCTGAATTAAGATTAAGGATTGAGGATGAGGGATTAGGAAGGGATAGAGAAATGGATTCTGGCATCCCTTACTTACTCATCGAAACACAACAGCACACATTCTGGTATTTAAAAAATCATTTTATCGTGTTCGTGTCCATTAAAAAACCGTCACTTATTTAGAAATCATTTCGACCCTCATTTCAGCTGTTGCGAAGAGATTTAAACGATTTAAGGGTATGACGAAATTTTGCACAAATTACAAAATTAATGGTAACATGAAAATTGTAATTTTGGCAAATTTATTTTATGTAATTTCTACAGATGCGAATAGCAAGATAAGCGAATGGTTCACCGGCTTTTATGGGTAGAACAGACGCACATTTGAATAGCAGTTCGGCCTGCATATACTCATATTTTCGATTTTATGTGTAAATTAGAAATAATATATTTTTTAATTTATGTACAAAAAAAAATTACATTGGTACACAGTTTAGTTGCAACATAAACTTATTCAAGTTTTTATCATACACCAGAGTCGTCGATCTATGATAAAAAGATTAGTAGTAGTACACTTAATTTTAAAAAATACAAATTAAAAAAAAAACATAGTTCAGTTATTATTGTATAAAAAGAATGTATCATTTTTAGCGAATTTTTCTGGGTATTGTATTTTTGTAAATGTACATAAATTCATGTACATTTATGGGTTTGTGTGTTATAGCAAATATTATATTATGTAATCATTGACTTATACATAGTATGTAATATTACTTTGCTATAAGGAGTATCAATGATACTGTATCATTACGTGATCATTTATCATTTAGTCTTGTTTACTATATTTTTAATAATTATTTACTAATTATAATGTTTAAATTTATATAATATATGATACTTTCAATTCAGTAAAAGCAATACAACATTGAGGTTGCTTCTAAAAATATCTCTATGTAACTGTATGCTTTAAATATTATAAGTAATAATAATTAAATAGTCTGTTTCTCCACCAAATTTTAAAACAACCCAACGAATGTTAATACAGGTGCAATTTTATTATTTCAGGGTGCAACGCAATTATTTCAGTTCTCAAGTCTTGTAAATACAGATAAGATTCGTCGGTAAGTTTAAGTGTATGAAGTTTCGGGCGTTTGCTAAATTAGAAGTAGTTGCGAATACAGAGGTTTTAGCCTCAGACAAAATAAGAACTAAAGATAGAGTCGTGTGGATGGCCTTCGCTGTGTACATACATGGTTACACGCACACAAACGCAATCAAACTTCGTCTCGCCTTACTAAAATATTAACTAGTGAAAATGTCCAATTGCGTAGTGAAAGGGTGTAAAAACCAGGTTTCAATAACAATAAATAAACACATTCCACACATAAGTAAACTTGGAAACCAATATTTTCAATAAAAATAAACAAAAATTTTGGGAATATAGCTTGGAACACAAAATTTTAATACAGTAAACGGATCACGCACGCATTTTCTGTCTATAGTTCTTATTTAGTCTGAGGTTTTAGCTAGTTGGAAATGACACTAGTTAATATAAGTGGGATCCCTTGAATTTAATTAAATTGTTCTAATTTCATTGTGATGTCTTCAACGGGGATGGTTTCAAAATTAAGGTAATTAACTTGGGTCGTCTTTTCTCCACAGAACGCCTTCCGAAGCAGTAAATTAACAGTTCAGGTTGAATAGTGGCTGTAAATTAAGGCTTTTTTTAAAAAAAAGACATTTTGGGTTTTCAATTTAATTTAAGACTAGTGACCCGGTCCCGGCTACGCCCGGGGTGCAATTTTTAAATATATAAAAATCTTCCTCATCGACTATTTGCAGACAGGAAGAACAATTACAGGGCAGTACTACAGTTATTTATTCGATAGTTGATAGATTACATAAGAAATTGAAGGAAACACGGCCCCATTTGTCCAAGAAAAACCATTTGTTGTCCATTTGTTTCACCATGACAATGCACCAGCGCATTCATCTCTGATTGTGGCGGCAAAATTGTACGACTTGTGCTAAGAATTACTTCCGCACCCACCTTACTCGCCCGTCTAGGAACCTTGTGACTTTTTTCTATTCCCCAATATGAAAACCTGGCTAGGAGGAAAAAGATTTGGATCAAATGAAGAGGTTATCGCGGAAACAGAAGCGTATTTTGCAGAGTTTGAAAAATCTTATTTTTTGGAGGGGTTAAATAAATGGGAGAAACGTTGGGAAAAGTGTATAAGCCTAAAAGGAGACTACGTTGAAAAATAAATAAAAAAAATTGAAAAAAATTGCGTTTCATTTCTAACACGGGTACTTATTGATCGACCCACGTATTAAGTAATATATGGCGAATAAGTTGCCTGAAAATTTTCAGGCCAAGATATGATTAATTAAAAATTTTAAAATGTTTTTTAAAACATTGCAGTTGTTTGTTGTGCGACAGAGAGCTACCCTAGTCGCGGGCACAGCTAATGTCTTTACATTGATAACGGCAACGCAATTAATTCAAAACTGAAATATATATTATGTATTATTCATAAGCAATGCTACAATTTTGCATATAAATTACAATGATGTAAGTAATATAATGTGAGTTTGCAGCATTCAGGGCCACCTATACATGAGACACAAGATAGTTTAGCATAAAAGCCATAACGCGTCTAACCTATTTTCGTAAAAGACGAGATATTTTATGATCTAATGAAGCCATAGATTCTTTTCAGCGCCGTTATGAAAAATGTTAAAGGGTTTGTCCTTTATTAAATATCATAGGTCAGAAGCGAGTGGTTTACTGAAAATATTGAGTAATAGACATTGTTTTTTAAAAGAAACTAAACATTTAATTAATTTAGGCAAATATTATTCTACCTTTATATTCATGAATGTACTACAACTATGAATTTCGCACGCCATACAAAACACTACGAACTTTATAGAACATTTAAAAGTGACATATGCACAGAGCTTGAATTCTGTCATTTGTCATTTAAAACGAACCAAATATTTGTCATTTAAAGAAAATTTGACTTTATGTCAACACATTGTAGTTTAAAATCAATAGTAGAACTTGGTCGTTACTACCCTTTACCATTGACGCGCGAAGGCAAGACTCCGCCATGATTCCGTTTTAGGCGCACTTTTCATGTGCCGCTTTGGCATTTGTGACGCAAATTCCATAGTCGTAGTACTTCGATGTTTATAGTTAAGAGCCGGCAAGCATGAAACATCTTCTGGGAATATCGGAGTTTACGGCCAGTAACAATACTTTCTTATTTCTTATAAAACACACAATGTCCGTGTAAATAATTCATATCTTAGTAATATTATTTATAAATGCGAAAGTGTAAAGATTTTTGGGCGTTTGTTAAATACTCTTTCATGTATGTACATGTAACATGTACTCTTTGAGAAAAAATTACTAAACAGATTTCTATGAAATCTTACAGAAATATAGTTCATACATCAAAATAACATGTAGGTTAAAATTTAAAAAGATACACTAACGAGGTCGCGGGCAAAAGCTACTACAATCGCGCCTTAACTGCTCAATCGATCATCATCAAATTTTGTATACCGTCTCTTTGTCATGAGTACAGAAAAGGAATTTTCATAAATAAAAAAGTACTGTTCCCGAGGGATTATTTAACAATAAAAGAGAACAATTCAATGCCTTAGAAAAATAAATAAGCAATACATATTAAAATAAACTTTTCATAACCTTAAAAATAAAAATCATAAAAATACTCTTGAAAAAAATACATTGAACACGTGTGATATTGATTCGGTGCATGATAATAAATACCAGACAGAACTCATATACACTGTCTCTTTATGTCATCAGGAAGGCACCACTGCGACCTCCCCGATGTTGACAGTCCGTCCGTCACACATTACCATAAAAATGGAGTTAGCAGGCAAACTGGAGCCATTAAAACTCAAAAGAATATTCAGATTTTTCCAACCCGCAGGGTGGATCTCCGCAATTCGTCGCCAAATGTGTTAAAACGCCCCTGGCGGTGTGAAAATGAATGAGAAGATTATTTTTTTCCAGTCATAGATTAAATGTTAACGTTAGAGCAGTAGATAACCTTTATCGTAGCGCGATATTGAATTAAAAAACAATACTTTAAAAAAAGTTTAATTATGTAGAGAAGAGAAAAGCAGCAATTTAATATTAAAATGATGATATAAAGCAAACACGCTGACATCAGGTGATTATTTTATAATGCAGGAACTATGCGATAAAAAAAAAATCTGCGTAATTCTGCGTTTAAATTATCTTATCATAAAAATTACCTACTTATATATTCTTATTTATATATACTTAAGTCAGATAATACTGTTGAATCGTCACATCGTCACTTTTATCTTCTAAAGTTTTCGCATGAAACCCATAATATTTCAACGAGCCCGTTGATAATAAATAAATAAATAGGTTAACCGGGAGTTACTAGTTACGTTACAATAAGGCGGTAGGCGAGCATATAATTCTCAAACTTCGACTTCTTCTTTTGAAATGTTATCGGAACAGACAATTGAATGTAAATCTCTAATAAGGATCACTCTAGGGTAAGATAAGGATAATCCCCTAGTGAGATCCTTATTAGATAGCTCTAATAAGGATCTTACTAGGGTACGATTCTGGTAAGTAACACTAAAGTAAGTACCTAAAAATAAAGAGATGGCTTCACGGTGGCTTCAGTTCAGTATTAGCGCAGGTGCCATTTCACTCAAGCGGCTGAAACGTTATGTGTGATGGAATGGCACTGTTTACTCTGCATTGCAAAAGAGTAATCTGCATTGGATAAGAGTATGGGATATGAGAATAAATTACAGTATATGTGTTGTTACTTCACTGTAGTCTTCTGTAAGGGCCCGCTGCCTCACTCTTGGCCAAATACCGTATGACAATAGCGTGCCCTATTTTTACCGTTGGGAAATCCTCAAGACCCGGCAGTGATAGAGGACGCTGCGGGGTTATGCCGGACTCCTACCGACGAAAACCCAACGATAGGAAGTCAGTCACGCGGCCGTAGATGCGCGGGGACGTTATGACACGACATCGGTGCCCCGCCACGGCTGTCCAGCGTGGAAAGAGCTATGCTTTCTGTCGGAATCTGCCGAAAGCCGGCCGGAGGTACGTACGCCGGCCATCTCGAGGGACCTCATGACGGGCGGTAGTCTGCCACAACAAATTTTCATTGCATTTTAGTGTAGATATGTGTAAGTATATATTTTAAAACAGTTTTTTTTGATATCTTGTTCTATGTTTTATTTACACTCATTTTCCCAAGGCGGAATTACATATCTCGTTTGTCAGTCCAGTTGTCTGCTCTCTGCTGTTTTAGACATTTAATCTGACGCCTAGTCTCTGTAGGTATGGCGACAAAGCGTCTTTATTGTCTTTTATTTTAACCCAACATTTACAGTAGGTAATATCACGTTTAAAACGTATTTTCATTGAGTAAAATGATTGAATTTCACAAAGCATTTTTCATATAAAACTAGAACAGAGTTGAAACATAAAATCCAACAATGAAATTTTAACCAGGCCGGCCATGTTACTATGAACATGGGCTGTATTGTAAATTTTATCTTACATAGAATAAATATATCTAGTTATCTACACTGAAACTATAAAGAGAAAGTGGGGAATTTGCAATTTTGTTCATAAGTGTAAGTTTATAAGAAGTCATTAAAATGATTAATCTAAAATGACGACACGTTTGGTCTAGTGGCTAGTAACCCTAGCTGTTAACCAAACGGTCGCGGGTTCGAATCCCGCTAGGGGCAAATGTTTATGTGTTAACATTTACCTTTGTACCTGAGTCATGGATGTTTGTATTTATAATTTGTTTGTATTTACAAAAAAAAAAAAAAGTAATCTATGTATTATATCAACTTTCTGGTATCCATAATACAAGCATTAAGTTGCTTAGTGTGGAACTAGATGGTGCTGTGTGGAATGTGTGGAGATATAATAATAATAATACATAGACTTGGTTCACGAGGTGACCGCCATGTGGGATGTCGATTCGACCATCGTCGTCCCGATAATCGTATCGGCAAACGGTCTTATAGCGAAGAGCCTCGATCAACACCTCGAGAGGCTCTCACTAGATGGCTGGGTCAAGGGACAGATACAGAAGGCGGTACTTCTTGACACGGCACGAATTGTCAGGAGGTTCCTCACTCTGCAGCCCTAACCACCGGTAGCTTGGGCCTTGCCCCGCTACCTGCGGAATTCTAGTTTTAGGTTTTTACGATATTTATTGTTTTTTAATATTTATTGTAAAAAATTTAGAATTAAGAAATGAAAATAAATATGTGAATAATAATAATAATAATAAAATACAAAAAACAGTTATTAACTAACTCCGTGATAACAAAGATGGCTGAAATTGGCTGAATCTACTACTATAGCGTCTTTTGCTATTTTGCAATTTCCAGACTTTAATAATTAATATATATTTTTATGTTAAGATCGACAGACAGGCTGACGGTCCGTGGTCTATATCCGGCTACCGTCGCCTATAATATAACAAATAAAAATTAAAAATAACCACTTCTAAAGTGCTTCATGAACATGATTATATCATCTGAGATATCTGAGTACTGGTCTTGTATTTTACGAAAGCACAATTTTCCGGTATCGAAATAATAAAATATATACAATCTGAAATAATAAAAATTCCTTTTTTTATTAAGGCTAATTTAATGTCAAGACATGTCTCCTCTTGATACTTACAAAAGCGTAACTCTTTGTAAATTAATATGAATCGCTTGATGAAATGAAATCCGTATCCCCCTTTTAAAATTCAAATTCCCTGTTCAATATTCACAAGCAGCAGGAGATTTTTCATCTCGGATCTTTAGGTATGTATTATATTATATTGTATGTGTAGTATACATAAATAATGTAAGGGCTTTCATATAACTAACTTTTTAACCATCTTAATACACACAGACATCTTGAAACCCAAAGTATATTGGTTGAAATCCTGTTTTTTTTATTATTAATGCTCCTGTTAGCAACGGCGCCTGTCACATGATCTATTCCAAAGAATTTTGTATGAAAATAGTTCTTAACATAAGTTTGCAGAAAATGATATTTCATTGATGTTCTTAAGAACAATTATTATTTGGTCTTAAAAGCAATTATATACTATACCTATATAATGTTATATATGTTTATATTTTTATACTAACTGTAGCACGCGACTTCGTCCACGTAACTTTATAAAATATATCCTATCTCTCAAGTTAGATAAAACTGCACACAGTATGCAAAATTTCATTAAAATCGGTTCAGTAGTTTAGAACTTCATCGGCGATAAACAATGTGACGAAATTTTTATATAATATATAGAGATAATAAAGACGGAGAACTACATTAATTTTAAATACGATCTTTTTAAATATAACATTATAAAAATTACGAATTAATATATTATGTATACCAAGGTGGCTCTTGTTGAGGTTTCTGTATATCTTCTGTTCTTTAGAAGGTCTTCTGTAGTCTTCTGTAAGTTTGTTTGTAAGGTGGTCTATTGTATTGCCGCCAGACGGGCTGTCTAACTCATGACTACGAAACACTACTATAGTAAAAAAAATCGAGTTACGCACTCATACCATATTTTTTAACAATAATCTTTACAAATTTATTACATGAGTCGGCCACAGTGACTTGGGCATAGACAAAATGTAGTCTCAATTAAAGATAAGCGGTGTGTGGCTTGTAGCACACTCAGTATTTTTGGCCTAATTGGCTAACCGTGAGTTAGGCGCTGATATGAGGCGATTTGCATAAAATAGAAGAAATTTCTCAAGAATGACTAGGATCTATGCCTTATTTTCTGTGACTTACGTGGGTTGACAAACAAATACGATAGAATAAAAAGTATACATAGGTTTTCCCACGCAAACGCATGCATATACGTGTAAATATAAACCAAAAGAAGATCTCACATAGTTTATTGCAAGCAACGATGCGATGCCATATATCACAAAGTTGGTTTACATTCCAGACATTCATTACTTCACTGTTTGCATGTCAATGCTATTTTAGTTAAATCCAAGGCCACACATGAGGTCGCAATCTCGACAATAATAAGCAAAGAATATTGGCAAGTTACTGACAAATAAAATATTAATACGTATATATTTTATTTCTGTAAGTTTTGCCAATACCTATTTTGCGCATCGCATCCTGTTTTTATTGATCTTAATTCGGAGGCATTTTTTCATAATATTATGCAATCTTTATCTATATATATCACCGCATCAAAATCAGTTGCGTAGTTAAAGAGGAGTTAGCGGTTATACAGACTTTACAATAGTCTATTCTTTACATATACTTTGTAAAGAAGATATATAATACATATAACAAAATAAAATGTCTGTTCCATCTCTGCTGTTTCTCCGCTAACTTCTTCAGAACTATCCATCCCATCCTTTTTACTAATGGACGAGGAAGGTTTGTGTATATATTTTACAAAAAAAAGTATCGATGCGAAGCCGGGAATGGGTCGCTTGTTAAAAATATTAGAATATGCCAATATCCCGATAATAGTTTCGGTGAACGGTCTCGTATCTAAGAGCCTCGACCAACAAAACAAGAGGCTCTCACTATGTTCCTGGATAGAGAAGGAGGTACTTCTTCACACGGCGAGTATTGTTAGAAGATTCCTCACTTGGCAGCCCTATGACAACCCGTAGCTTGGGGCTTTGCTCCGCAGCTCTTTACAATATATTTTGTTATTCTTTGTGTAATAATATGTCATACCATACGAATTAGAACGGTTAGAATCTAAAATTCTGCTTCATATCATCAGCTTGCGAGCTAAATCAACTTCCATTATGTGATAGTGATAACAGCCTATCCATCACTGGCAAAAATGACAAGTTAATACATCATTTGCCGTGTCTTCAACATTTTCCTTATTCATTCAAATGAATAGGTCCTTATTCATTCAAAAATGTCTCAAACGCTTTTACTCAAGGTGGGCACTTTTTATGATACTGGCAGTAAAGGAAAAATAACTTCGCACTGGCGTGTACTTACGATATTTACATTTCAAGCCTATGTCAATATCAATCAAATGAGAAATGCTGACGCCAAAGCGAACGCCGACAAACATTACGTGCCTATCTTGGTAAATAAAACATATTGTTTTAAAGGTTACAAAAAGAATCTGACAGATGGAACATATGAGAAGACAGAGAATAATAAATTGTAATAAAAATTTTCAATATTATTGCGCTAATAATTTTTGATAAATATGTACAAAAATGATAAACGGCATATTAAAACCACTTTTTTCACGTCAATGTATCCATTAGGTTTATACTTTTTGAGCCGTATCTATACATATTATAAAATAAAGTCGCTATATATATGCCTCTGTTTCAACCGTTTTCTTCTAATACGGTTTTGATTTTTGATCACCGGTTTTCACTAATGGAAAGAGCAATAAACGACAATGTTTTTTGTTATCGCTAGATGATATTAAAATAATAATAAATTATACAAGTTTTATATTACTTTTTTTTATTTCCCCAAATAATAACAAAAACCATTGTGAACTTTTACTATTCATCGAAGTTCCACGTCGTTATTGCATATATTATCTCGAATGCTTTTTCTGTAGAATTTTAACTTTTGTGCAATAACCGAGCAATAACCCAATTCATATATTATACATACAAAAGCTTAATTGGACTTTAACTCAAAAACATCAAGAAATGCTGCTACACATCTTGATATCGGAAATTGCTACTTTACTAAGACCTAGACTAACTTAAGACCTTAATACATGTCAATAGATGTCACAAATACAATGCACTTTTAGTAAAAGATTGCATCTTAAAGATCTTAAGATTGGCTTTTTAGTAGATTCTTTAATTTTGAAGAAATTTGATATGCGTCACGTATTATTCGGTTGTTCACGTTCGAAATCAATACAATATGATACCTACAATAGTCCGGGAGCCACCAATCCTGAAAGCCCCGTGATTACGGATACTAAAATTTTTAATAAAAAATAAAAGTTCACTTAGACGAACAAGATTTGCTTGGTCGGCGTGGATTTGGTTGGCCGGAAATATTTTAAATAAATTATATATTATTAAATTTCCAAAAAATTTTTCCGTCATCACGGATTTTGATCAATCTCATATAGCATTTTGTGCGAAATAATGTTCATCAAGAAAAAATCCGGCCGACCAATGATTTTTAGCCGGAAAGGTCACGCATACCTATTTGAATGGTATGGTAAGGGGTAAAATTTATCCATCATCACGGAAACCTTTTTTTTTTTCATTTCACGCGTTTCTATGTTACATTCATAATTATCTTGGTATGCGTGCTTGCAAACTGCCGAAAGTATCGCGCATACCAGATTTTATTGTGTGGGTGAGGATTATACTGTCATAGATTTTACTTACTTGATGACATTTCTTTTGGAGTCTTTTTTCTACCTCTGGTCTCTTCCTTAAGTTTTCAGCTATTTATTATACAAATTAATATGGAAAAAAGGAAATACAGGAAAAATTTTATTTGAATTGATCATATAATAATTGAAGGTTGATACAAAGGTTATGTTCAATTCAAGTTTATTTATCAATAATCATCTACATCATTATCATCGAAATTATAATTTCTCTCTTCTGATTCTTCGCTTTCTTCCTCATTCTGTTGGCAACTTAATATTTCCTCAATATTTAACGGTTGAGTGGTTCGAACCATTGTGGTTCGAACCATTGTGGTACACCAATGTACCACAATGGTTCGAGTTTACTGGATTCATTTTTCTGGTAGAAAAAAGACTCCAAAAGATATGTCATCAAGTAAGTAAAATCTATGACAGTATAATCCTCACCCACACAATAAAATCTGGTATGCGCGATACTTTCGGCAGTTTGCAAGCACGCATACCAAGATAATTATGAATGTAACATTGAAACGCGTGAAATGAAAAAAAAAAAAAAGGTTTCCGTGATGATGGTTAAATTTTACCCCCTACCACACCATTCAAATAGGTATGCGTGACCTTTCCGGCTAAAAATCATTGGTCGGCCGGATTTTTTCTTGATGAACATTATTTCGCACAAAATTCTATATGAGATTGATCAAAATCCGTGATGACGGAAAAATTTTTTGGAAATTTAATAATATATAATTTATTTAAAATATTTTCGGCCAACCAAATCCACGCCGACCAAGCAAATCTTGTTCGTCTAAGTGTTAACTTTTATTTTTTATTAAAAATTTTAGTATCCGTATCACGGGGATTTCAGGATTGGTGCCTCCCCGCCTACAACAATCAGTCATGAAATCGCTTCCCAAAAAGAAATCGGAGAAACGAAACCATTATTGAATTTATTTCTACTTAGCTTTGCGAGAATTATTCAAATGAGTTTTTATATAAATAATATGGAAGGAAGAAATTTAATTTTGATGTTATAATGAAATAAATAGGAAGACATGAGGTAACTTATATTTGGATTAAAGGGGAATGCCCACTTCCCATTAGTGTTTTGGCCACATGTTAATTGTGCTGAACAAAAATGATTCTTACACGAATGTGATCTTTAAAATAGATTATAAACAAAATATTTTGTATTTCTTGAATTAAAGATGGGAAAACGTTGCAATACTTAAATATTGTTTGACCACATTTTGAGGTTATATTTCGATATTTAAAGAGGCAACTATTATTATTATTGTTAAATATCTATGTTTTTAATTAGGATGTACATATTTGTTTTGTTATATCTATGTAACAATAGCAAATCATGACTTTGCAGCTTTGTCGTGTCGTCATATTGACACTAAGTAAAGGTTGGTATATTGTACGGTTTTGAAGAGTTGATAAATGTAATACTAGCGCTGAATAAAATTAAATAAACGATAAAAACAAGAAATTCCACACAAAACGTTTATGAGCAAATGAAAAATAAAACTTGATTAAAAAAAACGAAAACGAACGAAATCACAACCACAGATTAATAAGAGTAGTACGTTCACACAGACTATAATAATTAAATCAAAGACCAAAGAATCACAGAGCCAATCTGGTTCTAGGTGTTGGAGCCGTTTTGTGTCTTTTTATTCTTTTGGTACATTTTACAGTATTTTTTAAGTTTTACTTGATAAAATAAAAATTCATTTGTTACGTGTTTGTACCAATAAATTCGTGACTATCAACTAAATTACGAGTATTATAAAAATATCGCAAGATATAAACAACATTCACCAATAATTCAAAGAAATAAGAGAATTATATTAATGAAACATAATTATTTAATAACATTATTTAATACATAACCAATATTAGATAACTCAATTCTATCTATATAACCAGGAACTTACCACAGATTCAAATTGCACCACAGAGTTATTTTTGGTTACAGAGGACGCTCGAATCAGTTGACAAAAGATACGGAAATCATGAGTAATACTATTATTATTAATAAAATTATTCCCATCTTTATTTCTTTTAGTATATAGCAAAATATTACATAAAAAATAGTACTTTTTTTTTCAAATAAGAATGATTACTGTTCATGTTACTTTATAAGTGGCCAAAAATGGGCATTGCCCTTTGGCACACAGATAGTTTATTATCTGGATTAAAGTATCCCTTTTTATCCCTGAAAAATGTTAAATCCTGTGGGATTTTCAAAAAACGAACTAAAGCGCGTACAAAGTTGTGGGCACATCTATACTAATGTTATAAAGAGGAAAGCTTGATTGTTTGTTTGTTTGCATTGAATAGACTCCGAAACTACTGGACCGATTTGAAAAATTCTTTCACTGTTCTTCACATTCTTCACAAGCTATATTATCAGCGAGTATCATAGGCTATATTTTATAAAGTTACGAGGGCGAAGCCGCATGCAACAGCTAGTTAGTTATAAAATAACGTCTCTTTCCGCTTCTGTCTGTTTCTCTGCTAACTTCTAAACTACCCAACGGATTTTGATACGGTTTCCACTAAACGGTCTCCAAACCGAATAGCAGAATAACTATTAAAGAAACGGTAATATTTGAATAAATATATTAAAAAAACATATACCTATTTTGTGTAGAACGTGTTTGGGCAACGTCTATTTTGGTTTGGCAGTACGAAGATCGCCGGGCCAGCTAATAGATAGTAACGAAAAGAAATTGAAATTGTCAAGCCATACCATACTCCACAATAATATTTAAACAATTTTCATTAACTACTAA
This sequence comes from Synanthedon andrenaeformis, assembly GCA_936446665.2. Classification (NCBI taxonomy): domain Eukaryota; kingdom Metazoa; phylum Arthropoda; class Insecta; order Lepidoptera; family Sesiidae; genus Synanthedon; species Synanthedon andrenaeformis. Next base: position 6,015,039 of record OW387780.2, on the reverse strand, counting down.
TATACATTAAAAAACCCTATCTTTGTCTTTATGAAAAAAACCTTTTATAGTCAATAAACCTTTTATAGTCAAACCTTTTATACTATTATTATATACCTTTTATACTTTTATAGTATTATTAGTTATAATACTATCCGCATTTAGTCAATAAAATCCAATGATTTATTCCCGTTTGACGTAAATCCGGCCAAAATGGACTCAATCCTGGTTATTTGGGTAGAGTGAGATTTAAGGGCAGCACTTAGTGGAACATCCATCGAATATATCGTCGTTGTAGGTAGGTAGGTTTGATTCGTAAATCAGGATCTAAACATTATGTAAATAAAAAGGAAAAAGAATAATAAACAAGACGTGTCCTATTTCATTTTGGCGTTTTACTCAAACTAGTGTGAAATGTCCGTGTGTAGACTTATTTATATTTGTTTGATATTTGCATTATGATATTATTATCCATATTATTTCTTATATTTTTTTTTATTGTTTTTAAAATGTTAAAAGTTGTAATCTATACCTACTTATAAGATCGTTTGTCCTGACTGACTATATCAACGCACTATGTTTATTTCATAACGTAAGCATCCGTTAAAAAGGTTTTATGAAAATTTAAACTCCGTGTGAAGCCGGGGGCGGGTCGCTAGTTTTCGACCCGCCCCCGGGTGCTTCACATTCGATTCCACTTATGCATTGAAAAGTGAAATGTTAATTTCAATTGGGTGCTTATTTTATGTTAATTGTAATTATCATATCTCATATGTATATGAGATTCCCATTTTGTATGAGAAAATTGTATTAGAAATTTCATACAAAAAACATGAATACCTAAGACACATAATTATTTGCTATTTTATGAATAGTTTGTCTTTGTTAATAACTACTCTCCTGGTCTGCTGCGCGAGTATCAATGAATTCATTAAAAAAATCTTAAATGCTTCTTCGTAATTGTATGCTTCTTCGAAATTGCCTATCAAAAAGTTGGAACACTGTTGGGACAAGGTCTGAATAATACAGTGCATGAGAAACGGTTGTGCAGTGTGTGCCCGGGCGCCGTTTCGAAAAAAAAGGCATAGAGCAATTAGATCACTAATCAATGTTGTTGAGTTTCTTCACCCTCATTTGTAATTCTTAATAATAACAGTAACTGTAGCACCAGACGGCAAGAAGCTGTAGTAAACAACGCCAACAATAGCCCATAAAATTGTCACCGTAAGCTTCTTCTGGTTAATCTTACCTCTCGGGCACCAATTAGCTTGAGTGCCTGGATCTAAACTTTTTTATTTTCTTATTAAATTCACTTCTCATCGCAGATAACAATTCTACGGATAATTCCGATTCCAGTAATTCGATGCAAGCTTAGAAGCGAGCGTCGCTCAGTTCGTGGGGTATCAATTTATCGAGTTTCTTCATTTTACCGATATGCCACAAATGATGTTCAGTTAAAATCCATAGTTTCAAACGGATCCACTGTCAATTTTATTAAGATTCTTCTCTGGGCAACTACGATGTTCATTTTTGAGATCAAAATATCTGAAACGAAAGCGAGTGAATCGATAACGCACAATGCATTCGTTAGTAGTGCCAGATCCGTATTGATATTTCATGCCATTGTTTCCATGGCGGAACTCATTCAAAAATAGCACGAATTTCATTTCAGTCCATGGTTATAAATGTAGTATGATGCAGAAAAAACAAATAATCAATAACCGAAAACAAAACAAAAGCATCAAACAAATCACCGATTTTGAAAAAAAATGACATTTCTTTATTTAAAAAAAAACCTTAACAGTTTGACATCTTAATCTTTACGAAGAAATAAAGGAATAATCTTCCTTTATTCACATCGCCGCCATTATGGTTGCCCATTAAATTTCTGTCCACACTCACAAATTATAGCGTTAAATATAAATATATTCTCGACAATTGCCCAAACATTTTATGAGTTCCCATGGACATAATAAAAGGATTATAAAGACATGTACACTTATAGCAATAAATTTTAAAGAGTTGTGTGCTCTTTGCTTAACTTTTGATAACAATATCTACTAAGTGGGTTATCTATCGTAATGTTTTATGATGTAACCGCAAACCTTCACTCATTATTGTGCCGTATTATCGCACTCCCTACGGCACAAGTACCTTATAAATGTACAATAAAAATTCAACGTTTTCCATTTAAAAAGATTAAGCCAGACGAATTAGGAATAAGTAATTTCCTTTACTGTACGTGTCAGCCATTTCTCTCTGTGTGTATTCAGGTGTCTTTTAAGTTTTGTAGTCGCTTTCCTAGGGAAGTGGATCATTGTTACTAAACAAATTTCTCTCTCTCTCCATATCTCAGTGCCTCTTCATTCCTGAAGATTGGCCGCAACACTTTGAACTTGTCTCTACGTAGAGCCGACTGGACCAGTTGATATACTGAGGCGATTCAAGTGCATTCGCGGATTTTTCGTAACCATTCAAAATTATTCCTTTGCCCAACGCGTTTCTTCCCTTCCACCTTACCAATACAACTAGAGCAGCATAAATATGTCGTCTCTAAGCACATAACCAAGATATGAATTTTTGGCTTTGCGCTGCTTGATGGTTGATAATGATTTATTCGGGGTTTTAGTTAGACATCATAATTATTTATCATTAGGATCTTAAAAAGGATTTATCTATGTTTTAAAGAACATAATCAGAGATATAGGTCCTACCTGATTTAAAATTCAGATACTGCTACAAATATTTTACATAAATATTTATAATTTATTTTTATTATATTATATATATATATATATTTGTATATAGCGGCAAATTTACAACGTGGCCTGTGTCGGGTTCATAATACGTCAACAAATGAAAAAGGTAACATTGAACATAACTGGTGATTTATTCTCACACAAAGGTACAGAAAATAAGAAAATTAATGTCATACAAATTATAGTTGTTTACAAAATGTTTGTAGGTACCTTCATTTGTTTAAACATCAAGATGAATTATGATCGAAATTTTGTGAATTCTGTGAAAACACAACCGTGAAAAATTGTTGGACAAAAGATTATAAAGAACATTTTTTTAAAAATTCCACGCTGTAATCACGGACTGTATATAAAGGAAAACTAGTTTGGACGTCGGACAATTCTCAGGAAAAGTTAATTCTATGATATAACTAGGTAAGACAATTTTAAAATTATTATGTTTTCTAAACATTTAACTTTTCTTTTTATGATACTGGCGTTCTAACAAACTTCAGTCGTGTGTTGTTGCAAGAATGACATTCTTCTTTCTTCTTCTTTTTTTAATGTCTTGGCTCCATCAGATTTTCTCCGATGATTTTGCCAGTGTCATTAGTAAAAATAGCAATTTGTAAGTCTTTTTTAAATAAAAAAGACTAAATTGAAATTAAAATCAAAAATAGCAGATCCCGAGACTAGTCAGTCAAGTCAAGTCAAGTCTAATTTTTCTAGAGATTTCCAAAACAGGTCCGTCAAGTCCAAAGCAGTCAGGTCAAGTCAAGAATGACATTAATGACAAGAAGAAGCTATTAATGGCTATGAATGGTTTCTCTGATTACACTAATACCTTCTAAAAAACTTGTCTTAGTTCGTAGAATATGCCCATGAAAGAGTATCCTATTTGACGCTATCCTTATAGCCAAAAAGTATATTAATAACAATTGTAGATAGAATTTTTACACTTCTAGCACAGCATAAATACTTAATAACATAAAATATCTAATAAACTGTATATATGAATTATTTCCTTAAAGTTATTTGCATCGAAAAAATAGTGGAAAACAGTACCTAAGACACACTGCGTTACGCAGTCGTTATCTGGGTACACCGTCTGGAAGCAGTAACCTCTCATTTATTAAAGTCATACGTGAGAATTAACAGCACATCTGATGTGTTTCAGTGCGAAAATAAGAGTGAAAATAAACCCTGTTTTTCTATCCTTATACTTTTCTTTACGCCTTTTTGCAAGACCAGTGATACCGCTGCAATCTCTCTTATACTTAATGCACGTAGGAGACATCCTATGACATGGGCTGTCAGTCAGCTAGTAATACAATAACATAATAATAATAATAACTAACCATTTAACATTTAAACATATGACATTTAGACTGATACAGTACATATATTTCTATACTCTTTTGACTCCGTTTTAAGTATGGCGCTATCTGTCGGTTTTCTTACATTTTCACGCCTATCAATATGACATATAAACTTAATTGTGATTTATTAAAGTTTAAAAACGCTTGAAAGTGACATTATGATATACCAATTGGCAACTACCCACAAAAAAGTACGGTAGTTACAAAAACACAATAACCCAACAAGTTTTCGAGTTTTATATTTGTGTCGTAAAAAAAAATTTTTTTTTGTAAAATATTACACCCAACTATGAAAAAGGTACGAGTAACATCTGTTTAAACGCAAACATACGCTGGACATATAATGGTCATACGTGAAAAAATTTATTAGGATCGGAAATCATTCATGTGGTGTTTACACGAACCGCGTTGTAGCCCACTACTTTATTATAGCGACCGTAAATTGTTTTTGGGTATTTTTAGAATCGATGAATATGCTAATTAAAAATATACCTAAAATGTCAGACACTATGACAAGACGTTCATACAGAGGGACATTTTTTGGCTGGCATACTTCCAGTACGTATTGGACAAGCTATAATTAAAATTATAAACTAACCACGACTTCCTATTGAGCCAAAACACGCTAAATCTGCTGTAAGTTGTTCAGGAGTTGGTTATTCCGTAGACTAGTTGATGCTGCAGTACCGGGTCATGGTTACCATGTCATGGAAATACCAACGAAGTAACAGTACACCAAATTTCATATCAATCGAACATGTGGAACATCGAAAATCCCTTCGCTTACTTGCAGATGGGCAGATGGTCTTTAAACACCTCAATAGAATCAGATAAATTATAGCTATGATCACGTCAGCTTTTAAACAATCTGTTAAAAACCGGATCAGAATCGGTCCATCCGTTTCGGAGCTATGATGCCATGACAGATACATAGACACACACGTCAAACTTATAACACCCCTTTTTTGCGTCGGGCGTTAAAAAAGTTTTGGGATATTTTTTTTCGAAAGCGTAAAAAGCGACATATAGACGGAAGCGAAATTAATCCCTTGAGTAACGTCAAACGTCAAAGCTTTATGGTTTCACGAATCTGGAATACCTACTTAACTTTATTGCCAGTCACTTTATTACATGTAAATACCAAACAAGAGCCGGTAATAAAATTAACACCATAGCTAAATATTGCAGGATTTCTTTGTTAGATTCCCGTTAATGAGGTTGAGGTAATTTGGGGCATCACTGACGTTAATCGATTGCACTACGAATATTTGGTACATTTACCTAAATCGCGCTCGCGTCAGTATAGTTGTAATCGAATCGACTAACATCCGGACACGAGGCGACCTTGACTTGATTTATGTTAAACTGTTGTTACTCAAACTAGATATTTCTTTTTCTAACAAAATACAGAAAAAAAATACAATATTTTATGACAGCTATACACTAAAGTCTATCGTCTTAAATGCATGATACGATTCTTCTTTTTCTTCTTCTTCTCTTTTAGTGTTTTGGCTCCATCAGATCTTCTCTAATGATTTTGCCAGTGTCATTTATAAAAATGGCAATTTAAAATAGCCTTTCTTAAAATAAAAAAGGCAAAATTAAAATCAAGGGTAGCATATCCCGAGACTAGTCAGTCGTCAAGTCCACAATTTTTCTTTGAGTTTTTCCAAACAGGTCCGTCAAGTTCAAAGCAGTCAGGTCAAGTCCTATGATACGTTTGACTTGACGTTTGGTGTCATTTTATATGACAGCCATACTTCTCAAGCAAAATGACACACATACACTGTCAAGTTGGCTTGATCAAGTCAAACTTATCATGCCAATTGGACGACAGGCTTTAAATCGATTAAATGCTTGCGACTTAAATCGTAAATAATAATTAGTCGCAGTTTAGTTGCCAAAAACAGGATTTTAGGATAAAATTATATATAAGATGGGATGAGGAAGATTTTAAATGGAAATCAAGTGAATTTAAAGTATATTAATAAGAATATAAAGCTAAAAAATAAACAAGAATTTATAACGGATACACATACAACAATTCAACATCATCGATATCACCTCATGAATGATGGACATAAGTCTTTTTAAATGAACGCTGTCATATTCATTCACTTTCATCGGCTCTCTTGAGAACGAGTGGTTGACCCAAGAGTCATTTCAATTCAACCGAAGTCTCCACTCCAAAACTGTCATCCGCTGCATGACAGTTATCAATGAATTTGGAACTCCGAGGAATGTATTTCGGTCCATGATTTCGGATCATTTCTTTCAAAGAAATGCCCTTTCCATTATTCCTATTGACTTGGTCTTGTTATAAGTTATCTTGTTCAAATTTTAAACGTCCAGAAACTTACTTGTATCTGTATAAGACTTTGGTTCGGTCCCAACTTGAATACGCCTCGATAATTTGGAATCCCTTCTATGAATAAGTATTACCAACAGATTGAATTAGTGCTGCGTAAATTCCTTAAAACACTTAATTATAAGTGCTTCCACTCAAGGTTGTCATATGTTGATGCATTAAAGAAATATTCCTTACCAAGTATAGAACAGCGACAATTGCTCCTGGATGCTATGTTCTTGTACAATATTTGTCATAACCGCTATGACTGTCTACCTAGTGAATAACATTGTTATCGATTGCCAAGCAGTTCGCAGCGTATATGCAATTCTTATAAACTATTTATGCCGAAGTACTGCAAAACTAACGCTGGTGAACGTGCGCCTTTATATCGTGTTATGCATAAGTACAATTGTCTATTTACAGGTGTTGATCCATTTTCTACTAGATCACGGGAACATAAAAATAATATTGTTAAATTGATTCAGTTTTATGATGCTTTGTTTTTTGGTGTACCTATTCTTTTTGTTATGTATGTCTTCTCTGTATAAAATTAGTTTACCAATTCTTGGAAAATGTTGTTGACTGTACTGTTCGCGCTTGTTTAGACTCTCGTATTAAGGCATTAAGGTATTGATGACGAAAAGATACCGTGTGCTATCCAACATTTAATATATTTCTAAAAGATGCATATATTGATATTGAACTAAAATGATAGCGGAATAACCTGAATATAGAAAATTAACTTTCCTATAAGTGCTTCAAAATAATTGAAGCGAACTGAGATTTACACCGATTAGTATTACTATCTGTATTTAATTATCTATTTAAAAATAAAAATAATAATAAAACAAACTTGTCTTTCTTTTAATTAAATTATATCGATAGTGCGATACCGTTAGAAGCAGGTAGAATAATCGCACTGAACCGGCCAAGGTTATCTCAAGGGGTTTGCCGTAATGATAATAATATTACTCGTTATTGGCCTCACAATTTTTCTTATCGAGTATTATACGTACTATTCTTTCTATTATACTCATACTCTCCTTCTAATAATATAATTGGGAGAGTAACTCGTCTCGATGATTAAACAATTGAATCGATGACAGGAGATCAATCAGTTTTGTGTGGAGACCAGGTCATCAATTTATTTTCGTTTTAACCGTTGAAACTTTACCATTAGGCAAGAAGAAATTATAGATTTTACTGGCAAAATATAGTGTAATTTGGTAAGTTTTATAAATCTGAAATATTCACCATGTACTGAAATTAAGACACTTTTAGTATCAATTCTCCAAAATATTTTCACTATCGAATTCTCCAAAAAGTTAACAAAAGCAATATACATTTACATGTTTTCATCTTCATGTTTTACATGAATTCGGTTGGTATAGAGACAACTTGGGACGGGCTTCGACCACAGATTAATAAGTAGTTACTACCGTAACAGATAAATCACTCCCTAACAAAAAGACCATCACAACTTTTTTAAATGCCTACCGTTTTGCCTCGCCAACTGCTTAGCGGAAAAATATACCTTATAGTTCAAACGTTGAGTTGTTATTGCTCTGCAGCCGCACGCGCCCGAGTGACATTGAAGTAATAGTAATAAAGTCAGGGCTACTACTACTGAGTTTTTCTAGGCCGTCCCAAAATACAAAGCTAATTAAGCCGCTAGTAACTATTTATTAAGTAATTAACTAGTAACTATAAGCTTACAACTTCTCAGTTCAAGTTGATCAGAATAACATGATTTTTAAGATGTAAATAAGTACTAGTAGGTAACGAGCAATGATAAAAAACCTTGTAGGTACCTAAAGGTTTTCATATTGGTAGGTACTTATTCCTATTTCCACTGACGAGACCAAATAAAAAAGCTTAAATTGTGTATATCATTAGTCCACAAATCCACACAACACAAAGTCGACCAAACATCGAGTTTTGATGAAATAGTCGGAGAGCTCGCTGCTAAATTGTTCTCGACATAAAATTATTTGGCGATACATTATTGTTCTATAGTGAAAAAAATTTTGAACAACGGCGGAGAGTATTTATGTAAAGTATGTAAGTATTGAGTAAAGTAAGTATTTGTTATGTTACTAAATAAAACTGTTTTTACAGATTTAAATTGTGTATTGCTTTATAACAAAACCCGTTCGACCCCGACGACATCGTTTCGACACCTTTATAGCAGCCGTGGTAGTACATCCTTCCGCTGCACACGTATTACGAGGCATAATACCTATTATTCTTTCCGAAATGTAAATCAAAGACACGGACACAATTACTCCTGGCGGAGATCAAAGAAGAAAAAAATAAATGTGAATGCGCGCGCTCGCGTCGGTGGCAACCGCGTGAATGTGTACCTTGGAAAGTACAGCGGCGCGTAGGCACTTAGCGCGCGCAAGTACATGAAGTGAAAGAGGCCTGCTTCGACCTTATCAAAATCTAGTCTATTATAACAACCTTAACTGTTTTTGCATTGTTCGTAGATGAATTTGTTGATTATGAGCATCTTGGCGTTTATAACGAAAATGAAATACAAACATTTAATGAGGATTGCAGATATTTTAGATTGCTTTCAATTGATCAGAAATCAATGGTTACGCGATTGGGCGTTATGCCAATACCTAAGAAACAATACCGACTGCACTGACTCAGTTTCTCCATTAATTAGCTCACTTTTCTGGAAACAATTAAATTTCGATTGACCGTTTAAAAATATCAATGCAGAAAAATATCGGGATGTTTTTTAGGTTTATTCCAAATAGTCCAATTAGTTTGGTTCAACCGTAAAGTAAACTGAGTGTAGTTTATACCTATTAATAATTTGTATGTTTGTAATGAATAAACTCAAAAACCCACCGGACTGATTTTGAAAATTCTTTCACCTATTGAAAGCTACGTTTATCAGCGAGTAACATAGGCTATATTTTATAAAGTTACGCGGGCGAAGTCGCGTGCAACAGCTAGTGAATGATAAATTAAATGAATAAAGAATATTGTTTACAATTGTTTACAATAACAACACAGTTTCTAAGTTTTACTTTGAAACGACTTAGGACACTGATACAAGTGCGTGTTTTTGTCAGGCACGCTGCACTTCCCGCCACGCTGCACGCTCAACAGAAGCGTCCACTGAGGCCACAGTCTTATAATTGAGTTTGCTTGAACCTTGTACAAATCAGGTAAGACACAAGTCTGTGCCGAGTCTGTGCTATCTATGTCGCCGATGCTCAGACAAAACTAATTGGAACCCCTTAGTATCAAAGGAGTTGTAGTCTGTTTGTGTGTTCTACCGGCTATACCTACTGCAGCGAGTGCTATGTTATATAAAATTGTTTAAAATAATGCCTACCCCCTCCCCTACCCCATGATTTTTATAATAAACATTCTCGAAAAGGTTTTTTTTAATAAGAATTCTGAATCTATATCTACTTATAAAAACAACGCATAGCCGAAACTACTAAGTATAGAAAGCTAAAATTTGAAACACAAGTTTAAGTATTTTATTAAGGGCCAGTTTTATAACGATCCGTTAGTTAAATTTTATATCAAATAGACGAAAAAAAGATCTAATAGTATAATATAGTGTATTATAAACAACTGTTCGTTAGTCAACAGTATAATTTGACAGCTAGCGTTTACTGCCTCTTTACTGACTATGATAAGGTCGGTTTATCTTACGTATCGTTTATTTTGTTATTTATGTAAATAAATGTGTTTGTGACGCGACACTTGACAGTTCTTGACAGACTACAACGAAACCATCGACAATATTTATAAACTTCGGCGTATTTTTACGGGCAGCTACCGAATGTTTAATTTCTTTTATAGAACCACCGTCAGTAAACGTTATTGACAGACCGTTAACCGTTCGGTTACTAGCACTGTAACGAACGGGAAAAAGGTATGTCGTTTATAAAACTGGCCCTTAATAATGTAAGCATCAGTTAAGAAAGATTTTTTTGAAAATTGCAACTCTGTACGAAGCGGGACGCTAGTTTGAAGATACAATATATACATTGCAATGTTATAAATTAATATATATGTACAACTATCTGATTATTATATTTTTATTTATCACAATATTGTCATATAACAAGTATTATTAATTAAAACTAAGAAATTAAAACTACTCACTAGAAAATGCTATAAGTAAAAAAAATGCCCCAGGCCATCTCCATCTGGTAGAGTACCTAGCAAACTAAGGGCATTGACTCGCTGGATAGCGAGGCTTATTCTTTGTGCCAAATAGTTGCCGACTCTGGGGTCGCGGGTGGTTTCCGTTAGTTTTTTTGAAATTTCTCTAAAAAGTTTATGTGCACCCGGGCCCCATGTGCCTAAGGTTTCAACCCCAAACGGATCAAATATGAAATCTCCGCTGAGGTTCTCATACTTGCGCCGCTTGAGGTTCTCCGCATGGTTTGCGGCTGCGCCAGCAATACTAGAAGTGCCTTGGAGGTGGGACGGGGCAAGCGTATCGACACAAGTAGCATCCCATACAAGAGCCCGTCCCGCCTTCCAAGGGACCAGTGTCATTCCATCCGGTCTCTTGCCATCGTCGCGAGCCAGGCCAGAGGGTTCCAGTATAGCTGGCACTCCGGCGGTGACAAGAGCCCGGCGAATGAGATCATTTAAAGTGTGATGTACAACTATATATTAATTTAAAACATTGCAAATGAAATAGGAAAATAAATCAGGAATTTAACTAAAAATGTAAAGAATAAATATGAAATTGTTAAAAAATCTCAGTTAAAAATTATTTTTTGCTAAACTTATATTCTTACGTAAGTTACTTACTTATCGTAAACATTTATGTTTCTAATTGAAGTGTTTGTATTAGTGATGTAACGAATATCCGCATTCGCATTCGCATTCGCAAATATCTTTGAATATTTTGCGAATATGAATGTGAAAGAAAAATACAGAATGTGAAAACAATATTAGGTAAATTAAACAAGTTGATTTACTCATGTTAAGAAATAACTAACAACAGTCTAACCTCAAATTTCACAAACTCATCCGAGCCCAAATTTCAAACATACAAAAATACCGTTCTACCAACTTAACAACGCTAATTTCTTTATACCTCTAGCGCCGCTGTTACCGGAAATATTATGAGCGTCGCGCACGGCATATTTTGAATCATAGATAAACGGCGCTAAATTTAAAAACTGAATATTCGTATTCGCATTCGCATTCGCGAATGTCAACAACAGATGACATTGCGAACGCATTCGCATTCGCGAATGCTTAAAAACTGGCATTCGTTACATCACTAGTTTGTATTGCTAATTAGGCGGTTCATGTGAAAAAACTGACTCAGATCGGTACCGTTTTGAGGAGTATGAAAACGAATTTATAAACTTTTCCACAGCACTAAGTTAATTAAAAAATAATAAAAAATTCAATTAAATAAGGAAATACTCAGAATAATAACAAGATGTTGTTGATCAAATAAGGTTGTTGAGGTTTGTATTAAAATAAAAACTGTATCCCGCACTTTACGACATACAAATAACAATAAACAACCCTTTAAAAAAGACATAAACTTGTAAGTAACTGTTTCCATTCTACCCTTCGTCACCAAAAGTGTCGAGAAATGTACACACCATAGCTATATCTAGCTGTGAATTTAGCAAGTTATTTACTCTTAGGGCGTTTTCACATCATCCGATACGATATCGGTTGTCTGGCGCCGATAAGAAATCGGGACAAGTAAATTAATATATGAAATGTACACGCCTGTGGCTATCGCACGATAATGTTTGTATGTATGTGTGCTATACGATACGAACTACACGAAAGTAATAAAAATTCCGAGATACGTTTTGTAGCGTTTTAGCACAATGGGATGTATCCAATACTGTCTGTAGACCTCTCGTCTCAAATATAATATCTTTTTCGTTTTAAATATAATAGATACAGCAAATGAAGTTTTCTATTACAGTTTGGCCTAATCGGAACGATTTCATCCGAACGATTCAATTAATTACATGGTATCAGATATCGGCTACGCTATCGGCTACGACGCAGCGTCCGGCACCGATATCGTGTCGGATGGTGTGAAAACGCTCTTCCACGCGCTCGGCGTAAAATTTATTAAAATTCCTTCCATTATCTCCCGTTCTTTTACCCATATTACTTCGATTTATTACATTTGACGTCTCAAGATCCTATACATCAATTTATTATTACGAAAGGATTTTCGAAAAGGAATATACTAACAAGGAAAGTACGCACGAACTCTGATTTCGTATGGATTCTTAATTGACGTAAGAAATTTGATGTGAGAATTTATAATATTGCCTTATCACAATCGTAACCGTCTGCCCATAAGGTGGAAAAGCGACCTGAAAAGGGCCGCGGGTCGACGGTGGATTCAGGCTGCTTCTGACCGGTCATATTGGAAAATTATGGGGCAGGCCTATGACCAGCAGTGGACGTCATGCGGCTGAGATGAATGAATGAATGAATTAATTAATCAATGAATGAACATTGATAGCTCACAGTCAACTAACATTTAATCGCAAACAAAACGCCGAATGAAAATTCGTCCATATTTTGTATGAGGTGGTTATTAGGTATTTAACGATTCTACATGTATTCGCCGTTGGGATCAGAAAGGATTCGAAAAAAAGGTATTTTCTTAATAAATACCTCGTAGTATACTTGTGGTCTAAATAATAAATATAATAATATAGTTACAATGTCCTGGGTATAATACGTATACACGTTGTTAAGGTGGTTTCTCTCGCTCCGAACAAACTGCAGCGCGGATAGATGGCGCTGATTTTTAAAATTGATGTTTTTAATTTTTTTTTGAATGAAAATGAGCATATAATTTAAATGGAATAGGGTAGGCGGTTAAAGTGTAATATTAGTAATGTCTTTTAGTATATTTCAAGTATATATTAGTTTTAAATTACTTGTAATTGGTAAGGACAATATCGCCATCCCCGCAGTAGTCACTCACGCACACTTTTAAGAACTTATTACGTACTAAAGTGTTTGCCAATTTCGTCGGCTAGTTAAGACGCGTGTTAGAGCCAGCGAGTTGACTATGCGCTCACAATAAGGAAACACCGGTTCCAATCTGTAGGTCCTTTCTTATTTCTTTTTTTATTATTTTTTTGCTTTATAATTACAAAACATCCATACTCATATACGAACACCATAAAAGCGAGAAGCAACTGCGGAACGACACCAGTGCCTTCTGAATATATTTTTACTTCTTGTAGTAGATTATATTTTCTTTTTCTTTGTATAAATATAGGTGTTTTTGTTTGTACATAGGTTTTATTTTGGAAATTTTCTTTGTTTTTCGAGCAACAAAAACCAGCGCAGGTTATATCTGCATTATGCTGAGTTGGAGCCGCTTTGTGGCTTTCTATATGTTGGTGTTTGTCTTTTCATATGTTACTTATGTATGTTTTAAATGTCCTTTACTACCAATCAAATCTTATTCTATTCTATAAATGTGAAAGTAACTCTGTCTGTTTGTTACCTTTTTACGTCTACTCAACCGATCATCATGAATTTTTGCATACGTTGTCAGGGATACCGGAAAGGACATATAGTACCTTTCGTCCAGAAAAAGGTACTGTTGCCGAGGGATCATATGAAATTATAAAAATTAACACCTGGCAGAAGAGTTATAGCAATAGAGATATGCGTTATATCGCTTATTTATTTTTAAATTTGAACGCGGACGAAATCGCCGGCACCAGCTTGTCTATACTAATATTATAAAAGAGAGAAGATTTGTATTTTTGTATGTTTGTAATTAATAAACTCAAAAACTACTGGGCTGATTTTTTAAAATTCTTCTACCTATAGAAAGCTACATTATCAGTGAGTAACATAGGCTATATATTATTTATAAAGTTACACGATGAAGTGACATGCTATTATATTTATAAAAGACTAGTTGTAGTTGTAGTTTGAGTTTATTCATTATAAACATGCAAAAATACAAATCTTCTCTCTTTATTATAATAGTATTTTAGTAAAAAATGATAATAAAAAAGCCACAATTTTTAATAGGTACTTTTTATTTTAGGCCCTTAGAAACCCAACAAAAAAAAACATTCAAATCTATTCATTATGACAGGATAAACGTCTAATTGTGCTGAACTACCAATAGTTTTTAGCACCAATGCTGTGATGATGTCATCTCGGTCCATCGGGATGTGTCGGTCTTCTTCTGAAACAACAGAGAATGTTACGGGCGTATATAATATGCGAGAGCTAACCACTAGCGGATTAAGAAGATTTACATGGGGTCATTGTATGCCTGCCTATGAGCCACGTCAGGTCTATGTGAGAACCGACACCGGTTGTGAGGAGGTCCACTCAAATTATTATTTCAATTGATTTATCTTACAGATTAAATTATCTAAACTTGAAGAACTGTTATTTGTCTCTAAAATATCTGCTAAAATACTCTTATTTTGTGATTTTGAGAAACCGAGGATACAACCTTACTACTACCGAATTGTTTCTGTTTACAACATGTAAAATATTTTGATTTGTAAACAATACTTTTGCCTGACAATATTAATAAATAAGTAATAAAAACACTGATTTTGAAATAAGTAATTAATTAGTATGTTTTTATTATTACTTGATGTTGCATATTTTAACACTTTTTATCAATTCATGCAGCAAACTTGAAATAAAGTCAATCTTTTAAATTTAATTTTATCATAAATAAGGTATACCAAGTGAGGTATAAGTCTTATTATTTAAAAAAAAAACTAAAAAATGTGATTAGAAATTTTGTCCTTACATGTAAACTTAATTTACCTTACAAACTTTCTTTCCTACTTGTTTAAATAAATAAATAAATAATAAATGTACTTATTCAATAAAGGTATGTTACCAATATAAATAAAATGCTACTAGAGTACTAGAGCTTGGCTTGTTAGTTTGTATAAATGCAACAATAGTTTTTCAATATAGAACTATGTTCAAATGCATTTTTCTCGTAGATTAATTAGCACTATAAAGTTCCATGTTTTTAAAGGATAGAAAGAAAAATACATAGAACTTTGTGACATTCATAACTCAGAAAGTGCAAAAATTGTAATATAGAACCTTGTAATAGTGAGCCAACGATATGCCATTATTATAGCCTCCTCCTGTTCCCGATTCTTGGTGGTATCATGGTATACCCATTGGTATTCCGCCGTAAGATGGCCCTCCGCCCTTCCAAACATTGCCTAATGATTTTTCAATACTTGATTGCAGAACAGTTCCATAGTTTAGATACATATAAACACTAATAAATGCAACTAATAAAAACTCAGATTAATAAATTACCAAATAAATAACTTATTTAATAATAACTGAGATAATAATCGTGAGCAATATTATCAATTATAAATAAATAAAGTGACGTTGACACTACAGACAAATGGGTTCAGTTCAGTGTTGCCGTATCTATAAAGACTTCTTCCCTAAACATATTTTGCTAAAATATTTATTTTAGGTATTTCTATTTGGAAAATAAAATTGTAATATTACGTCATATAGCCGGGAGTCGTTACAACAATTATCGTTTAATAATTATATACCTAAATAAATTGATACAAATATTAAACCACATACAAAACAATTTGAAAAGTATAAATTTTGTATCTGTGATATTTTAAAATGACTAATATGATTGGAAAGTCATAAAAAGATTATTTACAATATACGAAAGATAACGAGAAACGGATTTTTGTTGTGTTGTATTTCCCCTTATTTCTTGCTAAAATGTTTGCAGTTAGCAACACAGGTGTCCAGTCGTCGAAAGAATAGTCGATGAATATTGTAATGAATGTAGACAGTGAACTGTGAAATAGTGCAATACCTTCTATCTCGCTCTGACTACAGCAATGAACAGTAGTAGGTGTTGAATATTGGCAACTATGCGCGGACGGCGAAGTGCGATCTGGCAACGTCCTTGTTTGCTATACACGTGATCGTAGCTAAAAGTGTACGACACTATCGGTGTTCACTCACACATTGACAAAAATGAACAAAAATTACGGTCTCATTTAAGCTATTTATCTATTGTTTTCTTTGAGGAAATATAATTTGGCGGAAATAGGGATTAAATTAAACGCCGTAGGAAGTAATTTCAGTGTAAAATTTTGCTTCGTTTGTTCATATTTGGTAAATTTTATTAGTATGAAAATCGAACCCCCTTAAAACACGATCGCACCATAAATATTTCTACAGAGCGTATAGTGTAAGGTAAATAAATATTAGAGGCCAGCCATGCTGGTTTATGATTGCAGTATTTTGGTGAAAGTATTTTTGTGTTAGACTCCGCTTCTGGCCACCGAACGTAACATAAGATTCATTATTTTATAGACGTTATACGTTGATTAACATGAAACGGCAAATATTGTTGCTTGGCAATTCTCCATAAATTTTTATGTATAAATAACATGTAAATGTAATTTTTTCATCAATTAAACAGGCAATGGGGTAGCACGGTTAAAGTAATTCATATTTAACGTTGAAAATCCTCATGGATACCCACCCGGCAGCGAAAGGAACGCTGCGGGGTTATGCTGGACAATTCTTACTGGCTAAGACCCCCTAACATTAATGTTAGGACTACCCTAACATTGGTTGTATGAGAATAGAAATAGAATACGCAAGATATTTTTGGTTTTTTTTTTTGAGATAGAGTTTTATATATCTAAACCGCAGTGTCTGCAATCAGGTTTCAACTGTTTTAGTTGTCCTAGGTAACTAGGAATTTCCTATAAGTAAGTAATTTCAATGTTTAGCAGCCAATATATGGGTTATTGACCTAATTATCATTAAGACTGAATCTCAATATGAGCAGCATGCCACCACCACAACGCTTAGCATGTCAGACGTCATATGTTTTATTTTTTAAAGCGGACGAAGTTGCGGCCACCAGCTAGTTATAAAATAAAGTCGCTTCTAAGCCATCCAACAGGTTTTAAAACGGTTTTCACTAATGGAAAGAAGGTCTCCACCTTATTTGTTTACATAATTTGCAGAAAAAAATTACATCCGTGAAAAGCTGGGGGCGTGTCGCTAGTTTTATATATATTATGACTGACGCTTGAGTTAATCAATATTATCTGAGAAACATTATATAATCGGAAAATTCTTAGAAATAACAGTTTTGATTTATATTTGATTACAAAAAGAATGATATCCTGAGTTTCTTTCGGGATTTCTTCTCAGGCAGGATCGTCATCATCTTGGCTTTTTTTCGAAACCCTGGTAAATTAAAATTTATATTGACTATCATAAGAGTTTATTGGCGAAACCTATTTGATAAATGAATATATTGGTTTGATTTTGATTTACAATTTAAATAATAAAATAGCTTTAAAAGCGCTACAAAATAAAACATGCAATACAATTTTTAAAGTACTTACTGAGTGAATCGCGCCAGGCAACGGGTTGCAGGATCGATCTAGCGCTGTCGGGTTGCACCGGCCATTGAAAACAACTGGTCCCGGTCCTTTAGGTATTACTCGTATGTACCCAGGTAACTAAGAGCACTCTATACACTTCCTTCACAATACACATACACGTATTGTCGTCAACATCAGATTTTCACTTTAAATTCTATGCTCTTATCACAATTAATTTCACATTTACCAAATAATGAAAAGTTATTTCAATACTGTGATAACGCAAATATTCTGCATCGTACCTGCAATTTTGTGATAGTAATTTAACAGATAAACTGGAATTATACTCATTTATTATGTGTATCGATCCGGAATGTAAATAAAAGATTAATCTTTTATCAACAAACCTTATCGAAGATAACTTTGGAGTTGAATAGTGGTTGGCGTTTGAAGCGGTCGGTTTGCCACAAAGCTCTGATTTTAGATTTAATTATACCAATAGCAGGTTCTTCATTAATTCAATTAAAAAATTGAAATGGATTAACTTTAATAAAAAATGTATATTATACCAGTAAATAAATAAAATCTCCACAATAATTATCAAAAATTGTTTAGTTTAGGTAGGTAGTGAATAAATCATAAATATTTATTTAGTGCTTTTCATTTTTAATTCAACCAAAATAAAAATAAAAAGTTATTTATTTTATATTGAAAATAATAGTAAGTATTACTTAGGAGGTAAGTACTAATGAAAATCTTAGTCATTTCAAAAATAAATATGACACAACGTGGACAAAGCATAGGTACTCTTAGTAGGTACAAACTGTTGACGATTTTTTTCTGTCTTGGCACAATAGGACGGACAATAGCAAATCCCAATAAAAAAAATACTTAGCATTAATATGGAAAGAAATTGTAAATTGTATGCAAAATAATAAATCATACAAAATAAATCAGGCTTTATTCAAATATAGCCTGTTGAATATCAACAGAGGTGTGACCACTTTCTATTGTCGGACGAATCTGGGTCTAAGTGAAAGGATGCTCCCATTGTACGCGTGTTAGATGACTGACAAGCGTATGTAGTTTTGCCAAAACTTACGAGAAATAAATATTCGACTTACCCGAGGGGCTTGACCTACTTAAAGAAAGGGATTTCTTCGCGGAATGTTTTCAATTGGATATAAAAGAAATGTTATTGGGAATAACTGTTGAGTTTATGGCCCACTAACAATATTGAATAAGGGTCCATTATTTGATTGTAGAAATCTGAATATAATCTTACATGTTAAAAAATAAATAAAAAATAAAAATTTATTTCACTTATTGAAATTAACAAACAAACATCGAAGAAACACTCATCAAATCTTTCCGAAACATAAACAAAGATAGATTATGAGAAACGAAAACTTCAATCAAACTTTTCAATTTTATTAGTTAATTGAAGAGTCCACGAACAAAAGATAAATGTAACTTTGCTTTTAAGCAAATGCGAATAATTTTTATTTAAAAAATTAAACACGCAATCAATTAAGAAGCAAGATAGAAGTTATTACACTGATATTCGACGCGTGCTTTGGAGCGGAAAGCTCGTTTGATTTCGAACACGCTTGACGCGAAAAGCGCTTGCCACAGTGACGTGTGACTAGTAGCACCGCGTAGGCAACAACTGTAGCGAGTCTCTGTGAGCCGAGGCGAGGGCGGGCGGCGCGCGACGCAACAGATACGCCACAGGTTGGGCGGGCGGCCCGGCCCGGGCTATCCCTCCCCACCACACCGCGCACACGCCAATTTACATCCTCATTATCGTCTTCAAGCCATTGTAACTAACAACGGTAAACGCTGACGACTTCGCGAGCTACCCTCGTTGCTCAGGTGGCAGGAACTGTTTATATATTTAAAATAAAACTTCATAAACTTTCCTCTTTAAAACGTGGACGATGAATATAAATGCAATAAAATGTACAACAAAACTGATAACATAACATTATGAATGCAGATAAAAATGTATTGATATGACAGTTGCAAATTTTTGATCGGCTTAGTTTAGACGCTTGTACACAACAAAATTAAATATGTAAAATGGGACTTAAAACGTATTACTTTTTGATTTGTTTGTTAATAAATTTTTTTTAAATATTAATTATTTATCTCATTATTATTTTTATTGTTTTTGAGAACTGTTGTGAACAAATCATAGAATAACACGTACCGCACTAAATTAGTTGGGTATTGTTGTTATTCTAACACAATTTTCTAAGAAATGTGTCTTGGTTGATCATCTAGACATAGTTTTTTTTAATTTTTTATATAAGGCTGAAAGTGCGTTGCCGACTACAGTAGGATTAAGGATAAGGGATTGGGAATGCAGGGCACAATGTGTGTCGCAATCATTTAGACAGCCCGTCTGGCGGCAGAATGTTATCACTCTCTACTTCAGGCACATTAATTAAACCACTTTATGTTGAGTCCCAATACTTTTATTGACCGACCGATACATCAGAACTAAAATTCCACGTTGCGCGAATGCATTCGTTCAACAGACTTTAATATCTTACCACCGAATGAATCTGAACGAATGAACACCTCTTTTTGAATCGTCACAGAGCACTTTTCAATCAACTTCAGTCGACATAAATAGCAGATGCTGACAAGAAGACAAGCGTGAAGCGTGAAAACATGTTTCGCTAATTGCGTGAAGGATGCCAGACTCCATTTCCTCATTCCTTCCTAGCCCTAAAACCCTACTAAGGTCTGCATCTCTCTTGTAGAATCTGTGGCGTTGCTTGTGTTATAGGCGACGGTAGGCACACCTACCATCAAATGGACTATCCATCTATCTGACATAATAAGGTTTCTATACACTATGCGAATTAAAAATGTCATAAGTTCAACAAGATCTATCTCTATTATTAGACTTTTGTAGTAGTAGCCATTGTGCCCGACAGTGGAGCACACTCAAAATGTATCTTATTGAAAAGATTTACTAGAATATTACGAACATAATACAAACTATTTATGTGTGGTAGTCTTATGATAAAATTAGACTTTTGTTAAAAATCCCACGCTTGGCGAATTATAATGTACTTACCAGATTCCTAATCAATAATATTATAATTGCGAGTGCGTTTGTTTGTTTGTTACGCTTTCACGTCGTAATTACTTAGGGCCAGTTTTATAAACGACATACCTTTTTCTTGTTCGTTACAGTGCTAGTAACCGAACGGTTAACGGTCTGTCAATAACGTTTACTGACGGTGGTTCTATAAAAGAAATTAAACATTCGGTAGCTGCCCGTAAAAATACGCCGAAGTTTATGAATATTGTCGATGGTTTCGTTGTAGTCTGTCAAGAACTGTCAAGTGTCGCGTCACAAACACATTTATTTACATAAATAACAAAATAAACGATACGTAAGATAAACCGACCTTATCATAGTCAGTAAAGAGGCAGTAAACGCTAGCTGTCAAATTATACTGTTGACTAACGAACAGTTGTTTATAATACACTATATTATACTATTAGATCTTTTTTTCGTCTATTTGATATAAAATTTAACTAACGGATCGTTATAAAACTGGCCCTTAATCGATCATATTGAAATTTTGTTTACACGTTGTCAGGGATACAAAAAAAACATAGGGTACCTCTCATCTAAAAATAAAAAGAAAAAATTCAACACATGTCAAAAGTATACAAGTAAAAATAACACCTAAGCAAAAGGTTATTTCTGACATTTTCACATTTCAACCAGTTTACGCAAAACCTTAACGAATTATACACCTATACCATCCTCAGGTATCACTCTGTTGATGGATGAAAACCGCATAAATTCATTCACTATAGGTGAATGAATTTTTAAAATCTGTCCAGTAGTTTTTGAGTTTATTCATTACACATACAAAAATACAAATTTTCTCTCTTTAGAATATTGGTATAGATAAGATAAAATCACAGAAAGAGCTTTCACAGGTAAAGCTATATTTACCTATGATAAAAGTAGAGCTAAGCATTCTTGTCAAGAAAACAGTTCGCTACACAATTTTGTTATGCATCCTTTGGTAACTTCTTATAGTATCGTTCACATTGTAGGTACTGTATATCTTCATAAAAAAAAACTTTTTTTACGGAATAATGATATAGGTACTTACTTGTTATTTCTAGTACCAGGAACTAGAAACGAGTAGGATATATTTATTTCTTAAGATAAAATTGTTGAAGCAACTATTTTTCTTAACTCTTTAAATATTCTTATGAACGGACCTATATTAAGTTATTATAAATTTTCTGTGAAAATACAGGTAGTAGCGTAATGAATTAAATGTTTTTACTGCAGAACCGAGATTGTTCGTGCTATTTAGGTATAGATTGGATGCTAGGAAGTCGGTCCGGAATAAACTTACATAAATATAAATGTATTCCGGACCGACTTCCTTTTTTTGCTTGGGAAAATCTGCGAACCAGATCCCCAGTGAAAAAATCCTCCTTAGGTATTTAGAAAAAAGACTGACCTAGAACTGTTCTTTTCTTTTCTTTAAAAATCTGATTTTGTTATAAGCCTGTGGCACATGTTATACAGCTTCATTGCCCGCTGCTGAGCGTAATCATAGATAAGCTCTGAGGATCATCAGTTCCTATTATGTTGCCTCGAATCAGTGTTATCTATAATATTTTCTAGCACACTTGATTCCTACACTAAATCCGAATGAACCAATGAATAACTAATTATAACCGGTAACACTTTATAAGAAAATGATGAAATAATATAAATATTTCATTTTTTAAAAACTATATGCCTTAACATTAATTACTTAATAATACTTAATGGAATTAATTAAACTAGGCGGCCAGTCCACTCTGTCAATAAACATATTATCACAGAGGAGCAACGTGAAATTACAACGGATTGTATTTCTGTGAGTGAGTAAAGGATGCCAATAACCATTCCCTATTACCACAATACCACATACCTATCCATTAAGATATGAGGGTCAGCAGAAATGCCCCTCTAATGCTGCTTAACTTTTTAATAGACTCTTATAGGTAACCTTTGGTACTACCAAAAAGCAAGAGAACCTATTTGCTGGGCTTTATTAAAAAAAATGTGATAAATAATGGACAAAAATTATAAGTTTCCTATATTACAATTCAATTTTTTCCACAGCTTAGGAAGGCTGATCGAAATTGAGGTTTTACAAAGTTTATAAAGAATTCTATTAATGTTATAAAATTACTATTCAATCCGCGTTATGATCGTACAATGGATTGTAACTAAACCTGATAAAATATTCAGAATAATAAAATTGGTGGCGATGTTGATTATATAATTTATGTTTTATGATTGTATCATACTATAATTTTTACTTATAAGCTATATATACCTACTTACATCAAAAATCAAAATAAAAAATAATAAAAAATATTTATTCATCAAATAGGTTTCTCCAAGAAACTTATGATAGTCATAATAAATTTAAATTTACCAGGGTCTCGGAAAAAGGGCCAAGACGATGAAGATCCAAGAACTATGATAGCCAATTAAGAAGAAACCCCGAAAGAACCATTCTTTTTGTCATCCTTAAAATAATAAAACAATTACAAATACATCAATTAATTATACACACAATACTAAACATATTATATGGTCAGAATCGCTTAAATCCAGGCTTGCGAAAATGTCACAAATTAATTTCAGTTTTTAGTTTGCACCCAAACTTAAATATGATAGCTCAGAAATGTCATGTTTTTTATGTTTATCAATATCTAAGAATTAATCAAGGAATTACGTAGTATGGAATTGGTAAGCAGCTCCCGGTGGCAAATGAGCTCTTAAATAAATAAATGAAGGTTTTCGCTACGATAGCCTTTACTTAAGTTTCAATAGAAATAAGGTCAGATACGAGTACCTAACCATCAGTTAAGTTATAAAATTAGTTAATACTCATGCGGATTATTTATGGCTAAACTTATATTTATTTATTTGCATATGTATTACACAAATGCCTGTAGCATGTGTAATATGATAAAGACTGATGACGCAAATATGTTGCTCACTTATTTAAATATTTTTTGTTTGTACATTTTAACGTGACAGCGATAAAAGGGGCCTGCGTATGTATTTATTCTGTTTGTTTTTGTTGTAAAAAATAATAGTACTTCCAGCGATTCGCGTCCCATTAGCGAATAGTACACGATTTAGTACAAATGTTTGCATTTGACCCTTGTCGATAAAGGCTGTTCAGAAGATTGTGGACGTATCAATTTCCATTAGGAAAATACTGTACAGGACCCTAACGTCAAAAAAGTATTTCTATTTGTACAAACAAGTTTGGAGTAACAACACACGCAAAAGACGATGCCGTTGTGTTTTGGTCTGTGAATAAGTTGGCAAAATGTATTCCCCATTGGGAATGGCTTTATCCTTTATCTGTCAAGACTAACAGCGTACTTGTATTCTGCTTGGCATTTCTTGCTTTTATAGGCGACGGTATACACAACCATAAAATGTTATAATAGAATAATCACGTATACTAGAACAATAATCACTATGAGATATTCGCCCGTTCGCCAATCTGTCTTTTTCTTTTTCAGCACCATAAGCAAAGCAAAGAATCGTTGCCATCAATTGGTGAAATTGTTACCATAATTCTACAGAAAACACGATAAATTTATGTATAAACAAAATCTACGGGGCAAGTCGTTAAAAAAATCGACAATTAATTTGAAGGAATTCGTCTGATAACTCAAGTTAAATTAAAATAGGTCACAAAAATTTAGTATATATTCATTTCAAATACATAGGTATTTGAAATAGTACGCCACCTACTATAGGTACTATGAAATTTTCATCTCCTGTAGCGTCCGCGTCGACTGTAGGTAATAATGTAAATTCATTTTTCGTTCGTTTGCACCAATTCTGAGCGAAGCACAAACGACAGATGCTCCTTTAAAAGAGTTTATAAAGTTCGAAAGAAATATTTAAAGAAAAAATATCTGTAAAAATATCGTTTAAGTACATATTATAAACTATGTACAGTTTAAAATATTGAATTTTTAACATTGTGTTGCTCAAGAGATAAACTGATAAACTTACAAGTAATATTCTTACTTAGAAATTTCTAAACACTGGTCGACTCCATTAAGTTGGCTTTGTTTCTTAACACTTTTACGGAAAATAAAGCAAACGGAAAGCCATTTACATAAATGCGGTCTTTTCAGGGTGGAGAATAAATTTCATTCTCTTCCCTTTTTCATTGTATAATACAAGTAGGTACGTATAGGTACTTGTATATACAATGTGTATGTATATACCGTAATTATTTTCTTTTTATAATTATTTATTAAATGTTATAACGTTGTAATAGTGCAAATAAAGTGTTTTTGATTTATTTCATTTTAAAATATAGGGTTGACTTACTTAATACCGAAAACTAGATAAAAATAAAACGAAATCTATCAACTACAGAAAATCATAGCGTGCACAATCAGATCGTAGGTGGCTACCGTCGCCTATAACACAAGCAACGCCATAAGTGCTGATGGGGTAATGGTACCTAAGACCTCATTACCCCAATAAGTATGCAAGTTGCGATGGCTCTTTAATGTGTTGAAGATGGGCGTTACATAAGTAGGTAGGTGGGTATCTTTATAGATAACTAAGTAGGTTAGCATACAATAAATGATTTCATAAATTAAAATTTCTTCTTCGCAAATTAATTGGCTTCATGGGGCTTCTCGCAATTTCTCTTTCTAATTACTTTGACTTAATTGGTTTCAGTGTACAAATTACTCTATATTTTACGATCTCTAATCAATTCGATTGAATGGAAAAGTTTTTAACTTTACTTTAAAAATTGTTCAAACAATTCAAAAAGATTTTTAATACTAAATATTTATAAGTAGTTTTTTTAAAAATTGTTTCACAATCTTGCTGTCTTCGAAATCATACGAGATATTTATCATGACAACAATAGACATTGAATATTAAGTATGACATTCATGACATTGACAATGAATGCAGGCTTTTTTAAGTCACACAGAGAAATGTGAGACTCGCATGCATGTGCACACATTTCTCCGATGAGATAACAATTCATAAGTAATAATATAAATGCGTGAGTTTGTTAAAAGGGTCACTGACTTCAAGGGGAACATTGACACATTTTGGGGCTAAATTGACATTGGTTTAAAACAGGTCTCTTGGTGTCTTTATAACGAAGCGCGGGAAGTCCCAGAAAATCACAGCGATGCATCCACTGTGTTGCCATAAAGATGTGGCGGGGGAAAAGGGTACAAAAAAAGGGCCATCAAAGGACTAATTGTACTATAGAGATAAAAAAAATAACAAATATCGCAGAAACGCGTCATAGGAACAAAAAAAAAACCTCAAAAATCTGTCAAGTTAACCCCGTTTGACGGCACCTTTTCACGCCCGATCATCATGAAATTTTGCATACACGTGGTCAGGGATACAAGAAAGGACATGGTACCATTCATCTAGTAAAAAGTACTGTTTCCAAGGAATCATCCACACTAATCCGGCGGCAGTTACCACTCCTTTACAGAAGACCACCGTAAAAATAATAGCATGTGTGCTGCTGTGATTCGATGAGTGAGTAAGGGATGACACGAGCCCATTTCCTTTCTAATCTCTTATCCTTAATCCTTTTATGGTCGGCAGCAGCACCAGTGGCGTTGCTTTTGTTATAGGCGAATTTGAGATAGGTACAATTAGCTTACTTTGAATTGACCCTTTCTATGAATGCACTGACGAAAGATACTCGTTCTAGAGGAAAGCGTTCGGCAAAAGCAAATACGTACCTATAGGTATTTAGATGCTACCATAGACATAGAAAATGAACCGAGCATTCCCTGTACACCTGTAAGTGTAAAGTAAATACGGACAGAAAAGTGTGAGAGAGACGAAACGATTGTGGGGCCAGAAGTTCTATCATTTTAATTGGTCGTCGAAGTTACTAAACCTACAGGAAAGAGGTATTATAAGAGGTACCACTTTCTAGAGAGTGGTCACTATGTCTATGGATACTACATACGGCATATTGCGTTCTGCAGTCATAAGCTGGGCAGCACGAAAGATAATCTTGAAATAAAAGCAAGTGTGCTGTTCTGTTTTATCTTTTACGTCACCAAGAGCTGCAGCTGCGCATTTGCATCCCTTGTTGTTTGTTGTGTTTATAACTAAAGCTACCGTCAAGTGGACTGTCAGCCTGCCGAGTTTGTATCATAAAATAATCATAAGGTAATTAATCATAACATATATGAATAAAAGAGCAATGTGATCTAATAATTATATTAAATCACAAAATCACAAGTTTAGTAAATTGAACATTACATGAAAACAACTTAGTGCTTTACATACTTCTCGCAACTTCTAATAATGATTACATATTAACAATAATCTTCAAATAAAATGCATTGTTTATGACAATAAGTAAAATCATACATTAAAAATATTGTTTCGAAATCTTTGTCTGAAAACATACAATAAAATAGAAATTTTAGGAATTATCAAGTTCTCAAGTTTTTTATTTGAACAGTTGGTGATGTTATTTGAACAGTTAATGTTAATCAAAACATTTTTCAATAGCTCACGTTAAAATATAAAAACACTTGACGATATTGACAGGTTAGAATTTAGATAAAACTCAGTCAATATTTACCTATTTTAAAAATAGTTACACCTGACATGTAGTTATCGCAATATCGATTTTTACTGATAACAAATAGAACTTAATTGTTCGTGTTAACACCGGTTAGTTAAAATTCTTTCCGTTTTTTTCAGTTCTTAGGGAAATATACTTTAACGTTTCTTTAATTTAAATTACCAATTAATAAATACAGGCCGACTAAATAGCTGAAATTGCATAATAAACAATATAGGATAGGTATGTTTTTTGTATTCTGAATATAAAATAAACATATTACAATGAAAGCCCTGGACCAAAAACTAAACCATCAATAATAGCAAAAACATTTTGCTTTTTAATTTCAATGACTTCTTTGAAAATTCAAAAGATTAATACTTTAAAAGTAGGTAAATGTAGAGACTTAAGCCATTGTTTAGGGCAAACGTTTTACAAAATTTCAATTTTCAACTTTGTATTTAATTATAGTATTTACGAAATTATTTTGCCTAAATCACATTTAGGCATTAAAAAAATCATTTTCTTCTTTTTCTGACATAATCTGATGTAACGTGTAAAGAAGGCACTAAAATTTGCACTTTTCAAAATTAATTGTAAAATACAATACTTTAAATGAATAGAACCCGAATGCGACATGCATGCGTCATAAAAAAGTGCAAATATATGTGCATACTATATTTGTCATACCACTGTGCATTTTAAAATTTACAACTAGGTACATTTAGTTAGACTAAAAGGTCTTACAGTATTCTAATTTGTACTACACAAAATGCATTAATCCTTAATGAATATTGTCTAGGTGAGCATATTATTGTATATTCCCAATAATATCAAAAATCCCTAACTGTGTTATTGAAATATAACAAAATGATTTTTTTGTATAAAAAACTTCACACAAACTACACAATACATTTTTTCACTGTTCTCACTAGGGATGAATGTGAAATTTACAATAAATTTACTTAATAAAAAAGTCACTTGATTTTTTTTAATTAATAGTATAAATAATGCATATTGACTGAAAAACTTTCCGAGGTTTCGAGAGCCCTTCGAAATAAATAAAAAACCAGATATTACAAATTAGAACCTTCTACATATACATAAAAAACACTGAACTACATATACATAAACTTCACTGGGGAAGGAAATTCCAACATTCAAGACTTTCTTAATGTTTTCAACACAACAAAGCAACAATTTAGGTGCTCAAGTTTCGGAGATGTGGTGCAGAATGAATTTTAGAGACTGTCAAGTCCAAATATACTTATATTGCGACCGTTAAAGAATAAAAGGTAAATAATGAGAGAAAGATAACGGGAAAATAACCTTCTTTATAACTCATTCAAGCTCTGAAACACAGCAGAAAATTTATTTATATTTTTCATATTCAAATGTCTCAAAATTGCTTCCCATTTTGAGGACAATGCTTGTTAAAAGTTGAGTTTGATGTATGTACCTAAAATGACAACTTGGACCTGGAGAATTCACTATGGACCATTGGGACATGCAAATCATAAAAAAGAAGGGCCAAAAGCTTATATACTCTAGTGTGGAAGTATAGGCAGTGTTGTGAATATTTGCAGTTGAGATGTAAGTAGTTTTGTTTTTAATATTATGTAGAATTCTTTTATAAAATTTTTTTAGTGTTGTAACACTAAAAATTGGTGATAAAAGTGATTTTCAGGTTTATTAAATACCAAACGGTCCAAAAACTTAAAATACATTCATTCTTTTAGTACTACACGATTCACGATTTAACATATAATTGACATTCAATAAGATTTTTTTTATTTAAAATTATTGCCATAAACATAGCTGTAAAATAATAATATAAATTTTAATACCAATAAAAATGTAAACATCCATTACATGTAATATTTAATTTTGTCACTCCAAGAAACAAAATACAAACCTAATTAGTATACCAATATGAAGTGATTTTAAATCTAATGCATTTAATACAAGAAATTAAAAAACATTGGATAGTCCAAACATTACATGGAGGACTAAGTTATTACACAAAAAATAAGTCTCTTCAATAAAACATTTTGCAAACATTTAGCTACAGAAGAACTATGTAAACTATTCGATGCTTATATTTTTAAACATATTTAATATGTTTTACAATGAAATAACTCAGAAAAAATTAAATAAATATATAAATAAAGTTCTAAAGTAACTAATCTAATAATGTAAAATAATAAGTGACTATACATCACTAAAATCCAGAAAGATTACGTTTAAATTGTCTAAAGGTTAAATAAATGCTCTTGTAATGGACTATTAAAAGATTGGGAGTGAACTTGTTCAATAACATACAGTATGCTTTAAAATGTATTGATCCCAATAAAAATTATAAAAGAATAATCTGAACTTAACATAAATATAATTAAAATAAATGCTCACTAATGAAGTGTTATTTTCTTACAATTATTAACATTAAAATTAGACATAAAACATTTCAGAGTTATATCAATTTGCAGTTAGATAAATTAAATTTCAGCACAATTTTATAACTTATTATAGTTTTATAATTGAGAATTCCATATATTATGTTTGTTAGACAATTAGGACGAATTAACTATGCAAATATGCATTGAAGCGAATTATATTTTGTGTAATAGTGTACAAGTATCTTTTCAAAAAATATTAACATAAAAATGGCAAATCTCACATGTCCAAATCAAAAATGAGATCATTCTTAAAAGACACCTCTAAATATTGACCCTTGTTCAATTTGTCTGGATTGTACATATCGGTGTTGTGTTTAATATTTTCTGATGTCAACACTTGAGATTTTTCTCGAACATCCTTTGATTTCTTACTAGTATTTACCGACTCCCAAATGGCAGGATCAGACTTCTTATTATCATTGTTAACAAATTTCAAAATATTATTATGTTTATTTCCAACATTTTCGAATAACTCATCATCATTACTGGCAGTGTCACAGCCTATGTCAGATTCAATTGTGGTATTTTTAGGTTCAGTCTCTGCGTCAGATGTGTCTGCGAGGCCACTGTCGTGTCGTTGTTTCAATGCGGACTTCAGTCTTGGCTTCGATGTCTGCAAACACAAATAAATATGGTTATTATACAACGCTGTTATGCTGATATGCTGTTGCACGCGACTTCGACCGCTTAGCCTATGTTATACTCGCTGATAATATAGCTTCCCGACAGTGAAAGAATTTTTCAAATCAGTCCAGTAGTTTCGGAGCCTATTCAATGCAAACAAACAAACAATCAAATATTTCCTCTTTATAATATTAGTAGAGTATAGATCAACACTTCTGTTGTATCATATTGTCTATACAAGACAGAAAGTAATGTTACAAGATAATTTACATGTGTACCACACAGCTAAATTTTGTTTTAAATGTTTGTTTATTTAAATAATGTTTAAATAAACAATTAAATAAAATCTATAATATAAAAATGAATCCCTAATTTTGTCTTCACTCATGGATAGATTGATAATCAGGGAAGGTTTTTAAGTAAAAAAAAATGCACCCGGGCGAAGCCGGGAGCGGACCGCTAGTATGAAATAAAAATATTTAAATAATTTTAATCAGGGCATCGCATTCTTGTGAGGTGCAGAGTTAATTCTGTATTGTACGTAGAACTGTTGTAACTGTTAGAAGACGACCGGCGGCTATAATATTATCGAATCCTTATTGTTAAGGAATTCTTGTAAAAAAAAAATACATTTATATTATAATATTGAGATTTTTCATTTATTAGAAATGTTACAAAACATTTTAGTTCAATTTTCATTTACACAAAAAATAATTACTTCGGAATTTAAATGGCAGTAACTATTTTAATTTTGCCAATATTAAATTCTTATTAAATGGACATTTTTTAGAGCACCTGTACTTAAGTATTTGCAATTCTTCTCATATAAAAAGTAAATCAAAATTGGATAATATTAAAATATTGTCACTATGATAAATTATATTTATTTATTTATTTTTATTTATAGAAAGCATAGTCCATTCAATTGCATTGTATTGAACAGCTAATCTCTTTAGACATAATGATCAGAAAAGAAATTTGAAAAATATTGATGTTTATAGTCACAGAGCGGAGAATTACAAAATAATTAAATGTCACTAACACGAAATCTGTGACTTACTTACTAAGATTATATTTTTAAAATAACCTTAGTAAGTAACCGTTGTTTATGTGACACCTGTATAAGTTATTTTCCAGATTGTCGCCTACATAAACTTGTTTTGTTGCCATCCAGTTTATTTATATTCTTTAAAAAATGTAAGCTAAATTTTCTTACCTCAGACCCTGATATTTCATCTTCAGCTTCACTTTCACTTTTACGCCGTTCTAAGTTACGTTTTTTACTTTTTTTCCTTTGATTTTTCTTTTTTTGACCTTCGATTGATGAATTGTATCTAAAAGAAAAATGTTTATATTGTAAAAAATAGTAAAATCATTTATATTGAATCACTCATTCTGTTTATGTGATTATGTTGATTGCTAAGTTTAAAATACACATCACTTTATAAAATTTTCCTTACACACCTTGAAAGATAAAGATAAACCTTGATAGATGTTGACATCAATCAAATCTTACCTATAAAATTGTCTGGCGATAACATCGTTGAATCTAACAGTTTTCTTCAAGCTAGATTCTTCTGGGATGCAGTCTGAGCTAATATAATCAACCGACGATGCAATATCTCCTACACTCGATTCGGAGAAACTACGCGTCATAGACTTGCGTAGAATACTTTTTGCACTGCTCGAAGAGTTATTAGTTTCGATCCACACAATTTCCTTCTCGGATGAAATGGGTGACATGTCATCTTCATCAATTTCTAAATCATTAGAAGAAACAACAATATTTGTTTCATGACCCAAATTTGTAACTTCTACAATGGGAGACAATTTTTCATTGTTAATGTTATGATAATCTTCTTTTTCTGTTTTATTGCTTTCAACTTGGGACAAATCAAAGTATTCACAATTCATTGAATCTTTAGTTAAACCAATTTGAAATTGGTTGGGAATTGTTCCTGCAAGTTCTAACTGCAATATGACATTGTTGTCCCACGCTTCGCCTTCTGCATTATCAAATTGAATATCTTCATTGAAAGCAATGATTGCTCCATAATATGCAGGAACAAAACCAGAGCCAATTGTTGTAAATTTTATATAAATTTCATTTTTATTCTTCTGCACATGAACAGAGTTCGGCTCTGTGTTTTTAACATGGAAAGTGAATGCTACATTATCATCCAAAATATTGTGTGTGTAAGAAGGCAAGACATAGGCAATGGAGGGATCAAAAAATGAATTAACATCAGAACTAGGACTTCTCAACTCAGCCGTTTTACAAACGGGAGTGTTTTTAGAAGTATCAGGTATTTCAACAATCCAATTGTCTTTGCTATTGTCTTCATCACTTTGAGAACTTGAAGTTTCTTCACTTTCAACGCCGCTATCAATTTTTAAAGAACTGGGATTTTCACTGCTATAAATTTTCTTAATTACTGGTAATGTTACAATTAATAAATGTTTCGTTTTATCAAATTTGGCACTGCCACATTCATCATTCACGGAATAGGGGAGAGGAATATTAAGTTTGTATTTAGCTGGTTTTTCAGATGTTAAACTTAGAGATCTTTCTTTGACATCGAGAATGCAATCTTTAGTTGATGACATAAGTGGAAGATTTATTTCCACAACAAGTTGAGTAGGTATCGCTGAATACTGTTTGCAGTCTTTATTGTAGGTGAAATCTTGGAGCTCCACACTTTTTTGTTGTTTTATAATGTATATTGGTACAGTATATCCACTGTCAGATGAGTGATAAACCTCTTTTTTTACTTTAGGTTTTGTCTTCCTTTTCTGTGAACTATCATTACTTTCCTTATCTATATTGATGTTATTTGAAGTGTAATTATGCTGCGGATATAACTTGCTCATTACATCCTCAGAGAGGCGGTCGGCCTCTTCTTCTGTAGGTGGTTTAAAATTTGGATCCTCTTTTCTGATAACAGCAGAATTAACAAGACCCTTGTACGATGATTTAGGGAAACGCAAGTTATTTCCATCTAATTGTATGTTATATGCCTTCCTCAATCCGTCCAAGGCGGTTTTGTTTACTAATTCCCTAAATTGTTTGTTGACTTCCGCCATGCGCAAAGTATATGAATGGAAGACGACATCGTATATAACACAACGTTGCTTCTTACTGTCGAAATCTTCTCTCGGAGGCAGCATAGAGTATGGTATTTCCCAATTCATTCCTTTTTGGCCGTTAACCTCTTGAATCTGGTAAGACGGTTTACCGACATTATCATTCGTGCAGATATTTATAAACGCTTTTCTGTCGCCTGCGACACTGGTTTTAATGACATAATTCCCCTTGGGATTGATGAATGTAACGTCGTAGCCACGCTCTTTTTCCAATTGGGTCATTTCTTTTTGATATAAAGCTTGATTAGCCGGGTCACGTACTTCCTCACAATATTCGGCTAACATTTCTCGAAACTTCTTATTCTTCATGGCATCTTGAATGGCTTCAAGATCTGAGCGCGTGAGAGTAGGTTCTTCATCTCGAGGCTTTACCCCAGTAGCCATTTTATCTAGGCAATGTTGTTTAAAAATAAATGTAATAAATACTACGCAATGATATTATATTAGATATTATTCAGATTTTTCTTCAGCTGACTGTTGGTTGATTGAGTGTTGTTGACTGATATGGACTGATAGTCTGATAGAGATAGATAGATATTATACTTTTTGATATTATATATGAGAATTGACATGTTATTAACCACAGACCACTCAACAGATATCAGAACATGACAGATGTCAGTGACCGGGGTAAAGGTAAGGAGGCCCAACTCTAACCCCGGTCACTGACATGCGTGCAAACATTCTTACATTGTACGAATCTTTGCACGCATGTGAAGGAACGTGACATTCATTCGCAAACTCAGCGAGTACGCAAATGGGTTCGCATACTCATATGCGAACGCGTTGAAGGTGAAGATGATTTTAGTGCAGTTTAGTGTTTGTCCAATCCATGATCAAATTCAATTTACGCCACTCAGTACACGATACGAACTCTGAAAATGGTAAACGAGATGTCCGTTATGCCGGTCACTCACATTCGCGCGAATACGCGAACCCACAAGTGTAGGACGACATTTGCAAATGACTATGCGAAGTTTTTGCTACATTCGCGCTTTTCCGTGCAGTGTCGGTTTTTTAACGCACATCAAAGCGCGCGAACCTCAAACCTTCGCGTAGTCTCCCACACATTCGTGCAAGCATTCGTGCGACCAGTTTCGCGTACGATCGCGTCGAATACGCTCAATTGGGCCGCGCTGCAGTAGAATTGGGGCGTGGCGCTCTAGTAGCATTTTATTTCAGATTAGATAATAGTTACCTACTTCGTAACAGATTCATCACTAACATACAAAAGCTAAAATACGTTATATTAGCCTACAAAAGACGCTGCAAGAAGAAAGTAAGTATCACTGCTTTTTGCGCGGGAAATGTACAGTGTGTGCATTCAGTCTCGCTCTAGCGTGCGACGGCCCGCTGCCGGTCGGCTCGCCTACGAGATACTTAGCGGAAGGTACTTACTTATAACGCTGCATTGCGTTAGTGACGGGGGCCTGATTTTATTTACGGTGGTTTCATGTACTACGAAATCAACCAATCATATCAAACACCAATGCTATACTAGCGCCATTCTGGTCAGTTTATGCTTTTATTATTTAATGCTTTTAGCTTGCCATTTTTTAAGTTTAACAGCCAGTCCTCCTTACCTCTAGTCTCCATACATTTTACGTATTAAGCAATAAGTTTGTCGATTTGTTTTCTTTCATTTTTTTTTTGGAATAGGAGTTGCTGAGACATTGTGATCAATTTATTTTAAATGTCTATTTATTCTTACTTATTGTAATTCTTACTAAAATCTAACTATATGCTATTAATTACACTTAAAAAAATATTTCTTTAACTTAAATTTTAATTTTTAATCGTTATATTTTTACATAGTAGTACTACTTAAATTACTAAAATATCTGCAAAAAAACCGCAAAATTATGTTCTTATTATACAATAACAACATAATTTTATGTTCATATAAATTAGGTTCTTTTTAAGCATATTTTTAATCAATCCGGTATTTGCCTGTAGTACTAAAAAAAAAAGATATTTTGCATATATAGTTAGTTCAGATGCTGGGAAAAAATAATAACATTTTTATTTTTTTAAATACTCATTTTTTATTTAATATTAGGGGTTAAAGTATGAAATTGCCGATTTGTACTGAAAAATAAAAATTCGTTTTTTTTTTAATTTAACATATTTATTTAATCAAAATAATTACCATTATTATCTATACATTGCTGCCATCTAATAGGAAGCTCATTTATGCCTTTGCGATAGAACTCTGGTGATCTAGATTCGACAAACTGTGTGAAAGCATTTTGCACTGCCTCCTGAGAAGAAAACTTTTTATCACGCAGAAAATTGTCCAAATCACGAAAAAAATGGTAGTCCGTTGGAGCAAGGTCTGGCGAATACGGAGGGTGACGAATGGTTTCTAA
Organism: Synanthedon andrenaeformis; assembly: GCA_936446665.2. Lineage (NCBI taxonomy): Eukaryota > Metazoa > Arthropoda > Insecta > Lepidoptera > Sesiidae > Synanthedon > Synanthedon andrenaeformis. The sequence continues at coordinate 5,978,942 of OW387780.2, read as the reverse complement.
TTGCAGTTCCTGTAGAGTCTGCAGATCAGTCAAATCATGAGGCACCCATTTTTCATATTTTTTTATTTTATTGATTTGACGCAAATGAGTCAATATTGTTGGTAAGGTAACGTTAAACCATGCCGCTAATTCCTGGGTAGTTTGGCTCGGATCGGCTTCCACCATCTCTTTCAAATCATTGTTATTCACCTGTGTGGGCGGTCTTCCACGTGGTTCGTTCTTCAAATCGAAGTTTCCATCACGAAAGCGTTTAAACCAAAATCGCACAGTGCGTTCATTAGCAGTCCCCTCTCCAAACGCAACATTAATATTGCGAGCTGTTTCTGCCGCGTTAGTTCCGCGTCGGAACTCGTATTCAAAAATCACACGAATTTTCGAAGTATCCATCTTTATTGTCTAAGCTGAATAAAAAAAACAACTGAAAGTTGATAATCGAATGTTGCACATTTTTTAAAAGAAGAACTACATAGGTACCGTATGAAAAAAGTTTCACTCAAAAATCTCAAACAATGAAGGTTCTATGTCAATTCGAAGTACCTATTACAATAAAACGGCAATTTCATACTTTAACCCCTATTATTTTCTTAAAATAAAAATTAGATTTTTGGTCTGTGTGTCACGTGACCGTAAACGCCAATCACAATGCGTGACGTCAATTTACTCAAACAAATGAGTGACAAGCTTCTTTTGATTTTAAAGTGTTCTGTGGTGAAACATGTCAACGAACGAAGTGTCAAGTCGGAAGTCGGTTGTTGTTATTATTTCGGTCATCGGTGAAAAACGTTATTTGTAATATTTTACATAATATTAGAAAAGGCATTTAATCATGAAGAAAAATTTTATCAAAGCGAATAATTCCAATTTACCACGGATAGACTCTATGATGGTGGCAGGTTTTTTCGCTGCGAATCCTGATTTTTGTTCCGCCGAGTTTAGAAATGTGAAAACTAGTATGTAAGTATGATCGAGTACAAGAGGACTAATATTCTTTAGAAAATCTTGAAAAAAAAAACCTTAGTCGAGGAAAACAGGTCTTGCAATATAATGTTTATGTTATGACAAATAACATTTTTTAAAAAAATTTTAGGTCTTCAAGAGAGACGTATGGGGACGACGCCATCGGCTACGTGCAGTTGTGCCGAGAAAACGAATTGTGCATAGTAAAATGCAAAATATGTCCAGAACATAAAGTTCATAATAAGCAGTATGATCTCACTCTGACTGTGGATGAAAAAGCCGACCAGGTTGTCAGTGTAGAGTGCCATGACTGTGTTGCCTGTCAAGGAGGGTGTAAGCATTCGGTGGCGTTTCTGATGTGGGCACACAGAAGAAGTGAGGAGCCTTCTTGCACGTCTGTACAGTGCTATTGGAAGAAATCCAAACTGGCTCAGGTTGGGAGTACATTCAAAATGATCACAACTAAAGAGTTATCAAAAAGAAAACTTCCTGTGTGTAGTACTGAAGACAGAGATGTCTACAAATTATTTTTGGCTGAGGCAAAAAAAAAGAAGACTGAAAACTGCCAATTATTAAAATATCAGCCTGATTATGAAGAGAAGACACCACGAAATTTGTCCTTACATTATTTATGTGCAAAATTTAAAAAGTCTGATTGTAATCAATTTTTGAATTTGATTGCTTCTGAATTCACAGAAGAAAGTGTAAAATCAGCAGAGATTGAAACAAGAACTCAACATGAAAGCCGGTTATGGTATGAACTAAGATATGGCAGGATAACTGCATCAAAGGCCTATGAAGTCGGTGTAAAGTGTTTGATGGTACATTGGTAGATACTATTATGGGTGCTAGAATACCAGAAACTACAGCAATTAGGAGAGGGCGTCTCTTAGAAGCGAAAGTAAGAGACACTGTGGAAAAATATGTTGGGAAAAAAATTGAAAAATGTGGTCTGACAATATCAAAACAAAATCCTATGTTTGCAGTGTCTCCTGATGGTATTGTAAATAACGACATTCTTATTGAAATAAAATGTCCAGTAAGCCATCAAGCTTACCTAAATTATGTTAAAGATGGAGAAATTTCTAAAAAGTGTATGTGTCAAATACAAATGCAAATGCATGTTACTGGCAAAAAAAACACATATTTTTGTATTGCTGACCCTGAATTTGAAAAAAACAATTTTGTTGAGATTTATACAGTGGCTTATGATGAAGCAAGTATTAAAGACATTTTAAGTGTACTTTTGCATTTCTGGGAAACTACTATATATCCATTACTTTACCGAAGCACATAAATAATAGGTAAATTCATAGGGCACACTTTAATATGTTTCTGGAACTGGCCACTTACTAAACATTATTTAAAAAATATTTACATTTGAAAATGGAACTCTTTGGCTGTACAATAGAATACAGTTTGTTTCATCTGTTACTTGTTTTTTTTTATGTCAAAGTGCAGACAGGCTGACGATCCACTTGATGGTAGGTGGCAACCGTCGCCTATAACACCAGCAACATCATAGATGCTGCAAGTGTACTGCCGACTACAGTAGGATTAAGGATAAGGGGATTGGGAAGGGTAAGACATGGGCTCTGGCATCCCTTATTCACTCACCGAAACACATGCTGTTATTTCACAGTGGTCTTCTATAAGGGGGTGGTTACTGCCGCTAGACGGCCTGCGGCGCCAGACTTGTTTTTTAATTGTGGCAATTTAAAAAAATATATATCAGTACATGGATCTAACTCTACGATTTTAAGTGTAATTTAACAGCTCAGTAGAGCTTCGCTTGGCTTCTAAAATCATTTTTGAACATTCATAGTACCTAACTTTTTCTTATTCATTTGGGAAACTTTGTGCACCCCACGTAAAAACCAATTTCAACAAGTTTTTTCTTTTATTTTGATTAGTTATTTACAATGAATGGTGCCTATTTTAAAATTACTATATTGTAGGTCAAAATATTAAGCTAACAAGTGCATATATTTTGTATAATTTTTCAAATTGCTACATCATACATAAATGACACTATTTATTTTGAATAAAACCAATTTCAGCAAGTACATTGGTAGGTATATTTTTGCATTGTTTTATTTAAAATTTCTACATCATAATGTAGGTTATATTTTGAAGAGTTAACAAGTGTATTGGTATATATATATTTTGCACTGTTCTATTTCAAATTTCTACATGTAAATGGAACTACTCATTTTGAATAAAACTCATTTCAACAAGTTTTTGTTTTATTTTAATTAGTCATTTACAAAGAAAAGTATTTTAAAATTACAATATTGTAGGTGAAATTTTTAAAAGTTAACATTGAAAGCATTGGTAGGTTTGCTTGCCTTTTATGAGACCCGCAGGAATATAAGGGGGTAATTACATATTCCATACCAACCCCACATTTTGGAAAAATAATAATAAAGATAACTATTTCATTTGTCTTTTTTCAAATTCAAAACATTTATTCGTCAAGTTGGTTTACAATAAACGCTTTTATATAGGTCAATATAGGCATTATTTACCAGGGTTTCAGAAAAAAAAGCCAAGATTAAATCGTTAATTAGGCCACAACTTGAATATGCTGTTGCTATTTGGAATCCATTTTACAGTAAATATGAGAAAACTTAGAAATGGTACAGAAAAAGTTTTTGCGTTATACGAAATACAAATTTTATTGTAAAAGTTTATCTTACAAGTCACTGTTAAATAATTATAAAATGCTTGATTTGAAATCCACACGACTGCAACTAGAAGCTTTGTTACTTTACGGCCTTTGTAGTAACAAATATGATTTTATAAATATAATGAACAGAGTAAAATATTCTGTGCTCTCGCGAGCTCATGTGAGACAATACCGTCAGTACCCATTTTTTGCAATGAGTCTGACCGATAGGTTTGAAGATGACAATAAAACATACATAACATGAGAGCTATGGTTATGTAAATGTCAGTGGTTTTTGTTTCATCAAAATCGATGCAGTATTTCCAAAGTTATTAGCGCCGAAAGTGGCGGTCGTTATTTAAATTTTCAAGTACGCGCGCGCCAAGCGGATGACGTCACACATCGATAGGAGCACAGAACTGACGAAGTAGGTGGGCGTTTTTCAAAAAACTTGTCGGTTATTAAAACACCATGTCCGGTACAAATTTAGCATTATGATATATCAAAAATATATTTTGTAAACTTTATGGCCTAATTTTATGGAAACACAATATGTGAGCATGCTAAAGTTATTTTATAAATATAAAAAGCTCTCTAAACAACAACACAGAGCCATAATTAAAGTAGACAAGTATATTAAAATTACTGTGTCCAACCATTTCTTCCAAACTTTAAAGTCAAATTAGTTTACTTTCTACTATTCAGACAGACAATGTTTTATATTTTCTGGAAACATTTTGAGTTAAGGAATTGAATTTTGAACCTAATATCTAGTTAATAGAATATAAAATAACAGATTATCTCAATTGTAATTTGTCCACAAATTTGACTTAATATGGAAAGTCCTAATAGTCACGTTGATTGTTTGGACTGTGGTAATAAAAGTAACAAAATAGAATTTCTTTTTAAAATAATGGCAACATTATAAATCTATCGGAGTTGCCATTTTGCTTTGGAACTTCTTGCAATCACAACGCGACGGAAAACAATTTGCGAGCGTCACACTCATAGTCCGTCGTGCTCCTAATAGCGACGTCCTTTTGCTAGGTAAATAACTGTTGATTTATTATTTTGCTTTAACAGGGTTTTTATTTAACTAATATGTTACATTAAACAAAAGTTGGTATAGTATTTATTTCGTTATTAAAGCTTAAATGAAATTTAATTCTATTGAAGTCAAGGAATCGTCACATCCATTTCGTCACGTGATATATAAGCGGAACATTTTTGTGACGAAAGGGAATCCTTAGGTCGAGGTTACACAGTTCGAAAAATAAAATCAAAGCCGAAATATTTTATTTTCTAACTATGCGTTATTTTAGCTGACTTTTATAAAATTTTATTAATTCAGTTACAAAAGCAGCAATCATTTGATGTCATGCTGCAAGAAAATTATACATTTAGATTATAGATCGAAACAAGAAAGAATTTATTTTATAAAAGCCAGTTTAATTTACCATGATTCGTACTACAAAATAGTTTTAAAATTTACAACTATAGCTCTTACGGCTGCAGAACGAGCAAAAAGATACAGGGAGAAATTAAAAGAAAACCCTCAAAAGTATGAAATACAGAGACAAAAGCAGTTAAAAAGGCTAAAGAAAAAGCAGAAAAAAATAGCAGATCTCTCTGAAGAAGAAAAAAGTAAAAAGATATTAATTTTTGTAATGTGTACTCCGCCTTACTTAGTTCCTAATAGTGACGCCACATTCCACATGCGTTACTGTCCAACATTAGCGGTGTATTAAAATTATTTTCAGCAATAAACAAATAAAGATAAATATATTGTTTTTTTTAGTTTATGATACTTTATTGAAATAGGTTATTCTTTTTTATGCCATAGTTTTAAAATGTTCGGTATTTCTACACAGAAAGATAGTATTTGATCGTACTTTATGAGGCGATAGTGACGAAAAGGATCACACACGTAGTAAAACTTTTTAACATAAACTAAATATAGTAAATTTAATTTAGATTTTTAATAGAATAGATAGTGCAATGTCATTGCGAAACTTTGTTTCACTAAGAAGTTAATATTTTTTTATTAATTAATTACTGATTTCGTGACAAAATGGAACATTTCCTTTGGCTACCTCTTAGGAACATACTTAAATTTTCAATGAATCGATGATATTATATAAAAATCATAACATTTTAATATGTCTAAATATATTTTCAAAGCTATTAACTTGTGTTCAGGTAATATAAAAAGTTTAAAAAAAATGGAACTCCCATTTCGTCACGGACAATTTCTTTGAAAAATGCCCAGGTACGTCGTGCCTCGTGCGCGCGACTTCTCGCTCTGTCGATTTGTGACGTCATCAAAGCTCGCGAGTCAGTTTGAAAAATGTGGGCGGCGCGCTAACTTTGAACGCTTATAACTCTGTCATTTTTTAAGATATCAATGAAATAAAAACACTGTAGTAATATTCTAGTGACCAGTATTCTGGTGATATGTTTAACAAAACTCATTGGTCAGACTCATTACACGATCTCGTACGAATGCAGGTTTACGTTCTCCATTAAATTGAATGTTTAATACATATAATAAGAAATTTAATAAACTCGATATTTTTGCTTATAGTACAGTCACTTATAAAACACAAGTTATCAATTTATTAAATGAAAAGCTGTAAAATATTCACACCATACAGACACACTCATACATATACAAAGCCCCAAACATACTGTTGCATGCACGCTCACACCCTTGCACATACAGACGAGCTAAATATAATAAAAACTCATTCATTTTATGTACAATATAGGATTAACAATACATACCTATTTAAGTATATTATAATAATATTATTTAAAGGGAAACCGTTTTCGGTAACAGGTTCACCATTTCTAATTTTTCTAATGTATAAAGTGACCATCAATGTTGGGTTTACAATAATTTAAAATTATTATAATAGTATTATTTTAGAAATGTTATTGTAAACTTGTTAGCGGTTCAATAATAAAAAAAAAAGATGATTCTGAGAAGAAACCCCGAAATAAACTCAGAATACCATTCTTTTTGTCATTTTTAAAATAATAAATAAAATTTACAATAATTATACACATGTCAAAGTATATACAATACTGAACATAGTATGAATACCCCAAAGAAGAATCACTAGCGCTTAAATAATCAGCGATATTATAATAACTTTTGGAAGAGTTTGGTTTTAATTGCACTTTTAAACCTATTTATAAAACCGTATACATTGACCCATGAAGGAATTACTTACTTATTTTATGGAGTCGTGTCTTGTGTAAATTAATATCATTTTTAAATCTAGTATTGATATTATGAGTACACTGATTTATTACTAAGTCAATGTATATCACATTTTTTTATTAAATTGATTAATATTTTTATGTACATAAATTAAATTTTCATATATATACTGACAAGTAACAGTTAAAATCTTTATTTCCTTGAATTTTTTCTCTAAAGGAAGACTGCGGACCCTTTTGATAGATGGCTCTAATGGCCGTTTTTTTGTAGAATAAAGATAGTATTTATGTCTGCAGTGTTACCCCAAAGAAGAATCCCATAACACATTATGCTGTGAAAGTAGCTGATACAGAACTAAGCCTTTTACTAAGATTTTCAATATGAGGACTCTATTGTAATTTAAAATCTACAGTACCTAAGAACACTTGATTCTATGGGCTTCAATTAATGCTGTCTTTTTTATATTTTTATTTAATAATGCTGTCTTGTAAATTTATAAGAGCACAAGATATTATGATAGCTTCATCTAGTACCTGCAGTAAATTTGTATTAATAACAGAATGTGGTTTCAATAAAGCAAATTCTCTCACCCTCCTTATTACCCGTTCAACATGAATTCTTAGGCTTGCTATTTGTTTTGTTTGCCTTGCTTCTTTTTTTGATAATTTTTGCCCACGAGGCACACTTGGAGGTCTCAATAATCTTAAGCCCTTTTTTGATAGTAGCTGTTCTAGGTGTTTAAAACCTCTATCGGCCAATATACAGGTACCAGACTTTAATGTATCCAAAAAGTTGCAATTTTCGACAAGCATGACATCACTGATTCTCCCCCCATAACCAGGCGAGATATAGTTAATAAGACCATCAGGAGTGCAGCTTATAAGGTACTTAATTGTATTTGCTTTTTTGTACTCTGACCATGTCAGAGCTTGATTGAAAGCTTTAGACGGTTTTTGTATCTCTATCTCCAGACAGTCTATAATACAGGAAACATTGTAATATTTATGCCTGAAAGCAATGGGCAGATTACGTCGTATCGCTTTATCAGTGTTCTCATCAAACTTAACAATAAACTGTTGCAAAGCTTTTGCTATGATAGGGACATTTTTTAAAAATATTTTACTGGCATAATTCAGTGACATTCCAAATTCATCACCAAGTTCAGAAAATGTTGTGTCCAATCTAATTTTTTTAAGACACAATAAAATATGTTCTTCATGGATATTATATTGTTTTTCAATTATATTTATTAAATAATAACACGTCTTTGCTACTCCAATATAGAAACGTGGCTTTCTTTTTATTTTTTTCAAAGTGTGACGTGAAGCTTCCTGTTTGAAAGATTCTAATTCTAATTCTAATACTTCTTCATTTAAGCTACTATCAGAGAAAAGCTTATTCTGAGAAGATTTTATTGATGGCGATGATGATAGTTTCTGTTCTGTGGAGGGTGAGTATAGAGAAACTTCACTCTCAGATGTCTGCTTTTCCTCAAAGCACAACTTTTGTTTAACCTTGATGGTTCCCGACGTTGAGGGGAATTCTGTTTTTATAGGAGATACTGCAACATTTAAATTAAATGACTTCACTGGTGATGTCGCTATGCTGGACAAGCTCCTCTTCGTCAGAGTTCCTTTGCTTCTGTATTTGGGGTATATATAAACTTGCACCGATTTATCTTGTACTGGTCTGTTCTCCTGATGACATACAATTTCTGCAGGCATGTTTTCAGGATTGACTTGAACTTGAATCACATCTTTATCTTGCAGTGACTCTACAAATCAATAAAATTTTAAAAATGAGTTGCTTGTGATGTAATTCAAGAGAGATATTAATTGTATTGTTATAGTTATTTGCTGAAACTAAATAATAGCCTTCCAAAAGTAAGAAAGTAATTAAATGTCAAAGTAATACACAATCTCAAAGTATTTAAAATATTAATCACTGTCTAGCAGAGCCGCACTGTGATGCTGCAAATGATTTATATAATATGTTTATGCTTCAATGAAGCCTTTATTAATTTTCATTTACATATACATGTTGTAACTTAGCTTAGGGGATGATGGGCTGACATGCCTTTGCGCAAAGGCATGTAAAAATGCCTTGCAAAAATCCCGAAAAATAAAAATATATTAAAAAATAAATAGCTATCTTTCAATCAGCCAAAGCTAGTTCCACAGATCTCTAATATTTAGGCCAATGATCTCCAATATGACCAGCCTGCACCTCTCTAAGTAAATATTTACCTGTTCTTTTTGTTTCCATGTCACTTGCCTCAGACATTTTGATTTCATTATCCTTCAAAATTTCTTTGATCAGTTCTTTTCTTTGCTTTTTGATACCATCAGAGAGAGAGAGAGATACTAAGAGCTGTTCTTTTTCTGTCAGGCTGGCAATCGAATTTTGATGGTAAACAACCTTTTTTCATTCGAATTTTCTTAACAAAACCCTTTACTCTATATTCTATATAGTTTTCCATATCATTGGGTAACTGAAATTTTCAAGGAAAATTAACAAATACGAAAATATTATTCAATAATATTGATATTTGATGTAAAAACTTTAAATGTTTAGGACATCTGTGGTTGTAATTCAAATATTTTTTTTAATTTCCAACTTTTCAGAAAACAATGTAGGTACCTACTATTACACTTTTACGTACTGGCCAACTTAGAATATTATTGCAGACTATTTTATTTAAGTACCTATTGTATTTTATTGTTATTTAAGTAGTGGCAGGGCACACTGCATATTGCAGTCATTTGAGCAGCCCATCTGGCAGCAGTAAAAGAAAACCATCATGAAATAACTGTTTGTTTGCTGTTGTGAGTAAGTAATGAAAGCCAGAGCCAAATCCTATATATACCTTTCTAATCTCATATCCTTAATCTTACTGTAGTCAGAAGCACACTTGCAGCACCTGTGGGCCACTGGCTGTGGCATTGCTTGTGTCAATAGGCGACGGTAGCCACCTACCATCATGTGGACAGTCAGCCTGTTTACCAACCTTAAGCATCATAAAAAAAGATTTCTTTTTGGAATGAAAATGAAAATCTACATTATACAATACATGTAAGTACCTACCTAATACAATTATTTATTATTTTTAAGATTATAGTTAAAAAATCAATTTGGGTGCCAAGATCAGTCATATCAAAAAGAGTTTCTAGTCGCCTGGATAACCAGGGTCCGTTGTTACGTCGCCGATCTACATATTGTTGGTACCTAAATAACTTACGTTATGATGAGTTATGGCGTTTAGGCAAAACGCGATTTAAGCTAACCAAATATTTAGGTTTGATAAAGATTAGACTGACACCGTTCTAGGCCTAAAGCTAATTTACTTAATGACATTTTTTAATTTTAGTCATAACGCGATTTACCTACCTAGTCTTGCATAGTTACACGTTACACCTATCTCAAAGAATAATAAGCTATATCAAATTAAATATGTAGTAACTAAAGAGAAACTAAATATTTATTATATTATTGTTATTTAAATATTTATAAACTTACATCGAAATGATCTTCACAGAAGTACATTGTTGTATTTGGTGATTGGTTTTTCCAGTCTCTCCTTGCCAGGTCTAACCACTGCTTTCTCATTTCAGGTTCATGTGGGACATTAATAAATAATTTCGTGGGTGTTCTTTTTGTGTTATTCTTACAAAAAGGCACTACACAATACTGGTAATATAACTTTAAGGCCATATTAAAATAAAATAAGACAACCGAAACCTTAACCTCAAAAATTGCTTTGTTTTTGCTTGAGTAATATGACGTCATAGACCATAGACAAACAACGAATGGTTGTTTAGGCGGCAAAATTACTATGTGATTTATTTTTGTGTTATCTGGTTACTATCTGGTTATTATTTGTGAAAAAAAAAAAAATATTATAGCTTAAAATTAATCAATAATTAAATTTAAACACTTTTAAAAAAATAGGCAAATACAGGAATGATTTAGTCTGTGGAATAGAGTAAAGAAGCGTCTGTGGTGTAATCATCCACTTATTTTCAGGTTATATTATATTTATTTAGTCATTGGGTCATTATTTTTATTTAGTGCATGAGAAGCAAAGCAAGTTTGTTTTTTTAATGATATTTATATGTACATTAATTTGAATACTTCTTATAATTTTACAGGTTTTATAATTTCAACATAATTATTGTATTTGTTGTAGTATAACAGATTATTTTTGGATAATGTCCCTACAAAATATTAGAAGAATATTCATGCCTGTTGCTGTTTGCCATTTTCAAGCGCAAAAAGCAATTGCATTGCGTTCATACGCACGCTGGATGAAAAGAAATCCAAGTAAAGTTACGTTACCATTTGAAATTCAATTGGAACCTAAGTCAAAGGTCAGTTTAAAAAAAGAAACAATTATAACTTTGGATACTAAGTCAAGAAGGGATGTTGGGGATAATAAAGTTGAAGTTCCTGACAATAAATGTAAAAATAAAGACGAAATGACACAAAATGTAAAAGTTGAAAAAAAAATTTCTCCTCAAAAATCCAAGGAAATTAAGGAAAATAGAGATGAGGCTACGAAAAAAAGAAAATTCTTCCTGAGTCAAAAAAAAGTTTTTGATGATAACAATCAGTTTATTTATGAAAAATTAAAAGACAATGATGGTCGAACAAGGTAACTTATATTTATTAATATTACTCAAAGAATGCTTATCAAATGTGTCATGGAAAGTTTCCTTATTTATTAAGTAGACTACTTAATATTAATAAGATTATTTTTAGATGATGGTATCTCACTATTATCAAGTAGGTGATGAGACTGCCTGCCACCCATTAACGTAAAAATGCCCCTTTATTGTAGGCTGATTATTTGATGATAGATGGTAAACCATCAACATACATCATAATACATGCAACATCATGGGGATGTGCAATCTGCATCTTCATGATAATTGTTTTAATTTTACTTGAAACTATTATCATAATTCTATAGTCACTTATAGCCCAAGCAACAAATTGAAATATATTTGTTTCATGTATGTATGTAAGCTTTTATAAGCACTTACAGATCATTAAAAAAATACAATTATGATACTACAGAACACCAGAAAGATAATTAGTGTGCTAACAACTGATAAGGTAGAGTGGAGTCCATAAAAATGATAAGGAATTAAGCTCTGGCCTTGAAACAGAACAGCACATTTGCTATTATTTCATAGTAGTAAAGGAGTGGTTACCTTCACTAGATGCCAACAAACAATTTTGATCTTAATTATGCAATGTGATTTTAAAACATCTTCTGCAACTATTCCAGTACTCTTCTTGTAAAGTTGAAGAATAAAAAGGATAGAGTCAAGTCTGGTCAAGTTCTTTTCGAAGGTTGGAGGTTAATTGTTGATGGTTTGGAAGCAAAGTGTCCTTTGCTGTACATTTTCTTTAGCCGATTGGAAGATTTGAACAACTTGCGTCCCTTTTTACCCAAAACTGGTGTGCAAATTTATAAAATATCTTACAAGGAGATAGAACTTTGGTCAGATGTTGATACACCCTCAGGTATATTTGGTAAGTTTTCAGAGGTTCTACATTTTTTTAATTTATTTAGTTACTCAACCTTGCCTCTTTTATGTATATAACTTGTATCTGTACATGTATATTACTTTTGTGTTTACCATAATGTTAATTCAAACTTTCGCATTTATAATATCACTAGCTGTTGCACGCGACTTTGCCCGTGTAACTTTATAAAATATAGCCTATGTCACTCGCTGATAATGTAGCTTTCTATAGGTGAAAGAATTTTCAAAATCGATCCAGTAGTTTTTGAGTTTATTTATTACAAACATACAAATCTTCTCTCTTTATAATATTAGTATAGATTAGGATTAAGATATGCTAATTAATTTTTGACCTGTTACGAACCAGCGATCGAATGGTAGGTACTTTTGTATTAGATTGATTTTTTATTTATTCTATATTTTATTGTATTTTTTATAGGTGTGTTTGAAATGCCAAAGCCACAGAATGTAAGAATAATCTCAAAACCGCTGCCTCTTCATTTGATTTGCGACAATATCCGAATTCCGGGAAATTTAGGAGCTATACTTAGAACAGCTGTTGGTGTGGGCTGTGAAAAGGTGCTACTTACGAAAGGTAAAAATTTTGCAAGGATTTTTTAAATCTTTATACTCACTTAATTTTTTTTTCAGGTTAGGGTTGACAGGCTGACAATAGAAGGATTAAGGATAAGGGATAAGGAAGGGGTGGGGTAAGGGGGGCTCTGGCATCCCTTACTCACTCACCGAAGCACAATAGCACATATATGCTTCCGTAAAGGTGGTTACTGCCGCCAGACGGGCTGCCCAAATGACTGCGAAACGCAGTGTGCGGCCCTGCCACTACTTTCCAAATCCAGACTAGAGCCAATTTTGAAAAGTTCATTTCCAAAGTTTACCCCGCTGGGAATCGAACCCGGGCCCCCTGAGACGTTAGGCAAGCAATCTTACCATTCATCTAACGGGCTCATCGAATTTAAAAAAATATTACTGTTTCTATATTATGTGCAAAAAGTTTACAGTTTGAATATTGTCAATTTTGTTGCTTTCATTTAACCTTGCATTACCTAAATGTTTTGCCCGTATATCATACTAGCTGTTGCACGCGACTTCGCCCGCGTAACTTTATAAAATATAGCCTATGTTACTAGCTGATGACGTAGCTAAAAGTGAAAGAATTTTTAAAATCCATCCAGTAGTTTTTGAGTTTATTCATTACAAACATACAAATGTTCTCTTTTTATAATACTACTATAGATAAGAAACTAATCAATAATTTAATTATACCAATTATATATTTCTTTATTTCAGGATGTGTAGATTTGTGGGATCCGAAAGTGATAAGAAGTGCCGCAGGCGCTCACTTTAGACTTCCCATATACAATTCCATACAGTGGGAAGACATTTCAGACAATTTAGAACAGGGCACATCAATTTTTGTGGCAGACAGCAATGCGAGAATCAATGAAGATAACAGTGTTGATGACAAATACGATACATTGCAAATACCGGTGATGCCTTACTATAGTGTTGATTATTCCTCTTTGCAACACATTACTCTTGTAATCGGAGGCGAAACTGAAGGCATTAGTGAGGAGAGTTATAGGTGAGATAATGTTTCCATTTAATAACCATACCGTACATTAATTGAAAAGTAACTTTAGTGAAAATAGTGACATGTTGGGAATATAGTGTAAATATAGAGAGACCTTCAGTAGGTCTTGCTAATTTTTTAATTTTTTAAATAATTTTTTACAGATTTTATGTGCAAACCATTAATTAGTTTCTAATGGTGTATGGTCTAATTTACATTTACACTGTTGTTAAAAGCCATATTCAATTAGACAGACTTTTATTGCATCATTATCTATACTCATACTTAATATTGTAAACAGAGAAGATTTGTATTTTTGTATGTTTGTAATGAATACATTCAAAAACTACTGGATTGATTGTAAAAATTCTTTAACCTATAGAAAGATTTATCATCAACAAGTAACATAGGCTATATTTTATAAAGTAACGCAGACGAAGTTGCGTGCAACATCTAGTTTTATATTAAAAAAAAAATCTAATTATTTTCGTACCTCAAAAACACATCAAAGGCCCTTTGATTCTAGGAAGATTGGCCAGTGTATAATTTTGGTAATAAAAAAAAAACATGTTTTTCTTTTTTTAGAATTTGTAACATAAATAAATTATTGTTGTTTGTAGGTTGGCAGTAAATAATAATGGTGTTCGTTTGAACATTCCTCTCCAAAAAGGCGTGGATAGTTTGAATACAGGAATGGCAGCGGCTGTAATAACATTTGAAATCCGAAAACAGCTTCTTCAGTTGATCACAAAAGACATGAAGATATGCACGCAACAAGCCACTTAGGTTTCTTTTTTGTTCTCTTTATGGCGTAGTTGTAGGTGTAGTTTATTGAATTTTGTTGTAATGTAATTAATAGTTGATTCGAATTAAATGTAAACTTTGAAAACATTATTTTCTTGATTTTATTCCACTAAGAATGATTGGAGAAAATATGTATATCTTTGTTGTACTTTCTCCAATCTATCCTAAATCATTGAAAAATATTTCATTCTTGGATACTAGGAAGAGTTAGTACATAGAAATAATTTATTCACTATTCATTTTCAAATATTATTTATATGTGATAGAATGAAAATAAGATGAACGGATTTGGATAAAATTTGGCACATAGTTTATTACCTGGATTAACTGATTCAATGCGGATGATGTCTATAGTCACGTCAGGTCATGTCAAATCATGTCTTTAGTCTTCGTTCTTGAATTATTACCTTATTATGGATTTTTCTAAGATTTCAGTGATTTTAAACCTTTTTTTTTTCAAGATTACTTTTATAATAAATAGGTACATTAAAAATGACACCAGGTATCGGGCGCTTATTTTTATGACCCATCCCTATTACTCAGTGCGATCGTATGTAGTTGTGATTTCGGGTCACAATTTAATAATAATATCATATGTCGCGTACAGTCGCAAAAGTATAATGTCCGACGCTTAGCAAAAGTATAATGTCAGGCGGCAATGTATGTGTATGTCAGGCGTTTTGCTTTTTATTTACTTTGTCAAGCGTTGTTATAGTGTTATATTCAAGTCAGGGGCACCAGTTAGTCTATAATATAAAAATGAATTCCTAAATGTGTTGCTAAGCGCAAAACTCGAGAACGGGTGGTCCGATTTTAATTCTGTCTTCACTCATGGATAGAGGGATAATCAGGGAAGGTTTTTTTCGTTAAAAAAAATGCACCTCGGGCGAAGCCGGGAGCGGACCGCTAGTATAATATAAATATCACGTTTCTATTATTTTAGATAAATTAAAAAGCCAGAAATTATGTCTATAATTAATTAAATATTTCTTAATAATTACTTCCATTTATTATTAACTTACCAACAGCGACGCACTTTAAAATTGGTTGCATAAAAATATTTTTCAGTTTTCTTGAGGTAATAATATCTGAAAAACATCTTTGGATTTTTAATCACTTTTGAAGTCATACACCAGCTCTAAAATATAGCAATTAGAATAACACATTTTCAGGACATCTATAATGCTTTTTGTGAACTAAAATATCTAATATAAATACTTTGTAATGAATATCACTAAAGAGAGATGGCGCTAATGTGACAAATTGGCGGAATTATTTAAATGATATAAAATCAGTTCATCATGAATGATATAAAATAAAAAAACTCTGTTTGATAAGTGTACCTAAAGCGTGGAAGGGAAACATCACGTTATTACTATATTTCATATTAAATTAACTTTATGCATAGAACCGTGTCGGTCTAATCTTTTAGACCTAAAAAAAATCAGCCTAAATTGCGTTTACAATCATTGGAAACATTATCAACATTTTATTTAAATAGGTACTTTTAATTTAATATTTATCTATTTAAACATATATTTAAATGCCAAGTTATAATTTCAAAGTATCAAGCTACAGCCAGCTCTTAGGCGACAATGTTAATGTCAAAAATTCCAAGAAACTCGTTAAAGCAAAACAAGATAATTTATCTCTTTGCGTGTATCTTTCTCTTTAATTAATCTCTTGCGGGTATCTCGTTCGCAATATCGTTGACGTCACCAACTGCGTGTGTGGGTCCAAGTGGGTTGCGCGACTTGTTGGCTAGACCAATAAAAGGCAGACTTAAAGAAACAATAACAAAGTATGGAGAAGCATTTATTGCTTTTATATCATTACTTAGCGATTTTTTTCTCATTTCATTACGGGTACAAAATGGATGTTATCAATTTTAATAAGTTTTTGTTATAAACATATTTAACGCGCCTATAATTAAATAACTAAGTATGTACCTATCTTTATTAAATTTTATTTAATTAGTTTTCGGCTCATGACAAGTTCAAATGTAGCTTTTTGGCTGGCCTCTGGATTTAAGGTTAACATTCCAATATTTACCGAAATTAATTTGGTCGTTTAATCCCTCAGGCGACCGAAGCCTGAAAATATAACAGAAAAATTTTCTTAGGCATTGCGTTATTTTTATGTTAGATAAAAAAATGGTAGGTAACTTAATTATTGACGATAGAAAACTGAGAGAGGATTAATGAAAACTATCTTAAATATATTGTCATAGGAATTGCTTAGTCGTCAATTCACCGTGGGGCAGACGAGCGTGTATCAAATAGGCTGTTAGTGGATTATAAAGACGTGGGTTATCTCAATCGCACGTAGAGAATTGGGGGATTTTTCCAAAGGAACATTCGTAGTACCTAGTTAAGGATGTGAAATGTGGGAAGGAGGCGTCGTTCGGTCAATACTGGGTGGTAGTGCGCGGGAGCGGTGCGCAGGCGTGATATCCCCTCCCTCCCCTATCCCTTTAAGTCCCCCCCCCCTCCCTTGCCGGTCGCCTTCGGCAGTCCCGGTACACGTAACTCGCGAGTAAGCCGGCGTGCGCTGCGACCGCGCGCGATTCTCTCGTTAAGGCTACGGCCATGTGTGATGTTTTCATCACAGTGATGATATGTCAATCAATGAATCTATCGAACTGATTGTACCGAAGATGTATGAGAACCTGCATCGAATACGACATTGAGTGTGGGAATTGTCAATTGATCCGATACGAGGACAGCTTTCGCCGAGTGTCTAGTTTTTCTCGTCTCGACTTCGCAGCGTGCGGATCCCGCAGTGCGCGAGTGTACAAATTGGTAGTTTAATAAGTCAGCTGAGCAGAGTAAACATTGGCTCTTCTAATGGAACTGTTGGCGATGGCTTCCGTTCATACTTCTGCTTAAATTGTTCGCCGGTCACATGAAAAAAATCAATATGCGAAACATTATTCTGCTGCTTCTAACAGGTATTGAGATGTTGCATCGCATGTGGTCTATTATTTATTATTAGATATAAATTACATTAATTTTTGCATGCTCCTATTACTCTGTGCACTTTATTTAAAACTAGCTGAGCCCACAACTTACAGCATCGCGCTGACAACATGCTACTTACAGCAGAACCTAACATTTTTTTAGGATAAAAAATATCCTATATGTTAATTCAGGTAATCTTATATGTGTGCCAAATTTCATCCGAACTTTCGCATTTATAATACTATTATTAGGATTTAATTTTAGACTATGTTAAAATATACCTAAGTATTTTTAATTACCTATTTTATATTAAATGAAGTACAATGCTCCATTATTGAACTTCAATCTAAAAACAAAAGTATGTTTAAACTAGCAGAAATCTTACCCAGAAATAACTAAAATTATTTTTTCTCACACAACAACCTCTCAACGAAATAACCGTTTTAATATCGTCGCGTCTGTCTATTTATCACACCCCGTGCGAAATATTACCAGGAGAGGAGACCCTTCTTAGAGCGGACGGCTCGCCAAACAAATAAGGCTCCAAAGAAAAGAGCAATTTTTTGCAAGCATTGGTCCCAATTTGTCTGGATGCCGTGCTGTTTCAATTGAACATTTTCAAGATAGACGTTTTACGTTTTATCTTAATGAAAACAGTAATAAATGTTGTTAACTAACATACATTAGTTAATAATAATAATAACATTACATTACATAAATTAATAGCCACAAAATATGTGTTACATTGCAAAAAATAACCTACAAAATATAGTAACACCATAATTAAGAAACATATAAAATCATAGTAGTAGACCCTTATGTTTCCGCAAGCCTTAATCTCAGAGAAACGGATTTCGTAAGTAGATATACAAATGCAAATTATAACATATGTAGAAAAAATGTACTCTACATACATGTATAATTACTTATATAAATTATAAAATGTACTTTATTAAAAATACTCTACTAAAAAGGTATTTACAGAGTAAATGCTCTACTATAAGGAGCTCCCAATAGAACATAATTTCGGTAGATGAGTATTTTCGGTTATCTTGACACTTTATTACAGCGACCTGCATACTAAATAATTAAATATAAAAACCTTGCTTGTTTAACGCTCTTTATATTAGTGAAAACCGCATCTAAATCCATTGCATGGTTTAGGAGGAGTTAGCGGATTTACAAACCGACAAACACGGGCAGCGACTTGAATTTATACTATGTAAATAATGATAATTTGTAATTTAAATAAACAAATAAAAATATCTACTCCCCTGCGAATGACAAGAATGTGTATAGGACATTTATTTTTATTTGAATCTGAATTCTACTCATATTTAACGTAAATATATAATTCTATTTCAAATAGTTGTCATGAATTCTACACATCCGAGAGATAACAAAAATGTGATGCAAACAATTACATATTGTAGGACGAAATTGTTAGACATCTGTCGGAATTGACTAGGTGATTCGCTCTGCCGATTTAATATCATTAAACACGTGTAGAATGATGCCCTACAACACATAATACCAATACCACACTATCTAACTAATAGGTGTCTGATTGAGCGGAGTTTACACACCTTTGACCTGTTTTATTACTTCAACCATTCTTTCTCATTACCTCGATAAAACGCGATAAATATTTATAATTTTGTCATTGTTCTAAAAAAAAGTAATAACAAATAATTTGTGTAGGAACGTAAAAAACCGTATCATTACACCTATACTTAATATTATAAAGAGAGAAAATTTGTATTTTTGTATGTTTGTCATGAATAACTTTAAAACTTAAATTTCATATGTAATGACCTAATATCATGTAGTATAGCTTGCACCTCTAGCGAAGCTGGGAGTTACATACTCTAAATACAAAAAAAAGGAAACGAAATACATTAAAAAAAATGATTTTTTTCCATACCTAGTCAGGCATTCCAATTTACTTTTCCAGAAATATTTATATACCTAGTCAGCTTAACTCATAGAACTGGTGGCTTTATTGGCCATAATTAAGATGACCTTATATTATTGATACATAATTGCAAGCAACGAATGCATAAAATATCTGTGAAACTGGTCTGGTTCTGTAGTGTTTAAGTTTTTTTTTATTGCAGACAACGACAGGTGTTCAATGCAGGTAGACGCTCTGCTCGGTTTGTTAGAGCGGACTGTTCTTTGTTGAAATAATGCACTCGTCAAGTAGGTAACTTTCTGTATATAGTAAAATATTCGTGTATTTCGCAAGTGACATAATAATGACAATTTTGTAGGACATAATAATTCGAAGTTGATAGTTTTTATTATGATTTTCAAATCGAATTTAAAATGTAAATAGACAAAATTACACATACCTAACAATTGTGCTAGAAAAGATGCCTACACTTATATATGATGCATTAAATAAATGTTACTTTTTCCATCCGTATGGACAACATTGATGGACAACGAAAATTTTTTAAGTAGGTAAATAAAGTACTAGTAGTAGGTACCTAAGTAAGATTTTTTTTTTAATACTGACAGGTACTGAACGATGCGCCTCGAATTCGCGCAGTGCAAATGGTATCTAGTTATCTATACTACTATTGAACTTAATGGAAACAAAGCCATTAAGAGCAGGCCCCACGAAAAAAATTCCTACGCTCGCTCCGCCCACATCCCGCCACCCGAGAGTTACAAGTTGCTCGGCGGCTCTCTAGGATTTTTTTTAATATATCGCAAGATACAGCTTACGTAAGGTTGAATATTGCGTACATTATTTGAAGCACGATTTGGTGTGCACTAGCTCGGAACTAAACAACGTAAGTCTCAAAATTGTTTTCGTTAATTATAGGAGTAAAAATAAACCTAAGTTTATTTTGTTTTGACAATCACTGGTAAACAATGTTTCCTTGCTACGAACAGTTTTTTGGCGATATAACTCAAGCCGTTTAGTAGAAAAATGTAATATTCTCCGGAAAAGGTGCCGATTTCGATCAAAAAATGTATCGAATGAAAATCACCTAATTATGTTTCTGACTTGATAATCTACAGATAAAGGTCTCAAAATATATATATGTAAATTCCACATTGATCAGATATGTGGTTGACTCAGCACATTTATTTAAAGTTCCCTTAGTTTCATAGGGCCTGGCCTTAAATAAGGTTTAGGTTAGGAACTAAACCTTATTTGATGCTTAAATAGCCATTAAATGGCTTAAATAGCCATTAAATAAGGTTAGGTTTAGGAACCTTTAGATTTACATAACACTGTTTATTCCAAAAATAATATTATATTTTCATAAATCATATTCCTATATTATCTATATTCTTGCATATAAAATAAAGTCGCGCTCCGCTTCTGTCCGTTTTTCCCTTAACTTCTTTCGAACGAATTTTGATGCAGTTCCTTTATTGTAAATAGCTATATAAACGAGGTACATTAGTATATATAAATGCAGGAAAAATTGCATCCGACTGGCACGGGACATAATTATAATAATATGTATATCCATCTAGGTGTGTACTCAGCCTTGTACTAAATAGTGAAAGAATTTTTCAAATACATACTTCAAGTGATTTTTTAAAGAAAAAACAATTATGTATTGATCATAGTTTTTTTTAATTTCTTAGTTTTTTAATCATAAAAAAATCAGGTTGTTTCGAATCACGAAATTACTATTTCAAGAAATTCACGTAGTAGATAGATAAATAGAAATTTATTAAAAAAAAAAAACTTTTGTTCGCTTAAGGGCTAATAATTCAAACGCTCTCAAATAAGTAGATATGTAGAAAACTTTAAAAATAAAAATGAAATGTAAAAATAAAATAAAATTCTAAAAAGAAATGTTCCTCTTTTTGTGTGTTCGAATAAAAACACCAATTCCAGACAGTTTTCCGTTTAATAAAAATCGCTCGCGTGAAACGGATACATTGTGTTATTTTCAAACGTTAAGTTAGGAAGCGTCTATAAATCAATTTGTTTTATAAGTTCGAAAGTCTTGGTAAAAAATTAACGTAGAAACTTAGTTTGACATCGCTGTACCCTCATCAATCTGTTCTTATATTGAATTTGCCATAGGCGGGAGTGAGCGACAGGCGGAGTTACACTTGCATAAGTTATGTCTTTTTTATGTAAAGGGGCTGGCATGCTGCCGGTCCACTTTATGGTAGATAGCTAGGTGCCTTTCTCGTTTAACGCTTTTCCCATTAGTGAAAAACGTATCAAAATACGTTCAATAGTTTTTGAGATCATCGCGAACATACAGAGAGACATACGCGACGGGAGACTGTTTTATCATATATATTTTATTCTACAACTAGCTGGCGCCCGCGACTTCGTCCGCGTTGAAAAAGAAAAAAAGTAGCCTATCCTGTGTCCTGTACGTCTAAATGTCTAAATGTCTACCAAGTTTCATGAAAATCAGTTAATTCGTTTAAGAGTTATGAATTAACATACATACAATACCTACACTTACAGATTTATTATTAGTATTGATGATAATAATCATAACTGTATTAAATATTCGATGGGTACCAGAACCATAGCTGACAAAAAGACGCATAATGTAGTGCGACGACGACTTTGTTTCTGTAGTATTTAGAGATCGCATCGCACTTGATATTTATAAATGTTATCGTGTGTTAAACCTTACGCTTTTAGTAAATAAATAAAAAAAACATGATAAACGTCACATAACAATACAGAGATAAATAACAACAGAGATTCCCATTTTGTTTAAAAATGGATGCAATGTGTGTTCCCGCGTTCCATTTTTTGTTCTTTGGTAGCGGATGTAGACCGCACCTGGCCTTTACTATTTCCTATTATTTTTTTTTCAAAGACAAAACTATACGTTTTATTTTTTATGAACTGTCCCGGATTTTTTTTTCAATCGAATTTCGGCTGGTCCGACAGATGTGCATAAAAATTCTAACTTTTTTTCTTTCGTTTCTTTAAAGTTAATTTGGCATTCATATTGTTAGCACCCTCTACTTCGGGTACATTAATTAAACCACCTTATGTTGAGTCTCAATACTTTTATTGACCGAATTATTACATCAGGACTATAAGGTTAGCGGACATACATCGACTTCTCTTCGCGAACGCACACGTTCAACTGATCTGATAATATCCTATCATCGAATGAGATTGAATGAATGAACAAATGAGTGAATCTGCATGAATGAACACCTATTTTGAAACGTCACAGAGCACTTTTCAATCAACTTCAGTCGACATAAATAGCAGACGCTAACAATATGTAGGTGTTATAATATCCTAAGAAAGAATATAAAACTAGCTGGTGCCCGCGACTTCGTCTGCTTATAAAACCTGAGAAAATATATGAGTAAATCGACGGTCCCTACGTACATAAAGACATGTCAAAAACCAGGGTTTGCAGGAGAGTGTAATTTATGTTCAAACAGCTCTAGAAATAATTATATGTATAAGTAATTATAAATTTTGTTTTTTCTAGAATATTTTATTAGCTTTAGGAACTTTATAATGGTAATCTAAAGACAATATGCAATAAAAAAAAAATTGCCATTTTTGACATGTCTATGTACGTAGGGACCGTCGAAATATTATAACATCTTTATTGTCGCCACTTTTGACGACATATTTTTATGTTTTCAGATAATCTATTACAGTATTTCTGTATTTTTATTATAACAATATTATATATAATCTGTATAAATAAAAAAAATATCCCTCAATATGTTGCTAACAGATGGACCAATAACGACAATTTTTTTGTTTTCTAATATTCATTCAAGTCCGTGGAAGGTAAAAAATTGAAAAACCTACCCGGAAAAGCGTACAAACACCATTTCTCTTTTTCTATCGAAAGGCTTTTTCCCACCTAAAGTTTTTAGCTGGCATTTCAATCAAAATTTTGACGTCTAGTTAAACACGTAATGACTTTTGAAATAACCACGTCGGTCGGGTCAGCTAGTTAAAAATAAAATGAAATTGTCGTCGTGCGAACATTAAAGGACTTGGAAAATTTCTTTAAAGAACCAATACAAATATAACAAAAGTTTGCTAAGAACTTTTTTCGATATGACCCCTCATTAGTGTATTTTTAATAACAAGCCACGATTTATAATAAACTTGGTAAGCAGAATGTGTGTCTACTTAAAACTGGTTTAGTTATAAAGGTTCCATACGACAATAAGAGACAAGTGGGCAAGTTATTTCCCCAGTGGCACACAAGAACGTTTCTACAAACAGTTTCAGCTATGGTAACAGTTCGAAGCTGAATTTGTAATTAAACCACAGCCGGTTCGACGTCGGCCGTTACTCCCGCCGGGACGTGGTCCTTATTACGTTCTTTGTTATATTATAATATATATATTATTATATTCTTTGCAAATTGCTTTACCACTAGGTTCAATACCTCAATTTTTCGGCTAATTATTCACTATTTATCTTGTATTGTTTTGTTTGAAATCTATATATTAGTTATAATATCCCAATAGCTTTTGCCCGCGATGTCCATGAGGAATGTAATTTCACGGTGATCGGTTGAGCGGTTTTGGAGTCCATGGTAGTATGATTTGTAATGTAAAGCGGTTAAATTTTGCAATTTTGCAACAAACGTCAGCAGAAAAGGACACATACAAAAGCTAGTAGTGTACAGAAGTCCATGGTACGTGTATAATGAAGTAAGAATTTTAAGCTTGTATTATCTAAATTTTAATTACATATGGGAATTTTAAAGTTACAAAGATGGACGGTTCGTTAGTACGGAATAAACGACAGTAATAAGTCTGCTGGAATATGGAACAATACATATATACCGACCTTGAGCTTTGTGAGGGCAGCTTTACAATTGGCACGTGCTTCTTGTAAAGTGATAATGATAGAGTGCCCAGAAGGGGTATTAACAACGGAATAACTAATTCAAGTTATGCCTTTTGCTTGCTTAATAGCCCTTTTGTGAGCGCCCTTTGCCCCTACACGATCGTATGCTATCAAAGGGCCACTCAAGGACATTCTTATAGAAATATTTTTAAATATTTTTTAGCCTTTTGTGTTTTATACTATAGTATGGTTCCCATTGATTATCTGTATCTGGAACAAAAACACTACAATTAATTTGTGAAGAGCTGTTATTACGATGCCGTTGAGGGCGTTGAATCAAAAACTGGTGAAAAAAAGATTGGTTTGAGTGTATGTAAAGGTTAATTGGCTTTTAAATGTCAGAGGGTTACATGTTTTACTTTTATGTTTTGGTACGACATTATTATAGTTCGGTTACTTGATGAAAACGTCTATATTTCGGCTGAAATAAATTTCGGCGAGCTTTCGTATGACAATATACATTTATGATAAACGACGCTGTATGTAGACACTTACTTGAAATTAAATTTATTTTTGATATCATTCAGCCATGCATACAAACCTAATACTTTTCGAAAGTTACTGTTTGTTCATATTCGTTTTTACAGATAATTTACAGGACTGATTTTTCAGGATTTTAACAGCATAGAATTTGGTTCACCACGTAATAATAGCCACGCCAGCTGCCAAATCCCTTTCTATTTGCACTTTTTTTTGTTGTTGTTTCGATTTCATGCATGAATTAGAAATATTGATTACAGGTTCTACAAACATCATGATGAAAACTTTGTGTCCTGGATGAGTATCAATCTTTAGTCATATAATATGCAAGTTCTAGACTAGATCCTATGCTCTCAATGGATATGGTAGATATACAAATATGTCTACAGGTTAATAGTTAGGGACGTTGTATATTCCTCGGTGTTTAAATCGTTGGTACGGTTCAACAGTGTGAATCTAAGTTCCACAAAGTCATTTCTATCTAGATCCATTTCTTGCGGGTACTCGCGTAAATTTCGACACAGCCGACAGACATGTGCTTACGATACAAAGTTCGCTAAAAAGGATTGACGCTAGAGTCGAGTATCGAATACTTGCGTAATAGCGATGTAGAAAATGTGCGTAAAGCCCTTTTCAGAACTTTTTTACATATCGCTAAGTATTTGTTGAAGCACATTTCATTCCCTTTGGCAGCCATTTATGACGAAAATGATGGATGTTTTCCAAAAGCTCGTGATTTTTAACTTAAGTGGGGGATAAAAAATACCGTGGAGTATGTACATAATTAGGTCATAGGGGTAGAGAATGTAGGCTCACATTAGAGGGGTGGGGAGGGTGCGAGTGTTATTCCACGTTGCGTACGAATGGGTATATTGCCAACGATATTACAACACTACATTCCGCGTTGGAAACTTTATGGAAATGCGACCCCTTTGGCTAGAAATCTTGGCTACATTTTGCCTTCTGAACTTATGTTTTTTTTACTTACAACTTTAATAAAGCCGTTGTACAGTCAGCGTCCTATATTTTGTAGCAAATAGTAGGTAGGTTGCCCAAATGTTAAGTAACATTCATTCAAACAAGGCGATATAAATATTCTAAGTTGGATATAATTAATATAGTAAACATAAATTAAATTTCTCTGGTACCTTCTATATTGAAATAGTAACATCAACTATTATTGTATATTTATAATCTAGGATAAAAAGTATCCTATGTTGATTCAGGTAATAAATTATTTGTGTGCAAAATTTCATCCAAATCCATTCAGCCGTTTTTGCTGAATTAATTATTATATATAAATATATTTAAATGTTGTTTGAATGAATGAACTTTGATTGAATGAGTATAACGGATTACTATTTCTACAACGATAATAGGCGTTGTATTTCTATAATATTTGGATTTTCAGACTACTATTTACTTTACTATAGTCACACCCACACTGAATGTGTACCTAAGTGTAGAGTTTTTCAAATTCAATTTCAAGTTTCAATGTCAAATTCAAGTTTTTCTAATAATATTTATTCTTGGTGAATACATACGCCCCAATATTTAGCAAAAATAATCGCGATACATGTGAATGTATTGTAACATTAAAATTATTTTTAAGCTATAATAAATCGAACTACATGTTGACGACACAGCGGCTCGAGGGATCGTAAGGACTGTGATAAAATTTGATTAGAGTTGCTCATAAATCTCTTTTTTTTTTCATTATCTCGCGTCGTCGTACCGCTCGGGCTTGTCCGTTAGGGAGAGACAACGCCCAAATCCCCTATGTTTTGACATACAGACGCGACGCATTTATGACGCTGAATACTCTCGGACCGATATGACATGAGATTTATAAAGCATTGAAGTACGCATGTGCTTAGAAAATTAAATTGAATTTTGGCTGGGGAGGTTTACTTTAATATAAAAAAAGAAATTTCAAAATTTTCTCTTAATATTTTTTTTTGTTTTAATGTAGAGTTAAACAGACAAACATTTTTAAAACCAATTCTGACACGAACGTTCTGTTAAACCATGGACCTAATGTTAAACAAATAACAGCATAAACTTCACTTATTTCTTGGTGAGCCTCCTTTATGAAAATAAAAAAGTAAATATGTCTAAAATGCTTATTTTGCACTCCACTTTAAACTGTCCGCAAATCGACAGTTGTATACAAAATTACATGGAATTCATTTCTATAGCATCCCTAAACGTATCGACTGCCAAATGTCAAAAGAAAAAAAAAACTAAAATTGACATAAGAACAACGAAAACAAGACATAAGAATAAATTTCTTGTTTCTTGCGACTGTGATATTAACATCTTAAAGGTTCAGCGATGTGCATTTTATACCTAATTCCGTTCAATTATTTCTGCTTGCCATTTAATGATGACTAACAGTCTCGTTAAATGTTTCTCAAAGGCATGTCTAGCCAATTCGTTTCAATTAAAGGTGCTACGTAACCGTCCTTATTTCGTAACATCTCTTAAATCAATGCCCACTTTGTAGAATCCTATGTGAATGGTTATTTGTAATGGAGCAACTATTCTATGAGAATATAGTTCACTTTTTGCTAACGTTCCCACAATATAGAAACCCTTACCCGTGTCACTATAAAATCATCCTGTAGCTTACTTAACTTGACATGTGGGACTCGTGAGTCATCTTAGGGGAGATCCATTAGAGTTACAATTTGCAGACTCACGCTTACTTTTTGAGGGCAGCTCTTATACGAATGACATTACGCCAAATGTTTTTGCCGATTGCGTAGTAATAATAGTTTTCGTCGTCTATGTTGTTTTATTTATTTTAGGGACAAATCCATACTTAATATTATAAATGTGAAAGTAACTGTCTGTCCGTCTGTTACCTTTCACGCCTCCATTACTCAACCGATCATCATAAAATTTTGCATGACACACTTAGAAAGGACTTTTCAACCAGAAAAAAGGACAGTTCCCAAGGGATCATCTAAAATAAAATAAAAGACTAACGTCTGGCCAAAGTGTTGTAGCAATAAGAAGTCAAGCGTTATTTTTTCCATTTTTAAACACGGACGAAGTAGCGGGCACCAGATAGTTTATAATATTAATATGGATAATACTTTTTGCAGTTTTTTTCGGGTATTGTGAATTCTAAGCTCCACAAAGATTTAGCCCTCTATAAAAGTAATAATTAAATAGAGCAAACACTTCATAATAAACGAAAGTTACTTTGTGTTCGTGTTGACGAAAATGAAAGCTAAATATTTATTTTGTAATATGTAGCGCTCGTAAACCTCTTTACAAAGAGGTTATCACAATACAATATCGCATCGCTCAAAACTAACATCCTGCTTACAAGTGAAATTAATGACATTATGCCATGCGCCATTACCATATAAGGTTACAGGAGATTGTAGATATGAGACTTTACTTGATGTGATTAAAAGTTACATTCTTACTTCCTCTTGTACGTGCGGGTAGGTCCGCCCGTCCGGTTAGCCCTGCCCGTCTATTAAGGACACGCTGTACGAGCGTGGAATGTCAGTAATAGGTATTTGGGAGAATTTGTTGTTTCAACTTACTATAATGCAAAAACCAAAGACAGAATGCGACGCAAGACATTCGCGGCACTTATTGAACTCGCGAAAATAATAAAACATTTGCCAGCAGTTACAATATTGTAGAAGAACCTTTAGTAGTTATGGTTGTTATTGACATTTCAATTTTAAATGTATCGATTTAATTTTAATTAAAAAGTGGCTAATTTTAATTAAATTTTTGGCTAATGTTACTAATTCTGCACATTCTAGAAATTAAATATTATACTATATATGAAACTAATTTCAGTTTTTTTTCCCATCGAAACCTTCATATTATGTATCAGAAATGTCATGTTTTTTATGTACTTAGTGTTGCGATAAATATGAGTAATCATAGAATAACGTAGTATGGAATAGGTAATCTGGTCGAGTTGGAAAGCGAGCTCTTAACAAACCCGCTCGGTCGCCGCCGGAAGCGCCGAAACATGAAAAGCATTTTAAGCGGTTGGTTCTAATATGTCACCGTCCATTGTTCCATTTATTTTTAAGCACTGTATCGATCCAATATCAAGTCGCGAACCTCCATTTCACACCTCAGTTTTCGCAACCCGACACTTTCAATAGCTAATACAGACGTCACGGAACACCGATAGAATATATGCATTCCATAATACATAGTTCCGTTAGTGCCATTTTACAACATTTATAGGAGTCTTGTCGCAGAATTCTTATTAAAATGAATGGATAAAAAAATTGCAAAAATGTTACTATCTCTCTTATTACTTATTATTATAATTTCTTATACCACTATTTTATTATCATTGACATAAGAATGTATACTGACGTAAATCAATTTTATGCATAATAATATGTCATGGATCAAGTGATAGGGCATTATTTATAATTTACGTAAGATGTCCACTGCTGGACACAGGCCTCCGCCATAATTTTCCAGTATAGGACCAGTAAGAAGCAGTTATTTAAAATAAGGGCCGCGAGTTGATGTAGGCCGTCAATCCGTGGCCCTTATTTAAAATAAATATTAATTATGTATCCCCATTTGACTACTGACCGGGCGTTATAAATAGGAGCTTCATTAATCACTAATTGAATATTAACACATATACACTACCAGCTTTTGCCCTCGACTTCGTCAGAGGCCTAATTTTTTTAATGTTAATGCCGAAAGACAGGCTGACGGTCCACTTGATGGTAGGTGGTTACTGTCGTAACAATACCAACGCCACAGATGCTGCAAGTGGGAAGGAATAGGGAAAATGGGCTCTGAGATAGGGAAAATGATTAATTATAAATTATAGCAAATGGTTATTACTTGTAATGTGAATGCGTCGTTCAAATGCAATCTACCATGAAAATGCATTTTGTATCTACTTACATGATAGCAAAGACCACACATCCCTAATACAAAAGACATCCAAATTAAAAAACACGAAAATAAAAAAGAAATTAATCATTTACTTTGTTTATTGTTCCACTAAACCAGTAACGAATGGTATCATTTTATTCGTTTTTTTTCAGTTCAGTATTTTTTGCAACCATACATCCTCGTAAACTTTTACGTTTATTTTATTAGTATAGGTAGGAATATTACACATTCACTTGGCAACAGGATCAAGAAAAATAAATTATCATATTAATTAGTTTCTTTTTCACCCCCCAAAAAAAGGAAAAATCAATTAGTGGGTTTAATCATTCTAAAATATTGATAATGTATTATGTTAATTTATTAGGTATATCGTGCAGTGTATTCAAACAAACCGCCCTCTCTTTAGGGTTAATAAACCGTTTGTGGTGACAAATGAAGCCACATAACGTACCAACCGAGTAGCAGAATCAGCAATCTGATACAAAGCTTTAATGTAACTAAAGACCCGTATACAGTTCCTCAACCCTTTTACCATATTATTATTTTCTGCTTTTATTTTATTTAATCGAAATACCAACAGCACATCAAGCACACGTTTACATTTGCGTACCATTTACTGGTATCTACAGCTACATATTACACGTCTGTTAAATATTTAGAAAAATAATAATAATTAATAATACATGTATTATACCTACTCGAAACTTAAGCATATATAATAAAAAAATAAAATTTTTGAATAAGCATATAAAGCATAAGAAGCAGAGCGTTCACTTAAAATTCAAATAATTAAAGTCAAAGTAAAATCTAACAATATAAATTCAATCCTATCAACAATAATCTAATCAGCAATATCAATTCGTCAATTCACAAAGACATTCATATTATTTTATTATTTGAATATTTTAATGTCCTTGTAGAAAATTTCCTTGAGCAGATTTGTTCAATTGTGATTTAACTATCTATTGCTGTTTTATTGGAATCGCAGCTGGCTTCAAAAGCAAACTAGTTATTTCTTTTAATTTTCTGCTGAACAGAGATAGTTCACTTTAAATCAATCAAATTATATTTGAGCATCTGATCAATAATTGCTGTGATGAAATTGGACATTTATTGAATTGGGTGATGAACAACCTATGTGAATTTATGAGTTCTTTACTTATATCACTGATATTACTATGATATCAATGCAAATTATGCCAACCCTAGTACTTTTAGATAGTATGGGAGTTTCTACGTCATCTCGCAAATTGATATTTTTTAATAAAAATTTTGGTATTGCGAATCCTTTGTGACAAAGGTTTCCATTGGCTTGTCTTATTTACCTACCTATACCTAGACCCATAGTCGAGTTATAAAGATACATGTTCATATACGACATTATAATTTTGATAAGACAATTATACAAAATGCAGATAATACTTTTGGAATACTTCTAAATTTATGACCAAAAGAACGATGCATTTTACTTATTGAATTACCAAGTATGAATGAGTATTTGAAATCCTTCGATTCGAAATATTTGTACTGAGATTGTGAGGACGACTGAGGTTAGGGTGTCGTGAGTTGTCATGTACACAGTAGGTAGGGTCTGTGGCGCCGCGTCGCGGGGGATAATCCCCAAATTATACTTCGATATGGGGTGCACACGACTTTCATTCTACTTAATAATATGGGTACTCAATGTGAATATTTATTGACTATACATACATATGCTTATACATGTAAAGTCAACAATGATTATGTTATTGTATTAAATATACTCTATTAAGTAATAATTGTGTTTAATAGGCAAGTATTCTCTTAACTTTAGACATACGCCTTATTTTGGAATGATTATGGCATAAAATTTAATAAAGAAACCTTATCGATACTTATTATCAGGATGATCTCAGACAGCGTCAATTATAAATTAAACTTGAGTAACTAGAATATCAATTAAATTGAAAAACCTTGTGGACTTCGAGGTCAATTACTTTTTATTGCAAGAAATTCATAATCATTAAAGAGTCTAAAGCTTTTGTCTGTATTCATTTTTAGATTATCTATTCATTCTAGTTAGTAGAAGAGTATGTTAGTAATACCTTAAGATTTTCTAAAGTATATATTATGTAGTAAATAAAGAGTTTGGAGTCGATAGCGATTTACACACACCGGCATATTTAGCGGAACATAAAATAAAGGTTTGATATCAGTATCATATAAGGTTGCTGGCTGGTTTATACGTCATTTAATTTAAAAAGAAATATTTTCAAATTAAGAAAACAACTGAACATCACATTTTATGCAATTGTTTTAATTTTATTCAAATTAATTTTATTTTATCTGGAGCGAACTTCGAGTATTTCTTCCTTCCGAGTTTGATTTAAAATTTCATTGAAATACTGTTTTTTGTTAGTTTTTTTTAATCGCGTATCTTTCTGGAGTTGAGGACTGAATTATGCCTGACTTAGCCCCAACGGAGATTGCCAGGGCACTCGAAATGCGAAGAAATGGTCAAACCTACAGAGTGATACCCAGAGATCTTCGTCGACCAGTTTCAACGATCCATCGCAGTATCCAACGGTTCAGGGAGACCGGTACTTATGTAAAAAGAGCAGGACAAGGCAGAAAAAGACGCACTTCGAGTAGGGATGATCGTTTCATTCGGCTTCGTGTACGTAGGAACCCCCGTTTGACGGCCGTCCAAGCCCGACATGAGTTAGAAGCAGTGCGGGGTGTAACCGTAAGTGAGCGTACGGTACGAAGAAGGTTCGAAGAAGCTGGTTTGGGTTCATTTGTGCCCGCCAAGGCTCCAAGGCTCGAGGTAAATCATCGTAGAAACAGGTTAACTTTTGCTCAGGAACATCGACTTTGGAACGCGGACCAATGGAGTAAGGTATTGTTTAGTGATGAGTGCAGAATTCTCTTAAATCAAATTGACGGCAGTCAAAGAATATACAGACGCAAAGGAGAACGATACATTCAGACAAATTTTGAAACTACAGTTGCATACGGTGGTGGATCAATAATGGTTTGGGCGGGCATTTGTTTGGGAGCTCGCACAGACTTGGTAGTGATTGACAGAGGGAGTCTGACTGCAGACCGCTATATCAGAGAAGTTTTAGAAGAAAATGTCGTACCGTTTGCCCCATATATCGGTGACGATTTTGTTATTATGCAGGATAATGCTCGGCCGCATACCGCTCGGGTAACTCAAGCTTATCTTAATGATATGAATATCACTGTTATGGAGTGGCCGGCAAGATCACCGGATATGAACCCAATAGAGCACGTTTGGGACTTGCTGAAAAGAAAAGTTAAATCCAGAATTCCAGCTCCTGCCAACGTGGGTGAACTGCGAATCGCCGTAGTTGAGGAATGGCGGAGACTATCCCAGGAGACCATCGATAACATCATTCTCAGTATGCCTAGACGGGTAGAAACTTTAATAAGAGCACGTGGAGGAAATACGCGATATTAATCACCATTTTTCTAATTTAATTAATTGTTATTTTAATATTAATTTTCACTTTTCCCGGTTACATGAAAAGTTCAAAAATGTACCATTTTTCACAAATAGCCTTTACTCGCAAAATCTGTTCTTAATGTGATCTCATTTTAAGTAAAACAAATGAAACTTTAAATAACAAAAGAAGTGTAGTAAGTAGATTTTAAAATAAAACCATTTTTTTTAAATTATGGACCTTTTTTTGTGTTCCGCTAAATATGCCGGTGTGTTTAGTTTTAATATTTTTCCAATAATCACTAAGTCAAAATTATTTGACGCGCGTCTATGGCTTCATTAAATATTTCTTTAGAAAAAAATGGCACGTTGATCCATAAAGGTTTTGCCACCCCTGTCCTAGTCTCAGCTGGCTCCAAATAATTAGTTCTACAGTTTCAATGAAAGTTATAAATAAAAGTTGCAATTGTATTTCTAGGTTGTTATATGACTGTTTCAATGTCTGAGCAAATTCTTTGGTACAGTGTACCGGCATCTGCGTCTTTTAAGTGGTGAGGGGTGCCGCCATTCCATCCCTCTAATTTATTTAGTTATCGATCCACCAGACCCATTGCGAATTTGTTTAATTTGCTACCCATAATCCTTGAATCATGACTGTGGTGGCATAAAATAACACTAAATAAAATAAATGTTAACGTAAATAGACAAGTGTCATGTTTATTTTAGTCTATTCAATTTTGGTAAGATAAAATAAGCAATTATTGAGATGTGTGTTTTGTACCTACATTTTAAAATAAAAGGCTGTTATAATTTTTGTTAAGGCTTCGAATTATACATGGTATGCCTTTAGTTCAATGTATTCTAGCTATTTGAAACGATAAATAGCGGCTGAAGTTATGTTTTTATTGTTATTAACAATAAATAACAATCTGAAGAGTCCGTTGGATGATTAAGGTGCTTGTCTTAACGTTCTGTTTTCAGGGTCGCGTGGTCGATTCCTGGCAGTTTTGGAAATGAACTTTTCAAAGTTCGCTCTGGTCTGGATCTGGAAAATATTGACAGGGCACACTGCGTTTCCCAGTACAGACAATGTGCTACTTGGAAAAAGCTGGGAGAACAAACATATTTCCTACTCTTTTTGTATGATCCGACCGATTTATATAAGCATTAGGGACACCTGTGTCTACATATAAATTGTTCATATTATTTTAATTTTAGCAGTAGA
The DNA here is from genome assembly GCA_936446665.2 of Synanthedon andrenaeformis. NCBI lineage: Eukaryota > Metazoa > Arthropoda > Insecta > Lepidoptera > Sesiidae > Synanthedon > Synanthedon andrenaeformis. The sequence continues at coordinate 5,944,297 of OW387780.2, read as the reverse complement.
TGTGCTCTCACTGAGCCTTTTCCAGGGAGTACATTTTTGACTTATCAACATTAAATCCTATAGTGGCGATTTTCACTAGTCCAGTCATTTGGCATGTCCTCATAATAGAAGTCAATGCTATAAATAACTCTCGTCGGCGACCAGCGTTTTAATGTTTTATCTGAGTGCGCCAGTTGTGCCGCCCATAAATTGTGTCCGACCTATGGTCTGATAACATTAATTGATGTCCTTTACAATTACAATCATTCACATGTCCCGCATCTCTTGTATAATCTTTATTGATTACTTTATGTACCCTACTAAACGACTATAATTAACTTAAGTGACAAAGTAGTCTGAGATGATCGATGGTTTTGGTTATATTGTGAAACGTGATAAAACTGAAGTAAAATTTCGGATGGGAATCATAGTTATGTGGCTCTTAAAATTTTGTTTTTGCATATATTTCTTGTACTTAAATATTATCAAAGCCAACATCCTGAAACTTATCTGACCCATAAAAATCATATGTCTTTCTATGGCATTTTCAAATAGGTATCTAATTTTGACACTGGAGTTCATCGTTTTCCTGAAGCTCTTATGTTTAGTTGCTGTTAGATTTACGTATACTTCATCATCATAATCATCATCTCAGCAACAGGACGTCCACTGATGGACATAGCCTCCCCATAACTTCCCTATCCATCCAAATTAAGGTCTTTTTACGTGTTTAATAGACGTACCTGCTTATCTTTTTCAAAAAAAGAAATGGTTGGAATGAATTTTTAAAATATAGGAGAAAATGAATCACGCCGTTTCCCCCATTTATTTCCCAAAGAAAAACACAAAAAAGAAATACACGCAACTCGTTCTAGTCTGTGTTCGCTTCAACTTGTTTGATCTCGACATTATTTTCCTGTCTTTTTGTATTATTTTTCCGAGTTTTTGCTTCGAGCTAACGGAGGAGCTATTAGGGTTTCCGAAGAGTTTAAGAATCCTCATATTTCATTTGCTTTAAGGATGTCAAAGGAATTTTAGGGTCAAAGGTAAAACAAGTAGTCCTGGGAGTCATTGCACTACAAGTAGCACATAATAATGCTAGCTTTCGTTCGTGTCTTCTCTAGCATGATAATTTAACATATTACGTATTTAACCTGGCCTATTTATATTTTAGCCTTCTCCACTTTTCAACCTATCTCGGATAGATTAAAGAGAGTGACTTCCAAATTTATTTAATAGTAGCTTTAGCGTCCACTTGGTTTCTTTGTAAATAGCCTACGTGTTATTCTGATGTTTAAACAATGTGTCTGTAAAATTTTATCAAAATCCGTTCAGTAGGTTTTGTGTTAATGAGTAACAAACATTCCTCATAAACTTCGAATTTATACCATTAGTGGTATAAATTCGAAGTTTAATTTAAGTTTAATTTAGTTTAATTACCACCTCTTAAATGGCTTAATACACATTTAAGAGGTATAATAATTTAAAAAACAAAGTATTTATAATTTCTCTCATTATCCTAAGTATATATTAATCCAAGTTGTGGCTTATCTTTGCGACAAGTTTCAAAAATATCGATACTGACGTTTCATAAACTTTCATATTCAAAATATGTAAGATAACTATTATTTCTTTTAATAAGTGAGCATTACCAGTAGAAAATTGAATAGTCACCATATTTTAAAATGAGAAACGACATTTTAGTACAATTAAAATAATGATAAAATCATATTAACCTTTTGTAAAATTTTGTTAACGATGAGAATTGCTGAACCGAAACTGTTACCGCTTAATTTTATAGCGTTCACGGCTTCAGAAGCACTTGCTTTGAGGTATTTTAATTAGTAAAATGGTCAGTATTATAGCCGTTAAAGCGTCGCTTCAATACATTTAGCCTTCGCAGTGTTGATATTTTTAATGTTCCAAAAGGTTTATTTCAAAGTTAACGCTTTTAAAGACACTTGCCGATATTAACTTCTTTAAATAGTATAAATTGAAGTCGCTTTTCGCGTCTGTCTGTATGGCCTCCAGAACAACGCAACGGATTTTGATGCGGCTTTCACTATTACTTAGATATTTTTTAGGGAAATTTTATATCTACATATTATGTAGTATAAAATAAAGACGCTTCCCGCCGTCTGTCCCTCTGTATGTATGTACGCTTAGATATTTTAAACTACGTAACGGATTTTAATACGGTTTTCACTAATGGAAAGTGTTACATCAGAAAGGTTCCTACAGAAAAAAAATCAGCAATGTGAAGATGGGAGCGTATCGCTAGTATATAATGAAACCTAATTAATTTTTTATTTTGCAACCAAGTCGCCGAAAATAAATTTACATGGCTTACGTAGGCTAAGCCTAAGATAAGCCGTAAGATATAAATGAAAATGATGTACTAAAGAATTGTAGTTCTTTTAAAATCCTAAATAAAACTCCGCGATGGCATATTATTACGATTAACTCACAGTAATCATTTCTTTTATTTAATAATTAACTATGTATTATAAATGCATCACTGTTTTTACGATAACTACTTCTAAACCACCCAATGGATTTTAATTAAATTTTCACTTATGGAAAAAGAGATAAACGAGAAAGATTTGTGTGTATAAAAAAATACACGTCAGTCGTTGGACTGCACACACAGCTTCACAAAATTATTGATCGCCAGAAATACAAGAAAAAATATAATAACATGACGAGTTCAATGATTTTACCCCGTCAAATTGTTCTTTTCTTAAATTATTTTAAATTATTATTAGCTACATCGACGCTTACATTACGTAAAGTAACATAACATGACACTGTCGTGAGTTCAATGATTTTATCCCATCTCAAAAATGCCCAACGCGCCTAAAGAAGTTTTCACTTCAAAAGTGCATCCTGGGCGAATCCGGGAGCGAGTAGCTAGTACAGTAACACAAAATAAGCCAAGTAGGTTTTAAGTAACTCAAAAAATTAACAGAAGCTAGTAAAGTACGTCTAAAATGAAATTGTCTTAAAAAGGTTGAATTAGCATCCATGCTAATTCAACCTTTTTAAGATCTTTATAATATATAAATGCGAGTTTTTATGTTTGGATTACCGGATTTTTGGATCCGGTAAAACGATCCGGATCCTTTAAAACGAAAAAACGGCTGAACAGATGAATTCGATGAAATGTCACGCACAGATAGTTTATTACCTTATAATTACTTTTCATCTTGGATGTTCTTTTAAAATATTTAGAATCCAAATGTCACTTGAAACATAACGGAAATGCAAAACAAAATTAATGTAAAGGTTTTACGTTCAAAAAAATTGTTTTTTTATTTTTCCATAACAATGTAAATTTTTAGATGTTTTCACAGGTTTTTTTAAATATACTCGTATATTCACTATAACATATTTTACGTACACACAAACACACACACATACACGTTAAAATGTCGCAGGAGATAAAATTTTAACGTTGCCAGCGTATCCAGAGATAATACACTGCATTCACTAAAGTCCACTAGGTTTTATTACATTACGCTACGATGCAATTTTAAGTCCATTAATCTTCTCTGGGCGGTTTTGGGCTCCGCTCCCAACCTTCACTTGGTGCGAGGTGCCGAGCACTATAATTTCGTTCCCTCTTTTATTTTACGGGAAGAAATTACGACATTTTTTATAACTATAGGTAACAAAAGTATTTATGTTAAGTAGTTATTGCGTTGCACACTTTCGCGAGAAATTTCTATTATATTTAAACTTTACATATGATTTCAATGCTTTTTAACAATTTGCTTACTGAGCTTTTTGGAGTCAAAATGACTGGCGGTATATAATGTGGCCGCTAACTCCTTAGAAGGAGCATCAACCGCATCAAAACCGCATAAATAGAACCGCATAAGTTAGATAATTTTTCACGGATTTTTTTTATATATAATAAAACCTAAATAAGTTTTTTCCTGGGCAAAGCCAGGAGCGGGTCGCTAGTCTGTTATATTTTCATATCCAAATTGGTGATTCTCTCTTTGACGTATTTGCATTTCATACTACCTACTAGTAATATGGATTGTAACACATACCTGCTAATAAAAATTAGTCAAAATAATGCTGTTAGTCAAAATTAGTCACAACAGATGCGAATTGCTAGACAATGAATAAATAAAAAATAAAAAAATATTTCTCTAAATAATTTATGCCAGAATAAGCATAGGTGAATATGAAGTTTAATTTTATTTATTTCTGTAGATAAAACATAACAGTTTATTTGAAATATTTACAATTCCGTCGCTCATGGTTAATGTAAACCATTAAAGCGATACTAATACTAACGTTTATTAGCAGAGGTCATTGTAATTAGTTGTTGACGTAAAATGTTTATAAACGTCCGTTGATTGGGCAATTAAAATGTTCTTTGATTTTGCTTTGAAGAGTTCGGTTTCAGTGGGAGTAAAGCGGACGCCGATAAAGCTCGCTATTCACGAGATTTACAACAGCGCCGAAGTTAACGACTCGCTCATTCGCGGGACGCCAACTTGTTTTTAGGGCGAAAAATTTACTAAAGAATTCCGAGCACAGTCGACTTCAAAAGCTATTCGGCCGTTACGAGCCACCAAAGTTCAATAATTGTTTCTCTCTCATCGACGGTATTAATTAAATTTCTCGCCTTTAATTACCCTCGCGTTGACTACTATACTGGATCTATAGCAAATTAAAAACAGTCAAAATTAAATGGTGTATTTCAAATTAGGTATAAGTATATCGGAACAAATTAAAAAGAAAAGATTTTATTTTCATTTTTTTTAAGGATTTTTTTTAAATTTATTTATAGTTGTGCATACTTCGGTCAAAAATATTATATTGGATAATATTTTTTTACTAAATAGTCTATTTCCATGTAATTAAGGATTTGTTTCATTTTTTAACAAACTAGTGGTCATATTATATGGCCTGTTGCGAAATTCTTATTGCAAAATTTGGCCTCGCAGGCGAAAAGGTTGGCCTGGCCACCCTTGGATCTATACTTATTTCTATACTAATATTACAATAACAGAGAGAACGAATGTTATGTTTGTTTCTATGTGGAGGATCACCCTCCAGATAAAATCGTTTAAAACTGTTGTACCATTTGAAAGATACTATTATTCCTTCTTATTATGGAGTTGTAGTATCTATAACTATACGTATTACAAAATAAAGTTGCTGTCCGCCTCCGACTGTTTCTCCGCAAATTTTTCCTCAGCCTCTCAACAGATTTTGACTAATGAAGAGCAATAAATGAGGAAGATTTAGGTGCCTATATAATTTGCAGAACAAAATGCATCAGTGCAAAGTCTAGTCCATAATAAAATTATAAATTCTGTTTCTACTTTTCATAGATACAGTGGTGGTTTGTATTTGTTTTGCGGAAGAAAAAATAAATGATGTAGAACTGGGTTCATGTCATCCATATTTAGTACCCGGAGGAGTTACAAGACAAACTTTAGTGGTCAGAACAAAACTTGTTCTCTTGCGCTTAGAATAATGTTAGTTTGGGAACTTCGCGCCGCCGTACCAACGTAATCAGGTTGTGACTGTTACCAACTGTTGTTTTTGCTCTACGGACTTATAAGTTAGTTTTAGTCACATTCATATATATGAATGTCGTCTTTAGATCCTCAGTTCACGCTTAAAGAGACAATCGTGGCGCCGATAATGTCGCTTTGGAAGCATTTCTGTAGACAGCGACGGTAGCGAACAGACTTTCAAAATATTTAAGCAAGATTATTGATATTAACACAGACGCAATGGCGCTGTAAGGTCTTCAAAACTTGCGCTGTAAAAGTCAGTTTCTGATTCCTTGTTAATCTGCTATTTCCATTTGAGGCAGCACACATGCAAGTTGCAAGTGCAAAACTATGAGGTTGCAACTCGCAATCCCTCTTTGTTTTGTCTAAGTTCAGAGGCGACGGTGGTCACCTACCTCCTGCAATCGATGGACCACCGTCAGCTTAACTGCCGAACTTTATAATACTAAAAGAAAAGTTACTTAGGCAATTGCTGTGAATTAGATACAATATGCAATGACGATTGAGATATTGATTAAAGAGCATAGATATAAAAGAGGCGATCGTGTCCCGACATTAAAGTGCGGACTTTTGCCTTTGTTGAAAACATTCAGCGATTAACGTTTGTTAAAGTCGTGTATTGTGGCGTGGACTGTTGTGCGCTAGGAACGTTTGTAACAAAGTTGGCGTTTAATTCCTATTCCGGACACAAAGACGTTATTTATTTCCATTTTTAATGAACGAAGAATTAAAGTCTCTCGGTGTTCGTGCTCAGTGGTATCCAAGCCAAGTTTTATTCGCTTCTTAATAACGACAAACACAACCGCCAAGTTTTTCGGTATATCTAAGTGGATTTACAAAGTAATGTCACTGCTTTATGTTGCTCGACACTGAACTTTTGCTGTTGACGAAATTTTTCTAAAATAACAAATGTATTTTGGGCTGTTCATTTTCTCTTTTTTATTGGTTACTAACAGCCCGCACCCGCTTCGCACGTATGGAATTTTTTTTCTGCAAATCTGCAGCCATTCTTCAGCCCAGGGCTGGTGATTTAGGTCAAACTAAATTTAGCCATTATAGTTTAATTTGAAGGTAAAATTTTAAAATATTTATGGTATTTTATATCCATATCGAAATTATTGTACAGTAAAAATATGAATTTTATTCGAATTTCAAATAATCTCTTTCGAACAATTGCCATTTTACGGCGACGTTTGTTAAACGTTTTGGTTGCGGCATGTCAACTGAATTTACGTATACGTACCCGCCTGTCCCGGCATGCGGCGGCCGTAACAAGCGTGCCCGCAATTTGCACAATTGCTAACCATTCAACGAAAACAAAAACAGTGATTGCGGTTCACAATAATTGAGAATATGTTTGGGAACAGGAGAGGTACGTGACATAAGGTAGACCCGCCTTATTCTCTTGAAAAGAAGCCAAAATCCTTTCCCATGGTTCAAGCTATCAACATACAAAATTTCATCAAAATCGTTAGTGGTAAATTAAAAAAATTCATCAAAATCGTTAGTGGTAAATTAAAATCGATAGAATTCGATCATATTTTTGATAATAACTAATCTAAATAATCTAATACAATCTTTTGTTTGGCGCCATTTTATTTGTGATTTTTTTACTAAAATTGTTGTAACATCTAAATTTGAAGGATTTATCTTCGTTAAGTTATATTAGCCTGTGGCCGGTTGACGTTATAATTAACAAACGCAGTAAGTAAATCGACGCCCAAAGGGTATTTCGTATGAGGCAATCTATGCTTACATGGTTCATGTAAGTGCATGCCTTCTTATGAACTAAGCACTCCTCTGTATACAACTCTTTTACCCCTGGTTCTTGAAGAGTCACAATTTTTAAACAACACCTCTTTTCTTCAATTACAACCTGCACGGCACAAAAGAAACATGTTAGCTTGAAGTACTCGTATCAAGCTAGAGATACGAGTATGAATGTGAAACTCGTTTGGGTAACGAAGCTGTATTGTGGCACAATACGGTGCCGCGCCGTCTAGCCATTCACTGACGCCATGTAAACTCGTGGAGGGGGATATAGGAGGGATAGTAAAAGAATAGGGTGGTTACACCGCGTGTGGTAATACTACCTTCTTTGATACATATCTATAGTTATTCGACAATCTTAGTACAGTTTTTGTACGATAACAGTTTTAGAACAAATAAAAAAAAACCATCTCCGGTTAGACGCTGAATAAAAATCATATTAAAATAATTAAGGTTATTCTCTCATATATACATATGTATGTCAAAAAAATAGTTTTTAGAATTTTTCTCTGTTTGTCTGCGCGTTTGTGCACGCAAATCTCATTTTGGCACATAGGTAGTTTATTAACTGGATCAAGATATAGGATTTTTATTTGGATTTTTATTTATATAGGAGTTTTGGATAACTTTTTATTCAAGATAAATTTAAGAATTCTTAATATCATACTTTTAATTTTTATTTAAGTAAAAATAAATTAAGACATTTTGAAATTAATATATTCAAAATCATTATAATATAGATAGAATAATATAGACCAGATAGATAGGATATCCAAACAGAGAATTATTTATTAAACCGGTATGTAGATAATTCGGTTCATTGCCTTCACTTGTTTTTACTAATTTCATGTTTAAGTTCACGACTACTTTGTACAACCGAAGAAGTTATTGTGCATTTTATACTGACTATAAAACTAGTCGAGTGTCGTTCAAAGTGAGTATTATTTTATTAAATTGTTTATTGCTTTTAACTGAAACGTAAATTCACTTAGCGACTGTTTGATTGCCCATCTATAAAATATTATCGTAAACTGTGCATGTACTAAATACCTATGGTCTACATATACCTGTAGATAAAATTTAGAAAAAATTTAAGCATACTGTGTGATTTTAAAGTACTGTTAATTTTTAAAGCTATATACATGGCCTATACTAATCAGGATCTCCCTGTCTTTGTTCATGCGTATTACTCACCATAATTTTAGCGAAAATATAAAACTTCATATAGTAAGCTACAATTTGGCATAAGCAAAAATTTTTTTTAATTCGTCCCACGTACCGTTTTAGGTTATTTTTGTACAGATAGCAGAAAAATGTAACTAGTATTATACTATTTAGGTGATGAATACAGCGTAGACTTCTGCATTTTCGCTGGAACGAAGCCTATGTTAAATACGATTACTATTGCTACCACATTTACTACTGTTTACTAACTAAGTATTGTTATTTTATTACCTACTAAAATTACTACAATAAATTTACTTAATTGTTCCACTGCTAATAAATGTAAAACACATTCTCTTCTGTTCAGAAGATGACCTCAATCTTAGATTAAATTATTAATTTAAAAAAGGCTCCCAAAAAATATATAAAGAAAAGATCAAAGGAAAATTGGACCGTTTTTCTTTGCCCGTAAATCAGTTTTGAGGCAAAAGATTTTATTTATTATATGTACCTACTTGGTTTCTAAAAACATTTCTCAGTAGTAGTTTGGGCACGTTCCTCTGTAATATTTCGCTCGTGACCAAGTGCAGTGTGTTGACGTCGTCAAAGTAAAAGTTGTACTTATTTTCAGCAAACTTCCCGCTGATTAGGTTGGATAACTTCAAACTGTTTAAGTTTCTGTTCAAAATGTTCTCAGCGTGGAAAATGTAGTTATTTAGTTTCTCACGCTTACAAGTTAAATGTGCATTTTTACTTACATACTATTTTATATTTACTCGATTCTACCATTTTTATGACCTATATGGATGTCGCCATTAGAGGGCTGTGCAACCCCATAGGAGTTCAGTAGCGATGTTGATCAAAAAAAGTGTAAGGAGGTAATTAAAGGTGTAGGGAGGGTAAGTATAATACGAGGATAGAAGAATCAGCTAGGCTTTAATCTATATGAAATTTATTTTTTGCTCATATTGTCTTTTTGTCTTATTAACAATAAACATTAAAATTTATATTTATTTTTATTTTAGAAATCAAATATCAAAATAATTGGAATACTTCAGTGCATAAGCATGTATGTTGTATACTCATCACTATTTGTTTGCCTGCTGTTATAAATTTAGAAATTATTTTAAAGCAAAAAACGTGTGTTATTTTAAATGTTTGCTCATATTATGTTTCATATGAATGCAACCAGATGAATATGTCCCTCCATTAAACAACAAAAGAGCTCTTGACCTATTTGTTTTCTAATGAATCGTGACTTCGGCCATTTTGTGAGGTTTTAAACTGTTCACAGAAATCTTTGCGGCCTAGTTTCCAGTCTGATTATAGAATTTCATTTATTATTCAGTTATGTCCATTTTTGAGCATTGAAGTTTCTCACATGTCATTCGATTTTGTGACGACAGACGTAGATTTGGAGATTCATAAATGTATTTATTTAAAACTAAGAACCCGCCCCGGTTGCAGTTAAGTACCTTAGAGTGATAGCATGTATAAAAAAATCCAGTGGACACTTTTTCGCAGTGATTTTGTTTGAGACCCCGAATCTAATGTATCCTTTATCAAAGTGTGAAGTGAATGAATTCGACTTTGTGACTATTTATTATCTACTTATTTACAATTTAGTACGTTTTATTACTTTTCTTTAATTGTTGACAGGGTATACTGCGTCTTGCAGTCATTTGCACAACCTCCTTATTACAGACCACGGTGAAATAACATCATGTGTGCTGTTGTGTTTTTACTAATCCCTCATCACCCTACTAAGTAAGGTCGGCAGTACACTTGCAGCACCTTTAGAGTTGCATGTTTTGTGAAATTAATTGCGAATCTATTTAATTTTTAGTATGACAAAAGGACGGGTTGTTTCATAACTCATTCCAAATGTATAAAATTCCTTACTCCTAAATGTATGCAATACATTACAATATTTTTAATTATTTTCCTCACTCAACTTAAACGGACATATGACGAAACGTCCCTAAATACATTTTAATTACTAAAGCTTCAGTTTAGAAGTTATACCTTCGCATTATTATGTTGGTATTTTCGTCAGTTAATTCCACTAAAGCCGTGCACATAATATATTATGGTTAACTAACGTGTAATGGTGATTAAAAGCCGCTCTGTTGATCGAACGTTCAATCAGTTGGAACTGATATCTCTCACGTAGATTAACGAAGCAGACAACATTGCATAGAACTTTATTAACACCTGTTAATTTACGGTTAACGCTTTTCCAGTTACACTTCCGTGATTAAGTTTCACATTGTTGTGGTATATTCATGATATAGGCCACCTTAGACCAATAAGGTATATAACAGATTGGATATTAACACTGCTTGAGGTACCCACTAAAATGTGCAGGCATGGCTAGACGATCCAAGTTATGGTATGTTTAAACAAACAATAGGGGAATGCTAGTTTGCTGACGATTTATAGGATAAGGGATGAGAGAAAAGGACTAGGGAATGAACTTTTGCCTCATCTGCACACTAAAAACCAAAGCACAGGAGTGGACTTCTTGTAAGTGTCTGCCTGCTGAATATTTCTTTATATTAATTAAAGTAATTATATATTCATATTATTATATTAATTAAATTGAATCAATTACTTACTGGACCATTCCCCATTTTTTAATCCATCCTAGTAATTGGTCGAGATTAATTTTATATATTTGTTAATATCTGTTACAAAATAAATGGTCCACGAGGGTGGTGTAACCCCCGGGAGGAAATTAAATAAATAAAAAAAATTAAGGTTCCTTTTGTATTTTAGTGAAATGCCATAATTATTATTACTTCGAAAATTGTGATAGTTCATTACTTATTTTCCTATTATACTTTTTTTACCATAGAATCACGTCTTATTTCAAAAGAATTAAAAGCTTTGAATACAGCGGTATCTATTAATTACCTAATGAGGTTATAATTAATGTTATAAATAGTTGAAATTCTATAATTATACGAGTATATCTAGTTTGATAATAAGTTTTGCGCTGTCCACTTAAGGCATTATAAAGTTATTAATCCCGATATAGAAGCTGTAAAGTTTTATGGTTCTGAGTTTCGAGTTGAGTACAGAACTTGAATATTTTTATTAGATATTAACTTTTATTTTTATTGCCTACTTTACTTGTTGATAATGACATGATAAGTTAATAACATACCAGTATAAGAGTTAGAATTGCAAATTATTCACTAAGAACAGTAAAATAACTAATGAGTTGCTAATTCCATGGGAAGCCACTAAATTCTTACAGATTTAATTAAGGAACGTAATACCGAGATGTTGAAATGTCGGTTTCCCGCATCATCATCAATATTTATTAACCCATAAGTGTCCACTGTTGTAATAAGTTTTTTAACGCCCGACGCAAAAACGGCGAATAAGTAGGTATGTGTTCAAATAGATTCTCTTTAAATCAAATTCAACTAGGTAGGTATATAGTTCATTTGCGAAGTAACACAAAAAAACTGAGTAAATACCGCTAATACGCCAGCCACCGCCTTGACAGTGATCAGTCCCGTAATTAACTAACAAGAATTTTTTTTACTCGATTGAATTCTCTAAAGTGTAGTCCACTTTAGTGAGGTTTACTTAGTCTAATGAGATAATAATGAAACCATTTACTTATAAGAAGAGGCGGTAAACTGCTTTTTAATCACATTCTATTGAGATAAAGGATGAAATTTATTTGTGAAATGTGAACGATATAGTACGCTGAATAGAAATTAGTTGTGAATTAAATGACTATCTAACTGTTAAATAAAACTTTATCAATTATAAAAACGTTATCGAAATATTCCCTAAAAACTTTGCTCGTATAGATAAAGTGTGAATCCTTTCAAACAATTTTATGTGAAAGTGTAATGATAAGGATGATAAGGATGCATTATATGAATCCTTATCACCCTCTATATATCTGAATATACAATATAACTATTACCAGAGAGGTTATACTGCTTTTCTGATATTACGATTGAAATCGATCCAGAAGTACTGCTCTCTCGTCTAGATGCCAAATTAGGGCGAGGCGAAGCAAATTTCCGATGACAGAAATAATATCCTCTTGCCTAACTAGAGCAGCCTACCGACAAACTTCTCTTAACAAATATTGCTTATACCATGTCATCGCACGTATCTACTTGAATGGGATCTCTCTATGTCTGTGCCTGTGTACTACTCAGGCCATTCGAGTCCCGGAAAAATGTCTCATCCAATTTTCGAAATCTTTCCGGATTCAATTTAGGTAGCGACTGCAACGCGAGCACAAACTTTTGCAACTAGTTAACGATTCTCTACGGTTTTCGCGGAAAATAGTACTTGCTGCTTATGATATATTCAAACGTGGAGCTGTTGAGAGAAAATATATTATCTGCTGTCGTTGTATAATATGTAAGGCACATCCCCTTGGCCTACACTTCGACTCATCGGCGCACGTCTTCAATATTTGCACGTGTCTCGAATGCGACTGTAATAAGGAAATTACAAACGCTTAGAAGATATACTTATGTGTGTAGAAATCTTCAGAGGACTGTCTATGACAGTTAATTAACTATTGCAATGGGAATGAAATGATCGCTTGTCTCGATGAAAGACAATAATTAGGGAAACGAATTTTTGAATGTTCGGATCGTGAAGTCTTAGTGCTTTTGTTGAGGCCATATTTTATGGGCCATAGTTAGGCAATTAATCACACACTCACACATTCACACAAAACTAAACTAAAACAAGCTTAAGTAAGACAGTAATCACCCAGTTAACTTTTCCCAGATTAGTCTCGATAGATTCCTTTCCCGAATAATTTGTGTAAGTAGGTATAAGAAAATATTTTTTTATTATATTACAACTCTGTATAAGGCATGGTCGTTGATCCAACTGCATATTTGTAAGCTAATAATAGTAATCATTTTGATCATAAGCATCATAAGCATTTTGTTTCTTGTGTAATTTTATGATTTCTATGATATATTCGGAGTATTTCGAACAATTTCAAAGAACCTTACCACTACCTCATTGATATTATTTTAAATTTGATACATTTAATCGGTGGGCCGTTAATAATCCGTAATCGTTGAAAGACGCACTAAGTCATCGTGTAAGAATTCAGCTTTTTTCTTTCTGTGGTACGCAACCCAAAAAACAAATCAAGGACCTCTGACATACCGACTAAGCATCAGGTTGTTCTGTTGGCAAAAAAATAAAGTATGCTTGAATTCTTTGAACAACCACCTCGTTGTTATGCCTAGATTATTCGTTAGCAGTCAGGCAACTTCTTCTAAGTCATTAAGTACGCCAATTTAGAGCCACCAAACTCGTATTTATGCAACCTTTTTTTTAATCAAACACTAGCTTTTGCACCCGAGTTCGTTTGCGTACTTTATAAAATATACCTAGCCTATGTTACTCGCTGATAATAGCTTTCGGAGCTAGTTTCGTGCAGTAGTTTCGGAGCCTATTCAATGCAAACAAACAAACAAACAAACAAACAAACAAACAAACAATCAAATCTTTCCTCTTTATAATATTAGTATAGACAAACAAAAATACAAATCATTTCTCTTTTCATAATATTAGTAGGTATAGATTACTATTTTCACCTGCTTCTTTTATTGTGATAAATTTTGTGTCCTGGTAAACGGTAGCGTTTATATATACGGTAACTTCTACGAGCACTTAATTAAGAGACGTAACAATATTAAGGTTTGGTGCCATTAGAAGGGGAGTGAATGCGTTAAACATAAGGGGCGTTAACATAACTGCTCATAAAGGGAGCCGCGACCTAATGACGGCGAGAGTACTTCAGGTAGGTAAAGCCCTCTTTTAACTCGATATTAATAATGACCACCCTTCATACTAAAAGTAATCATTTTCGATGGCCGTTTGTTTTCTTTTAACTGTTTTTTATCGATTATGTTATAAATTTCGTGCTAGACCCACCGTTTAACATCCAAACTTAACTTTTTGCATAGCGCAAGGTTTTAATAAAATAAAACTTGTTCATTCATTTTAATCAAGACGTTATATGTTTTTTAAAAACGGCCATTAGTTAATTTCGCCGACAGCTTTGTTGACTGGCATTTATTTTATAAAGTGACATTTAGTTACAATACATTTCACATTAGCGCCATTTCTATACATCCACTGTAGGTACTGTTTTAAGCTACTCGCTCTTCCCAGGGAAATTGTACTTTTTATAACCAAAAAAATTCGGTTTAAACAAACAGGTTTTTCTAAGGGTTCAATGTTTCTGATAAGGTTCACATAATGAACTGCCGATGTTATCACAATCATCTACAGTAGGGCCTCGATAATCCGGAGAGGCAAAAACAAGACCCTTTTCGGATTATCGAGGCGTCCGGATTATAGTATGCCATATTTAATGTTAATAAAACACATGTTTAACCTTAGTTTCTTTAATCAATTTTTAAATTATAGCATAAAGACAAAATGTACATGTTCAAAATTACAACCATGTAAGGAAATCAATAAGTTAAAATAAAACATTAGTTAATTCTTCTTGAAAAAGTTAATTTTTTTTCTCTAATAACTTTCTGTAACTCTAGTTGGAATGGTCCGATAGCAAAATTACACACCGTATTACACGAAAGGCGATAAACAAAAGACTGACGGCGCATTGGCTCATGACAGCCCGCACCTACACCCCGCCGGGCCTCCCCCGCGAATCCCATATTGCCCGGCCGGATTACAGCGATCACCGAACAAGCGGGAGTCCGGATTATCGAGGCCCTACTGTAGTTCATTTAAACGCCTGCTGGCCACTGCTGGCGCTTAGTGAAATTTATATTCCGTTGTCGCATTCCATAGAGCGGAATGGACTTGAATACTCGGGTCACCTACTAGAAACACAATTTGTATGTAGTGTCCCATTCAATTCGAATTTCAATGAATGGAATCCCGAGTGCGTCGAGTGGCAAGTATGAACACGTATTTGAGTTTCAGTCAGTCTGGTTGAGTGCATACCGATATTATTTTACTGCATTCGGCGCTTTAAGTGCATTGGCCGCGTTGACATTAATTAAAATGAGTCATATCGTGTCCGCTGGGAATCGTTCATAATCTGTAAAAGCGTTATCCACGCATTTATCTGTTTTCCGCTAAGCTCTTCTAATTAAACTGCTGTTTTCTTTATAATTTATTAAATTTCTTTTGGAAGGTTTAGCTGAAAATAATCTATTTTTTTTGTAAATAGAAAAAATATAACAATATATTGTCTAGTAGCTGGAGCCTCCGCGACTCCGTCTGCGTTGAAAAATAAAAAATGTAACGCTTGCGTTAAATCTTTATTTTTACATAGTTAATGCCCGCGGCTTCGCCGCGTGTAATATTTAGCCTATTTAATCCATCCTGAACTTTTGGTGAAAGCTTTTTTTTAAATCGGATAAGAATTTTCGAAGATTACCTCCTACATACAAACTTTACCTCTTTATAATATATGTTGTATACTCATATTCGCATACTCATACAATATAATTATACATTCATTTGACATTTACCAGTCAATCTATCAGCTACTGAAGTTACCTGCTACTTATTGCATTGCACACTACATTACTCAGTTTAAATGGGGCAGCCCGTCAGGCGTGAACCACTATGAAATAACAGCATGGTGCTGTTGTGATTCGGTGAGTGAGTAAGTGGTGCCAGAGCCCACTTCCCTATCCCTTCCTCATCCCTCATCCTCAAATCTACTAAGGTCGGCATCGCACTTAAAGTGCCTATGCGATGGTAGCTATTATACATACCATCAAGTGGACCGTTAAGCCTGTTTGACGGGTCTAACGACGCTTACATAAAAAAAAAATCAATTGCAAAAATAGGTACTATTATAAATAGCACGTGTTTGCATGTTTAAATAATAATAAAGAGTGACATTTTAAATTCTGTTTTGTCATCTCGCCAGGATCCAACTCTTGTTCTGCTCAGTTTCGTATACGACACATTGAATATATGGCTGCCGCTTCATTAGTCTGTGTGATGTAATTTATTGCATCTCGTCAGAACTTGCAAAAACGATACCCGAACCCGTTATTAAAGCCGATTGACCTTTGAGCAATGGCAATTAAGGTTATTGCTCTGCAAAAAGCTTAAATTTTTCGTCCTTTATGTAGTTGGTACTTTTTGGCTTGCTTAATATTTTAATTGAACCTTAATGAATGCTATTCATTCGGACCATTCGCTTGAATCACTTTTTTTTAAATAATTTCTTTCACAGTTTAAAAACACTTTTAATTACGATTTAGATTTTATTTTTCAACATCGCCGTCTGATTGAAATCAACCATGCTGCTGATTAGTGAGTAAAATATTAAAAAAAAAAATTGTAGCAACTAAAATAAATAATTCCCACTCTGTTTATCGTTAACATATTGTGCGCCAGACTTCCTGTTAAGAAGTATTGTAAATTAGATTGTTCTAATAGTTCGTTATGTTATGTAAGTCTAAGAATGTAATCGATTTTGTTATTGTTTAGATTAAAGCGAGTTGACGCTTGTTCCGCCCTAACTACTTTTTTTTTTCGTTATAATATAAAAACTTAACACATGACATGCAATAAAGTAAAAATTAATGGTAGATAAATGTTTTTAAACTGATCTGCTATTATTTACTATCTAATATTGCAGTTTAGGATCACTACAATTAAAAAAAAATTGTATTACGAATTGAACTTCAATAGAGCGTTTTTCTCATATACAATATCTTAACATATTGTATCTAATCTGGCCTTCGTCTCAATAAGGGAGTAACTACATTTATTCAGCTCAATTCAGCTTTTGAGCTGACAAAAGCTGATATAGTACATGCATGCTACGTAAGTACATCCATAACCCCTTTACGTAAGTGAATCGAGAAATAGTAGTAGTGGACGAATGTATCCCATGGGCGCAACCAGCTAAGAGGCAGAGCAGGCAGACGCATTCTCAACGGAACAGAGGCGCGCGGGCGTACAGGGTCAACGGTCGGCCTGCGCTTGCGCCTGGGAACCAACGATAAATATTTGAATTTCAACACTTAATACATATGCTTAGCAAATTGATTATGACGTGTTCTGGCACCGAGTGTGCAACGTTGTTTATCTTTAGGATTCTGGGTCGACATACGCATTACGCACCCATACGAATAACCTACCAGCAATGTTTCTAATATTAACACTTATTTAAACGAAGTAACATTACGTGCGTGCTTTTTGTAATAATAAAAACGAAAAGGGTTAGAGGCGGTACTGAGTTGAAAGGAATATTGAAAAGGGCGGATCGATAATACGTTGAAGTCTGGTCAAAACATGTTTTAATGATAATTTTCCGGTCATAAATATTGATGGAACATTCCTTCGAAATTATTCGATTTACGTGCAAGGTCTTTTTGTAAACATTTAGTTTTTTACTTAATGCAGATGGGAAAAGGTGCATTCTTTATTAACATAACCCCTCCCCTGCATACGTTTTAGTTTCAAAGGAGCGAACTTTGACAGATAGACAAGGCCTAACATTATTTATAGTAGTCAAACTTGATACGAGTAAAGGGCTAAGATACGTTCTCTTAGCGATATGCACAATTTAATAACAAGCTATGATTTTTTAAACTAACCCCGAACATTCTATTGAGACCATTTTAATTAGCAAAAAAAAAACCTCTACATCTGCTGTAAGTTGCTAAGGAGTAGGATATCTCGCAGACTACTCGATGCTGCAGCATCAGGACAAGGTTACTACGTCAGAATCAGTATACCAAATTTTACATCAATCGAACATGTGGAATTTAGTGAAATCCTTATCAATCAGTAAATGGGCTGATGGATCTTCAAATGCCTGAACAGATCTTCATAAACTATAGCTAAAACCATCTCGATCACGTCAGCTTTCTAACAAACAAAAAACCCTGTCAAAATCGGTCCTTAGGTATTTTTCATCTTTTATACTTAAACAAAAATGCATGTTTAAAATCATTAAGCTTAAAAACCTCGCTTGAAAGTTTTTATGCTCCTGTGCATTTGTGCATATTGTCCTGATTATATAATTTATTCAGCTCTTTAGTGAAATTTTCAAACAAGACTTGGCAAATTTTACTAGCAAATTTTTCTTTAAAATGAAACAAAAATACAAAACACACTAACGGTGTTATTACAAAAAAGATAAACATACATTGAACAGGTGTCTAAAAAAAAGTTTATTACAAAATCGTATTTAAGCACGGTTTAGAGTTAGGCGCGGTTTAAATACTGTTCATATTTAAAAACGCGTCAAATCTTGTCGAAGCCTTGTCTAACCTCAAAGTAAATCTACTTTGACGTCTCTAATTTTCGCTAGTTTTATATTTAGGGTGTGCTGTGTATTTAAAATTGAATAATATCAGTGATGGAATTAAACTTTGCAGATTTTGTTGATGATATTGATTTAGAAGAATTAGATTATATAGAAAACTTTCGAGACAATCAACAAAATCGTACACGAATGAATCCTTATGAAGTTTTCGATGACCTTACTTTCAAAAGAAAGTACAGGTTTACCAAATGTTAATATATAAACAAAATATAAAAACAAATTATGAAATGTGCTATCGGGGGCGTAGCATAATTTACGATGAAATATCGGATAGTTTTAAATGTTTTACCTTTTCTTCTTGAACCCAATTTTCTCCACGTGTTTTTATTTTATTAATGCAATTTTCCATATTAGTTGAAAATTTTTTTATAACTAGTCGTAGTAAACAAAAAAAATTGTAGAATTTGACAATGATGAGGATGAGTTATGACTTGACAGTTTGATAAACGTTACACATTCCATTCCTTCAACTGATCACTATTCTATGTGTACGTACATATTATATACATAATATTTGGTACCAAAACATACTTATGTTGGTGTATTTACAGCAATAATTAATTTATAATCACACACTGCACGGTTTTATTTATACATAGATAATTTTAACATATGTTTCTGCGTAGGATATTCTATTAACACATAACAAATTTACATAGAAAGTGTTAAGGTTGTATAGCACTAGACAAAAAAAGGAAAAGTGTCTATGTCAGTTGCTATGTACTGGTCGTTTATTTATTCCTTCAACAAGACTGTCAGTTAAATTATAACTAAATATAATAATATAAAATACCTCGTAAAACTATTCTAAAAGTGTACATAAAGTAAACTATAAGTGTCCTAGGAGTGTTGTGTTTAATAGACAATATTTATTGTGAATATAAAATTCATGTGCGACGATCTGACTTCATTTCCACTTATCAACTGGTAAGACTCTGCAACTATATTAGGTTATGGGCCCAGCACGCTTCCACTGAGAGCCTGAGAAGTTTCCCTATAGAGAAGCTGTAGGAGCTCTTGCCTACCTCATGACGGGTACGCGCCCCGATATTGCCTACGCGGTTGGAGTGGTTTCGAGAAAACTAGAGAATCCAACAGAAGCTGACTGGTTAAGAGTCAAAAGGATATTTCGATATCTGAAGGGAACAATATCCTACGGCATTAGATATAGTGCAGACTGCGGTAGATCCATTATAGAAGGCTACAGTGACGCAGATCACGCTGGTGATGAACTGACTGGACGTTCCACAACAGGTGTTGCATGTCTTTTTGCTGGAGGAGCTGTTTCGTGGCTAAGCCAACGTCAACCATCAGTTGCGATTTCCACTACGGAAGCAGAGATTGTTGCAGCGAGCGAAGGTGCGCGCGAGTTAATTTGGCTTCAAAGAGTCTTCAGTCAATTGACGTGCTTGGAAGGCATACCAACATTGAAAGTAGATAATGAAGCTGCTATAAGACTTGCCAATAATCCTGAATTTCACAAGCGTACCAAACATATCCGAGTAAGGCACTTCTTCGTTCGGGAGACTGTGCATGAGGGTCTAGTTGATGTTATAAAAACAAGCTCTGCTGAACAATTAGCTGATATAATGACAAAGGCAGTTCCGAGAACCACGCTCGCAAAGATAAGAGTGGAATTGGGACTACAAGACTTTTCGTGTTAGTGCAGGGAAAGTGTTAAGGTTGTATAGCACTAGACAAAAAAAGGAAAAGTGTCTATGTCAGTTGCTATGTACTGGTCGTTTATTTATTCCTTCAACAAGACTGTCAGTTAAATTATAACTAAATATAATAATATAAAATACCTCGTAAAACTATTCTAAAAGTGTACATAAAGTAAACTATAAGTGTCCTAGGAGTGTTGTGTTTAATAGACAATATTTATTGTGAATATAAAATTCATGTGCGACGATCTGACTTCATTTCCACTTATCAACTGGTAAGACTCTGCAACTATATTAGAAAGGAACGTTTTAGAATGAACTAAATGAAGTTGAACGAAACTTTTGTAATGTTGCTATTTAAAAATTACACTTGGTTGCCTAGCGATGTTTTAGTTAGACAAAGGACAAACACTCTTTTGTAATAACGAAGGTAAAACATTTGTTCAGTCAGGTTTTAAATCATTAAACGCTGTTTGACAAAACACGTGTTTAGACATAGTTTAGTATCTTTTTTGTAATAACACCCATGTTTAAAAGAATATATGTAATTAATAGAACAGAATTTGTTACATTGTTTTGTAAATAAGACTTATGATACAATTTCATATTAGAAAGGAAAAAAAAAGTTTTATTTAAAACGGACAACACATAATAATGACACAATATAAGTTTCAATAAAATCATTTTAATTTCAAAAATATCATTCTTGCGAGTAAGTAGGTACATGCAAAGCCTCGTCTCAAAGTTATAAGTCAAAAATGAAACGTAATAGTGTCTTGAAGAAGAAAATAAATAAATAAAATATTATGTGGCAATAGGTACTTTAAACTTTTTAAGTTTTTGGGACAAACCAGGAATTAATGATTGTTATGGGACAAACGAGGAAATTTTTGGAATGTGGGACGAAATACCGGGTCGAACGAGCCATAAATTCAAATGGGCACCCAACTCAGCATGTGCTATATGTTATAAAAGCCACACAGCGCTGATCTTCCGTTCCGGGAACCTCATTTTGACTTCACTTCATTTTTAATTCATTGTCAGATGAAGTATGTGAGCCAACTATGACTTACAATCATTGATTGAATAATGCAAAAGCCTACTCCGAATGTTGAGCTATCAATCAACAATACAATCAATCATTCAGTTGTTGTTACATTTTGACGACATTTCCTCTCGGTGTAGAGATGGAAAGTTATTTGCGAAAAAATAAGAAGGAAAATCTTTTCCATATTGTGTCACATATCCACTTTGTTGACAATATGTAAAACAACCGAAGCGAGAGATTCTGATAATGGAAGTCCCAAGCGTGCATTCGAATGAGAATGCACTTGAAATTACACTTCAGCTCGAAAATGGAACGTTCGAAATGAACTTGTTAAGGCGGTGTAGTACCTAAAATTATTTCTGAAATTGACAAGTGACGCGTGTATTTACTTGTATATTTTTCATAAATCAATACTAATAATAAATCTGTAAGTGTAGGTATTGTATGTATGTATGTATGTATGTATGTATGTATGTATGTATGTATGTATGTATGTATGTATGTATGTATGTATGTATGTATGTATGTATGTATGTATGTATGTATGTATGTATGTATGTATGTATGTATGTATGTATGTATGTATGTATGTATGTATGTATGTATGTATGTATGTATGTATGTATGTATGTATGTATGTATGTATGTATGTATGTATGTATGTATGTATGTATGTATGTATGTATGTATGTATGTATGTATGTATGTATGTATGTATGTATGTATGTATGTATGTATGTATGTATGTATGTATGTATGTATGTATGTATGTATGTATGTATGTATGTATGTATGTATGTATGTATGTATGTATGTATGTATGTATGTATGTATGTATGTATGTATGTATGTATGTATGTATGTATGTATGTATGTATGTATGTATGTATGTATGTATGTATGTATGTATGTATGTATGTATGTATGTATGTATGTATGTATGTATGTATGTATGTATGTATGTATGTATGTATGTATGTATGTATGTATGTATGTATGTATGTATGTATGTATGTATGTATGTATGTATGTATGTATGTATGTATGTATGTATGTATGTATGTATGTATGTATGTATGTATGTATGTATGTATGTATGTATGTATGTATGTATGTATGTATGTATGTATGTATGTATGTATGTATGTATGTATGTATGTATGTATGTATGTATGTATGTATGTATGTATGTATGTATGTATGTATGTATGTATGTATGTATGTATGTATGTATGTATGTATGTATGTATGTATGTATGTATGTATGTATGTATGTATGTATGTATGTATGTATGTATGTATGTATGTATGTATGTATGTATGTATGTATGTATGTATGTATGTATGTATGTATGTATGTATGTATGTATGTATGTATGTATGTATGTATGTATGTATGTATGTATGTATGTATGTATGTATGTATGTATGTATGTATGTATGTATGTATGTATGTATGTATGTATGTATGTATGTATGTATGTATGTATGTATGTATGTATGTATGTATGTATGTATGTATGTATGTATGTATGTATGTATGTATGTATGTATGTATGTATGTATGTATGTATGTATGTATGTATGTATGTATGTATGTATGTATGTATGTATGTATGTATGTATGTATGTATGTATGTATGTATGTATGTATGTATGTATGTATGTATGTATGTATGTATGTATGTATGTATGTATGTATGTATGTATGTATGTATGTATGTATGTATGTATGTATGTATGTATGTATGTATGTATGTATGTATGTATGTATGTATGTATGTATGTATGTATGTATGTATGTATGTATGTATGTATGTATGTATGTATGTATGTATGTATGTATGTATGTATGTATGTATGTATGTATGTATGTATGTATGTATGTATGTATGTATGTATGTATGTATGTATGTATGTATGTATGTATGTATGTATGTATGTATGTATGTATGTATGTATGTATGTATGTATGTATGTATGTATGTATGTATGTATGTATGTATGTATGTATGTATGTATGTATGTATGTATGTATGTATGTATGTATGTATGTATGTATGTATGTATGTATGTATGTATGTATGTATGTATGTATGTATGTATGTATGTATGTATGTATGTATGTATGTATGTATGTATGTATGTATGTATGTATGTATGTATGTATGTATGTATGTATGTATGTATGTATGTATGTATGTATGTATGTATGTATGTATGTATGTATGTATGTATGTATGTATGTATGTATGTATGTATGTATGTATGTATGTATGTATGTATGTATGTATGTATGTATGTATGTATGTATGTATGTATGTATGTTTGTTTGTTGGTATGTATGTTCCTTCATAACTCTGAAACGAATTAACTGATTTTCATTAAATTTGGTAGATAAACATTTAGACGTACGGGACACAGGATAAGCTACTTAATATTTTTTAACGCGGACGAAGTCTTGGGCACCAGCTAGTAAATTATAAATGTGAAGGTAACTGTCTGCAATGCTTTAACTACCCAACCGAACATTATAAAATTTTGCATACACGTAGTCAAGGATACAGAAAAGGACATAGGGAACCCTATGTCCAGAAGAAAGTAGGTACTGTTCCCAGGGGTTCATCTAAAAATAGAATACCAACGCCTGGTAAAAGTATAATAATTAATATGTCGGGCATTATATTGCATATATATTTTGTAATTTATATTTTTTTGTTAAAACGCGGACGAAGTCGCGAGCGGGAATCAACTATTATAGAATAAAAAAATATGAAATCCATTTTTCACATTTTATTAATCATCCGATCATCATTAAAGCTATGAAGAACGTATACTATTTTTTAATGAAATAGTTTTCATCCTATCAAATTTAAAGATAGTATAGTATGAATAAAGTCGATGAAAAATACTAAATAAATAAATAAATAAAATGATTAAATCAAATAAATATAATGAATAAATAAATAATTAATAATGATTTAATAAATCAAGTAAAAAATGAGAAATACTTAAACAACCGAATTGGTTTTGGCTGCATATTACGACTCGCACACTTGCATAATGATTTTTAAAGTTTATACAAGTTTCTTCAAGAATAAATAAAAAATGAATTTCGTTCACAATAATATCCAAGGATCGTGCTAAAGTGCTCTGCAATTTTCCACACTTATTTTGCCTTTGGGAAATTTTTTGTCCCAATTTAGACTAACCCCGAAGTATCATTATTTAAAGAAAGAAATAATTGAAATAGCTTCACAACCAGCGAAGATATCGAATTAGAGTACCTGCTGTTTTTCTACGCTTATTATGCTTTTAGGGATTTTTTTATGAATTTTAAAGGGGGGACCCACGTTAAAGATTTGACCTATTAGAAAGTATAATGAATTAAAATTTGTTCATGTCATATATGTTATTATATGTAAATTGTAATATTAATTAATGAGCATTAAGAAGTGTTTTTTACACGGTAATAACAAATTAACTTTTTTCCATTTCAAAAATACTTAAGATTTTTTAAAGAAAGAAAATTAAGAAAAATTAAAAAAAAAAACACAATTTCGCGTACCTACTCCACCTTAAAGCGCAGCACTGATAGATATGTAGTTGTAGGTGGTAACATTTAGAGCATCCCATATAAGAACACGTTATGTTGTCTAACTAATAGGGTATTGTCATGGAATGAACAAGGATAAAGCAATATTTGACCGCGCACGTATGTACTCTGTAATTCCCTTCTTTCTGTGTAAAGGGAATGTAATAAAACTTATCTTTCTGGATCGGTATGCGAACGTGAGCCTGAGTAGGTATCCCTATTTTGGTGTATATATTTTTTTCATATACTCTTTTTGTATATGAGATTTTTTTTCCAATTAACGAACGCGTGGTACCTACTTAGGAAGTCAACATTTTAAGAACTAGACCGTGGACCTGTACGCTCCTTTCGAGTAATTGGAACAAACAGACAACTATGTTTAACTTTGTTAAGATTACGTACGCATTTCTATGTTTGGAATCGCTTTGTGGCGAGTTTCAACTGAAACTAGAATTAGGCTAGTAAGTTAAAGTTTAAACAAGGCGTGTTTTGAGAATAGCTTTTGTTTGAGAATGTAGACAGGATTGTGTTAATTGTACCTATTACTCAGAAGGCTTCGGCACATATCTGACAGAAGCCGACGGTTCATGGGTAATGTAGTGTACTACAACAGTAGTGTAGTGTAGGAAAAAAGCAGTCGGATGTATGCCGAACGTTAGTGAAATGATAAGTAGATATTCTACTCCTAAGTAACGAATCCGTAGTACGCGTAGGTAGGTATTAGCATCTGAGAAGAGAAATAAATGAGAAATAAATTATTGTTTTTGAATTGTTTGTTCCACCTACTGGAATTTTCTCCTGGACTTACCGTTACTTTTATTTTATACTGATTGATTCATTATCTACACTTGTATGTATGAACTTTGATTAATTAGGGAAAAACTAGTTTAAAATTGACCCAGGAGCAGCTTGAGTAGTTTGTGCGTTCTTATATGAAATATCAAATAGTACATAATTATTTTGACTTTTAATATTGTCTTAAAAATATATATTATAAAAATTACCCGTCTTTTTCTATGTGTAGCTTTAAGAAATATCTAATACCTTGAAATTTTTTACAGTGATTACAAATCAACCTCATATAGAGTTGTGCGGTATCCCCTTATTTTTGTAATAAAGTACCTGCGAATTCTCTTTAAAAATTGTTGGACACCACAAAAACTTCTTTCTTGAAAAACCCTGCTGTCAAGTGTCATAGTAATCTGCCGACGGTTTCCAAGTTAATCGTTTTTATTTTTATGTATTATATAAGGATAATAGGAATTTATTAAGTAGTGAGGCAATATTGACAGAGTGGCTGTCCACTCAGAGCCGGTGCTGTCCGGCGTCCATTATTCGTAGGTACTGCGTTCTGTATTACCTACTACTGCTATGCGACGGTGCTCTTGAACGATCGACCAATCTACGTAGCATGGATCCTCTCAATAAACCAATTACTGATCAGCCATGGCTTAATATTTCAACTAGATTATCCGGATAACTTTGTAAGACGCAAATTAATCAGTTTCTCTCCAGAGACTGGACAGAACTGTGCGATATTTTGCTACGCTGGCCTAGAAAATTGGATATCTGGTAATATGAAAAGCCTTATGGGTAATAGAGTACACTTGGGACTTCACCAACACACTAGCTTTAGTGTTTTTTGACAGTTTTAGTGATATAATATTCGAATAATATAAATTGGAAATATTCGATTAGACAAATTTCGAATAGGTATTGAGTTTAAGGGAATTATAAGAAAATAAAATGAAGTCCTAACTGATTTCCTATTAAAAATGATATTAGTATGTTAATTTTTTGTTTATTGTCATAGAAAAAACTATAACACAAGAAAAAATAAATAAAAAAGGAAAAATAACGTCGGAGGATTACATCGTAAAGCCGAGTACAGATGTGAGTGACGTGTAATGTAAAAATGCCAACAGGTTTTGTAGATATATGTATATGGATACGTACCAAACCAATCGTATTGCCACTCCTTTTTTTCCACAGAAATACGCTTCAATAAGCCTTAATAATATGTTGATATTTATATATTTTGTATCTTGTATGTATAGACTAACTTTTTCACGGAATTTTTCCACGTAGTATCTTTATAAATTACTGCCTATATGTTATTTTATTATTTCTTGTATGTATAGACTAACTTTTTCACGGAATTTTTCCACGTAGTATCTTTATAAATTACTGCCTATATGTTATTTTATTATTTATAAACGATATTACTGTAGAGCTTCTTCAAAATTCCTTCAGTAGTTTTTATATACAACGAATATTCAACCAACATCACAAATCACAGTTACCTATATCGATGATTGGTAATTTATCGAATGACTACATTATTCGTTAAATAAACGAGTCAAAGCCGTTTTAGTGTGTTTCTCTCAGATTGTGATACGTACCTATTGCTATAATATTGCTACACTGTATCCATAATGTTTACATTAGATATACGTCCTGTATTTTACAATACAATCCGTGAAACATCAGAAGTCGCTATCGGTGTGGGGACATTTCCAATTAAACTTTGTAATAGCCCCCTCCTTTTGTTTACAGAAACTTACTTATAATTCCGACAATACATTTCGTGCGTGTACAAATTTGGAAACTTTTTGATTAATGTCAAGAAATTCTGCTAAATATTTCCAGACAGTGAAATAGAATAAGCAGTACAGATATTTCTAGTGTAGTTCACGGAGAGGCGCACATTTCCAATACCGTTCATGAATTATTAATGAACAGAGCTTTCAGGTATTATACATTTTTTTAATAGAGTGGCAGGCAAGCTGACAGACAACTTGATGTTACATAGCTCCCGTCATCTATAGACAAAACTGAAACCAGGTTGACACAATTGCGCTTTGATCCTGTTAGGCAAAAATATATATTATCGTAAAATAGGCAATTTTCTTGTTTGTAACACAGCACACGGGCATGCAATAACTATTGATTCATAGTTTTATTCAATACTAGCGACCCGCTCTCGGCATCGCCCGGGGTGCAATTTTTATATATACAAACCATCCCCGTCTATTTATATTTCCTTACTAGCTGGTGCCCACGACTTCGTCTGCGTTGAAAAATATTAAGTAGCCTATCCTGAGTCCCGTACGTCCAAATGTATATCTACCAAGTTTCATGAAAATCAGTTAATTCGTTTCAGAGTTATGGAGGAACATACATACATACATACATACATACATACATACATACATACATACCTACACTTACAGATTTATTATTAGTATTGATTGATGTAAAATCCTATTTAAAATCGTTACTACCCTTTCTCGACTTTTTAAAGCATACACAAATTCAATTTAACATTTTTATATTAAAGATTCTGATATATACCTGTGTATAACCAAAATTTCAATATTAATAAATTTTTAATACATAAAATTATTGAGATGAACTGTTTATAACTCATTGTCACCTGAACCTCATTTCCTTCTTTGCGTATTAAGTAATAATATCTTAAATATCCCAATTATGCAAATACACTTGCTCGCGAATCTCTAGAGCAAAGCTTCTCGACGGGTGATAAAATTCACGGAAATTAGCTTTGAGAAGAAAACGTTCGCCGGAAAAGTTCATTAACTGTGCGGTGTGAAAAGGTGTGTCTGGTAAACATCGACTTCACAATTTGCTGGTAAGGTTTAATATAACAAATTAATTTCATGGGTTTCAACATAAAACATTCATTCTTTGACAGCACACATTAACATCTTAAGAAATATTAATACCTATAAGGAGTGAGACAGGAGTTTTGACTACTAAATTGGGCCGTGAAATGGAGACAAAAAATAAATTGGATGAATTAGTTAGTATATTAGCTGGTACGCATCGGTACGGATACGTATCAAAGAATTTGCGTTGCGATCGCGACCCATCACGGTATTCGCGACATTACTATTTTCTTTTGTTCATAATTATACTAAAATTACCTATTAGGCTGCCCTTCTGGCGGCAGTAATCACTCCTTTACATAACACTACTGTGAAATAACAGTACTTGTATTCTTGAGTTTCGGTGATTGAAAAAAAAAAAAAAAGGATACTAAGTTCTTATGCACACCTTTTCGTTTTTCCTCTCAGGCGACGGTAGCATCAAACCTTTGAAGATTCGTGTCTTGAATTTGGTTTTTTTCTGTAATTTGTAATGAATAAATACATTATTTTTGCATGCACATATTATATTGAGCTTACAAAGGATAAATACCTAAATTGGTTAACTATGTAACAGTTGCATGTTATTCCTATCTGGGGAGATAGGGGATAGTCTAATCCTCGCTTTGCCTGTGTTTGCAGTATCAATATTCCCGTAACACAACGGTCTTAATAGCTTCGAGATTGTCGAGTCTGGTTGCCTATTATTAGGGCGAATTACATTAACCTAATCGTACATTTGCTGATATATTTACTTTATTTGCGTACACATCTGTGCTACTTAGGATAGTATTTTTAATATTTTCAAGTATAGCATAAAATAATACTGTTTGTACTATACATTTTTAGTAATTTATTGTATGTAATTTTATAAGCGATTTACGTTTTCATCAGCATGTCTGTCGAGCTTAACATTAAAAAAATACTGTAGAAAAATATACAAACATCATTTCGATGTGTCATCTTATTGACGTTTCACATTTTAAATAACACTTGTTACGTAATAAGCTCAAACACGACCTGTATTTTGTAGGCATCTCGAGAGCTTTCCAATCGTTTTCCAATTAAAGTTTTCTGCAGAAGTTTCCGAGGCAGACGTGACATCGGCGGTTAATCGTTTCTACCGCTTGCCAATGGACATTTTGCCAACAATTAACATCGTTTCTCAACCCTTTAGACCAGGGTTCCCCAAACTATTTTGGACAAGTGACCCCTTTTCAACAATGAACTGTTACCTCAGACCCCCATGGTCAAATTACCTACTTTTAAGACCAACCCCCTTATTCATAATGGTCCGCTAACTTAAAGCAGCTATCTATCTTAGTCTATCTTTAGTTTTTTCCTATTGGTACAAAATACCTAGGTACTAAGGTGCCAATTAGAAAACTTTGCACTTGGTTAAGTGAGTGAAGTTGATTTCATTTTCTCGTCAAAATTTAACAAAATAAAAAGACAATCCAATTCAGTAAATATCAAGTTTAATTTATAATTATTACAAATTAATACATAAAGCATCTTAAGTTGGTAGGAAATTATATTTTAAAAACTATTAATTCGCAAAGAGAAAATAAAACATTCAGTGCGATGGATGAACCTGGTGACTATCTACCAATCTAGCTACATCCGGTTCAATATTAGTGAGTTGCAGCCTTAAATCTCCACGTTCGTTGATTTTCAAACGGTTTCTTTGTTTTGTCAAAATGTTTGTTACCACACTGAAGCTTTTTTCAACTAGATATGATGATGGAAAAGCGATAAGGTATTTTTCAGCAATGTTCCACAATGTAGGATACTGTGTTTCAATTTTGCGTTGCAACCAGAACTTCTGATAGCCTTGGTTGAACTTTTGCTTAAGCTCTTCGTCTGTGCTGATGGTAATCAACTCTTCTTGCATTATCACATTGGCTTCTTCTATGGCTGTGGTGTTATACGGATTTATTATCCATTGAGGAATTTGTAAATTTAAAAGATCATCAAACCTCTCCGTAAAATCCTTGTGTAATGCGTCCAAGTGAGTAACATATAATAAAATGTCATCATCTTGAAGCATTTTTGGTAATTTTGACAAATGCGGAAACTGCGAATATTCTTTTCTGCCTAAATTTTGTTTATAAAGAACTAGTTTACCCACGAAGGCCGATATTATTGATTTTGTTTTAATCAAGTTAAGATCATCACCCTGTAGTTGCAAATTAACTTTGTTGAACATTCCAAAGATATCAGTCAAGTAATAAATATCTGTTTTACAATTGTTCAGATTTTCTTTCAAATTCGGATCTTTTTCTTGTAAAAACTCCAACACAGATTCAAAAAGGGCTGAAAATCTTTCTAAGCAAGAGCCTCTTGATAGCCAGCGAACTTCAGTGTGCAGAAGTAACCGAGTAAAGACTTCGTCGTTTTCGTCACATAGTTGAGCAAATAACCGAGAGTTCAAAGAATTGCTTCGAATCTTGTTGATAGCATTTATTACATATTGTAAAGACTTATGCAATCTAGGACTCAGCTTTTTTGCTGCTAAATGCTGCCTGTGAATCACACAGTGAATAACCAGTACATCAGGCAGTTGTCGCTTTAAGTGAGCTATAAAGCCACGATGACGACCAACCATAGACGGTGCACCATCAGTCGCAACAGAAACAATATTCTTCCATGGAATAGCTTTATCAGTAAAAAAATGTTCCACGGCCTGAAAAATCGATTCTCCTCTAGTATCAGTCTCTAAATATGCAGCAAAAATCTTTGATAAATCGAACATATCCTAACAATAGAGCTTCATTGCCGGGTAATGTAGACTCGTCCAACTGGAGAGAGAATCTGCGGGTCTGTAAGAACTTGCATAAAATGTTTTCCACATCGCGTCCCATCTCATCTATGCGTCTCTGAACGGTGTTGTTGCTCAAAGGTATTCTCTTTAAAATATCATGTGCGGGTTTGTGCAATACATTGTTAAGGACCTCCGCAATGGCTGGTAAGATAAGCTGCTCTCCAATTGTATGGGGTTTCCCCGACTTCGCTATTAGTAAAGATATATTATAGGACGCTCGTAAACCATCATTGTCTCGAATAGATGATGACGCAAACATCGATCCTATGGATGGCCTTTTGTCTAGTTTTTCTTTCAGTGCTTGAAAATATGACAAGGGCTTACTTTTTTTGTTAGCATGTACTCTTGATAAGTGGTCATCCATTTTTGAAGGCTTCATGGCATCGTTACTAAATACTTTTTCACATAGGTATGAGACACATCGGGAAGTGTTGATTTGATGGAGATGCAATAAATCCGAACTTCAAGTAGTCCAAACTGTATTGTCTGCATTTTTTTTTCGTGTCCGCCATCATAAAACTTTCAGTAATTCTGCAAACAAAAAAATAAGGAACCTAAATAAAAAACAATAATAAACTGTTAAATTTGCACACTATCTTATTTTTATCACACTCAGTTAATGGATTCTTGTTAAGTATTACTGACTTACTCTTTGATAAACTTTGATACCTATATTGGGAAGTAACTACAGTAGGTAATTAGGTATAGAAACTTCGTATTAGGTAATTAGGTAGAATAAGAACGAAAACCAAAGACTTAAGTGTTAGTAATTTTTACAAATACAATTATACATACCTATTTAAAATATGTTGTATGTTGTGTTTAACACTTTTTCAGTCACTTTACTTCACTTAATTTAGCTTTGTAATAAGTTTGTAATCTCTTGAAATAAATGAGTACTTAGCTATATGAGTTTTTATCGTTCAAGCTCCAACGAATTTCAAAACGCAAATGAACTTTCAACCTAAATGCAAGCTCGTTAAATAGTAAAATATCAGGAACATGTTTGGACTTGATCATGAATTCGTTCGTCTTAATTCGCGTAAAGCCGCTATCACACTATTCAATTTGAACGATTCCAATTTAGGAAATCGGAAGGTGTGATCGCAGTTAGAACAGATTGGATTCAATTAAGAGTTTATCCATTTTCAACTCTATATCTTCGATTTAGAAATCAATTTAGCGTAGTGTGATCACGAGCTCACTACTTAGATTCCTAAATAGGAATCGTTCAAATTGAATAGTGTGATAAGCACTTTATCGTCAAATAGAGAGCAAGTCAAAACGCCGCTGAAAGACGTACGCTCCAACTCAATCTTGCACAAACTTGTCCACATAGACTTGCCGAGTTTTTCATCTTGTACGAACTTGAAACTTTACATTCCTGGAACATTATTTCCTACAAAAATATTAATTATTCTTAGTACACGTAACACAACATAAACAATACAGTAACTACCTACTTACCTATCTTGAAAGTTTTAAATAAGAACTTGTGTTAATATAATAGGGGTCGATTTTTAGACCTCGTCGACCCCCAAAATCACTTTTCGTTTATGTCGACCCCTAGGAAACCGATATCGACCCCAAGGGGTCGATATCGACCACTTTGGGAATCCCTGCTTTAGACTAACTAAAGTGGTTAACCGGTATCTAGCTAGATTACGTTTTAGCTCACTAGGTAAGAATACCAGGCCGGCTTCTCATTCTTTGATTATTTCTTTTAATTCTCTTTTTGATTTATTGCTTGTTAAAAACATTAGTCACTTGTATTAACGCTGATAGCTACATGACCTCGATGTCAAGTGTCCTACCAATCCTAAGTTGGCAACCTATAGCCTTATAAGTGCACACATTGAGAAGAAGTCTATGTGATTTTGGCGAAATATAGCTCAAACTTGTGCGTTACTTGGGGGGTCGATTCCTATTAAAGTCGACAGAGGCCTTGCTTGTTTATAGGTAACAGAAGGACCTATCATCAAGATGACCATTACTCTGGTTTTTTATCCATGCAACGAAATATTGCAGCATGCGTAGGTACTAATATTTCACCTTGGTCTTCTGTACGCTCAATTTACTGCGAAATGCAGTATACCTGCTTCAGTTATTTTTTAAGCTAAGTAAGTATTAAATTGGGCAACCCGTTTGGACAAGTAATCACTCCCTTAACAGAAGACCATCATAGATTAACATCATGTGTGCTCTTGCGTTTCTATGAGTGAGTAAGGGATGTCAGAGCCCATTTCCCTATGCCCTCCTAATCCCATATCCTTTTTCCTACTAAGGTCAACAGCCTACTTACAGCACCTATGGCGTGTACTTGTTTTAATAGGCGACGGTAACCGCCTGCTATTAAGTGTACTCACTTAAATATATTATATAAATAATGCTGTTTTTCAACCTCAGTATCTAACAAATTTGATTAAAATTCTCGAGCATTCTTCGCATTTGTTCGAATAAATAGTCTACGTATAATTCGTTCGGTATTATGAGAAAATTCCATCGAAATGCAGTCTCAACAGCAGAAGTTTTACGGAGTTTCCTCGCCTAAGATATTCACAGACTAAAATATTATAGCGGCACCAACACTTGCACGCAACTGCAATATCTTGAAATGAAACCCCGTCTAGGGGTCCTGGGTAAGTTCCGCAAACAAGAAGTAACGACTGGTGCTTTTTTATGTGCAACATGGCTTGCGGTAAAAGGCTTGTAGTTTGAAACAGATGCCCGTCTACAAATCAAATACTAAAACTTGTTAAAACCAACATTTTTAAATTGAAATATACTTAGGTGAGTTCAACAGCGAATATTTTTATTGGCAAACCAAGACTTTCCTCACAAAATTTTAATTATAAGCTTAATAAACTAAACAGTTATTTATGAAACTAAAATTTTAATTAATTATAATCTACTTGCTCAAAGATTTAAATATTTGCGACTCTGCTAAATACACTAATGTTTCAAAAATAAATTAACTCTTCATTAAAAATGAGAAATGGAGAGTAAATATAAAATAGTTCAACCATTACCTTTTTAATGTTATTAAATTGAAATATTTGGTTTAATTAGATATATATTTTAAATGTATTTTTCCCTGCTAAAATTATTTAAAAACTAAGTATTTTTTAAATATAATATTGTAAGTGATTGTCGTATTTTAATTTGTGAAATTATAAATAACGTTTCATTCCACATATTTTTATTTATTTGTGGACCGATTTTCACAAATAAATAAGGTTATGCGATTTTATTTACTTAGTAACTATATACTGGGTTAGAATTTAAAAAAAATATTATTTTTCAACTTCGAAATTATTATGCTCGAATTTCTATTAAAATTAAAACAATAGTTATTAAAATAAAATATAACTTGTAAAGGTGCAAAACTCTAATTTGGAACTTTCGCTGTTGTCTTTAATTATAATAGGGATCTTTTCAACAAATAAAAACCTCTAGTCGAAACTATCAATAAAATGCAAAATGATTAATGATACGGACTTCAGTCATAAAATATATAAATACTAGAGGCCGGCTCCCGGCTTCGCACGGGTGCAATTTTTTATTCAATCCAGCCGATAAATTACCTTACACTGCCATCTGTTAGATTCTTATGGAACTCACAGATAATTATAACAATAATTGCTGGATTGAGTAAGTATCCAACAGATGGCGTTATGTTATTTATATTATATAATTTGCAAAAAAAATGAGATTCAAACTATCCTATCTTTTAAGTTGGACCAAATTACACATAGTCACGAAGTTTTATCAAAATCCGTTCAGTAGTTTAGGAGTTTATCGAGGACACATAACGTGACAAGTAATTTTTATATATATAAAAATAGTAAAGAAGCAGAACGCATTAAGTGTGATAGCATCAGTACACTTGTCGGAACGTGTCACCACTCTACATTATGAGGGTGAGGGGGAGAGAGCCTCGCCCATGGGACTCGACAAACATACAAACATTGCCTTGTCAATAATTACCAGTACATTAGCTAGTAAAAGTTACATTAGATCAATCAATACGGGGTAATGATAGTTTTTATAAAGTAAAAATCTACAACCAAACAAACATATCTCTACATTAATCAGGCTTAATTGATGTTACCCTTAATTTGTACCCATCCTTCCATCCTATTGTGAGTTCATTCCATAATATTATGGTGTGATTAGTCATTATAGTCTTATTATATTATTAGTCGTGATAGATTTCGAGCCAATTGCGGTTACAGTTATTTAAGGAGGAGATGATTAAAAAGTCCTTCAAAGAGATTAAAGACAACTGAAAAATGTTTTGCTACCAATTTATATAAAGCCATACGACTAACATACAACTTGTACAACTTATAACTTGACATACAAAACATACGACTAACGCCGAATACTAGTAACTTACGGATGCTTTGAAATTATTTTTTTTAACAATTTTTATTCCCATACTAGCTTTCGCCTTCGACTTCGTTCGCGGGTTCGCGCCCCTTTGGGACGTTGAAAAATAAAAAATTCCACGCCTAACAAAAATATAATGCGCAATAATTTATTCAATCTCTATTGAAAATTTCATGATGATCGTACCAAACAAACTCACTTTCGCATTTATAATATTAATTTGGGACTAAAATAGTTAGGATTTCTCAGGTTGAAATGGCAAATTTCTTTCTGCTAACACGTCTGCCATTCCATCTACAATCCAGTATTGGTATCAACTTGCTCAGATGTAAGCCGATATAGTTATAGTGAGACAGATTAAATTTGTAAAGGCCCAATCCTGCCGCGAATTCGCACTAGAAGCCATGAATAGATCGGCTAAATTCGTACACAGTCGGTGAAGCCTCCATTTGCATAATGGACACAGGCAACGTCCTTCGGGATGAAACCTGAAAAGCAAACCACAAATCGAACACTTGCTGTGTAGCCCTTTCAACTATTTCACGATTCTACACAATGAACGTGGAACATTTTTGTAAAACACCACGAATGGTAGTCACGCAACAGATTGACCGATTTCGAATTAACCTAGTTTTGACGTGGAATGTTCATAACGTACGGCCTGAAGGCAGAGTTTTTGAATTATTAATAAAGTGCAGCTACTTCCACTTAATTTTAAATCGTATTTAATACTAGCTGGTGCCCACGACTTCGTCCGCGTTGAAAAATATTAAGTAGCCTATCCTCTGTCCCGTACGACCAAATGTTTATTTACCAAGTTTCATGAAAATCAGTTAATTCGTTTCAGAGTTATGGAGGAACATACATGCATACAATACCTACACTTACAGATTTATTATTAGTATTGATTGGGTTAAAGTTTTATCAAATCAAAAGGGAAAAGGTTTGTTAAATCTCGACTTTGTTTTAAAAAGTATCCGCGTTTATCTATCCACTAAAAGGTTTCATTTAGTTCATTTGGATTAAATGGATTTTCTAGTTCTAACTAGATTAAATGGATTCATTTTTTATATTTTACTTTAAAAAAGGCTATTCTTATATTATTATTTTATATAGTGAGTGATCAGTCGACTTTTATTTTGTTATTTATCAATTATCATCACTTTTAAAGTGTTTTGTTTTCTCTGTCACGAATAATTTCGGTAAAAGGCGTGCAAGCCACGTGCAGAGAGACTATAACTAGTCTATACTTTACAATGAGAATAACTGAGTCTTATGAGCATGATTTTATATTAAAAGTAATATATAAATCCTTCAAGTACATCTTCTAAAGACAATGACATGTTAAGTAGGTAATCAGTTTGTTTTTGTATATGTACATTATAACAATGTCATTTCTACTGAAAACAGTCTATAAAAATAATAGTTTGTTACGACATCCATTTTTTGGTAACATATCTATACTCTATCTATACTTTACTAATATTATGAGAGAATATTTGTATGTTTGTAATTAATAAACTCAAAAAGTACTAGACCGATTTTGAAAATTCTTTCACCTACAGAAAGCTACATTATCAGCGAGTAACATAGCTATATTCTATAAAGTTTCCTGGGCGAAGTCGCGTGCAACAGCTAGTCATGTATATACTTGTACTGTAAAATATATTTGCTCAAACTACTTCTGCGAGGATTGAACCGTATAAACTAAATGTTTGTTTAAATTTTGAAAAAACATGTAATGAATTCATTATTTTCTTTTTACAGGTAAAAATGTGTAGCTACGTTGCGCAAAGATAGCAAGTAGGTAGTAAGTAACCGTGTGCCCACAAAGTGACAATGTCTTCAAACGCCAATCAAATTTCACGCCTGTCAACGTCTCAAGTTAAGGTCTTTGTCGTTTCGCTGCGCCCAGAAAGCGCTTCTACAGTTTTTATCGTTCTTCCTCGCGCCACTACCGTCATTTGCGGAACCCCCCATATTAGTTCTTGGCGCCGACAATGGACTTTTTATATCGCCATGTCTCTCCAACGCGCACATATCTCGAGATTTGACGTTCATAAAGTTCCGACCAATAACTGCGCACCGAAATATATTCTCGGGCGTGACTTTTTTTACTAATATTATTTTAAAATTTTCGTTCTCACAATTTTTTACTTGCCATGTTACTAATAAACAAATAAACATTGCTTATATTATGGATGAGATGGAGATAAAAAATAATTTAGTACGCTCACTCGGGAGCTCTTTATCTATGGACGTTGCGGGCGCTTCGCTTACGTCTGTTTACTTACTTCTAACTTGCCGGCCTCACAAAGCAACCCAATATATCATTTTGTCGACTCTCCTTGTACGCTGTACTCTAAAACTTTACAGACAAGACTCTGTTTATTACAGTACAGGTAACACTTTAATGAAACGGTTCTTTGAAATATCTACTTTTCAGGTATCGAAATAAATTACAAACGACTACTCTCATCTATATCTTAATATTTTTTTTTTTAATTTAAAAATATTTTTTTCATTGTTATTATTAGCACTTAACTTCTGTCATTAACTTTCAAACTTCGACAATTACCTATTCTTTCTATCCTCGCCTATCAGATAGGTAGGTAGGTAAGGTACCATCAGCCTACTTTTTTAAACTTGCTATTTCTTACTATATATGTACCGCTGCAAAGGGCTAATAAAATTATTTTTATTTGAATTCGCATAATTTGTGTAAGTCTTTGTGTTTAACACTAATCTATTTACTATTATTTTAAAAAGTTTATAAAAAGACTATATTATATTATTTATAAATAATATGTCATTAAAATGACATCACCGTTGCCAGAATGTGTTAATGTTTATAACAATGTCTTTTCAATCTCAAGTTTTCAAAACAAAATTTTTCTTTATAGACGACATTCGATTGATAGATAGTAAGTTGATAATAAGTCGCGTGTAAATGCAACTTTATTTACTTTTTTTTCTGCATTTCCTTCTTTGATGAAGTCACATCAGCTATTTAATCAAAATTAATATATTAAAGAAAAAAAGGACGAAACGTATATATAAAACTATTCTCACACAATTTTGTTTTATTGGAACTATTGTTTATTTATTTAAAATTACTTTTAGAAAAGTTATCTAACTTGAAGTTAATAATCTCTAAGATTTATGCTATCCACGTCCATTTAATTATGCAAAAATATGAATTTCCTATGCCTATTTCTAAGTTTATATTATGGTAAGCTATATATCTGCAAAATTATCTGATATAATGATTGCGTACAACCGGCATGTCAATTTTATCACTGCGAAGTTAGTTTCGATCGCTAGTATAGGATTTTTGTAACTATTTCCTAACTAACAAAGTTGTAAAAGACCTTTGTAAGCAGTGAACCTGTGATTAAAAACATGGCGTCACTTTCATTACATAGACATTAATGGTTAATCAAAGTTGCCCTTCAGTCAATTATACACATGCGGATATATAATCGTTTAGCCGTGTAAGTAAATGTAAAATGAAAGAATATCAAAAATAGATTCTCTTTAATAGCTTGACATATAATATAATGACAAAATTTAAGTGGAGCTCAAATCGCCTGAAAGTTGAGAATACATAATTCAAAAGTTAGGGATGAGTGATTCTGTCGGTGGGCGGATTGTGGATGTGCTGCCGTAAAGTTTGGTGTTTTTAGCGCGTAGCCACCCTCGAGACTCATTTATCTGCCAGCACAAGGGAAAGAGATAATTAATTAAAATTACACTGTCAGCTTTATTTCGTAGACAGGCGTAAGTGTTTTAGGTACTGAAATACTAAACACCATTAGATGGGTTTAGGGAATGCAATATCAGGATACCGTTACGAAAATGCC
Organism: Synanthedon andrenaeformis; assembly: GCA_936446665.2. Lineage (NCBI taxonomy): Eukaryota > Metazoa > Arthropoda > Insecta > Lepidoptera > Sesiidae > Synanthedon > Synanthedon andrenaeformis. The sequence goes on along the minus strand of OW387780.2, from coordinate 5,904,442 downwards.
AACCTGCTCGTAAATATGAGTGATTGCGGAGAAACCATGTTGATGTAATTAATTTTAATATTGGCAGGGTTCCACATTCATAACGTCTGGCAACAACAATACCCTTACGACCACCTTGAAATAATAGTACAAGGACTTGTCCTTGGCGTTTGGTTATGGTGCTTGCTTTAATGATTTGTTTCAGGGGTACCGCGTTCGATTCCCGGCAGGGCCAATTTTGGAAATGAACTTTTCATAGTTGGCTCTGGTCTGGATCTGGCAAGTAGTGGTAGGGCACACTGCGTGTCCAATTCAGACATGTGCTCCTTGGATCAAGCTGAGAACACAAACATCTTTCCAGCTCTTAATGAATGCTCTTTCTTATAAGCGACGGTAGCTACCTATCATTAAGTAGACTGTAAGCCTGTGTCTTTACTGAAAAAAAATAAAAATACATTAGCTTTTATGGCTTCACTACAGTACACTACCTACAAGATGGGCCATCGCGATGGTCCACTATGGTGGGCCAGCGTGTAGCGGGCGTAGTGGTGTCGGATGGCTTATGGCTTATAAAAAATAAAAATATTGGGATAGATATATATCGGGACAGGTATAGATATATTACTGCAGCGGCAAATGCCTCCACGTCCATCTCGAAAAACGTTAAGATCGCAACTGAATATCGATCGCCATCGTGTAGTTGCGTTTCAACCATCGCATGGCCATCTCGCTGGGCCAGCCCTGGCCCATCCTGCAGAGGATCTATTATGCTTTGGTGGGAGCTATTATGCTTTGGAGCCACGATTAATCGCTTGTAGTTTTAATAACTATGCATGTAATAACCCATCTCTCTAAGGCTGTACCCGCATTGCGAAATTACACCGCGCGATTTTTTCCGCAAAATTCTGTGATATATAGAAATTGTATGGAGCTACACGCACTCGCGAATAAAAAAACTCCATACAATTTCTATATTGCGGAAAAAATCGCGCGGTGGAATTTCGCAATGCGGGTCCAGCCTAAAACTCAGACCTGGTGGGCCTGATTATTTATTCAGTTCTGGAAATACCAAGATTAAAATTACATAAATACCTCTTACGGGATTGCATTCTCAATACAGTGTATAGATAGTCCCTCGGAGGATTCGTATTCAAATCTGTAGACAGGTGACGTATATTGAATGAAGCCAGCGGCACCGTTAGCTAAATGTACGCACATACATTAGCGTCGCCAAGATTGCATTCTAGTTGTAAATCGAAGCAATATTGGCGCCGCTCGCAGGTCATGGTGCAGCGCCCTTTGCTTGCAGAGTGCCGCCCCGCGTCGGGTCATTTACATTTTATTCGTGACACGTCCGGCTATATGCAAATAGGTCCCCGACTATCCGCTTCCTGCAAGAACACGTTCGATCTACTAATCAACTGTCATCACCTGTGATCCTGTTGGCAATTCCATTTGCAATATTGGCCAACCAACTTCAAAACAAATGTGACACACTGTTAAAAATTTTTTGTTCGAGCTAATCTTATACAGTATCAGCCACTTAGAGAATATTTTAATCTATTTATTGGCTATTTGTACTTGTCAAAGATAAGTTCCGTCATTTTGGTATTGTGCCTGGTTCGTCCCACTGAGTTGTGTCCCACAAAAAAAACCCACTACGTCCCACCCCAGTTTATATGCCCCGTAGTTTGTCCCTAAATATATTTTCTGATTATTTATTCCCGGTTTGTCCCATTACATATGCCTTCTTCCCACATTTTTTTGTGCTTTCAATCCCTTTCTATAATTGGCAGGGTCATAAAATAAATTCTCCCCATCCAGAGCTTTCAAGCTAGGACCAACATTTACGAGTATTTTGAGCGTTTCATTTACATTGGAAATGCCTTTACAAAATGTTAAACTGGTGTCTAGTTGAAATGGATTTAATATAGATAAGTTCGATATTAAAATATGAGAGAATCAGTTATAGAAAAGTACCTCGTCAGCAGTCGTGAACTTTGCAAATTATAAAGTTTTTCAGTACAGCCTATGTTACTCGCTGATAATGTAGCTTTTTATAGGTGCAATTTTTTTTAAATCGGTCCAGTAGTTTTTGAGTTTATTCATTACAAACAAAAATACAAATCTTCTCTCTTTATGTAATTAGTATAGAAAACTCGAGATTCCTCACATGTCGATTTAGTACAAGTTTAGTTAGTTAGAAAGTTAATAGTTACAAAATATACTTACTATATTATGTTAACCAAATTCCGGCGTTTCACCAATAGCCTTTAATACCAAAAAGGCTTTGACTTCTGAAAATAACTCGCCACTTTGCAAATCAAACGTGCCAGGAATGCTGATTCAAAGGCGCAGTAGGTACCTATCTACACTTTTTTTTTCTTTATCGAATACTAAAATGCTGAAGAAATTTTATTGCTAAAAATGTCAAAAAATTCAAGCCTCTCGATGTACAATACAATATTAGGATATTAAGTAGGTACTGTAAAGTTTCATCATAATACCGTTCATTTTCGCATTTATAATGTTAGAAGGATGAAAGGTCCGTGGTTGAACATTAATTTTGTTATATAACTGTTAGTGCATGTAGTATGCACAGGAGCACGTAGTATGACTAATGGGTTCAAAGCAGTAAATGCTGTTAATTAATGGCGAACTTCGGTTTTCAGTAGCCGGTTCGGTTTCGCCCTAATACAAAATCGATCTCTAAGCTAAATTGGATCATTAAGGAAGTATTAAAAGTACACATTTAGTGAAACCTTGATTATTTACTACACAGTAATTTTGGGTGTAATATTATATAATAGTTTATATTTTGTCTGCCTTATATTATGTGTGTAATATCAAGTTTATACTTATATTTTATATTTTACCTAATTAACAATTATCTGCTTTGTATACACTGGCAAACGGAGAAACAATGTATTTATGCGGGTACTCTTAAGAGATTTTCCGTATCGCATGTCTGCCTCGTGTTTTATTACAGTCCTTTCCGTAGCAAAAATCCACCCGCATTAAACCATATCTATACATATAATAAAATCGTAAACGAGCCGTGTCTGTACATTAAGTACTAGCTGGTGCCCGCGACTTCGTCCGCGTTGAAAAAGAAAATGTATATGAGTAATTAAGAAAACAATACCCAATAGAGTACTACTACAAAATCAAAGTGTAACTTTTTTTATTTAAACAGTATTATTATACGATGAGATATCGCAAAACAAATTAAAAAAATCAGTTCGCTGAGCACAACCGTTCCAGTTTCAGTAGGGAGCCAACCACGCGTCTGAGCCGCGCGGCATGGTAACTCGCATGGTATGGTAAAATGTACACGAACCGTGTCTGTACATTAAGTACATATTTGGAAAAAAAATATTCCGTGAAGCAGCTAAAGTCGTTAGAAAATCTCCAAAAACATGAATATCGCAACCCAACACTGATTGGTCATTTTTATTTTGGCAGTGGCTCAAGTTCAAAGACTGACTCACTTTTTTTAGCCATTTCATGACTGATTGCACTATCTCTATACAAAGCACAACATTTTTTTATTCTGTTTTTACCAATTATATAACCAATGGACAGACTAAGTTGTGGCTCTTACAGGCCTTACACTTGCGAAGGCTATAAGAAAGGATAAGGACAGGTTGGAATGGAAACAGCTGATGATCGATGCCACCATGGTATTTCACAGCAGGCATGACCTTCAGCAATGAAGAAGACGACTCTATCTAACACACTATATTTTTTTTTTAATAAAGCAGAGGATTTTTCGACGATTGACATTCTCTGTCACACATTGCGCCACTATATTTTTTTTTTAATAAAGCAGAGGATTTTTCCGCGATTGACATTCTCTGTCACACATTGTGCCCAAAAGGAGGAAATCTCCTTTTATACAAGAAAAGGCATAGGCAGGCATATTTGTAGGCAGGCGGCGGTGCTTGGTGGTCATAGATACGACTTCATAGGGCTTCAGGAGGTATACGTATAGCTTTTATTTATGACATAAAGAACTGCTTTACGCATGTTTTTATTTTGTTTTGCTCTAGGGTTTATGTTCAAAATAAAATAAAATAAAATAGGCAACTTATGTGCTAAGTCTAAAATAATAGTATTATTTTGGCATTCTGGCTGGCTTCTGGCACAAGGGACACAAGAAGGGATTTTTACTTGAAAAGAAAGAGGAAATATGCATATAGGAGAGAGAGCTCTGTCATCATTTTCTCACTCATCACACACAACAATACAAGTATTGTTAATTCAGTATTTTGCTATGCAACGAAGTACGTATGTTCTGTCCCTACTAAATTTATACATACTAGGTACTGGTAATTAATAAAAAATTACCTTAGAAGTAGTTATTTTCCTATAATTACGACATAATTATATACTTTATATTCATTTTCTAATAGATTGTGTTAACACAACAATAATGCCCATTCACTCATACAAAATAGCTTTGTTTATTTAGGATCTACAGATAAATTAAATTAAAACTCGGGCGTAATTTCATGTGTGGTTTGGGACAGGATATTATTGAATAAGGATATGGATTTAGTTTATAAGTATTCACATAAATATTCACTTTATATAGGATCAATCTTTTCTTTATATGGCAGTGGTGCCCAATAACTTTTTCTTGCGTTCCACTTCAAGAATGACCTCGAACTCGCGTACCCCTTAAAGTACCACGAGTAAAAAATGAATTCATTTTTTTGACATTTATTACCATCAACCTGCAGTCCCAATGACGGCCAGAATCAGTTTATTGTATATTACACATACACATAATATATTACACATAAATATATAACAGTAAATTATTGATCTATTAAAAAGATAATTATGTTTTTTGGATTAAATTCATTAAAATTAAATTAATAAAGATATTGTCGGAAGTACCCCTTGAAGTAACTTCATGTACCCCTGGCTTCATAGCTACGCGTACCACTGGTTAGGAAACACAGACTTATTGAAGTAAATATAATTCTTCGTCGTTGCAGTAAAAGGAAATTTCCTAGTGGATGTTCGTAGCGCCCCTTTTCGTCTTGGGCATCTCTAATGCGTACTCAGTTTAATTAAATTACCAATAGAGCAATCGAGAAGTGCACTGGGTCCGTTCAAAGAGTTTCCACAAGGCGTCTTCACGATCGAGCTTTGATTTTCAGAGTGCTTTCAGAAGTGTACCAAGACAGACACGTTCAAATAATCCTTTGACAATTTTTTGATTCGGTATCATCTGTGTTTCTTTGCCTGAACGTTCCAACGATGGCTGTCTATTAATATTTCACGAATTTTACAAAATGTCTGTCTGTATGTTAGTATTGCACGAATTTAATATTTTATATTATATTACATTTTCCTATGTGTTTATATATTCAATATGATATACATATGTATAATATGTTAATAAGATTGATATCTTAGCATTTCATAAACTCTCTTGTCTTCTTTTGTTACGGTGAGTAAGGGATGCCAGAGCCCATTACCCCTATCCCTTCCCTATCCCTATCCTTATGGTCCATAATCCTCCTATGGTCATCAGCGCACTTACAGCACCTATGGCGTCTCTTGTGTTACAGGCGACGGTAGCCACCTACCATCATGTGAACCGTTAGACTGTCTGTCGACTTTCACATAACAACACCGGTATTGTTACTAGACGTCTAATTGAATGATTAATATTAGGTTCTAACTGATATGTCAGTTACGTAGTAAGTTACGAGTATTATGCAAAATAAAGCAATTTCCAATCCAATATCAACCGTACTTTACACTGTAGGAACAATCCATCCCAGAACACAAACTACAAATCCAATTAGCATTCATATTATCTAACCTTGCATATTAAATAGTGGCATTATTCATTTTAATAAACAGCTACATGCAACCCGCAGTAGAGGGTTTATTGGTTTAAATTAAATCAATTTATTAGCATGGAACAAATCGCTAACATAACTAATTCTTATGACAACAAAATGTTATTTCATTCTTTTGCCTGTTGGCCCGATACATAAATCATTCTCTGATTGTTTCCTGTTAAAAAATCAATTGTAGTCACTAATAGAACAAGCTCTTCAATCAATGCGCTACAAAGCAATACAAGTTGTGGTCTAAATTCCGTGACCATAAATCAAAGATTGTCATCTCAATAACGCGCACATGTGTCTTCTGTACTCATGTCTATCGTTAGAATATAAATCGTTTGAATCGTCGAGTTCATGTTCAAAAAATATTTTAACATCCTGTACCTAATAAAATCCCCCAGGCTAAAATGCCCGCCTGGTCGCAGTAACCACCCTTTTTTCGAAAAAATAAAAATAAAAATATGAAATAACAGAGAATGTGCTGTTATGTTTAACTGGCGGTGGGTAGGGGCTTCCAAAGCCTATATTCCCTTATATCTATCTTCGTTAACCTATCTTATGAAGCCCTAAAGTTGGTTATCTTATTTTAATAGATGACGGTAACCACTTACCATCATTACTACTAGTAATTTCACCCTGCACCACGAATTCAAATTTCAAAAAAGAAAGTCGTGTTAGTTACACCATTTATAACTTGAGAACGGCTGGACCGATGTTTATGATCTTCATTTTATTGGATTAGTCTCCGTCCCGAATAGCAGAATAACCATTAAAATATGGAAAAAAATTACGAAAAATAAAATAAAAACAATAAACAGAAAATTACTATAGAAGTTATTAATAAATATTATTTAACAATGTCGCGACCCAGAAGATCTAATCTGTCCCAACAAAATCGTAATGCAATTAGTCTTCGGAACATTGCGAATCAATCCAATGTCGCACGAGAAGAGCGCCGCGTTAGAATGGCCCGACTTCGTGCTTCTCAAAAACGAGAGAGAGCAAAGAGAGTCAGCCGGCTCGGTTGGCAATGAGAAATGGAGAAACATCTGGAAGTCTATGATATATTAATTAAGGCAATTGATAATGGAAATGGTGGCATATATTTCCTGGATGCCCCCGCTGGAATAGTGAAGACATTCTTCATGTCATTGATTTTGGCCGCTGTTCGTGCTAGATCTGACATTGCGGTAGCAGTTGCTTCTTCTGGAATAGCGTCTACATTGTTAGAGGGAGGCCGTACGGTTCATTCAGCATTAAAATTGCCCTTAAACCTTCAAGCTACTGAACAACCGACACATCAAATTACCATCATCGTCATCGTCATTGTCATCATCATCATCATCATCATCATCATTGTTTTGCAGCACACATGTTGTTAATTATTTCACCATCGTCTTCTGTAAGGCTGACCAAATGACTGCGAAACACAGTGCCCCTCCTCCCCTCTTTTTTTAAACGTTAGGAATTTGGTCCAACTTAAAAGATAGGATAGTTTTTATTTTGAACCCGGGTGAAGCCAGGAGCGGGCCACTAGTATTTTATATTTTTTGCTTTTAAACTAGACTACATTGTAGTTTAGTGATTGTCTCATCTCTCATTTTGTCTCCAACATGAAGTCTAAAATTTGTCTAATTTTTTTTTTCATCTGCCTGCGTCGCTGCTCTATATTTTCATAAACACTGAAAATGTTCAGCCTCATTAACGAAATAAATATATGCAGGCTCTCCATTAAGTATTCCAACATTTTGCGTGATTACATAACAACTTTAACGTTTGACTGCATGCGTGATTAAGAGCAGGCTCCACGAATAAAATTCCTACGCTCGCTCCGCCCACGTCCCGCCACCCGAGAGTTACAAGTTGCTCGGCGGCTCTCTAGGATTTTTTTTAATATATCGCAAGATACAGCTTACGTAAGGTTGAATATTGCGTACATTATTTGAAGCATGATTTGGTATGCACTAGCTCGGAACTAAACAACGTAAGTCTCAAAATTGTTTTCGTTAATTATAGGAGTAAAAATAAACCTAAGTTTATTTTATTTTGACAATCACTGGTAAACAATGTTTCCTTGCTACGAGAAGTTTTTTGGCGATATAACTCAAGCCGTTTAGTAGAAAAATGTAATATTCTCCGGAAAAGGCGTCGATTTCGATAAAAAAATGTATCGAATGAAAATCACCTAATTATGTTTCTGACTTGATAATCTACAGATAAAGGTCTCAAAATATATATATGTAAATTCCACATTGATCAGATATGTGGTTGACTCAGCACATTTATTTAAAGTTCCCTTAGTTTCATAGAGCCTGGCCTTAACATAAAGATATAAATTTTCATATTCATTATAACTTAGTGTTTCGAGTTAAATTTCAATGACCAAAATTTATTGTTTTACCTCCAAAAAAAATTATTATATCCAAAAAAAGATTGAATCTTTTGATTGATTGATTGAAGTTTTTTTTTTTTATTGAGTATAAATAAGAGAATTTTATGTAGGCACAGCACAGAGACTCCAACCCATATAAGCTATTGACGTACTAAATGAATGAAATGTAACTGCTTCGAAAATGTCTGAATAATATTTGTCATTTCCACATCCTTTAGTCCCCATACTTTAGTAAATACTAATTTCACTTTTTTTTCTTATTGTTAGTAAATATTTTCGAGATAAAAAGTGGTTCTTACACAGTTACACAGACCGCTATTACATTATTAATATTACCACATATTTAATTTAATTTAATTGAATCCAAATTTTTATTATTTCAATTAATATTATCATAATTTCTAATTTCTTATCGAATTATTGATTCTATTGACAATTATTTTTATTTTATAGTGTTACTGTCGCAAGCTGGTATTTTGATGTTGGAAAATGTCTTAAAATGTCTGAAATGAATTAATTTGGCTTGATTTGATTTTTTATTGTTATAAATAATTATTTATTATTTAATTTTTTATTCATAGTAAATATTTTCGGGATAAAAAGTGATAGAACATTGACTGTTCTTCTTTAAATAAGCCTTTTTAGAGTTTTCCCTGGACAAACAGACAAATTAATTAAAGTAAAGTCTTTTAATTTTAAAAGAACAGCCTGAACTGAAAAAAGGCTTGTTTTAGAAATCACACAGTTACACAGGTCTAAAAGCTGTTTAAATCACCTACTTGTAAACAGGGGCAATATGTCTAAAAGCTGTCGGGTGCATAGTGACGATTTGCTTTGTGACGACCTCAACACGACACACCGCAAATATATCAATCTTGCTGATGGAGCTGCTTTTAGGAATATTCTGTCTTGATTACTCTTACTTAGTACTTAGATACTAAGTTAAAACTAGGTACTATAGTTAATTAAAACAATAAAAACTAACGTTAAAATAAATATGTAAGTGTATTTTTGTTACGAAAAAATAATTTTTACATAATTACAAAAAAAGTTCTTGTTTAAAAACTATGTAGTTATGAAACAGTGAAAAAAATTCCCTTTTCGTAACTGGTTTTAAAAAATGGTTATAAAAGTGGATGAAGAGATTATCGCATGTTCTTTCGCTTCACATTATTTCAAAACTCATTTTTACACCGACATGAAAACTTGAGTGTTATATTCCCAATCACAGGCAAATCTCGTCGAGATTACGAGATGTTACTAACCTGTATCTATAAAAATCGTTTCACACAAATTTTCGGATAAAGTAGACCCTTCGCGTAACGAGTTGTGCATTATAGAGGGGCGAGGAGATTTTAGGATTCTGCGGCTATGGATGTTTGTCATTTTTTTACGTGAATACTTCTATAAATTTGCTTTCATTCATGAATATCCGTTAAGTAGTTAAGGTGTGAAAGTGTAAGGAAAAAGCAAACTTATTTTCACATTTATAATATGAGTTAGGATATAACTTGAAACATACTAACATGGAGACAGTTTAGCCTGTCTGCGGCACATAATCTTGTGTCGCTTTTAATCTTTTCCACACAGACAACAAAATATACTACATATAAATGTAAAAATGTCTTAAGTCGTACAATAATGATGAGTTATTACAATAGCGGCGTTAAATTCGTAGCAACCTGTGGCCATTGCATGCGTTCATTTAGTGAGGCTACCCCGCTGCGTCTGCGCCGAGACACAGCAGGGGACTCTGTTACTTACTGCAATTGGTCACGAATCACGATTACCGTACAACCATTCTTATGTTGCTGCTCAAATGTGTTTGATGTTTCGCTTAAATCAAAACATACGCTTATACAAACAAAACTCAATGTATTTATTTGTACAACAAATTATTTGATTCGTTGAACAACATTAAATTTATATATGTCTTGCTTTTTACTTGGTTGTTTCCAATGATAAGAAAGTTTTTATACATATGTACCTAGGTGTGACGTCACTAGTGATCGCTTCGACAAACAAGCTCTTCCTTATTAGTTTCAGAAGCTTGGTCGTCATTCGAAAACCTTTGGAACATATTTTTCCCAAATGTTTTAGCACCTATATGCTACGTTGCCTGTCACTGCTATTTTAGCTTGCTAAGTCTTCAAGCAAGAATTTTTAAATACCGAACCTATCTCGCAATGATACAGTTATTTCTTGATCTTAGTTACCGAACCCATCTCGCAAGGATCTTATAACCTATCTATTATAAGGAAAATAGCTGCATTTGTGTTTTATATGCTTGCCGATCTATTTTCGGCTATACCAGATTTGGATTCGTATCCGCGCATCGAAGCATAAATTGCAACGCATCGCTTGATAACAGATATATTCTGAGGCACGTAACAGGTCAGCATCGGGTGAAGTTAAATTGCTTTGTCGCTAACAGGGATTTATGTGAAGCTCCCATTCTAACTTCACGGCTACTGCGCCGTGCTAGTGTTTGTATAATTTACATTTTCTTCCCAACAAAAGACCCTGCGGGCCGCTGCCAGTAGCTCCTTATCCTGCCTAATCTTATTTAGCCGCTCTTTATGGCATGAAAACTCGTTACATTTTAGATAGACTTCTTTGAGCATTTAAATGTCTTTGCAGCCAGCATTTTTATATGTCAGTTTACATAAAAAGGATAAAAGGTTTTCGTGTTCAAATTCCACTAAAACATGAGGACTATTTCACGCTATAAACAAATCCGTAAAATAAAGTAACATTTTGTGCGGTTCACAATAAATGATCGTTTCGCATGTCGACCTATCTGAAGCATGATTTTTCATTATCAATCATAATACTTTAGTGTCTACTCTGAAACCGCTTTGCAACTTTAGTAGATTTATAAGATAATTTACCAAACTACATACATATAGACCACGCAACCTCAGTGTGTTGTAGTCAAAGACTATATAAAGTATAGTTTAGATCAGTGGTTGTAGTGGCGCCATATTTGCACTACGTCCCAACTTCCACAGAATATGTAGGGAAATGGGATAAAGGGTAAGAGAAAGATTATCACTCAAATTATATTCTCAATTCAACTAACTGTGATTTATAGAAATCGAAAGAAAAATACATTGGAAGTGGTGCAACATATTTACAATAGACATAATAATTTAAATATTTATCACGACAAATAGAAGCCTTGCATAGAAACTAAGGGTAAGACTAATTTTGTAGGTAAGACTTACTTATTTTGTACTATTCTTTGAGGATGACTGAAAACTAGCATTGTAGTCTGCTGATATATCTCATATTAGTAAGTTAAGCTTACCATTCTCTGCTGTTACAGAACATTTAAAATTGTATTTACACATCGTTTTAGTTTTTATATTGATTTTAACTTTCCTTGTTCGGCAAACGTTTGAATATACGGGTTTGTTTTTCGTATAGACATTTTACTGGAATATTTCCCTCTGTCCCTCTGTATGTATACTTACGCTTAGATCTTTTAAACTACGAAACGGATTTTGATGCGGTTTTCACCACCAGGTTTTCACTAATAGAAAGAGCGTTAAACGAGGAAGGTTTTTAAATAAAATTTGAACAAAAAATGCGAAGCCGGGAGCGGGATCTTACATTTGTTACATATTGAATGGTGTATAGGACAGATACAAACTTCATGATATCTGAATCAAGGTGACAACCTATCATCGCTTAACGTAATTGGGTACCTACAACGTTCTTAGCAAGTCGACAAATGAGGGACGACGATACCAAGATCAAGGGGCGCTCCCGGCGTATTTGCATTTAGATAGGCACGACAAGTTATTGTTTAGCGCGACAATGCGGCCTGAAACCGACATAGCCCTTTTCATTCACAATACAAAGCTTCCTTTACCGCCCGTCGTTGCTATTCTTACCATCCTGCTAATTACAAATAATAGCAACCTGGTTTCTTTTATTAGCTTCACTTAAACGTTAACATAACTGTCAGATTAACATGATAATTTTAATCTGTTTGTCGTTGTGTCCAATGGGTTTTTATTTTTAAAATAATAATAATGCTTTGAAAGCAGGTATTTCATTCAGAAAGACTGGATGCTATAAATGTTAGTCTTAAATTCAAAGAAAAATGTCTATTCTGCCTAATAATTTATACTGTATTTTTCGCATATATGTTTATGTTTCAATAGGCGAAAATAGTAAATTTACATACATATAATTTCAATAAAAATACGCTGTCTTTGCGCAAAAAAAAAGTATTGTTTTTAATCACACAGGCACATTGCTAGTGAAATAGTAAGCAGAGTATTTCATTGGAATGAAAATGGTCAAATCTATCAATCACTCTGTCACGCGCCAAAATATTTCGTTGTAATTAACTACTATCTTTCATTTGCAGAACAATAGTAATATACAGTTAACACGTCAAACATACTTATGTTACCAATAACTATGCTTGTTTTTATTTTTTGCTTTCACTTTTCTTTTTCTTTTTTTTTTCAAGGCTTATTTTCTTTGTAAACAAATTAGTAATGCTACAATATGTTCAGCGCCATTTATTGACGCTTGAATAGGTTGAAGGATTTTTAGAATGTGTCGTCAAGTTGTATAAACAAAAACGCATATTTCTTTAGATTTTAAAACTTTTACGTAACAACTCTTTGATGTTCGTCCTTAACTATTTAAATATTATCACTACCTCTAATATCAGTGATGGATATCAAATGCTTATAATAACGGAACAATAATTCCGTAACCGGTATAACAGCTGTGATAACTTTCACAATTCACACGTGGTCATCCAATAACAGATGTAGCACCTCATATTTAGAATGTGGACTGCAGTAAATCTCTGTCATCAAACACACGATAAAGGCGGTTCCGTTATCTGCTCGCAGCACCGAGTGTCTACCTCGGTCTAAACTTCATAACCTACGCATGTGATAACAATGCGGAGGTATGGTGCACAGTTAAAGCCTCGGTGGGTAGGTGTGCTTAAGCAGCTTTGTGTAAATAATTTAGGAACTCACGGGGGTGATTGTCTAATCTTGAAGTAAGGATGGGATTCCGATTAGTTAGTCTCGCGTATACGCCTTAAAGGTATCCTGTTACTAATTGTGTTTATCACTAGCTTATACCTAGGTAATGCCTGTGTTACTTAAATGTCTGAACCTTCATTGTACTTGCTTTGTATTCCTTTACAGTAGCTCAAATTTTCGTAAGTAACTTTGTGAAATTTTTGTTTGAATTTATTTTTTAGTAACATCAAACGCAGTAGGTACCTACTCATACAATATGACTAGTCTGCGGCTCCGCTTGTTTTCTTTTTACGTTTATACATCATAAAGTATATTAAAAAAATTAACACAATAAGTATGCTAACGCGCCGCAAGTAGCGCGGCCTAATGTGAAAATTAGAGCTTTGTTTTAAGTTTCACAAATCTTAGAGTTTTGAGGTTTTGAGTATCAAACACAAAATATTGGTTACCTTTTTTGATCAATGAACAAAAAAAACACCATATTTCATTTGATTACCAAGATTTCAAATTAATTAAGATGTAACAGTAAAAGCAGTAAGTCTTCACTTTGTTAACATCATACAAATTTCACTTTGATCTAATTTAGGAAAGTTCGCGAAATCGAAAACGTCTTTAAATAGTAGCAACTTCAAATTTACTTCTAAACAGGAATCACATACTGTAAGTATTATAACAATTATTTCAACGAGGCGACGGCTCCATGAAATTGCGTTGACTTACGTTGACAAATTCCTAAAGTTGTTCTATTTTAGGTTTGTGTTAAATTATCGTCCGTCCCTCGAGTCGTACGGATTGTTGTTCCGAGAAGCTGCCAGCAATGAGTTACGGATGCAGCAAGCAGACACGTCGCACATTCCCACTCAGCGATTGCACTGTCGCCATTAACATTTTTTGCTTTTGCTCGCATTAACTTAAACAGCTTTGATTATACTCCTTTTTACTTTCATTAAAGTTTATTATGTACTAATATTCATTTCTCCTTTGACTGCAAAATTTAATGTATCCTCTAAAATACAAAGTTAAATGTTTTCTGCAGTGTTTCACTTTTATAATTCCGTAGTTTATTGTGTATATGTTTTTACTGGCAAAGATTTATGTCAATAACGTCAGCAACAATTCATCAATAATTATTATTACAATTATATAGAATAGGTTTTTACTATAAGGTTAACGAGTTATACTTACTTATAGAAGTGAAACTTCTTTTATGATGCCAAAAGCCGACAAAGTAATAATACCTGCAACGCCACTCCAACCCCCTAGTTCACAGCCAAAATAATGTACAAAACTTACTTATTAAATTAAATTTACTATTAACAGGATCGATTAATTGATAGGAGTAACAGTATATTATTGTCCAATGTAACAAATGTAATAGATAAATACATCCTTTTATGTTTTATTATTATGAGCACATTGGTCGCCTTATTAAAATACTTCAAACATTTATGTATATCAAATAATAATTTTAATGAAAGTAAGAACTAGTATTCCTATTAAAAGTTCTTAGATACTTGTATATGCCAATAATATTAACCACCTGGGAAATATTGACAATATAGTGGAACGTTTTATTTTCATTATTATGTCGATCAAATTGCCTTAGGAATATTGTTGAATACCTTGACCTATTAATCGTTACCATTTTGCAAATAAGAGCCTGACCTTTTATTATTCTTTTATTTATATAGATTATAGATAAATAGATACGGGACACCTTCATCTGTGGTAACGTGTTTGGTTACAGTTTATGAAGAACTATATTTCTTGGAGATAGATTTAATATTTGTATAATATACTTAATTTCTACAGAGTAAACTAAATATTTATTGAAAGTTGCAAAATGTCCACAAAGATAAAGTAAAGTGGGACATTTTGGCAACAATAAAAATATTTATTATTGTAAATGTCCCTCCAAATGGGACATTTCTTGTGGGACATAATGAAAATAGACGGACTAACCGCTGAAAAAAACTTTGCGAAGAAATTGCACGATAAAGCGAGTTCTTTCCTGTATAAAAGATATGGAAGGTTTTTAAGTTAAACTGTGGCACAAAAAGTGTACAAAACAAAAAGTACGATAAACGAATCCGACAAGAGATATAGTTTTCAATCCAAGTGCCGATTCCGAGCCGCAATTCAGGTTGATTAATGACCTGACCCTCCCACGAGTTTGGTCGCTTCAGTGTTTCGTTGTTGTTTTAGTAGGCATAGACAGTGAGGCGCTTTTATTTCGCTCACGAAAAGCATTTCCATTTCACGAGATATCAATCCTTTTCCGTCTGTTCTCTGTTGTGACTTGTACCGTTGCCAGACATTTGAAGTATTGAATAGACGTAATAGTGGAAAAGCACCGTCATAACATGGAATCACAAGAGAATATTGAGTACAAGAGCATCATCGTAAAATAAAGCCGCAAATGCGAGAACCTTCGCGCCCGCAAAGTCCTTGGATACGATTTCGAGTTATTGATGGGTCGTAATGAGGCTTATGCGGACTACTTCTTCCGATATGTCAAGTGTTAGAAAAAAAAAACATTATGTAGTTATCATTTGTCGATGTTTGTACGAGTGATATTGATATTTGCATAAAACTTGGGTAGTTCGAAAGAGAGAGTTTTATTGGTCGTGTTAATTTAATTTATAAATTTCTTATACTTACCACTTATATCTTTATCTACATAGTATAATTTAAAGTATAATTTGAAGCTTTCCGCGGTCTGTCTGTATGGCAGCTAACTCCTAAACCACGCAACCGATTTTGATGCGGTTTTCATCATGAGTTAAATAGTTTTTTACGGAAGTTTTATGTATATAATAAAATCTAATTAAGTTTTAATTAAGACTTAAACAAAAGAGATACATAAATATGATGTCCTACATGTAGCTCTTCTTAAAACCTAAAGAAAACTAAGCGATGGTATATCTCTATTACTGTTGACTCCAGTAATAATCTCTGTCATTGAAACTAACGGTTTTCACTAATGAATTGCATCGCGGGCCCGGACGAAGCCGGGAGCGAATAGTAAGTGCGTTATATATAAGTATAAGTGGTAAGTACAACCGCTTGTGTTCTGTACAAAATTGAAAAAGGCAAACAATTTATTTAGTTCACTCCACCCTTCTGCTCGGGTTCGGGGTGGCCCATTATTTTTTACGCCACGTTCTTTTACCTAACATTTTCCCGGGCCTATTGTCGTTTTATACAAATTTTAGGAGCCTCGATTCATTTGTGTTTAACGTTGAGTTATTTTACGGTGTCTGTGGTTAATTCTATTTCACCACTATATACATAGTTAGGTAGTATAATCAAATAAAATTAAATCTTTACTTATCAGGAGTCTATACAGCCAACATTTTGTTAGTTAAATAATACTTAAATCCTTATATTGTGAATTCTTATATTCTGAATTCCCAGAGGCGTAGAAAGCCAGCAATGTAATAAACAGTATAACAATATAACAAACAGTACGACAAATGAATTTAAAATTAATACCAAGGTCATTTCATGATGGACTAAGAAATGGCAAAGTATTTTTATTACTTACTAGCTGTTGCATGCGATTTCGCCCGCGTAACTTTATAAAATACTAGCTGGCGCCCGCGACTTCGTCCGCGTTGAAAAAGAAAAAAGTAGCCTATCCTGTGTCCTGTACGTCTAAATATTTATCTACCAAGTTTCATGAAAATCAGTTAATTCGTTTAAGAGTTATGGAGGAACATACATACATACATACATACATACATACATACATACATACATACATACATACAATACCTACACTTACAGATTTATTATTAGTATTGATATCCTATGCAACTCGCTGATAACGTAGCTTTAAACTTTACTTCATTATTATAGGCGACAATAAGCTCCTACCTTCAAGAGGATCGTCAGACTCGCTATCTTTCTCTAAAAACAAGTCAGAGTTTAATTCAATGCTTTTTTAAAAATTAAACATTACATATAAACGCTATTCGTTTTCTTGTTAAAAGAATTGTAAATTCATTTATTTCCTTATTTTAAATATATAAGTGTGAACCAGTTCCAACAAGTTTTAATTTCCTCTACGCCGCGCCGTTCGTTCTTTCGAGAAATAAGTTTCGCGAATTGATATCGCGTTTTCCGATCACAACCCCGATTGCAAGAATGGGTGGGACTAGGGGAGGCGAATGGGGGATGTAATAACTGCCACACAAGTAATCCGTAGATACTGAACAGGCGTGGCCACTATCTCTTTCTCGATTTTTATCTGACCTTTTGTGGACGCCAACTAAAGCATGATTTGCATTGTTGCTGAACTAGATTCGATATTTACGTGAATTTTAAGTAGTTTGTATGTAAAAATAATATATCTTATAAAATTATTCATGCTTAGAATACCGCCAGCTGAGAGGCAAGGCCCAAACTACCGATGGTATATGGGCCATAAATTGAGAAACCTCCTGGAGAATCCCTTTTTTTAAAATAACTAGTTGTTGCACGTGACTTCGTCCGCGTAACTTTATAAAATATAGCCTATGTTACTCGCTGATAATCTAGCTTTCTATAGGTGAAAGAATTTTTAAAATCGGTCCCGTTGTTTTTGAGTTTATTTATTACAAACAAAAATATCTACAATTTCTCTTTATAAGTATAGATGTATATTGATTCAATAGTCTAACGAAAGCCTCTCTAGGGGAGTTCTTCGCTAGAAGGCCATTAGCCGAATATACCACATACTTACACAAAAATAGCCAAAATCCCCAAATCTGCTGGGTCAATCACCCAACCAATAATTGCTTCTAATACTCAGCTTTCACGACTTTGTTTTCTTGCGATATGACTTCTAGGTCAATCGATAAATACGATATTATACTTATTGCTTATTACTATTAGCAATCATTTTTAACCAATGTATTCAATAAAGTACCACATTCATGCAATACCATCCAATGGTCTGGCAATAAAACGGTGCTGGTAATGTGTTGAACTCCATTAACGGGTAAATATTTGTCCATTTGTCATGCTATGTTGCCATTGAACTGACTCTTTGACGTCATCGCTAAGCGCTGAAAATTTACATAACCGTGGGCGCTTATGTCAAAACTCGTACATCAGTTTGACTTAAAATAAGTTGTATTGAATATTTGCATGTTTTCGTACTAAGGCGAATAATATTTATTGTCGTCTTCCTAATAGTGATAGCTTAACGAAACGAAAGCTCAGTTGTAGATGCATCGAATTCTACTACACCTTCGTTCTCTTCGTATTCGTATGTGAATTACTAATGTTGATGTGGATAATAATAACCACCCTCGTACAGAAGACCACAGTGAAATAACAACATGTGTTGTGTACTGTTATGTGTGTTTCCTTAAGTGAGTAAAGGATGCCAGAGCCCATATCCCTATCCCTTCCCAATCTATTATCCTTAAATCCTTCTGCAGTCGACAGCACAATTGCAGTACCCTGTGGCGTTGCTTTAAAAGGAAAAAATACTTGGTACTAATGGGGAGAAAAAAAATATTTTTGAGAGAAACCCAGCAATCTTTGAAGACTAATAGGCCTTGCCTAATAGGTGTTAATAACAGATTTAACACAGTGTTGAAATCTGTGAGTAACATATAAAATATACTCATACAAAGACAATACAGGTATTTACACCTAACTTATTTAAAGTTTTCTTAACTTATTTTAAATACTAGGTATAAGTACTTAAAAACTTACATCATTGGTCTCGAACAGCTCGTTGTAGGAAAAGAATCCATTTCATTTTATAAATCCATTTCAAGTTAACTAATAATTCATTTCGTAGCTCTGTTAGTAGTTTTAATTAAATGGCCTTCTAAAAGGGATACCGTGTTTATTACGCAACTGTATAGTTATGTATTTAAATGAATGAGGACGAATATTAGGCAGCTACCGCAGCTTAAGCATTAGTGGCCGTCAAAAATACTCTAGCCCGTGACGAGGGACTCTCCCTAAATTAATATTAACTATGTAAATTAGATTACCTACATCAAAAAGGGAGACTGCAACTGTGATTTTGCCATATTAAAACACAGTAAGCACGTTTTTAATTATAAAATGTAATGTTAAAAGGGGGTATATGA
The DNA here is from genome assembly GCA_936446665.2 of Synanthedon andrenaeformis. NCBI lineage: Eukaryota > Metazoa > Arthropoda > Insecta > Lepidoptera > Sesiidae > Synanthedon > Synanthedon andrenaeformis. The sequence goes on along the minus strand of OW387780.2, from coordinate 5,885,085 downwards.
TTTACTGGCTTAATATGTGACTGTCCGCTTTATTGCTCTACTCTACTAGTATAGTAACCTGAAATTACGCTATTTATATATACATAGAGATGTAAGCCTTCTTTTTTTAATCTACATATAAAATCTGTAACACTAAAAGGCAGGTAACACTTATAGCTCAGAATAGAATATTCTCAAAACAAGCTTATTTTAACACCCGACGCAAAAACGGGGTGTTATTATTTTTACTTTTATGTCTGTGTATCTGTGTGACTGTCTGTGGAAACTCTATAACGGGTCGACCGATTTAATCAGTTTTTTATTTTTTTGAAAGCTAAGTACGAGCGTATGGCGTGTATGGGCTATTAGAAAGTCAATAGTGTTATGGGGTTAGTTTATAATTTTTAATTATAAATTTTTAAACTAAGTTATTGCTGAAATAAATTGTCTTTATGGTAAACATGTACTTTTAAAAGTATTTCCCCAACACTGATGTCCTACTTTTATTATATAAAAAGTAATACAAAATAAAGTATTAAAACATAGAAAATATTATCAGTCGGAGTGAAAAGAAATATTAAATTTCATGTTCTAGATTTTTAGATCACTGTTGCATGAAATGTAGCCTCCGTTAAGGCTTAAAAACTGTGTGAATTTTTCTTTGTTCTAAGGCGTCACGTGCTAAAGCTTTTTATTATCCGTTCGTTTTCTAGACGGGCGCTATATGGCGTCTTGTGAAACGACTTCTAGTGCTCTAATAGTGTAAGTGGAAAAAGAAGCAACGCTTAAAATGAAACATTGCTACATTCTCACTATATTTATAGTCACCAGTGAAATTTGCCCTCGAGTTTAAAGTTTCCATAATGCTTTTCAAAAGCCACTTCAACTTAATTAGTTCCCATTAAAAAAGTAAAGTTTTCTCCTTGGATTATTTGTGTTTTTTTTATTATTTGCCTTTACATTAAAAAAATAAAATAAGAAAGATAACTTAATTAAGCACATAACCAAAAAAATTACTCGAGACAAACCGCGTAGAAGCATAAACGGGAGTATAATAATTTCTGTGAAGTGAGCTCGTACAGTTGAAACGTGACACAAATCCTAGCTCAATAAATGGGAAGAGCGAGCAGGCGTCATTCGGCGCCTCAAAACGCGCCGTGTCGCCTTGATGCCGCCACAACCCGTCTTAGAAACAAAAAGCATCCACTCTCACCCCTCGTAACATTATAAAAGATCTTATAGTCCAGTTACTTTAGACATCCTCTGCGAATTTTGGTCTGTCAGTACGAAAATTTGTATACACTTTCGTTTTTATGTTTCAAACATTATGTGAAAAGTTTATAACTAGTATAGTTAATATATATGATATTATCAGTCACAATACGTATTGTAATTGAGAAAAACACTCGATTATAAAGTTGACTAAATTTGACTATAAAGATCTAAATTGGATCCAATCTGTTCTAACTGCGATTACACTTTCCAATTTCCTAAATTGGATTCCTTCAAATTGTAAAGTGTGATAACCGCTTAAGGCTCTCTAGACAGCGATAACACAAGATTTTCATTAAAAAATGGGAAACATTTTATTGAAGCCACATAATACTTTAATAAAATGTTATTAAAGTATTTATTATGTGGCTTCATATATATATATATATATATATATATATAACTAAATATTTAATATATATTTTATTATAGCGACTTACCGCATAAGTATATGGATGTATGTATACCATAGCGTCAAATTATCTTGCTGACAAAATTGTGAGAATATGAATAGTTTTGTTCACAATGTTATTATGAAATTATTTGAAAAGAGCAACTGCTGAGATTTCTTACCGGTTTCTTCGTCATAGTAAACAGCTTTCCGAACCGGTGTGTTTTACTTTTAATGTGTTTGACGATCTATAAATACCTGTAAAAGTTTATATACTTAAATAAATAATCTAAAAATAGTACTATAATATTATGCTCAACTTTATTTTTGAAATATATCACAGAAAGGATCATAAGATGAAGGATATCGCTTCGATAAGTATATGTATCACTAACAATCTAAATAATATTTCATTTAATTCTAAGTTATATATACTTACATATTATACAGTATATTCATATATGAATTTTATTGTATCATAATTCTTCGAGTTCATTGTGATCAGGAATTAAAATTATTTTTACAATTGATTCGAGCAAGCCAGGCATAATTAATGCCTATAGGTATATTCTAACTTAATTATGTAAAAAATTAATACAAGATGTTTCTTATAAAATAAATAAGCAGTTAGCAGTCCATATGTTAACATACATTCAGTTAAGAAGGAATGATGGTGGTTCACTACAGAACACAAATGCAATTGGACCAATGCCAAATTTTCGGTTTGGCGCCTCTTTTATCTCCAGTCAAAATATATACGAAAATAAAATAGATTACGATTTTAACACTTCACACGTGTTTTCCCTAAATTGATGACAAATTTTATTTCGTTTTTGTAATTGAGTCGTTTATTTTCAGGGACGGTGTTGGCTGTTGAGGTTCACTTCGAGAACAAGGATAGTGGATTTTTTCTAAAGCACACGGCCAGATGGACCGGTGTAGGCCCGCCTCCGGAGCCTGTGGGCACAGCTCTGCCAGGCGCTCTCCTCTCACTTGATCGGTTCACCGTAATGCAAGGGTCAGCCCCGGCATCTGTCAGAGCGACTTACGGGCCGTTTTCAACAAAGCAAACTGTGCCAGCACGATACGCAGTACCAGATCCACTAGAACCTCCTCGAAGAAATGCGACATTATTGGAGTTACAAGAAGCAACAGCGCACAGACTTGATGTATCAGCTCATTTAGTTTTTAAAGAGCTTCCACGCGATGCTCCAGTACTGCGAGTGTTATTTCACACTGGCGGCGAAGGAGGCGCACGAAGGGCGGCTGCCAGGCCCCGTAGAGTTTGTATCACCTTACATGCAAGCCTTGGCACGCGGACATTGACGGCTACTTGTGGACCTGAAGGAGAGGAGGGCGCTTGCTTGGCTGAACTAACAGTACCGGCTGCATGGTGGCCGGCAGATGGGAAAGGCAAAAGACCGCCACGATCGGTTCGTTTGGCTTATAGTGCCGCAGAAGCCAGCAGCGGGGAAACTGGAGAGAGTGCCTGCGGCCGTGTTTCTGTACAGCCAGCTTGGCCTTTGGATTCTGTGACATTAGCTGGACCCAGAGCGGGCTACCGTGAGGCACGTGCGGGTGACGCGGCTCTGCTTCTACCTCGAGCTCCACTATACCCGCATTCAAGACTACACTTGCCATTTGTAGTTCGACGTGACGCTACTCACTCAATTGGTCATGTTGTTATAAGGTCAGTATTTTGTTTCTACTTATACCTATTACCTCTGCAAGTGGATACATCGAGATTGGTTAGTGTAAGACCATAAGAGAAAGAGGAGATGGTAAAAAATGCACCCAGTCATAATTATGAAGATATCAGCTGATATCTTCATAAAATAAACTAATAATTTTTTGATGTAATCAAAAAAACCGGTAACGAAATCGGGAAACTGGTTGTAAAGATTCTTATGAATAATTTAATAATAATTTGGAATGTAGCAATCAGCGATGACGGAACACCACCCAAGTAGCGATAAAGTTGACATCAAATTTGAGCCCACATACTTCGAATATCTGTAGTTTCATCGCTGTCACCACAGAAACCTCTTCACGTTAACGACGATGGAACGAGATGTCCGTCGCAATACATGACATTCACATAACAGACGGACTCGTATTTGCTTGGCTGTACCGCCGGAATGGACAGGTTTATTGCTTGTCATCTATCTTTCTGTGTTTTGTTTGCGTGGGACTACTTCATTCCGTCGTAACTCGAATGTCATTTCACTCATCCCACAAAACTGCGTTGTGGAAGAAAATATAATTTATATAGTAGCACTCTGAGTGCATAGGCTGTGGCGCCTCTAAAGTGCATCTTGACTCTAGCGTTAAGAGCAAGCGGTTAGCGGTTTACCCGTAAGAGCTGGCTGCTGTCGTCCCCAATGCGCCCATTAAAACTTTTCCGGACTGTGTCAAGTGGGTACTGTTACCAGTAATTTGCCTCATTCGAGTGGACGGCAGTTTAGTACTGTCCTAAAAAAACTGAAACCACAAGCATTTTGTAGTCATGTCCTATTTAACTCTCTGCTAAAATGCTTTTCAGTTAGATCTTTGTTATAGTCAGCGAATCGTTCAAAGATTCTTTGTACTTCCCAACAATTTCAGAATCAGTAACAGCTCAAACAAATTTGATTGATATAATTCTCCTTATGGACCAGCAGGTTTTTATATTTGATATTGTATTCGTTATAAACGCTCTCATACCTGCGTACACATAAGTAATGGAGCATTTAAAATGAAAACGTAAGAGCATTGTTCTGTATTCCATGAATATTTTAATCTCAAATTGTCTTTTACTTTTATAAAAGTTTCGCTCGCAATGCGCTAATCCTGCGTCTAGACGGCCACAGTTAAGTAGTAACTAATGTTACTTATCTTTGATATTTTTTTAAAAATATCACAATATGTATAGTGGTCGAAATTCAAGCGTGGTCCAAAAAATTTTTTTAATCTTTTTTTTTAAAGTTCGTCAATATAGCTATTAACGAAAAGAGAAAAAAGAAAATCAGTTTATCAGTAATATGTATTATAATAAAAAGGGATCTAAAGTTTTTCCTTATTAGGGGAGAGTCGGTTATATCGTACCACTTTTTACTTTTTTCGACTATGACAAGACTTGCAATAATTGATGGATATTCAAAATAAAGTTTCATATTTTACCTTGCTAAGACAGGGCCACGATTTGGTGTTGCTTTTTATAGAAAAAATTACCCATTAAGTGGGAAATTTAGAAGTGGTACGATTAAAATGGCAGTACGATATAACCAACTCTCCCCTATTCACTACTAGCTGGTGCCCGCGACTTCGTCCGCGTTGAAAAAAAAGAGTAATAACGCCTGATATCGTTATCGCTGTGACGACGGTGGCGCCGCCACGCGACAGTGGCGCCCAATTCTTTATATTTTTAGACGATCACTCGGGAACAGTACTTTTTTCTGGATGAAGGGTACCTTATGTCCTTTCTTGTGTCCCTGCAAAATTTCATGATGATCGGTTGAGTACTTAAGGCGTGAAAAGGTAGCAGACAGACAGACAGATTTACTTTCGCATTAAAATATAAGTATCGATTAAAATAGGATGCACAGGCGTCTTGTTCCAATAATTCAATTCTTATTTAATTTCATTCGTTTTATAAATAATTATTGTCGGATATTTTAAAATATTATAGTTTAGAATTCAATACAATCGTGTTATGTCATCCGTAAATTCAAATACACAAACAAAATATTTTATTGCACTATAAAACGAATTTTGGTGCATTTAGGACCGCGTCGCAGACACTGTCCGGTGCACTGCAGTAAAGAGACAATACAATTTTCTCTGTAGTAAAGCTAACTGAAATACATCGCAAACAACAAATATCTGGGGAAGAATTTTGAAATCTAACAAAATGTTGATATATGGCCTTATAAATGCGGCACATTCACGATAATTACAATTTGTTGAGCGTAGCGTGCGCTGCAAAATATATTTCACAATTATGCTCTATTTATAGCTGTATTACTTAGTTTAAACCTTTATAACTTATGTTATTATTTAATGGCAACACGTAATGTAGTTAAAGGAGAATAACTGGTTGTAAGTTTTCCTCGGAAATCGAAGGTACCTGTTTCGAAACTTCTTACATATGTTCCTACATTTGAATTACGAGCCACGAATGTCGCTCGGAAGTGAATTTAAGTACTCCTAAATCGATATTTATAACTTTAAGAAACATTTTGTCAAACTTCCTAGACAATCTGACATAAGTTCCCTAAATGGGTTCCTAAAATGAATGTATAAAATGTATATAACTAAACGATCTATTTCTTAATAATTGGTCTCGTATATTATACACTGAAAAGTATATATAATTTACGAGAACATTATTTTTAAAGTCTAGAACTTGCTGTTGTCTCCTTTAGCCAATTCTTAAAATGTCGAAAGTACTCGTATGTCCAAAAGTTTTCTTTGTAAACTTGCAAAGTTTACAGATGAAGTTTATGAAATTCACACCTTTACACCCTCACTTTTAATGACTTTTACTTATTCTCGGGAGAAAATAATAAATTTTAGCAAATGGCACCCTTTTAACGTAGTGCTTTAATTCGTTTTAGCGCACCTTCTTTGAAAATTGATAGTGAAAAAAAATGGAATTGTACTGATAAGAAGCTGAACCAAAAGCACAGCGCTGATATTATGCCAGTCTTAGTGGCCCTATTGGTATGAATAGTTGATTGCGTAGTTCATGAAACCACTGTAAATAAAATGCAATACAGTGGTTGTGCCATGGCTGTGCGTTAAAATAAAAGACAGATAGAGACAATATCTAAATTTTCTAAATTTCCATGCAGCCCCATCACTGAGGAAAGTAGTATGTGCCATGCCACTACTGAAAACCATTACAAATGAGTAATGCAAAGCGCAGCATATTTTTCTCGACGTTAAGTCAGACGTAGTTAGTATAAAAACATTTCCATGTATACCTACATCACCTTGATGAGCCTTGAACTCCTTGAACTTTCACATGAGCGATGGAAACACTCGTTTTTTTTTCTGCATTTACTTTCCAGGAATAGTTTTTCTGTACGTACTTTTAATATTTTATTAAATCTTACATACTTTGTGTGCTCATCAGAATGAAGGTGAAGTCAGGGTTACGGCTGGTGAGTGTAACAGCGGCAAACAGTCGATGGGCAGTCACCACGGAAGTTAAACCTCGGGCGGCTACTGTTACCGCCACTCGACTCGAACAACCATTGCGTGATGACGGCAGCCCTGACCCGTAAGTAAATTCTTTGTCTCCGTATGTTATATTTATTACATTTATATTACGATGCCGCCGTAGGTGACAGCTCTCTTCTAAGACGCTACGCAGGACCTCAAACTTCGAAGATTTCTTGTCTTCTTAGAAACGTTAGTTGGAGTTTACTCCTTATGAATTTATGAAGCCGTGGTATGAAAATTTATGAGAGTAAAATCAAAATTGTTACACGAATGCGTTATGTTATGCGTTATAGTTACGTTCTACTTTTTGAATATTTTAGAATAAATATAAATATATAGAAAAAGCGGTCTGTATGTGGATAGTTTATATAAATTCTCACTTACTTAAAACTCTCATATGAACATAGTGTAGCTTGAATATGCAAATTTGTAAACGTGCATCAATCCTCGGTGTCACGGATTTGGGGATCCGATTTCTATTTTCTCAGCTTTCGTTTCCAATATACTGTAGGTAAATAGGTCAGCGTCGCGTATTAAGCTCGATTCAGCTGGGAAATTCTCAATGTAGAGTGGACAAAGGACAACTGAAACATTTTGTATAACCAATTGCGCTAAGCTAGATTGAACGGGGATTTGGAGGGAAACACGCTCGCTAATTGAACTTACTTACGGATTAAGATGACGTAATTCACGACTTTACTGCCTGTCTCCGAGGACCTTTTCTAATTCTCAGATTAAAATAGTAAATTCTGAGCTATAACATCTCACAAATCAACCTTATTGCTTACAATCATATTCTTGAAGCGATTTTTATCTCCAAAATAAGCCAGCAAATTATTATTAATAAAAAAAATAACTTAGTTTTTTTTTATCAATTAACAGATACAATAACATAGCTAGGATTATTTTTAGTTAAATAATCCTACTAAACAGCTAGACAATTTATTTTTAGTTAAACGCCTAAAGTTTCAATGTGTCCAGAGCATCTACGAGAACTTTTCCTTTTTTATTTGCACCTCATATTTCATAAAATATAATAAATACCTCACAATTATATTCTTTGTAGTATATACATACCAAGGAATGCAATACTGCAATAGAACTGACTGAAGGTTGTTTTCATTCCGTGTCCTTTAAAGTTGGAATAACTCGCGACATTTAACGATATAGGTACATTTTACATTGACGTCATTACTTCTTTCACAGCACAGTGTATGATATATTTAAAGAGAAATACGGTTTTGTTTTAATCGTTTCAGGATTCGTTCAAAATTTTGCTCACGAGCAGATTACATTCGCGAGGCAATAAATCGAGTAAGCGCCTTTTGCTTAATGAAACTCGTAGTCACGAGTTTTGAACTAATTACATCTACAAAGCTTGTGCTTGGAAAGTGTTATGTAAAATTTAATACCCTTAATAAAACTTTTTTTTTGGATAACATGTACTAAACTTATGTATTAATAACTTTGTGAAAGTCGTAATAAAGGCACAGCGGTCTCATGCAGAACACTTTTTGACAGAGTCCTCTACGTTAAACAGTAAACGTTAAACGTTAACAGTATCAGTAAGTAAAGCATTGCTGGACAAAAAATAAATACAATTAGATCCATCACAATTTTCATTTGTTTAATTTTCATCAAGTAAGGAATGCTTCATTATGGTCTTTATATTTAAATATTGTTTTATTAAAAGGCGGCAGGTAAGTTGACGGTCAACTTAATATTAAATGTCTATCGTCTTCGCCTAGAGCTATACCGTTTTTTATATGATAGAGGATAGGGACAATGTGTAGGGTATGGGTTTTAGCATCCCTTATTTATGTACCAAAACACATTCTGTTATTACAGCTATTATTGTGCTATTATTTTATTCAATGGTCTGTTTTGGAATTATTTGTTTGACAAAATACGAGTATATAACTTCCAAGGAAACACGAACAAAAATAAATTTCTGCTCTCTCATAGAGCTTTCGTTCATTCATTTTCACACTAATGAGGTAAACACAATTTTCTCACACAGAGATATGGATGGAGGAACAAGTGCCGGTGGTCCAGGCTGGGAAGAAGTTTTGACTTGGTTGGTCGAAGTAGGCGCTGAAGGGGAAGGTGATGCCGAAGGTTCCGAAGGTGAATCTGGCCGCGGAACAGCCAGACTCAGTTGGTCAGCTAAACTTTCACCATGTACAGCCACAGCCTCTACGACTGAAGAGCCTCCTCATGAACACCGAGTCAATACACGATTGGATATTGAAAAGGACGATATACAAGCTGTGTTACCAATTTCTAAGGTAAAATTCTCATGTTATACTCACGATAAAACATTCTTGCAATACTTTTGTATAGTGTAAATCGATATTTGTACACGTAACACGTTGTACTTATGAAATGTTATATTATATTATGTAACCGAGGTCAAAAAATAGTTTTTAGAATTTTTGTTTGTTTGTCTGTGCGTTTATGCCAGCTAATCTCAGAAACGGCTTAACGAATTTGGATGAAATTTGGCACACAGATAGTTTATGACCTGGCTTAACCTTTAGAATATTTTTTATCTTGGAAATATGTTCGGCTCCCCAGGCATCGTAGAAAATATAAAAAATCGGCGCCACCGTCGTCACAGTGGTAAAAATGCCGGTCCAGGCGTTGTTTAGTTATTATATTTTTCAACGCAGACGAAGTCGCGGACACTTTTGGAATTAATGGAAACTAATGGTATTATGATAATTGTTTATGTTAGGGGGACACCAATTGTAACTTATATATTAGCATTAACATCTCTCTGAAAAGATATTTTCATAGTAAGTAATGGTGCCGCGGCAGCACCTTTTACTATACTTCAATAAAATATTATTTTCATTGATTTCAAGATTTCAAGATTCAAGATTCAAAGATTTCGGTCTAATGTTAAAGTTATGTGATATTTCTTTTGATGATCTGTGTAAAAGTCATAGTGGTTTTAGTCGAATAAAATATAGTTAGTACCTATTATATAGTTAACACATTATAAATTATTAAGCAGCCCCCGGTTTCCTCGTTATCGTTCTTTTTATTAGTGAAAACCACATCTAAATGTTTAAAACAAGTTAGCGAAGAAACAGAGAGAAGCAGACAGCGACTTTATTTATGATATGTTTAGACATAGACAAATAATATAAAAGAAATCGAACTTTAGTCGTGGCTGTAGATGTTTCAGGCTGTTTTTAATAAAATATTTGAACATAATATTATCTTTGGTGTAGAAGTGATTGTAACAAATCGTTGAGATTAACATTTAATGGCGCACTCATAGCATGAATGAAGTGCTCTAATGGGAGCTTTATCTCGGGTAATGGAGGCTGAGAAACATCGGCCCTCCCACTTTGGAAGCCGCACGCCCTGGGCCCTAATGTTTATGAATTTTGAATACCTTTTTATCCTCTCTAACATTGCGACACCTTGAAAAACGTTTATTACTTTAGTGTCTAATAATAATGGAACTCAAAATCCAAAATGTAAACGGCCTACGCACACGTGTTTATAAAACCGTCTTCACTGTTTTGTCCACAAAGTTCTGTCTATAGTTCTTGTTTGGTCTGAGTCTATATACCTACTTGACAAACAATCCTATGAGGTTCTAATCCTGAAACCAACAGTTGAAACCCTTGTCAGAGCAAGTGTTGAGAATACAAATTCCATTAAACAGTTAAGTATAGCACATCGAATGACGAGACCAAGTCTAAGTTTAGTTGAGTATTTCCATACGAAGCAATTTCTATTATTAGAAATTTATTTGAACATATACGACTTGTCATTAATCCTGCATATTTTAGTGTTTAGTAAAGATACGTGTTTTATATTGGTTGGAATTTGTTATACGTTTTAATTTATTGAAGAAAATTTCAGTATTTTTATCTGTGTTTGCAAGTGGCATAGGGTTTATAAGGAGAATATACTCGACGACGACATAGCACCAGCATAGCACATACATATAGCTAAAAATGGGGTGTGGCTGGATTGTGGACACGGCCGTGTGTCGTGATTATCTGAAGTTACGAGTAATATTTTTAGCGTATTTTTATGTGTATATCCAATGAATTTAAATATACTGTACTTATCAAAAAATTCTTTGATCCTTTAGATAGTGGTGTAATTAAATTTTGGATGTAGATGATAGATAGCAAGATTATCAAACTGTTTCCTCCTACTTTGTTATCATCAGTTTTTTCAATTACCTCTCACTATGGAAGCAAATTTAAAGAAGTATTCATGTCAAAATTATGAAGACTACCCGACGTATGGCGGCTTATTAAATCAGTGACATTACTTAATATACATTTTCTCTATAAGATTTTTTAAAATTAGTATCCTATTAAAATTTAATATTTTACATAAACTAAACAAATGAGTAAGTTTATTAGTTATTTCATTTCGCAGACACAGTATAATTGTGTCGTTCATAGTAATTTAAACGCGTTGTCTCCGTGTGCGGTCCGCAACCGCGGGCCTAATGAAGTTAGGGAATAATATTTATTAAGCAATTAGTTTGCCTTATATTAGCTCTAAGCCGTTAACCCGAACTCGGCTCGGCTAGCCAGAGGGCCTCTTAGTATCTGTCCGTTGACGAATGGCACGGCTTCTTGTGAGCAGAGACAGTAAATTATTACACATTATCTATTTTACAGCAATTAAAGCTTACTCACGCTGAACGAAATATTTCGTGGAAACATCGAGATGGTATACGAGTTGGTAACAGTCACAAATACAACTTTATTTATACGAACAAAGGAGTTGTTATGTAAACTGAAAAAGTTCACGTTTTCTCTACAAGAGTTGCCTCTTGTACTTGTTGTTCTTATTACTCGTACTTACGAACTTATAAGAATCATCTAAAATTTATATAAAAAAGGGAACTGCCCTGTCTAAGGGAACGAAATTTAATATGATATACAAATTTGTAAATAATTAAGATTATTAATTACACATTTTTATATATATTTTATTTAACATATTGTAAATATTGAAATTTTAATTATTGTGCTCTTGTAAATAAATGAAAAAACATCAAATCATAATCTAAATTACAAATTTTATATAATATCAAGCTTATATAAAATTCCCTTCGTTCCAAGCAAGCTGGCTGCATATATATTGCATTATATTGCAAGGCCAATTTGCTGTTGCTGATACTAATAGTTGTTAATAGTCAGGTCTGGAGTCGATTTTTATTATTTACATTTACTTTAACCTTTATATAAAAAGAAACAAATTGTTTTAGAATTGGGAGGTGCTGAACACAGCAGTGCTGACTGGTCGTCAGGTATCTCAAGCTATGAAGGTGTTAATCGTCTCTCAAGCGGGTCAGGTCGCTGACGTCACTTTGCAAAGCTCCTGTCACTCCGAGGATGAAAGCGTGTTGAAGGTAGGAGATGACGACAAATAGAAATTCTATTATTATTGTAAGGCAAAGAACATCTTGGTAATAAAAGTCTTTCATAATTTCAATAATTTCCTGTGAATATTTTAGATTTTTAAAATTCAAATTATAAATTTTACACATTTCATAAATAAATAATATAAATCAAAATTAACAGCAGTTGGGATATGCACGGTGTTTATTACTTTAAAATTTAAATATCTATGAAACCCCATTACCAAATTCCAAATTACACGATATTTAGTTTAGTTGATTAATAAAAACAGTTGAAATATGTTACTTTAAGCAATAACTTACTCAATTTACTTACTCGTTTTCTGGCAGTTTATCTTCAATAGAAGAAATTGGTATTACGGTTTTTACAATTCATAGACATTTTTTAGCATAATATTTAGAATAAAGTTACAGTTTTAACCGCTTATAACATACTTAAACCGTAAGTCCTAAGTGCATTTGCACATTTAGATAATGCATTGAGGTGTGCAGGTAAAACGTCTGAATTTCACTTGGCAAAATGCGCTCAAATGAAAAATGTGAACTGGAGTGAAAAAAACTTAAAGTTCAAAGAGAAGCTTGTAGTGAGAAAATTATAAATGCGTTTCGATATTTCCTGCTAAACGAACCTCCTTTTGCCTGTCCTCATCTCCGAGAACGAAATTAGCTGTTATGAAATTTAAAATTTCAAAATTTTAATTTCATAACGTCTGCAAATGTCTGCAGACATTTGCATTTTAAAAACTACAACTTTGGATATCTGTTCTGTAACATTGTTTATTATTATAAACTCGTCAGACACAAGCCAGACACTGCTTATTAGTAGGTACTCATAGAAGATATCTTCCACCTTAAGCCTAATTTTAATAGGCTTAAGCCTGTAATGGAAATACAAGATTTGAATGAAGTACATCGTGAAATCATGCTGTTGTTTCAATGCGTAAGTAAGGAATGCCAGAGCCTATTTTCCTCTCGCCACATTATCCTTTGTACTTCATCCTGTCCGGGTTTACATTTACAACGCAGTTGATAGGGGGGAACCTCTGTCGCTTGTGACACCTACCGTAAGCCGTAAGCATGCCACTAAAAAAAAATTGTGTAAGTACATAAATAAATAGTGTGAGAACATATTCCATTATTATGTCGTGTCTCTTAATATATATCAGGGTCTGTAACGCACATGCTTTTCTCCAGACTTTGCTTGTGTTTACATTTAACTATAGTTGACCGTCAGCTTAACGCTTTCGTATCGAAAGGACATTTAAGTAAAACACCCTATGAGCAGAACATCCTAAAAGCAAGACGGCCTATAAGCAGCTCGTCCTATTAACAACATGGCCTAGTAACAAACGGTCCTAATATCAAAAGGACCTGTTATAGGTATTTCTAAAATATTTCAACTTCTAAACAATATTTTCCTTCGCAGGTGTCCTCATCGTGTAGTTCAGTATACGTGGATGGTTCAGAAATCCGCGGTTCATCAAACGCGTCAGTGATAGTTAAGTACGGTACATACACTGGCCTCGCTCGTTTCACTGTTTGGACGCCGGAGCATCCACTCGAAATTGATGTTGACGACAGCCGTCTGTCACAAATTAAAGGTAAATAAATTCCTTTTATATAAACATTTTGTTCTAATACTTATTTATAAATTATACATGATAAGTAAGATTATTTAAAATATTATAAAAGTATTAATAAAATATTAACATTATAGAAGTAAATAACTGTCTAGACTAAGCAAACTGTTTCTAAGTTATATTCATGTAAATATACCGGCTATCGAAGTGTCTACTCGAAATTAAATTATATATAATTTACAAGCGTCAAATACAGTATGTATGAATAATCATGGTTATTTATGCTAAAACTTGAGACACGCTAGATAATAATATATTCAGACGCGAGTAGTATGGCGCTTAAGCTGATATTAAAATATTCGTTCTAACTTCATAAATATGAAACAAACACGTGTAATAGAAATAAACAAATAAATTTAAAAATATATTTTATTGTCTTTAGTACGATTATGTAATTGTGATCCATTTCATTTAAAAAAAATCACATACAAAAATCACTGATTTTCATCACTTTACTTGAAAATAAATCCAATGACACTGAAAAATTGTCCAAACTGAAAAATTGAAAAAAGTTCTGCAAGAGCTCATACCGCCTTCCCCTTTCTTTATAATATTTTATATTATAAAATTATATTCGCAATAAATTCGTGTTCATGCACCGATGTTCAGTTGGTGTAATTTTATTTATTTATTACAGGGTGGAAAGTATCAGATGATCCAAACATTAAAGATCGGTTGAAGAGATCTTTGCAAGCTCGCGGTTGGGGCGGTTCTAAACCTGATGGTACAAATTCTTTGACCGATCAGCGGACCTGTCGATTGCGGTACCAACAAAGCAATGTCGAGGTACGATTATATTTTTTTCATAGAAGAACACCTTGACATTTGCCATCGAGAGTAGTTCCCAGAATACATGCTGATGTAAACAAATCCTGTAAACATCTGCTGTAAATTTAGATTCAAGTCCTGCCCTCCAGCAAATGAGAAGTAGGATAATATGTCACGCAAACTTCTCACCAACTAACAGTAGATATAGCGTATTTAGGCTCAATATTTACAATTAAAGCTTGTTATTAATAAAGATGAAATAATATCTAAAACGCGTAGTGTTTGCAAGCGAGACATTTCACTTTGCATGGATTGAAAAATTAAATACTTACCAATCTTGAAATTTAAATTATCATGTCGTGAAATATTCATGGTTGTGTACGGATGGTCACTGTTAGAATAGGTCTTTTTATCAGCCGGCTTATACTGGTGTACTCTACAAGAGATATTTTGTGCATTGTATTAGGTGTTCGCTCGTTTCCTGGCAAAAGATCACGACTCCGGTCGCGTGACGTATTTCGTGTCGCGACGCACGTGGCTAAAAGTGACGGAACTGGTTTTGTCGCTGATGCGCGTGTCGGACCCGCGGATCGCTTCGCTCCGAGGCCGCGTGCTGCAGGGACGCAGTACGGGCCGTACTGAAGTTCAAGTGCTATCGCCTATAACAGGTATTTTCTTATAATTAATTGTGTAATAGGGGTAGCAAATGTTCGAGGAAAACATTTGCTAAAGAAAGAATACATCACTTGATAGCCAAGTTTTATTTTAGAGTAAATAATTTCTTCGTTCTTTAATTTGTATCCCTGTCTTTTACTTTTTTTAAATGTAGAAATTACTTTGATTTATTGGATTATATTATGAATGAAGTCAAAATATATTAAGCTGAAACAAATCAAGGCTGAATTCCGTAACAACAACAATTATTGTAGAAAAATGTCAAGTAAAGTAAAAAAAAAGATTAGCTGGAAAAAGTAGAGCAAGAAATTAGTTCGTTATAAAAAATGTATCACACACAATTATACTATCGTAATTTATTCATTAATCGATTTTCAATTAAATACAAAAACTATAGTAGTAAATATTATTGTTATAGGTCGCGTAATCGGTCTTCGCGAGGTTCGTGTTGTGAACGACAAAGTATCGATATCGAGGCTTCTAGTCCGCGTCATCTCCGGTCTACAGTTGAACATATCGCCCGACACAGCTATCGACAACGGATACGTTTCCGAAACAACCGTCACTAGGCGACTTACCGCTCAGTACCAGGTGAGGTGAAAAAATATTCTTTTATTATATATATAGTAGGGGAACCCAAGAGGGTATTTTGGGATTTACTCGAGCGCGTCAGATATTGCCAATGTATATACCCCACGTGGGGTTGGTTGGGGTTGGTGGGTAAAAATTTAAATACTAGAGCGCGTCAGATTTTCAGAGTGAACCCAAACTGAGCTCCCATTTAAAGTACAGGCGATACGGATGTAACGCAAGCTCGTGGCAGCTTTTTGAAAATGCAAAAAAGATTTTTGGCGATTGCCATTTTGAAATACTCGAGCGCGTCAGATTTTCATACAGATAGTTCAGCCTGGATTCCTGATCGTGTGATTTGACGATTATTTGGAGGATTTTTCATAATACAGCGTCTACAAACTTTTGAACGCCTCTGTATACACCCCACCGTTGAAAAGGGAAACATGATATAACCTTTTTTTCTCAAGTTCACGACATATAATCTCACGACGCTCAAGTAACTCCACATTTAGTATCGTGGGCTCCCCTACCAATACATTTGTTAATTGTATCAGCAGTTAAATGAAATTATGAAAAACGACAATTTCTTTAAACTATTATGTTTAAATAGTTAACAAATTACCTGTTATAATACACTCGTGAAGCAGAAAATGTACATAGGTACATGATTGTTAACATAAAGCGAACGAATACTTTGAGTGTCATTACTAAGTATAGTTTGATAATTTTCGTCCATTATTTTGAACTTTCTTTTACTGCAATTAATATTTAGCTTGTGAGATTATAAAACACCTTTAGTCCACTTAGATTCTTTCTATTTTTTAATGTGTCATCTGAGTGAATGTATCTTTCATACATTTCTACTCTTCAAGATCTTGGGACAAATGCATCCAGATCTCTGATAAATGTAGGTAAATGTCCCCATGTCACGATAAATGCCCACTTGTGCAGGTACATCAGAGATCAGAGAGATTAAGTTTATAGATAAGAAATCCTTTTCTCCTCTATAAATATAAGTATCGACCAGTGTCTTGTCTATAATATATATTCGGATTTAATTATTACAGCATGATATTATTGATAATTTTACGGATTTAATTATTACAGCGGAAAGCATGATAAGAAATATTATTCGAAGATTCACTTCGATTGGGTAGTTATAAAAATGTAATTGAAATTCCAGGAAGGTCTACTGGATATAGACATGGAGTTCTCCGACGGCAGCCGTACTGCATTGCGCGATGTGGCTGTGTCGGATTACTTCCTCCTGGTAGAGAGCCTCGAGCCGGAGGTAGTTGCTTTCGCGCCTATGCTCGCCTCACGCCATCCTCGCGTTATCGCTGTCGGAGAAGGTACGATATTTATTTATTTATATTTAACAGCAAATTTTCTTGTGGTTACCTAATACTGAGTTAGGAGGAGTTTTGCTGTAGGGCAGGACATGAAGTAAATTACATCTACCTGAATTTTATAATAATACACATTAACTCAGATCTGGTTCCGTTCGGTCTTTGAAAATATGACTTACTAGCTTTTTACCGCGACTTAGTCCGCGTTAAAAAATTAAAAAAACGCCTTACAATATAAGAAATTTTTTATTCAATTTTTTCGCTGTTATAGTTTTATTTATAGTTTAACCAGACGTTGGATTTTTATTTTACTCTTGGGAACAGTACTTTTCTGGATGAAAGGTACACATTACCTTATATATTTCTATATATATAATAAGTGGGAGTCTGAGATTAAAACCACCACAAATTAAAAATTAAACACAAATTAAAAATTAAATTAGGTAGGTAGTCCTTCAATGCAACTCCAGTTTTTTAAAATACTTCCTTTTTGAATTGGTTCCATAATTGAAATTTCAGGTAATGGCGAATTGCTGCGCGTCACTTTACTGACCCCTGAGCAATGTCGTTCCGGTCCTTTGCGAAGAGTCGCTTTACCCGGCAAAGGCGACGCCAAAACACCAGCCAATATCAAGAACATCCCAGGAGCGCTAGCCAGCGCCGCTGCCAGTGTTGAGGTGGACTTCAGCGGGGCCGACGGGCCTCAAAGACCCGATACACCACAGAATGACGACATCATGGCCCGAGGAGGCATTAGAAGTGTGATGGCCGATCTCGGAGACGCATTTAATAAAGGTATACTTAATACTAGCGGATTAGTAGACGAAGTTGAAATGGAAGTGGGCGGGACACATAGAAGTGGCAGGCAAGTGTAGCGTAGGATGTCCACAGAAAAATTGGACAGACTGATAAAGCCGCAGGTCGCGGGTGAATCCAGGCTGTTTCTTACCGGTCCTTTTGAAAATAATGGCGGAGGCTTATGTCCAAGTGGGCGTCCTACGGCTGAGATGGAGAGGATGATGATGAAATCTGTAGGCTTCTAAACTCCCATTTATCGTTGAATTTTTGTATTGCAGGGCTGTCAGCTTTTAAGGATGAGAACAATCACGAGCCGACTGTGCAGGCGCAGCAGTATGGCTCTATCTTCAGGTCCACGTCAGCTTTGCGGCCGCGTCATGCCGCTCCCTCTGCACACCTTACCCCTGTTGAAATCGGTCAGTTTTAACTTTTAAAAAGCTCACTTTCTAACGGGAGCCCCATACCAATTTCATACTACGTAATTGCATTATTACTCCTTAGTTATTGATCGTAGCAATACATAAAAAAACATGACATTACTAAGATATCATTTGAAGGTTTGGATGGAAACAAAAAACTGACATTAATTTAACGTGTAGTACAATTAATTTCTAAAATGTGCAGAATTTGTGACTTTTGCAGGTCAAATTCTTGTAATTACTGAATAAAAGTCAATATAGTGTTTCAAATGAAAACATCCTAGCTATAACCTAGATTTAAAATAGGGTTGTCAATAGTCAACCATTTATAAGGGATTTTCTAAAATATTGGAATTGCTTGCGTATGTTTGTGTCTTCTGTCATTCTGTCTTCGAACGAAAACAAATTCTCCCAAATATCTATTACCGACTTCACACACTCATAAAGGGAACCCTTAACTTTATTATAAGCTTACAAGCGTTTCTGTATCAGTATGTTAAGTTTTCGCATACAATTTTGAGTCCATGAAACGTTTGGTCGATAACAAACAAATTGAGAACCATCTATCAGTACTAGTTTACTTTATAATTAGTAATCTACATTTCTAGAGATATCTACCGTTTACATACTTAGTCTCCGACCTCCTGACCAATAGTGATAACAGCATAGCACAGAAATTGATATTCAGAGATAATGCAAGAAATCTATAACTAAAAAATTAAGAATTTTAATAATATATCACTATAGGCATAGT
This sequence comes from Synanthedon andrenaeformis, assembly GCA_936446665.2. NCBI lineage: Eukaryota > Metazoa > Arthropoda > Insecta > Lepidoptera > Sesiidae > Synanthedon > Synanthedon andrenaeformis. The sequence goes on along the minus strand of OW387780.2, from coordinate 5,865,855 downwards.
TTTAGAAATATTGCAAATTTAATTTGTCTTCTAATAATACAATAAAATTAATAGGATTTCATGTTTCAATTGTTCTGGGTTTCTTTTTTATTTTTATAATTTATTTAAATGCAGCCGCTATGACGTCGGCCTATTAGTAAATCGTGTATATATAATATAGGTCTATATTTGGTCTATACAGGGCGTCCCAAAACTAAGCGACATGAAGGGATAGTACCCTAAATATCGTAGATAGGATATTTTGCTGAAAGAAGACTATGTTATTTTTAAAAGTTAGTAATACCGCATTCAAAGATTTTTTAAAAATTACTTGCTTCGTCTGGGAATCGAACCGACTTAAATGTGAAAAAAAAACAAACACCCGTATTTTTATGATGCCAATCGAAAGAATTGACCAAAAATAATAATTCTTTTTAAGTAACATAGTATCTTAAAAGAAAGGATTAACGTAAAATGTTTGATTCAAATTTCAAGAATATTATTTATTGCCGACGAAGCAAGTACCTAATTTTTAGAAAATCTTTGAATGCAGTATTACTAACTTTTAAAAATAACATAGTCTTCCTTCAGCAAAATATCCTATCTACGATATTTAAAGTACTTTCCCTTCATGTCGCATAGTCTTAGGACGTCCTGTATAAATAATGTATAAAAGCAAAAATATTTTTGGTACTAATTTTATACAAAAGTCTAATAATATGTTTATATGTTCTTCTACTAAATTCGTAAAGTTATAAAAAAATAAAGATTTCCTTTTAACCAAATTGTTTAATCAAATCTAATTTTAAAATCATGTTTACAGGAATGTATGTTCTTCTGGGGGCTTTCTGCTTCGCAATTGTTGTAAGTAATTTAAAATTAAGTTTCCTATAACTCATAATAATAAAAAGCCACACAGCGAATTGTCGCTTTTATCATAGCGTTTTTAAATTCTTGGTAATGGGAACCTAACATTTTTTCAGGATAAAAAGTAGGTACCTATCCTGTATGTTAATCCATGTAATAAAATATATGTGTGCCAAATTTCATCCAAATTCGTTTTGCGTGTAAGAGTAACAAACATCCATACACATCCTCAAAAAGTTTCGCATTTCTAATATTAAAGTGGGATTGTCACAACAGAGATAATATTTTGTTTAGATATTTGTGGTGTCGTGCGTGGTGTACGCGTCGCGACTGAAGGCAGTCGGCGTCGGGGCGAATGTGTCGATAACAGGGGCAGGGGTGAACGCGGGAGGGGAAGCTGGGGCAGCGGAGAGGGGTCGACGCGCGGGGGGCGAAGTGCGCACGCGCGACTCCACCACCAACGCTCACGACTGGGTTTGGCTCGGTAAGTTTCTTTAGACTCGTTTCGGATCAAAAACAAAAGTCAACGCGCGGTCTAAACGTGAAACAACGTAATAATACGTAGGTAAGTGGCGACACTTTTTCAAGTTGTCAAAGTCAATTATTTTATTAAATTCAGCTGAGGGCCTAGTGCGAGTTTTACTCGATCAAACGCGACGAACACATAAATGTCAATTTGTATGGGAATGAAGCAGACCTACATGTGAGCCACCAGGCGGCGCTGCTTCATTCCCATACAAATTGACATTTACTTGTTCGTCGCGTTTGATCGAGTAAAACTCGCACTAGGCCCTTTGTTAAGCATGCCAACGAAAGGAAAACTTGTATTTAATGTGATACAATTTGCATTGCTAGAAAAGCACTACAGCACCTTCGCATGCTACGTCAGTTGACTTTTGCAACAGCACGAGATTATAAACTGTTCAGACTTATACGTATCTCTTTTTAACATACTTAAACCATATTATTTTCTTAACTTTTAGGAAGAGCAACTATTGAAAGGAATGGCAACAGGCATCCAGTGAACCGCGTCTCCACACAAGCCAACGACAACTCCAACGAAATGAGGATAACCGCAAATCCCCTCAACTACAACTACGTGGACCCCGATGACGCCATCCGGGAAAACGGCAATGTGATGGTCACAAGCTTCGACAATCCAAACTCCATAGAACTGCCGTCACAGAGCGACAGGAGGGTCATCGACTCCACCACTTACTGCAAGAAACCCTCCAGGCACACCCGACATCATTCTGGCGATGGACATTGGCAGTAAGTTCTGAATACTATACAATAGGCCTTTTTTCCGTGGGAAAATCCGCGAACCAGATCCCCACCGACCATGGGAGGATCGTTGAGGTATGTGGGACTTCTACCCACGTTGTTTCTTCGCGCCGTCTATGGCGGGACGTTAAGACACGCTACCTTCTCCCCCCGCCATACGATTGCGGTACTCTGCCAGGCGGTCCTTCCCTGCCGCAGAACTCCGTCTTCGCGTGCGTTGCCCAACTACCACTGAGTGACAGAGCCATCCGAGAAAATCAGTCCGTTGCGACCCGCGCCGGTCTTCGTGCGCAGAACCGAGAATCATTACCTCGGTCCGACGCACAAGGATCGTCTCTCACCGGCTAACACCCGCGTGGGTGCTCCGCCACGGGCTCCGATGATCGGAGTCCGCTCGGAGCACACGTACGTGGGTCTTCTTAGTTCCCCAGCGACAATCCAATCAGCCAAGCAAAGGCCGGTGACCCCACCGGCCCCTGCAACCGCCCGGATTGCCGAGGGTTAAGCCCCACCACTGCACTGTCTTGACCCCACCTAGGAGTGTACTATACAATAGGCCTACTACAACTGTTCAATAGTGGCAGGACACACTGTTTTGAGCCGTCTGGCTGTAGTAACCACCCCTTACAAAAGACCACCGTGAAATAACGGCATGTGTGCTGTTGGGTTTCGATGAGTAAGGGATGTCCCTATCCAATCGTTCCTAATTCCTTATCCTTAATCCTACCATGATCGGCAGCGCACTTACAGCGCCTGTGGCTTGTGTTATAGGCGACGGTAGCCACTAGCCACCTACCATCAAGTGTCTGTCGAAAAAACTATGACTAGCGAGATTTTGTTCTCCGTGAGAGCTCTTTTTTATTTTTTCCTGTTGTTTGAGCAAGCTTTAAGATCTGGTAAAGGCGAGCAGTGAACACTATTTAATTTAATAGAGGTTGTTTAGGTAACAGGAGGAAAATGCGAGGGCCACAAACCTTAGGAAGGTGCGCAATACGTAAAGAGAAGAATGCTTCTAGAATGTTTACAAGGCGAGAGTAACTGCACAGAGGTGCCCTGTAAACGTGAATGAAGACTTCTGGAATGTTCAGAAGGCGAAAACAAACTCTGAGAGTGCCTAATGAACGCGGTGAAAACTTGTCCAGAAGCCACTAAGACTGATCTAGAAGCCACAAACTAATGCAGAAGCACTACTTTTATTAATACAAGTTGATGAACACTTTAACAGCCACACTATAACCTTGAACTTAGTGTTTCAAAATAGTAGCAAAGAAACCTTCCAGATTAACTTAGGAAAAGGTTAGATAGCGAGAATAACAGTAGAGAAACTTCTGGAAGGTTCAGAAGGCGAGATTGACTCAATAACGCCTTAAGAACGTGAAGGAAAAATGCTTCTAGAATGTTTACAAGGCGAGAGTAACTGCACAGAGGTGCCCTGTAAACGTAAAAGAAGACTTCTGGAATGTTCAGAAGGCGTAAACTAACTCTGATAGTGCCTAATGAACGCGGTGGGAACTGGTCCAGAAGCCACTAAGACTCGTCTAGAAGCCACAAATTTATCCAGAAGCACTACTAAGAACTTGCCAGAAATCAAAGTTGACTTTATCTAGAAAAGGGATTAATCTAGAAGGTTACTTTACACTCGCGTAAATCACAGGGACTTAAATACGTCGTAAAGGAGATCACAAAAATCACAGCACTGTAATTAGTACACTGATAACTAGTTAATACGAAAATATTGATTACAATCACTCAATATAGCTTTTTTATAACCACTCTGGCTAATTATCGGTTTAAATTCGCGCGCGCGGTTGAAACGATCCGTTCGCTCTATGATTGAACACTGCTCTGTGGCGGCGCACGGCGCGTATTTATATGAAGAGTAGGAATCCAGAAACTTCGCTTGTAAGTCTCTCGAACACTGCGTCGAGAGAGTTCACTATTTAACTGTCCTGTGTGTCTATGGCTGTTTTTGACGTTAGACAACCTGACAGCCTGACTTGAATTGATATAAATAAATAATGGTACGTAAGTATCATTATATAGTTTGTGAAATAATGTAAGGGTTTTTGACCGAAACTAGACGTGCAGTTTTGCAAACATAAACCCGATTATGAGTGACGCTTGGAGAACTTTCTGGAAATTAAAGGAAGGGCGAAGAGTGTAAGTAAATAAATAATTTGTGCGAGCAAATTCTAGAACACCTTTTTTAACATTCCTCCCGCCCGCCTTTGTTGAATTAATTTAACAAATTATCTAAATAATATTATTTTCAATAGGTAACGGACTTATCTTAGTAACAGGTCTCTTCAGTATTGATGATTGCGTTTTGACTGTTATCACTCGAACGTGGCCATCGTTACCTGGATGTACTTCTAATACTCGCCCCAAAGGCCATTTAGATGGAGGATATCTTTCGTCAATTACAAGAACTATAGAGCCCCTTTTAATTGTTGCAGTAGGTTGATTCCATTTATAGATCGTTTGATATCGTTGTAAACATTCTTTTGACCATTTCGACCAGAAACTTTCTAACATTTGCCTTAGTAATTGCCAACGAGATAGCCGAGATGTTCGTAGATTTTCCAGCGATGGTTCCGGTAAAACGGCTAGTGGCCTGCCAATGAGAAAGTGTCCAGGCGTAAGTACACTGAGATCATCTGGATCTTCTGTGAGTGGACATAGTGGTCTTGAATTTAAGACTGCTTCGATTTGTGTTAGCAACGTGTTCATTTCTTCGTAAGTTAGCAGGTTGTTACCAATTATGCGTCGGAGGTGATGCTTGACGGATTTAACGCCAGCCTCCCATTTCCCACCGAAGTGAGGAGCAGCTGGTGGATTAAATATCCATTGCGTACCATCATTTGACAGAAGTGAAGCCATTTGTCCGCATTCAGCTGTTGATGATGAGAATAGCTTTTGTATCTCGGAATCAGCGCCCTTCAGATTTGTTCCACAATCACTCCGAAGGGTTGCGCAAATGCCTCGTCGAGCTGTGAATCGCTTATAAGCAGCAATAAATGCTTCCGTTGTATAATCGCTGACTAATTCAAGGTGGATCGCTGATGTAGAGTGACAAACGAAGAGAGCTATGTAAGCCTTGTAAGTACGTGCCGTCCGCCCTCGCCAAGTTTTTAATTGCAGAGGTCCAGCATAATCTACTCCTGAGTGAAGAAACGAGTGGGACGGAAGAACTCGATGACTTGGAAGTTGGCCCATAAGTTGTTGCGCTCTTTTTTGTCTAAAACGGGCACATTTTACGCATTTATTAATAAATGAACTAACTGGAACTCTTCCACCCAGAATCCAAAATTCATTTCTAATGAACGATAATGTGTTTAATGTCCCTCCATGGAAAGTTCGCTGGTGTGCGTCTGAGATAATGAGCTGAGTAAATGGTGAGTTCTTTGGAAGAATGAATGGATGCTTCGCGTTGAATGGCAAAGAAGAGGCTTGAAGCCTACCTCCAAGTCTCAAAAGTTTTTGTTCGTCGACGAAAGGAGTCAAACGTACCAAGTGATGATTATGCGGTAATAATTCTCCTTTGGTTAATATTTTAATTTCTTTAGAAAAGAAATTTTCTTGTGTGACTCGTATCCAATGAAGTTTTGCTTCTTCAAGTTCCTTGACAGTTATAGGTACAATGTCTACAGGTGCAGCTTGCCTTTTAAGGCGCAAAATGAATCGTTTACATAGAGCGGTGATTCTTAGAACCTTTGTCAGATTTGAGTATCGATTAAGTAGATTCCAATAAGACATGGGCTGGCTGGTAGTAGCTATTATTACTTGAACTGGTCGCTCTTCTAAGTTTTCATTGCTTGATGGTTTATCTATTTGATTTGGCCATGAAGACGAAGGCAAGAAAAGCCATTTTGGGCCAGTCCACCAGATTGAGTGCTGATTAAGTTGAGATGGAGTCAAACCTCGTGTAGCACAATCAGCAGGGTTCTCTTTACCGGGAATAAAATGCCACTTGGCAGTGGGTAAGGTTTCTTGAATGAATACTACTCGATTGTGCACGAACTCTTTCCATCGAGAAGCGTGGTTGGTAATCCAAGTGTAACTAATAGCAGAGTCAGTCCATAGATGAATTGATATCGGTTTATCCTTTAGAACTTGAAGCACGTGAGAGATAAGTTTTGTCAATAATACAGCAGCAGATAGTTCAAGTCTTGGTATGGTTAGTCTTTTTAATGGAGCTACCTTTGTTTTGGAGCAGAGAAGAGCAGTTTGAATTTTTCCTTCGTAATCAGTAGCTCGAATGTATCCAACAGCAGCCATAGCAAGTTGAGATGCGTCACAAAATCCATGAATCTCAACTGAATCGTTCGAAGTTAATCCTAACCAACGAGGAATCGAGACAATTGGTAATTCTTTTAGTTGATTTATAATTTTTATCCATTTTTCCGATAGATGAGATGGTAAACTGTTATCCCAATCTATCTTTAAACACCATAATTCTTGAATAAAGATTTTAGCGGTAATGATGATTGGTGATATTAGACCCAAAGGGTCAAATAGGCGAGCAATAATTGATAGAATATTCCGCTTTGTGACTTTATTCATTGGCGGGACGGTCCAAGTAAAATGAAACGTATCAGAAGTGGGATTCCAATTCATTCCGAGAGTATGCACAGTAGCGTCTTTATCAATTGGCACGCTATTTGGAAACAATTGTTTATCGGCGGAAATCGACTTCAGGATTGATGGATTGTTGCTAGTCCATTTCTGTAATGGAAACCCGCCCGCCATGCACATTTTATTGACTTGGTTTACAGTTTCCTCTGCTTGTTCTATTGAATCGGCTCCTCCAAAAATGTCATCGACGTATCTGCCTCTGGTTAACGTTTCGATTGCTTCAGGAAAATTTTCTCCTTCATCGTGGATTAATTGTAGAATTACTCGTAGAGCCAGAAATGGAGCGCATGCTAAACCATAGGTTACCGTAGTTAATGTGTAAATAACTTCTTCATCAGTATCAGAGATCCAAATGATTCTTTGAAAATTCCAATCGTCTTCATGTACTAGAATTTGACGGTACATTTTTTCAATATCTGCTAAAAAGACGTGTAGATATTGACGAAAATGAATTAAAACGTCGATTAATTCAGTTTGTAGTTTTGCTCCAGTATGTATAATATCGTTAAGGGAGACTCCAGATGATGTACGGCTTGAGGCGTTAAATACAACTCGTAGTTTCGTTGTTATACTGCTTGTCCGCACCACGCCATGATGAGGAAGATAATACACTGATAATGGTTCAAGCTCTGAAGCAGGCACTAATCTCATATGGTTTAATGCCTTATATTCTTCCAGGAATTCAGAGTATGCTTGTTTAAGAGAAGCATCGGATTGCAACCTTTTTAAAAGACGTTGTAGCATTCGTTGAGCTATCACCTTTGAATCGCCCAGGACTTTAGTTGATTTTTTGAAAGGTAGCCGAACTATATAGCGACCAGATTTATCTCTTGAATGGGTTGCTTTAAAATGATCTTCGCATTCTTGTTCGTCAGCTGAGAGTGGAGATTTAGATGCTATGGGTATTTCATCAAGCTTCCAAAATTTTTGAAGGAGCTCGTCCAACTCTTCATCGATAGAGACATGGTAGATTTGAGCTTCGTTAGATGATACAGATGGTCCAAAGAGTACCCAGCCGAGAAGCGTAAGTTGTGCAGTAGGAGATTCTGCCGGGCCCTTACGCAAGCCTTCCTGAAGTATTTGACCATAATAGTCGGCTCCAATAATGAGATCAATGTTACTAGATGACTTGAATTCTGAGTCGGCTAATGTCAGTCCTTTGAGATGTGGCCAGTTGAGATTGATGGGTCTTGTGGCTGGGATGCTTGAAATAAGCTTCGGTAAAATGTGAGCGATTATAATGCAATTTTGATTGGACTTAAAATGAGGTTGGAGCGTCACTGATACCAAACCACGTGTTCGTCCAGCTTTAATAGCGCCTATACCATTCAAAGGTATTGATGATGGCTGCCTCAAAAGATGCAATCGTTGTACAATTCTCTCTGAGATAAAGGAAAGTTGTGATCCTGGGTCGATGAGAGCTCGGACTTTTATTTTTTCTCCGCTGTTAGAATATATGAAGACTTGAGCTGTTGCTAGAAGAATTTGCGGTGCGGTTGAAACGTGATAAACTGAAGCAACGTTAGCCTGCGCTTCTCTAGAGAGGGTTTCACCTGATGATTTAGCAGATAAATCATGTCGATGTATTGAAGTATGATGCCTTTTTGCGCATTTGTTGCATCGTTTTAGGCTTCGGCAGGCTGACATTAAATGTTCACCGAGACAGTTATAGCATAACTTATGCCTTTTGATGATTTCGAGACGACGTTGAACCGTTTGATTGGTGTAATTTGGACATTTAAATATTAAATGATCAGCAGAGCAAATAACACATTTTGGAGAATTCTCTTGACTGTTTGAAGAATAATAAACCTTAGCTGGCTGCTGTTTTGTAGAATTATTTGGTTTTCGAGATTTCTCTACTGCTTGAAGTGTAAGAAGTCTAGTCATTAAGAATTCAGTGAGCTGACGCCAAGTTGGAGGCTCCTTTGATGAACCTAGATGTTGTTCCCACGCCCTGACCGATTCAGCATCTAGACGTTGTACAGTAATGAACACCAAGATATCATCCCATGTTTGCACTGGGCGCCCCAGTGTTTCCAGTGTTCTGTATATTTGCGTTACTGTTGAGTATAAAGTCTCTAACTCCGTTGCTGATTCCTTTGACATTTGTTTAAGTGACATTAGCATCTGTAGGGCTGAGTTTACCAGCAAACGTTTGTTTTCATAAAATGACACTAAAGCGTCCCATGCTTTTTGAAAGTTATCGGCAACTAACGCTGTATTTTTTAACAAATGGGCCGCTGTGCCCTTTAGGCTTTGTTTGAGATAGTTTAATTTAAGAACAGGTGATAAATTAGCGTTGGATACAATCATTGACTCGAATAGGTCTTTATATGGAAGCCAGTCCGACAACGATCCGTCAAATTGTGGAAGATCCAGCTGAGGAAGACGTGGAACATGTCCTGGCACTACTTGAAATCCAGAGTTTTGAGATTGAACTGACGACGAGCGTTGTCTAGTTTCCTGAATCCGTTCAGCAAATGCGCTGAATAATTCCGAAGCTTGTAGGTATGATTCTTGAGTTAATTGATATGTATCTTCCTTGAAATAGGCATTGTCATTAATTTTTTTTTGATCATGTGATTTTAGTTTTCGTAAGGCCCTTTTAATGGTGTCATGATTCAATGAAAATTTAGCCCAAGCTTCCTTAAGCGCATTTTTTCTGGTTTGTATTCGATGAACTGTCACATTCTCATCACCAACACAGATTAACTTCTCGTAGGCTGTACCAATAAACACCATTAACGCAGTTTGATCGTCGATCAGACTTTCGATGTGTTTGACTTTCATTCTAGAAACTGCTCACCAGATCCGGCTCGAAGGACCAAAAAATGTTTGAGCAAGCTTTAAGATCTGGTAAAGGCGAGCAGTGAACACTATTTAATTTAATAGAGGTTGTTTAGGTAACAGGAGGAAAATGCGAGGGCCACAAACCTTAGGAAGGTGCGCAATACGTAAAGAGAAGAATGCTTCTAGAATGTTTACAAGGCGAGAGTAACTGCACAGAGGTGCCCTGTAAACGTGAATGAAGACTTCTGGAATGTTCAGAAGGCGAAAACAAACTCTGAGAGTGCCTAATGAACGCGGTGAAAACTTGTCCAGAAGCCACTAAGACTGATCTAGAAGCCACAAACTAATGCAGAAGCACTACTTTTATTAATACAAGTTGATGAACACTTTAACAGCCACACTATAACCTTGAACTTAGTGTTTCAAAATAGTAGCAAAGAAACCTTCCAGATTAACTTAGGAAAAGGTTAGATAGCGAGAATAACAGTAGAGAAACTTCTGGAAGGTTCAGAAGGCGAGATTGACTCAATAACGCCTTAAGAACGTGAAGGAAAAATGCTTCTAGAATGTTTACAAGGCGAGAGTAACTGCACAGAGGTGCCCTGTAAACGTAAAAGAAGACTTCTGGAATGTTCAGAAGGCGTAAACTAACTCTGATAGTGCCTAATGAACGCGGTGGGAACTGGTCCAGAAGCCACTAAGACTCGTCTAGAAGCCACAAATTTATCCAGAAGCACTACTAAGAACTTGCCAGAAATCAAAGTTGACTTTATCTAGAAAAGGGATTAATCTAGAAGGTTACTTTACACTCGCGTAAATCACAGGGACTTAAATACGTCGTAAAGGAGATCACAAAAATCACAGCACTGTAATTAGTACACTGATAACTAGTTAATACGAAAATATTGATTACAATCACTCAATATAGCTTTTTTATAACCACTCTGGCTAATTATCGGTTTAAATTCGCGCGCGCGGTTGAAACGATCCGTTCGCTCTATGATTGAACACTGCTCTGTGGCGGCGCACGGCGCGTATTTATATGAAGAGTAGGAATCCAGAAACTTCGCTTGTAAGTCTCTCGAACACTGCGTCGAGAGAGTTCACTATTTAACTGTCCTGTGTGTCTATGGCTGTTTTTGACGTTAGACAACCTGACAGCCTGACTTGAATTGATATAAATAAATAATGGTACGTAAGTATCATTATATAGTTTGTGAAATAATGTAAGGGTTTTTGACCGAAACTAGACGTGCAGTTTTGCAAACATAAACCCGATTATGAGTGACGCTTGGAGAACTTTCTGGAAATTAAAGGAAGGGCGAAGAGTGTAAGTAAATAAATAATTTGTGCGAGCAAATTCTAGAACACCTTTTTTAACACCTGTCCTTCTTGAAGCCTCCTCACGATGTGAGAACTACACATCACATTATGACGTTCTGGTGCCAAATAATCTTGTACCATTATATAAAATGGAATCAAATGTTGAATCTGCAACAGACCTGAATGATATATTTGCGTGTTTGGGTGTCCAGGGCGGAGTGCGAAGTGGCAGACGAGTACCGGCCTCCAGTTCCGCCTCACCGCACCTCCTCGACACCACAACCGCAGGTCCCAGTTCCACCACGAAACAACAATAAAGTAAGTTTAATTACCTAATTAGTGTTTCTTTTTTTTTTCAACAAATTCACAAAACAATATCAGTTTTGGCGTGCACTACAATAATCCGCGATTTACCAATTTTATTGTTTCTCTTCTTCACGAATCAATTCGCAAATTGGTAACAAAGCAAATTTATTAGCTGTTTGTTGAACCAATCACACCAATAACCAATTTTATTCATTTTAGTTAGAAATTATCCTTTACCCCTCTCTTTTTTGCTCCCAGTGCCTATTCATTCATTGTGTGTTACAGATTTTGCCAGATGCCGTCATGCCCCCCACCAGAAGAAGCCACTCCAAGAATCACCACAAGAAACATGACCACGAGGCTAATAAGAGATCACCGGAGAACGCTCGCCGCACAGACCGGTAACTATTTTAATTACTGTCAGTTTTTGAAAACCATGAGTTTTTGCCAATACTACTCGCCACGCTTGGCAGACGGGCTGGCGAACGCAGTTTGATAAATAATTGTCCTCAAAGGGTGCTGCTGCCCACCTTTTGGTGGTTTTACCTTAGCTGATTTCCACGGCACCCACGGGTTGAGATGGGAGGATGCTATTCCAAACCGGTAACCCACGGGTAACTGAGGCCGCTTGGGGCTGGAAGGTTCTCGAGTGGAGGCCACGGACCGGCAAGCGCAACGTAGAGCGTCCACCCGCAACGTGGACAGACGATCTGACGGACGGCCGCGGGTCGACGGTGGATCCAGGCAGGGGTGATAATAACGATATTTCAATGTCAGTAAATGTCTCAACTTTGTGGACCTGGAACTAATTTTTAACATTTGAATTACAAGAGCCCGTATAAAGAAGTACACATCTAACAAGTTATTGTTTTTGTCTATCTTGAACGGTTTTAGTATTTAAATTGATAATAAGCTTATTCCTTTTTCAGAATTATTGATTTAAACAAAACGGACGCCCCATACGTATCGAGTCGAGACATGAACCAACTGCACTGCGACCTGCCGGACAACGTTGTAGAGAAGCTGACGAACAAGGACGACTGCTCGAGGCTGTTCGAGTTCGATAACGATGCACCTCTCATTATGGAGAACAAGGACTACAGGGAGATTGTCGGCCTCAACAGAGGCACGGATGATTCTCGACGCACCTTCGCCAAACCACAAAGCCCCGACTACATGCTTGACTCAGGAATTGGTAATTATTCACATCACTCATTGCTAAACTATCACATTTTCACAATTTTTAACCCCCGACGCTCGCAAAAACCGCCCGACCCCCCATTTCCTAGTCGATGGTGATTTCAATAACTTCCACATATTCTATTGTTGTGAAATTTGCTGTATTGTTACTTGGGTGGTATTTCCATGAAATGGTAACCTTGACCTGATGCTCACAGCATCAAGGAGTCTGCGGGATACCCAACTCCTTATCAACTTATAGCAGATATAATGTGTTTGGGCACAATAGAAAGTCGGAGGGTAATTTATAATTTTAATTATAGCCTGTTATATCACAATTTAGGTCGGAGTTGTTTTTTTAACTGCTTTGACAAAAAATAAGAAATAAATATATATATATCAAAATATTATTTATTTGCCAGGATTACCAGAAGTTCAGATGAGGCACAAGAGAATCAGAGAATCTACAGCCAAAGCAGATTTTGTGGAACCTATCAACCAAACCAAAGGTACAAAGTAATAACTATAATTTATTCCTATTATATATTTATAAATTTTTTGACAGCCTGCTTTTTGTATTAACCTAATTGATAAATTCACTTGGGCTCACTACCCCAACATTTTGTTTTTATCTTCGAGTAAATCTTTCAGTGCTTTTTGAATATTAATATGTAGTAAGAATACAGTATCTAGCACACAATCACTTTATGTAAGGGCTAACAAGATTTTATAATAGATTATGTGTTTCTCTGTAATCAATTTGCGTAATAGCTAATTGTTTTTTTTGTATGGATTCAGAGAGCAGTCCGCCGTCTGAGGTGAAGCGAGCTACGATCGTGGGCAACCCGATGTACTCGCGAGACTCTCGCGATCCGGCAGCAGACGCGCTGCCCTTAGACGACCTCCACATGGACTACGATCAGATCATGCACTATTTCCACAACCTCAAGGTATAAACACCGCCTCGTCACCGCTTCTAGTCCACTCTACACCTAGCTAAGCTTCCATCGACGCGGTGCTACGACTCGATCATTTCAACTAGTTTATACTATACAATTTTTATACAAATATACACGCGCCGCGCAGTATTATTACGCTCAGTACCTAATCACATAGTTCTAAAGTATCACCGTCACAGCCGTAACACGCGCATAGTCAGTCATAGTCATTCCTTTAGACAGCTAGAGAACGACATTCGTCACTAGCATAGATATAATGTAGACAGGGTTGCCACCCAAAACACAGATTATTATTCTAACAAAACAAAAATTAACACAAAGGTATTAAGGTCTTTGTTTTCATTAAAACAATTTATTAATTACTTTGAAATAATGTGAAACGCCACCCGCCGCAAAAGATGTTTCACATCAAAAAAATATTTCACCCAATAAAAGGTGGCAACCCTATATTATATTTTAGATGTCAAATGTCAGTAGATGCGTCGTGATGCGTTCGTCGAATTTATGTAAAAATTTTAAATTTCGCAGGAATCGAACGCCTGAGTAGAGCAGATCATTGCAAAGATCCGGCAGATATTATCAACGTTTAAATATCAACATATCAGCAAAGCCTCCGCGACCGAGGCGTGGTCCGAAGCCGGCGCACCCGCGTGCGTTGCTAATGGCAACATGGCGCCCGCGTGCGTAGCCAATGGCAACGTAAATGGCAAGATAGCGCCCTTTGCCAACGGCAATGGCGACATAGCGCCCGTTGCCCACGGCAATGGCAACATAGCGCTCGCGAACTTCGCTAACGGCAACCTCGCTCCCACGCAAGCTCTTTGCGACTCCATCGCGCACAAAAACAATTTCATGAAAACTCAACTCAAGTTCCTGTTGGAGCACTTGAGCGAGCCTTACCAATGATTTGTTCGGTCGATATGTGCCTAAAATTGGATCCTTGCAGTGATCGATCAATACTGTATCTACACACTCTGTTTTATACTGTTAGAAATTGACAAAAAATAACTTGTTTACTTACTCTAGTCACCTACAAAGTAATGCACACATATATATAAATTTGCCTAACGACGTATGTGCGCATGTAGTTAATACTCGTTAACGGTTTAATATTAAATTAAATATAATTATATAAAACAAAATAGATCTATTGAATGTACACGCGATATTGTCTGTAATCTTCCCGATTTGTACGCTATATATATAACAAAATATATTATAATTAATAAAGGCGTAATATTACACGAGCTTGGGTCGATGTTTGTAATCGTTCATAATCATACCAAATGATGTGTAAAAGTTGCATTTCTTCTAATCTGTACAAATTTTTCCACTAGAAGGTAATATTGCTACCTCACCTTTAACTTGTAACGTACTTATATTACATTAATTACTATTACACTGCAAACGGCGTTAAAAATATTTTATTCTCTTTTACGCAAATTTAATATCAATTTCGTAAATATTAGGTACACTGTACCTAATTATGTAACTAACTTATTTATGATTTGACAATTGTGTATGTATAATAGGTATTAAGACTGCAAAATGCCAGTGTTTAGTGGAATAATCATAGTATTAAGAAATATATAAGTAGGATTTAAGGCACAGAACTAGTCAAATATTTATCTGTGAGCTATATGTATCTTATGTATTGCTCAAGCCGGTTTTTAATATCATAATATGGGTATAGCAATATCTTTATGTGAGGCTCGATAAACATTCCTTTCATATTCCACCGTCATTTAATTTATTTAACTCCTATACAAATATAAAAGGGTCAAATAAAATGTACTTAAGTAATAAAGAACTTTTTCATTCAACAGACAGTTTAAGGTTTTATATTGAACGATATATATACCTACCTCTGTAGGTATATGTATACGCAACCGTATATAATCTCATATATGTGACTGAAGGTTTATTGAATTTGTGATAATTTGACTGCAGCTGATTTGACTTTCACTAATGCGCAGTCGGTTTGATTTAAAAAAAAAGCCATATCATATTTATTATGAAATCTAGCGCTTGTATGATATTGTAAACATTATATTTATTGATGATGTAAATTGCATTTACTCGTAAGTTAGTTCGTTAGGCTTTGTAAATATTGTTATCAAGACGTTAAATAATTTATAGGTACTTATGTTGAGATGACAAAGCAGTAAATAGGTAACATTTGTGTAGAAACGCTTGGAACAGAATAGAGTTGCACACTGTATCGATGGCAATGGCATGAGCCGTTGCCATATAACGTCATAGTGAATGTTTTGATCTCGTAATATTTGTGTCACTAAATTTTAATATATTTAAATAAGTAATAGGACAAAACAAACTATATAGGTTCTTGTGAAATTATATTTTAGCAATCGAAATGAGCAGTAAATAAATTGTATATTTAACCATTCGCAATTTTCCTACATGTCGAATATTTTAAAAAAAGCACTGCTCAGCTTGAACTAGTGGACTATGTGTGTAACATACTCTTTATAAATTACGGATAGTGTGTTGTTTGGCTTTTGTCGTTAGGTTATAGTGACGTGTCACGGAATACAGACTACTTTACTCTGTAGTATTTGTTACTGTGAAACATTTGTTTTTTGTTGAGTTTTTCCATAATATATTAAAGAAGTTTATATAAATTATCGCTAAAAGGTAAACATTACATACTTAAAATGAATGCAAACTGAGGCTTGTCACGGAAATCCTTCATGAAATGTCAAATTTAATAAATTATTATTGAACGAAGTTTGGCTTTAATTTCCTTTACTGTTATTCCTTTGATCATATTTTTAACATAGCATGGGTACGGTATCGGTGACATTATTTTTCACGAACAAGTATTTCACGTATGTTTTTTTTTTCTAAAAAAAAATGTTTTGTGGCAATAAAAAATATATTTTTTAATACTACGTCTGTAGTAACTTTAAATATCAACCAACGTCACCGTATACCAGTTATGTGAAAAAAAGAATTTTAAGTTTATATAACTAATAGTGCCTACCAGCTAGATTCCTTTGACTCCTTGCTGCGGTGAAATGTTGGATTTATCGACAATACTTTACTCAGGGACGAAGCTATCTACATGCTAGCTACGAATAATACGAAGAATAAAAATTCTTTACCTATAGAAAGCTACATCAGCGAGTAACAGACTATATTTTATAAAATTACACGGACGAAGTCGCGTGCAACAGCTAGTAATATAATACACTAAATATCTTTCAAAAAACCAATTTGTACACATAGGTACATTATACTACTTATATTAGAGATAAAAAAAATTGTTTTTAAAATTTTTGTCGGTTTGTGCGATTATGCACGCTAATGTCAGAAACGGCTTAAATTATTTGAATGAAATTTGATATAGGATACTTTTTATCCTGGAAAAAATGCTAGGTTTCCGAGGGATCATTTAAAATATTTTAAAAAATGGGCGCCACCGTCGTCTCAGCGATGAAGATGTCAGGCGTTATTTAGGTATTATATTTTTCATTTTTCAACGCAGACGATGTCGCGGGCACCAGCTAGTTGAAAACATTTTATAAATCCTAAATACATGAAAGGGAAAACAAAACAATTTAAATAAAAACGATTTCAATATTTTTGACATAATATATTGTGCCTACTTAGTACATATATACAAGGACCCAGTTTATACATATTTTCCATAATATTTCTGGTCCATTGGGGACATATTTTGCTTGCAATTGCCAAAGTTGTTGTCTATAATATATTTCATGGTATAATAATTTTGATTATTCTCTTCTTCCCATTTTTCTCTTGCTGCCTTTTCCTCCATTATACTTTGTGAGACAGCTTCCGCCTTGAATGGCAACCTTTCAGCTACTATTTTCAACATATTGTGTACCTGAAATAAATAGTACAGAAAATATATGTTTTACAAGTTAAAAACAAATTAGAATTCAAAAAGAAATTAGATGGCGCGAAGCTACGGGTTTTACCTAAAGATAAAACAAATATAGTATTTATCTGTGCCATAAGTTGGGACGCGTTTTTACTAGGAGACATGTCGCATATTTCCGAACATATAAAGACATATAAAGATTGTAATGTTAATGAGTCATAAATATAAAATTGAATTACCTCTTTATATTCACATTTCCCTGCGACTTCAAGTATAATTCTACCAGCTTTTATGGGAGTGACGTAATGATCAATAGCGCCTTTCCCACCACCCATACGTTGGCCTTGACCCTTTTTTGTGACTGGCTGCCAGGGGGGGTCGACGCGCCAAATAGCGTACATTCTCTTCTGGTCTAAGTGACGGGCCACAACTAAACGGGCCATTTCGAAATGCTCAAAACGCATCCTACCTCCACCTGTAGCCTTAAAAAAAAACACAAACATCAATATATATTTTACCAAGCTTTCCCAATTTTTCAGAAGGTAAAATTAAATATTCTTTATATACTAGCTGAATTTGGTCATGCTTCGCTGCAGCCTGCGTGAGGCGCGCGATACTGGACACTGTTATCTGCCAATTAAAGTCTGGTCAAAATCGGTCCAGCCATTTTGGACATTAATCGAAACCAACGGCCATACAGCCAATATTTAAAAAAAGTTTTTTTATTTAATTTTAAAAAACACAACACAGATATATTTGATAAAGCATTATTAATAGTTATTTTTAAATAACAGATACTTCAATTTTTTTTTTGTATAGATTATAGCTATAGGTTTGATGGAACACATTCTAACTACTAGAACCTTAGGCCCATCACATACATAGCTATAATTTATACTAATATAAATTATAGCAAGGCATATTACGATATATTTTCTATACAAATATTAGTGACCGCACATGCAGCTATAATGTATACTTATATGGTATTTCTATGACGTCACCTACGTAAATTACGGTAATTTATATTATTGCATATTTTGGTATAGCAAGACATATTATGCTAGACTGACCGTCAATGAAATGAAGGCAAAATATATATTATAGCATCGTCTCCGTGTGTGGGGTAGCTTGCTATAATATATATTATAGTACGGTATATTAATAATATATATTATAGCTACGTGTGTGACGGGATTTACTCTTGCAACATCCAAAATTGTTAGCCATAATTAACACAAATGTGGGTCGTTTGCTTAAAATTTTTATAGAAACTGTTACTAACAATATAAGACGCGACTCCACAAGATAAGTAATTCTTTTATGGGTCAATGTATACGGTTTTATAATAAACTGCCTGAGAAGATAAGAGCCTTATCTATAAATAAATTTAAAGGTGTCATTAAAGCCAAACTCCTCTCGAAAGGCTACTATAAGGTCACTGATTATTTAAGTGACAATGAAGCCTGGATTTAGAGCTTGGATCCGGAGCTCATACTATGTTTTGCTTAGTATTGTATATGGACTTTATGTTTGTATTAAGTGTACTTGATTGTAATTTTTATATTTTAAAGATGACAAAAGAATAGTATCCTGAGTTTCTTTCGGGGTTTCTTCTCAGGATCGTCGTCTTGGCTTTTTTTTCCGAAACCCTAGTAAATTTAAATTTATAATGACGATCATAAGAGTTTCTTGAGAAACCTAATTGATAAATAAATATTTTGATTTTTTTTTTGTAAATTTCACTTACTACAACTCCATATTGTTGTAACTGTAAAGTATTGTGCAGTAGCTCAGGCCCACGCATATATCTGAGGCGCTTCTGCATTTTGGGAGGCTTGAGAAATGAAGGGTATTGTGGAACTTTGTCATATATCCTTAACCGTTGTCGTTCAGGTATTTCAATATCTGCAAATATTTGTAAATATATAAAATAAAATACTTTTACTTTAAAGAATAAATAAGGAATTTAAAACCTAAGTAAGTCCATTTACAAAAAATATTAATATCAATGTATAAAGAGCAGTGAATAAAATTAGAATAGGCCTTTGCCTTGAGCCACACAGATAACATATTATATAGAATGATTTCTAGCTACTACAGCCTTAAAGTTTGAAATTTTAAATGTATATCTGTATTAATGGTTGTTAAACTAGCGACCCTGTACCAAATTTCAGCTTTCTGGCTTAATAATAGTTTTGGTTGTGCGTTGATAGGCAGTCAGAAATTTTATAAGTATACATAACTTTAAAGGAGCAAATATTTCACGTAACTTGGAAACGGCTCAACGATTTGAATGAAATTTTATATGTTGAATGAAATAAGGTTTTCTTGTGTACCTAATATTTTTATTTGAATATAAAAAAAATTATTTGAATATAACTTACGGTCGTAATTTGGTGGTGGAGGAAAATACTTTAGTCCAGCTACATTGGTTAGCTGAACTCCATCTGTTCTCAAGAGGCCTGCAATAACAATAAGAGCACACTTATTTAACTAATTATTACAATGCAAATTATAATAATAAGATAAAAAAATAATCACGCTAAACTAAACACTGTAAGTAATATAGAAATCATCAACAGACTAGAAACAGAACCTTGTGTCTTATTCTTATTGGGTTTTGTTACCAGTGCCTTGATGATGAATAGACCAGAGGCAACTCTGAAAAAGATGTTTAAATGGGCTATATTGAGAGATGAAATATCTTCAATCCTGTAGGCAGCTAAAGTATAATCAAACCACAGCATTTTTTTGACAGGTTTTGGAGGTTATAGGTATACTTACATTGATTTATTAAAGGATATTTCTAAAATAATTTTAGAAATATCCTTACATTGCGATACAATGTAAGGATATTTTCTTTAGTCATTTTCTTTTTATATAATGTTTAAATAAATATTATCAATAATGTTCATTACATAGATTAGGTACAAACATAATATAAATAATGACAAATTGAGTTACCTAGCGACCAGCGAAAAATCTGCCGCTGCATTGTCACTAAGAAATTTACTTTTATTGATTAATTTAATGTATTATATTAATATTTGGAAAACTAGAAATAAAGAACAAAATACCATACAATATCCTTTCTAGGATCAATGATAATATCCAAAGAGTATATAATCACTACGTTAGATAATATCATTCATTCATAACCAAACCAAACCAATTCAATTTGTTCAGCCAGCCAGTTGCAGCCAGTCAGCCCAATGGCCCAAGCCCAAAGTCAGGCAGACACAAGGCAGACAGCTTGACTTGACAGCTGACAGACTATTTCTTTTTGGAATTTTGTGGCTTGGTAACTAGATTTAAAACCAACAAGTCATACTACACACGCACAGTTCAATGAGTAATGAATCTTTATTGTGTGGTATACTGTGCCATTATATAAATTCCAAATTTTCCCTAGTCACTGTCAGTGTCACTGTCAGTTGTCAATATTTGTTTGGGTCTTTTTTGTTTTGTTTATAAATTATTTATAATTTTCTTCAATCAATATTCACCCAATATATGAATTGTACCTAGTTGTTGATTTTTCTATTTGAAATTCTGTTCCTTTTTTAATGTTGCATTAAACTAAACATTTAAACCGTGATTAAATAATGGAATTTCGAACAATGCTACATTTACAAAAATGTTTATTTTTTAATTTGTATATTTATGTAATTTGGATACCGGTTAATGCATTTTTTCTCTACATGAAGGTATAATCATCAGTAATATTTTTCGCTAGTGTACCTACTTGCCAACTGCAATCAGTTTACATATCAAATAGTTACTTTGTTTCAGATGAATTATCTGGGGCATCTAACCAAATACTTGTCCGCAACAGTGTTTGTTTTATTGGTCTTTATAGAGGCAGTACGACTTTATCTTGGAAATTATGGAAACTTATCTCGCAGAGTAAGTATCTATTTAAGTAAAACAAATTTATTCACCTATTAGCGCATCTACACTTGCCTGTCGGCCTGCCATGTAGCCATTTTCATTTGCGGGGGTCACAACTGTTGAATCCCGGCTGGTGGCAGTTCACTAATTGAACTTCATTGACCCAAAAACATTGTACAAAAAGTTTAAATGTAATTTGGATGATCTGCTATATTATTATTAGTAGAAAAATAACGAAAAACAAATTTGCGGCACATTAAAAATTAGGGGTATGCCAGTGGCGGCATGTGAATGTGCCATATGAAAACCCAGACATTTTAAATCAATATTTAGTCTTTATTGTACTACAATATTTGAAAATTTAAATTTTGTGTTAGTATTTTGTGACCCAGTAATATAGAAGCAGCACATTTATTTTACAGTTACCAATAAAATCACACAGAACTTTCCCATTTTAATTTATTTATGTGAAAAGTACTACCATTTTTTATTAGTTATTTACTATCCAAAAATATAAATAGTACACACTGTTATTTAATCTGAGATTTGAGTTCCTTTTACTTGTAAAAGTATAGCCACCACTAGAGAATCAATGTGAAAATTTTCTAAAAGTGTATATTATTAGGATTAAAACCTTGATGGGAAGCTAATAAAGCTTGTTAAATATGAGCAGTGTGTTAATAGAATAGAAACCTACTAAGAAAATCACTTTATAAATATGTAGTTATGTTATTATACAATAATGCTTTCTAGTGCTTTATTAATTAGCTCTAGACCAAAAGTCTATTTTAAAAATTGACTTGACACGGTAGGTATCTACTAAACATTATCGTTTTTATTTTCAGGTTCCAGAACTAGCAGGATTTTTGATGCTTACAGTGCTAATGCAAATGCCACTCATAAGCTTCTTTTTATTCAACCCTTATTTAATAAGCACCCCTTTGGAAATTACTTTACATTCAATGTTATGGCTAATAACAGTCATAGAAGTTGGATTCAGTTTCTTAGCCTTGAAACAAGCTTCTAATTTCGCCAAGGAAGTTTATTTATCAAACCAGAATGTTCAAGTCGTCAACTTATGGATAGAGAACACATGAATTTTATACAACAAAGACGTATTGTGAAAGGACACAAATGCATGTATCATTTTGGATTTCTTCTGATATAATAGGCTACGTTTTCTGTAACATATAAATGTTTATTTAGAAATGATATGTCAGTTGATATTATGTATAAACTCTGAGATGTCAGATGTACCTACTGGTGAAATAAAAACAAAATCAATTTCCCAAACAATTTTATTTGTTTACATTCAACACTAAAGCTCACTTCATTTGGTTTCATTCCATATAAAGGCAGAAATTCACATACATATTTGCAAAGCATTGCAATCATCTTCATGTGCTTTATAGAAATTTATAAGTATTACTAGATCTACATTGATAATTACATCAATAAAATATTTGCACACTAAACTCCAAGTTACATTATTATTTGTGACTGTTGAAATTTTATAATTTTTATAAACAATAAGGGTTCACGTGACCGCGCGGTACAAGTTATATAAACATGTATCAACCTGTTCAGTTGATCCTTCATGTGAACTTAGCCTAAAAGAAATACACCTTTGCCTGCCTCGAATGTTTATAAAGCAAAATACTTTGTTTAAATAAATATATATATAGTTGATACAAAATGGACCTTTATGTTGCTTGAAATTTTTTTTTTATTAAATGACCAATTTGAAATAAAAATTAGAAGAAAAAAAACAGCTTTATTAAATACATGTGTGTAGGACATAAGTATAAAAATAAGCCATTATAATGTAACAATCATTACAAAATCTAGTTTATAAACTTAGCACAAGGGTCTTCCTATACTTTTTAATGATTACTTCATACTAGGACTAATTTCCAATTGTGTTAAAAAATTACTTCATAGAATTTCCAGCACAATTCATAAATTATCTCAAGTAACAATCCTAGGGATCTTGGTTAAGTTTAATTACTTAATATACAATACAGACAAAGCAACTTAAGCCAATAAGCAATGAGCCAGATTTCTTCCTGAATGAGGCCTAACTAATTTAATTTGTTGCTGCGAAGAGTGAAGCAGTCCAGTAATCATAGGAAGACTAAAGTCTAACTAAAGAAACAAGTTTTTTCTAAAATTTCTTAGTCATTTTTAATCATTTCCATTATACATCAGAGCAGCATATAATCTAATTAAATTCTATACACACAAAATAGAATTATTTTTACCACATACAGCACCACTATAGTAACACATTCTAATACTTTTGTCTTTTATCTTAATGAGCTAAATTATTGTGTTATCAAATATACTCTCTCCGTAAAACTGTATCCATTATTGAAGATTATAGACGAAAAAAAAAAAGAATTGGTCTATTTTTTTTTCTCCTATACTCTTAGAAAGGCACTGGATGGATTCTCTAAACATGCAGGCCTGCCACAGTCACATAATTTAGTATTGGTTATTATAATGCTAAGAAAACTTCTGAAAAATTGAGGTCTTTGAAATCTGCGATAGGCCCAGTACTTTAACTTCCTTCCTAAATTAAAATTGTTAATGCAAATACATTAATAGTTAGGAACAGAAAAATAATAAAATCACTAAACTTATGTACCTATGCATTAACTTGCTTCCAATAACTTAAAAAGCACAATCAAATATAAACTTGTAAAAACAATAACAGAAAACATAATTATGAAAATTAATGACAAGATTTAACAATTTATTTACTTGGAAGTTTCATAACCAACGATATTAGATATCACAATAAAAGTTGTGGAAAAGATGAAACGAAAGCAATGTCAAGAAATGTACCACTTTTTTTTTATTAAAATGTTAAAAATGTACCACCACATCAAGAACATTCCCATAGCAAGACTAGTGCTATTGAAAAACCCTACAAACACTCAAAATTTTCCATGAGACCAGCTTCACACCACCTCATATGTTAAGGTCTCATGGAACTACTGTAGCTCAGTGTTTATTGGTAGGTTTTAAACCAATTTAAATTACTTTATTCTAACACAACTGTTTAATTGAAAAGGCATACGTTTAACTCAATATTTCACCTTACATTAAATTATTATCTTTAAAGAAGTCATCAATTTTACATCTAACTATATGCAATGTTATATTGAAACTAGTCAATTTCTTGTTAAATGAGTGAATGTCCACTACACGAAAGGATTTCATTATCTGTGGAAATGTTGGTGACATTTTACAAATGACCTGAAACAACATTACATTCCTTAACAATAAAGTAAGCACAATATGCTTGTAGCACAGAAGCACATTAGATTAAAATTGAAAAGTATTAAAATTATTTTCACTCCGGAGCATAATGTCATAAAATAGCTGTTGTGTTTCTGGTGAGAAAGGATGTTTCTCCCTTACTTACTCAGCCCGTTTCTCCCTTACTTACTCAGCCCGTTTCTCCCTTCTCTCCTAAGCGTAATGGCAGATTGCCAAAGAATATTTAGCTAACTCTTTTTTTTTTACAGCCTAGCTAGATCAGATCATTTCGCAACAGACACCAGCTTAAACAACAGTTTTGGTTCAGAAGTATTTATCAGACGATTACTCCTGTTTGTGTAGTTAGGCGGGACAGGTGCTCGGTATCTCCATCTTATCAGTTCACGTGCCGATCTGTCTTTGTTCAGTCATACAGTTCATTGAATCAGTCATTCAATATTATTTCTCACGCACGCGTGCCGTGTGTAACCCTGTGTATTTATTCCCGAGGATTATGCTTGCTATAAATTGGTTTGGCTGAGCTTATTAGCAAGGGTGTCTATTATCCATATGTTATTCCGCGTTAACTTGAACCCCCACTACATTCATCTCACTTAATTCTAATTTCTATATCGAAAAGTCTTCCAATAATCCATAACCACAAAAACGGACATACTTACAACAAACAATTGTTGTGTAATCCAGTTGTGATATTTCTTTACAGAGCCCTCATAAGCTATTGTGAATATTTTCTTCATGTTTATATTATCATGACTTGCCGTTTGCAAGCAACGCAAAATTTCTTGAAAGGCAAGCTCAAAGAAGAGTAAAGCTCTGTAAAATAAAATAAAAACTTTTAGTAAGATATTATAGCATGAAATATTGATTCCCTTACATTAGTGTAATATTTCTTCACTTATTAAAGGTGAGAGCATCATTTGAAATATGTTTAATTTAATCAGAAGCAGTTTCTTAATAATCTGTTCCTAAATTTCTTTTAAAAAATTGCATTAAATAGGAATATAAACAGTGATGCATTGAGATGTAATTAACTAAATTTTGTATAATTTTTCAGATTTAACATTTATTGGCTTTGTTTTAAGTCCTAAATCTTCATCATCCAGAAAAAAATGTACTGTCCCAAGGGATCATCTAAAAAAAAGAATCTGACAAAAGTATAATGCAAGCAATGAAGACTACAAGTGTTAAATTGCCTATATATTTTGTCAGGCATGATTTTTTTTTAATTTTTAAGGCACCAGCTAGTTTTTAATAATATATTTTTTATTTACCTATTTAACCACAACACACTTTCGGTCAGCATTAGCTTTCCACTAGTAATTTCATCTAGCATTAACTGTAGCAAACATGAATTATCATTGTACTCACACTTTTTTATTTTCTGTAACAAATAACGTGACACCTTTATTTATTTATTATGTTTAAAATAAATTTCAACTCAATGGCATGCCCACTACAGATTCCTGTCTTCAAGTCTTTATGAATTAAGTCAAATTTCATAAAAATGTTATTTTAGAATTAGGAATCAATAATATCATCTATAAATTGCTGTAAGATCAGAAAAATCCTTTCTTCAATTGAAAATATTTTTGCATTTATTAATAAACTTTTTCTAGGTACCTACTGTTCATGAATTTTTATAAATACTCATACTAAACAAGACTAATAGCATATCCATCATAGTTGAACATTTGGTTTCAACATAAATTTATGGCTTTACTGAAATGACTCGCATAGCTTCCATATGTGGGAGAATCTAGTTATATTTGGAGCTTGGATTCAGACGAAACATACATGAAGAGATTGTTAAAGCTAATAACTTATTTTTTGTTGATTGATCCACACTAGTGTGAATTAAAGACTACCCATGTGTTACCTATATTTCTAGAATCCTACAGTCTATTGCCTATAAAAAATTAATGTACAGAAAAGTTAGTACAAATTTTTTGAAACTCTAAATGTATGGACAAAACAAACTAGGACATTACAAAAAAGTATAAGTTTCATATAACAACTATTTGCTAGACAAGCACAATAATTTACTTAATAAATGCAATGTAGGGGAATAAGGCAAAAATTAAATTGTGTGATATCTACTAAAACAACATACAACTAGAGCAAATGTATAATCATATAAACCTTTCATAGTAAAATTGTGTAGCTCTCATCACATTATTGTGCAAAAACAGTTTAACGATGAAAACAACTTAAAGAAATACAGACTTAATTAGTTTTTCATGTTCCTCAAAAATATGGTTTCATGTATTTGTATTGTAATTATACATGATTCAATTATAATTTGCTACAGTATAAATAGCACAGATTTTTTTAGTTCCCATATTCTAAAATGCTTCTCAATAAGTTTTCCCAAATAAAATCTATTAGTGTTAACACGACTACCTATTTAAAACAAATTATAAAAGACAAACACAAGTGTACCAAGAATGTTGGTGTAATTATTATTGTGTAAACCAGGGTTCCCCAAACTATTTTGGACAAGTGACCCCTTTTCAACAATGAACTGTTACCTCAGACCCCCATGGTCAAATTACCTACTTTTAAGACCAACCCCCTTATTCATAATGGTCCGCTAACTTAAAGCAGCTATCTATCTTAGTCTATCTTTAGTTTTTTCCTATTGGTACAAAATACCTAGGTACTAAGGTGCCAATTAGAAAACTTTGCACTTGGTTAAGTGAGTGAAGTTGATTTCATTTTCTCGTCAAAATTTAACAAAATAAAAAGACAATCCAATTCAGTAAATATCAAGTTTAATTTATAATTATTACAAATTAATACATAAAGCATCTTAAGTTGGTAGGAAATTATATTTTAAAAACTATTAATTCGCAAAGAGAAAATAAAACATTCAGTGCGATGGATGAACCTGGTGACTATCTACCAATCTAGCTACATCCGGTTCAATATTAGTGAGTTGCAGCCTTAAATCTCCACGTTCGTTGATTTTCAAACGGTTTCTTTGTTTTGTCAAAATGTTTGTTACCACACTGAAGCTTTTTTCAACTAGATATGATGATGGAAAAGCGATAAGGTATTTTTCAGCAATGTTCCACAATGTAGGATACTGTGTTTCAATTTTGCGTTGCAACCAGAACTTCTGATAGCCTTGGTTGAACTTTTGCTTAAGCTCTTCGTCTGTGCTGATGGTAATCAACTCTTCTTGCATTATCACATTGGCTTCTTCTATGGCTGTGGTGTTATACGGATTTATTATCCATTGAGGAATTTGTAAATTTAAAAGATCATCAAACCTCTCCGTAAAATCCTTGTGTAATGCGTCCAAGTGAGTAACATATAATAAAATGTCATCATCTTGAAGCATTTTTGGTAATTTTGACAAATGCGGAAACTGCGAATATTCTTTTCTGCCTAAATTTTGTTTATAAAGAACTAGTTTACCCACGAAGGCCGATATTATTGATTTTGTTTTAATCAAGTTAAGATCATCACCCTGTAGTTGCAAATTAACTTTGTTGAACATTCCAAAGATATCAGTCAAGTAATAAATATCTGTTTTACAATTGTTCAGATTTTCTTTCAAATTCGGATCTTTTTCTTGTAAAAACTCCAACACAGATTCAAAAAGGGCTGAAAATCTTTCTAAGCAAGAGCCTCTTGATAGCCAGCGAACTTCAGTGTGCAGAAGTAACCGAGTAAAGACTTCGTCGTTTTCGTCACATAGTTGAGCAAATAACCGAGAGTTCAAAGAATTGCTTCGAATCTTGTTGATAGCATTTATTACATATTGTAAAGACTTATGCAATCTAGGACTCAGCTTTTTTGCTGCTAAATGCTGCCTGTGAATCACACAGTGAATAACCAGTACATCAGGCAGTTGTCGCTTTAAGTGAGCTATAAAGCCACGATGACGACCAACCATAGACGGTGCACCATCAGTCGCAACAGAAACAATATTCTTCCATGGAATAGCTTTATCAGTAAAAAAATGTTCCACGGCCTGAAAAATCGATTCTCCTCTAGTATCAGTCTCTAAATATGCAGCAAAAATCAGTTCTTGGCACATATTTTCATCTTTGATAAATCGAACATATCCTAACAATAGAGCTTCATTGCCGGGTAATGTAGACTCGTCCAACTGGAGAGAGAATCTGCGGGTCTGTAAGAACTTGCATAAAATGTTTTCCACATCGCGTCCCATCTCATCTATGCGTCTCTGAACGGTGTTGTTGCTCAAAGGTATTCTCTTTAAAATATCATGTGCGGGTTTGTGCAATACATTGTTAAGGACCTCCGCAATGGCTGGTAAGATAAGCTGCTCTCCAATTGTATGGGGTTTCCCCGACTTCGCTATTAGTAAAGATATATTATAGGACGCTCGTAAACCATCATTGTCTCGAATAGATGATGACGCAAACATCGATCCTATGGATGGCCTTTTGTCTAGTTTTTCTTTCAGTGCTTGAAAATATGACAAGGGCTTACTTTTTTTGTTAGCATGTACTCTTGATAAGTGGTCATCCATTTTTGAAGGCTTCATGGCATCGTTACTAAATACTTTTTCACATATGAGACACATCGGGAAGTGTTGATTTGATGGAGATGCAATAAATCCGAACTTCAAGTAGTCCAAACTGTATTGTCTGCATTTTTTTTTCGTGTCCGCCATCATAAAACTTTCAGTAATTCTGCAAACAAAAAAATAAGGAACCTAAATAAAAAACAATAATAAACTGTTAAATTTGCACACTATCTTATTTTTATCACACTCAGTTAATGGATTCTTGTTAAGTATTACTGACTTACTCTTTGATAAACTTTGATACCTATATTGGGAAGTAACTACAGTAGGTAATTAGGTATAGAAACTTCGTATTAGGTAATTAGGTAGAATAAGAACGAAAACCAAAGACTTAAGTGTTAGTAATTTTTACAAATACAATTATACATACCTATTTAAAATATGTTGTATGTTGTGTTTAACACTTTTTCAGTCACTTTACTTCACTTAATTTAGCTTTGTAATAAGTTTGTAATCTCTTGAAATAAATGAGTACTTAGCTATATGAGTTTTTATCGTTCAAGCTCCAACGAATTTCAAAACGCAAATGAACTTTCAACCTAAATGCAAGCTCGTTAAATAGTAAAATATCAGGAACATGTTTGGACTTGATCATGAATTCGTTCGTCTTAATTCGCGTAAAGCCGCTATCACACTATTCAATTTGAACGATTCCAATTTAGGAAATCGGAAGGTGTGATCGCAGTTAGAACAGATTGGATTCAATTAAGAGTTTATCCATTTTCAACTCTATATCTTCGATTTAGAAATCAATTTAGCGTAGTGTGATCACGAGCTCACTACTTAGATTCCTAAATAGGAATCGTTCAAATTGAATAGTGTGATAAGCACTTTATCGTCAAATAGAGAGCAAGTCAAAACGCCGCTGAAAGACGTACGCTCCAACTCAATCTTGCACAAACTTGTCCACATAGACTTGCCGAGTTTTTCATCTTGTACGAACTTGAAACTTTACATTCCTGGAACATTATTTCCTACAAAAATATTAATTATTCTTAGTACACGTAACACAACATAAACAATACAGTAACTACCTACTTACCTATCTTGAAAGTTTTAAATAAGAACTTGTGTTAATATAATAGGGGTCGATTTTTAGACCTCGTCGACCCCCAAAATCACTTTTCGTTTATGTCGACCCCTAGGAAACCGATATCGACCCCAAGGGGTCGATATCGACCACTTTGGGAATCCCTGGTGTAAACCAAAATGTACAATAATAATGTACACTCATTCGGCGGTACTTACATCAATATTCCCTTGCATATCATATTTGACCGGTGCAAACACTTTACCGAGGTTTTCTGAAATTTAGTCAATTTTTAATATACCACAACACGTTTATGTACCTATCTTAGATTGTGTATATGTTATTAAATACATACCAACAAGACATATTAAATCCGAAGAAGCTTCCAGGAAATGCATTACATTTATTTTTCCATCAATGACAGGCGGAAAACTCTTAATATTTTCAAAGGAATAAGTGCATTCCGTTTCCGTGGAGGTGGCCATTTTTAAACATTTAGATAATTTGATTTTATTATTGCAAAACCTATCAAATTGCCACACGAACGAAGGATTAATTTACAATTCTTGCTTGAGGTTAAAATTCATATTCATTTATCTCGATCCGTCACAATTGTTTGTTTCGCAAATCGAAACTGCTGTCACTGTCAATTTCATTATCGTTTTTTTTTTTTAAGTTTTTAGTTTGATTTCAAATTATTATAGTTGCAATGTGACGGTAATGTTTTAACTTTAAATTATTTAATATTCATTAATTGTAATTTGTATGAGATATTCTATTACAAATATAATCTTTATTTTTAAGATTAAGAGTGTGGTAATTGTTCTGTCCATACCTGTAATTCTCTGAAAAAAAGCATTACATTTTATACTTACGCCGTGTATTGAAGGCAGTGTAGAAGATAGGTACTTTTTAAACGTAGGTATTTAAACCAATATGTCTTTAAAACACTTGTCACTATTGTCAATACACTTATTTGACTGGACGATATTGTAGTAGGCACTAGGCACCGTCTCGAAAAATTATGTTGCGAAAAAAATATATCACTTCAATATTAAAAATAAACTTGTGTACATATATAAACTATAGCCTTGCTTAAATGCCGATAAGTCTAGGTAGTTTACTTTTAAGTATTATTGTCAATTTCACAAAATTTAATCTTGTTCCGGTATTTAATAAGAAAACGTTTGTTTTAAAACGTTTCCCAAATCATCTTCTACTACTATTGTCAGAATATTGCTTTTAGGGGAAAACGTGAATGGAAGTAAAAATCTTTTTTCTGGTAACAAATCTGTAAATTCATAGGAATCTAAAACCATCCCATTGGACTCATCTCTGACTTCAACTATTCTTATTCCAGCCGTAGATATTATCATCATTTTGTTCTTATCGAATTTTAAATATCTTGTTATAGCTTGTCTTTCTCTGCCGAATTCATTGTTGAACCACCTATGATAAGATAATAATACTGCACAGTTTCTTGTCCAGTAAATTGAGTCATTCCCATTGCTTCGACTAACATTTTTCTTGAAGTCTGACAATTTATTTGTTATACCGGAGTAAACACTGGATGGTCTAGTTATCGGAGTAACATTTGGACTTCGTCTAATAATGTCGGATTTGGACATAGAAGCAAAGTTTCCCAAAGTTGTTTTACTTCTTGGTCCTAAAACCCGCAAGGGTTCGGCAACATTCATTGTAACACTTATGTTACGTTGTAAAGAAATTGTTGAATGCTGCACTGGTTTTCCGCTGAAGTTATTCATGTTATCCTTCATTAAATTAGATCGTTTTTCACCAATAGTGAAAACTTTGTTAATGTTATCGAATCCTCTTCCCATTATGCCATCTTTGGTATGACCCAGATCAAATGTATGTCCTAATTCATGAAATACAGAACCCAACGTAGTTGCAAAACAACCTCCTAAAGTACTTCGATATCCACTGTCGTCCATAAACCGTCTTGTATTAACGGGAGTAGTATCTAAAAATTTGGGCACAATATCTTCTAAGCATGTTGGCCAAGTATACAAACAAGCAGTGCCAAACAGCGCTAATCCACCACCACCCAATGCAGCGTAGCCTTCAGTTAAAGAAGTAATTTCATCGTGTGTCATTGGTTTATCAACATCTGTGCCTTTAAATCTTGTGCACGAAATAAACGCTAAAAATTTCCTTTCGTTACTTCCTAAATCGGAAAGCATGAGTTCTCTTCCAAATTGTGACCACAATTCTGCTTGTTTCATCTTTCTAGCTTTGTTTACGTTCAGACTACTTCTGAATACAATGCATTCTGCTTTTTTCGGGTTAACTTCATGTTCTAATTGGAATGTTTTTCTACCAAATCCACTTTCAAAAAGCTTCTCGGCTGTGATACATTGAATCAATTTAGCACCGATTGCGATTCGTGAACAAGCACTCTCTAATGTGTTGTCAACATCAGGAGGACTTTGAAAGCAACCGTCGTGCCCTTGACATATGATGTAAATTGGAGTAACTCTAAAATTTGTTTTTCTAGGAGCATACTCTAATAGCAACGTTTTTCTTTGTTGTTCAGAATATTCTAGATTGATGATATTTTCTCCTCTTTCGAGTTCAACTAACACTTTGAATTCCCCGTTAAACACATGCCACTGTGTTTTATTCTGTTTTCCATCTGCTTCTGTAATGCACGACAATTTATCTTCATTATTAGCATTACCTCTAGTTATGATTCCTTTTATTAACACAAGCGAATAATTCACTACGTCTCCATAGTGAAAATTAGTTATGAAGATTGGAGAATTGTGTTCGTTTTGATTTTCTTCATTCGATCGGTTATCCATCACCTGAAATTGATGCAGTATTCACTTTGTTACACCTTTACATAAACATTTTTTGCTTAGCGTGAACATATTTGACCTTCATGTTTTTATTTAAAAGAGATTTCTCTTACTACGATCAATTGGAATCGTTGCAATTAGGTTACGAAGAAATAACTGTGTTGCACGGTAGGTAAGTTATCTATCGGACATACGAAAAGTGGAGCGGTTTATTTTGGATATGTGCACTAAAGGTCGTTGCATGTGAGTACAGTATCAGTTCACACGCAATACATAGAATGACTCACCATGATGCGGTATATGTGGCGTGAGAAGCCCGGCGCGTGGCGGCGGGTGGACTGTGGGTGCGGGCGGCGCGGCAGAAATGCGCCGTACTTTTGTCGACGGGCGGCGGCGTGCGCCAGTCAGCCAGTCATTCCTCCTCACTTCCCTTCCCTCTACAAGGCTGAACGTTCGTACCGAAAGTGCGCATGTCCGCCGATGCGGACCGAGACGCCTCGGTAACGATTGCCGTTTACTTTGCTACAGGTACGCGAGTCTCCAAAGGAGAAATGAAATTTTAAACGATGCATGCATGCATGAGGGACAAATAAACATCACTGCAACGTCGTAACCTATGAAATTTTAATTCAGTCTACGAGCAACAGAATTGCTTTCAGTCTACGAGCTAGAAATTTCTCGCAATACAAATTATTTAGGTACCAATGTAGGTAGGTACCTATTGTTATGATGCAGGGCGGTAGGCAGGCTTACGGCTTATTTACTTCTTGTTAGTAATCATTGTAGGGTAGTGGCACCATTAAATGAACGATTAAGCATTTTTGACAACTTTGAATAGCTATAAGTCAGTTATTTCAAAGCATTAATGCTTGTTGATTTTTTTAAATGATTCCATGTATCTTCAAAATTCCCCAATTAAAAGAAAAAGTTCATAGATTCATTACTTTTTTTATTAGAACATAATTTGTAAAAATATTAGCACTTTGTCCCTATAACTGAACACCGAGCTCTAATTATGAACATTTTGTTACCAGTAGTTGAACTAATATTTTACGAGGATAATATTCAATGTAATGATACAAAAAAATTGTAGTAAGTATTTATTTTAATTATTACTTTAAAGTTTTTGTCCATAACATGCACAAAAATTAGGTATAACAAATTAGGTAACGTCTTTATAATATATAGGTATTAGGTATTCAAATTATGTTAAATACCTATAACTTAAAAGTATTCTATATATTGAGATCAAATTGAGCATTATCATGCGATAGGTAATCAATCAACTATTAATTCAAAAGTAATTTTCAAAAGTAATCATGCCCCTTCTTATAGTTCGAGGAGATGGCAAAATCTTTATTTTGTTGTTCGAAGGTTCAACAAAATAAGTTAAATTATCAAATTTGCTGGCTTTCTTTCTGAGACAATAACTAAACTATTCTCGTAATCACACGATTGCACTTGCCCGACATAAAGACCCGTTCGATTTGTTTTATTAGTTTCAAACTCTACAACAACATAATCTTCGTAATTTAGGTTTTCCTTACTTTTACACATATATTTTTTTTTATTGGGCCTTTCAGTCGCGGTGTTACTTAGATTTGTCGATATATTTTTCAAAACTGGAATTTTAGCCGTTTTTCAGAATTTTCCATTGAATCATCAGAAACTTTGTCTTGATTAGTAGTAGTGTTTGTTTTCATTAGTTTGAATTTATTTAATCTAATATCTTTTAATTTTTCTGCTTTCTTTTGTTGTCGCCGATTTTTTCATTTATTATATCTTCTGCTTTCTTTTTCTTTTCATTTTCCTTTTGAACAAGATGTTCTTCAAACTTTTTTATTGCAAGAGGTATTGGGGATTTTAAATATTTTCGCTTTATGCTTTTTTTGCTTTCAGGAAGTCTCAGTATCTCATCAATTTTAGCATCCATTACACTAGAACAGCCTAGTTCATTATTTTCAAGCAAGACATAATGTGTCGGCATTATGTATCATACATAACATATCACCGAGCTGAGAGAAATCTTGTATAACTTTGTCACCTTCATTGTACCAAGGCAATGGAATAGGCGTAGAAGTTGTTTGAGATGCAGTCAGATGAACAAGAGATGCTGTTTTTGTCAAAGCAGGAGCGTTTTTTGTTTATGGATGTGGTTCGAGAAATTCCATGATATTGTCACCAGGTGCCGTTCCTGTCTTTGGTATAATGCGTCCATCCGGTGTGCCTGAAAAATCATCTATTAAAAAAATTTCTTCTATGTTACCTTCTAAGTTCTTCTAAGTTCACTTTTGGGTTTTTTAGCCAAAAAATGAACGAACAAAATTTATGTCAGTGTTCAAATTAAAACACAATAGCCAAAAGTTGAACTAATAAAATGTAAATAAATTCCTTAGTTAAAATTTTGGTCATGAATCCTTAATCTGAACGTACTAAAATAAAGCCTTTTTATCAAGGAAAAAACTTAAAATAAAGTGTTCAATTATTGGTAAAAAACTTCTTAAATTTGCTAAAATTTATTTTAATGACTTTATTTTAATATCTTAATGCTAGTTTTTGAGTTAAGATGCGTGTAAAAAAATGCCCTTTCTCTATTAGTTGAACGCCGTTCATTTATTGGTTCAAGCTAACGAAATTAAATCCATTACTTGAACAGTGAATTTCTCGAAAAATACTTAAAATTTTTACAATTTGTATCAATACAATCGAAGCCGAATATATAATGATTTGATTCCAAACAAAAACCAAATAGATTTGTAATAAATACTGTCTCTAGGACATGAAAATTCTTAAATTTGGAGGGCACTTACCTTAAGTAGATTTCCATATATAACCGTCTTTTGGAGGGAATCACTCACAAAACGACTTACCATTCGGACGTAGGAGCCGTCACTGTCGATGTGGTCACGGCAACGGAGAGATAAAATGTTGGTAGTGCGAGAAAAAAATATTGCTCACATGTAAAAAATAGAATATTTCATATATTTAGATTATTTTAGATCGATCGTTCACATATTGGGGTGCGTTCATCTTTTGGTGCCACTACCCTATACATAGTCTAAAATATTAATCCTATTACCGTCACTTAAAAGTATAAGCAACGTCATTTGAGTACATACATTACTGATCGTGATAAAATAAAAGATAATGTAAAACGAGAGCATATTGGTCAAGATAACGAGGAGATATTACTTAATATCAGAATGGAACACAACGAAACCCAGGAAAACACAATTATTTCATGAGTTCTCAACCGGTAGCCACCTACCATTAGGGGGAGGTCCCCGAGAACCGGACACTTAAGGAATAACAAAAATAAAAAAAATCGTGTAATAGACTAATTTGTTTATTTCTCTTTAATTGTAGGTACATACAACCTGCAAAAAAAATTTCGACATCACTTTAGCGATGGCTTTTTTCAATATTTAATTTTCATGTTTGGCGGTATTCTCACATCTCGGTTTGGGTTTATCCATGTTGAATCTGAAAAACAAAAAACAAAAACAAAAACAAACTCTCTCTAAAACTATCCGGTATTAGGGGATTTTAAGAGTGTCCGAACTTAGAGACCCTTAGGTACATACAAAAAAAAATCTAATTCAAACTGTGTGTTATGAATCACAAAAAAACGCATGAGTTATATCAGATTAGTACAATTGCAATAATAATTAATAACAATGAATATCATTCCATACTTTAAATACTATTTACAGATCCCAAAATATTTATTCGAACAAAATTTTTACTAACCTTAAAATTCGCACCACGCTCCAGGACGAACGAGTCAGCACTGGTACGGTAGTAACTACTTATTAATCTGTGCTATTGGTACGTCCCCCCCGCAATTTACTTGGGAGAAGCTTCCTAACCGTGGCACAAGCAACGAATTGGCGCGCTTCTTCGCACTGCTTCAAATCCTGTCTGGCTTTAGGAGCCGTCCGTGCTTAGGGGACTTCCCCTTAAGTGGACCAATTTGCCTGTCTGTCGACCTTATTTTTACCTAGTTATATAATAGGCCTTGACAGGGGATTTTATGTTACTTACCTATTAAGCGTGAGAAAAGTTAGTTCCACTTTTGGATTGTAGGTATACTCTGCATCCTTAATCAGCTATCTTTCCCTCGCCATCACCATAATTTACTGGCTACATTGGTGTGCAGTCTTTTTAGCTTTTATTTGACTGTGAAGATGTATTTTCACATCTTTACATAGTATAATTTAAAGTCGCTTTCCGCGTCTGTTTGTATGGCCACTAACTACTCCTAAACCACGCAACGGATTTTGATGCGGTATTTACCATCAGTTAGATAATTTTTCACGGTATCTTTATATATCCATCAAACAAAACCAAAGTTTTTTTCAAGGCGAAGCCGTAAGCGGGTCGCTAGTTCTCTGATAAAATAATGTGTCCATCAGCGCTTAATTTTTAAAAACAATTACATCTTAAGTTTGTAAGTTACTCCGGTAAGGTTCTCACGCTCCTAGTATTTGAATAAAATATTACTTGTATTTAGATTGATGCTAAATATTCTTTAAGTTTTTTAAAAGAAATATCGTCATGCAGGTATATCAGAAACAAACATTAGTTAATGTCGTAGATAATCATTGAAATGCGTAAATTATAAACTTGTCGATAAAAAGAGTGCCTGACGTAATTGCAAAGGCAATATGTTTTCAAAGCAACTGAAAATGTAAATAAAATATTAGGCGCCTTCGCGTTGTATGCTGTTTATTTGCCTGCAGTATGAACTTTTTTGGCACCTGAGAATACTTATATCTTTGCTTTAACCGCTCTGCAGTATTGCTTAAAGTAATCAATTGACTTCAAAGTGCGTGTTTTGTTTAATCAATATACTTATTAGAAAAAATGAATAAAAAAATAAATAAGCCAAAAAATCTAATTATGTAGGTTATACATATCTACGCATCAGCCTAGCCTACAGACGATATTATGTGATATGTACGAGATCACATAGATATCCTTTGCCATTGCCTTCCACTTAAAGTTCTTTCTTCACGATCGATTCCTTCACGTATAAAATATGGTGATCGCCATATTAATCAGTGCGGATTAGCTACGTAGCAATTGCTACTGGCCCCGTGCATTGGGGACCCCGCGCCTGCTTGAGCGTAAAATAATTTTTTCAGCATTCAGCAAAAATATTTCAGCATCCCAAATAAACAAAATTTATTTGGGAGCTATAATCACAAATTTGTTTTAAACCAGTTACGTTTAAAGCGTTAATAGTGCAAGATGGTCCTATAAAGGGCTTTAGATGAGTCAACTACAGCACTGAGTTAAAGGCGTTGTCTAAGGTGATCACGTAAACGGTTACAACACCTATTATGTTGCCTAAATGCTGTTTAATTTTATAAAGCTGAAATGTTGTGTCTAAGTTATTAATAACGCTTTTTTACAACTTTTTAGTAATAAGGGCATTTCTTACTGGACTACTTTGCTGGTTGGGGATGACACGATTTCTCTCCGAAAACCAGATCTCAACAGCAAAATTTATAATATTTTAAAATGAACATTTCAGAAAATATTGTTCAAATGTTATTCTTTTATGTACTTAAAAGTTTAAATAAAATTATCTTTATATTATATATTTTTTAAATAAAGAAAATTCGCTTTATTTTAACATTTAAAATCCACGTAATCCCTTAACACCTTAAACTGAAGATTCTAATACAAACCAAAGGCCTCTTGACATAATTTGCTACGGGCCTCCGGCACTGATAATAATCCCCACGTGAAATTAAAAAGACTTATGGTAGGGGAGCCCAC
The DNA here is from genome assembly GCA_936446665.2 of Synanthedon andrenaeformis. NCBI lineage: Eukaryota > Metazoa > Arthropoda > Insecta > Lepidoptera > Sesiidae > Synanthedon > Synanthedon andrenaeformis. The sequence goes on along the minus strand of OW387780.2, from coordinate 5,827,283 downwards.
GATGCTAAATGTGGAGTTACTCGAGCGTCGTTGGGACCTATTGGATTTTGAAGATTAGATGGTAGGAAGAAAAAAGGTTATATTATTTTTTCTTTTCAATGGTGGGGTGAGCGTCTACAGGCGTTTAAAAGTTTGTAGACGCTGTATTAAAAAAAAATCTCCAAATAATCGTCAGATTAAGAATCAGCACGGTCAGGAATTCAGGCTGAACTTTCTGTATGAAAATTGACGCGCTCTAGTATTACAAAATGGCAATCGCCAAAAATCTTTTTTGCATATTCAAAAAGCTGCTACAAGCTTGCGTTACATCCGAATCGTCTGTATTTAAAATGGGAGCTTAGTTTGGGTTCACTTAACATCCCCTCTGAAAATCTGACGCGCTCGAGTTCTATTTAAATTTTTATTCCAACCCCCACCAACCCCCCACCCAAACCGGCAGATTAATACATACCCATTATGGGAGACTCGTGGGGAATATACATTGGCAATATCTGACGCGTTCGAGTAAATCCCAAAATCCCCTCTTGGGCTCCCCTACTATTAGTATTAAAAAGAAAATATATAGGTACCTATGTGTATCTATTATTATCTATTATTTACAACTAATGGCAACCAATACCAAAAATACAAGCATTATAAGTTCAATTTAGAAATTTGTGTTTCTATACTCACTGAGCCTGATTGCAAATTGAAGACGCTGATTTTGCTAAGAAAAAAGTAAAATGATAACAGTTGCGGCATATAAAATGATAACAATTAAATTTTCATTACAGTTTTGATAAGTGCACTATTCTACCTACATTTATGTATGTTTTTCTTTTTCTAATTTACTATATATGGTGTAATTGTTTGTTTTCCTTAAAATAAATAAAAAAAATAAGTGAGCAGACTATATATATATAATAAAGATATATATATAGTCTGCTCACTTAGCAAGCAATCTTCGATAGCAATCTTCGATGACATGTCAAGTCCTAGCAATCCACAGTGAGCTAGAATGCTAAATTATTATCCTTTATTATATATATAAAAATTTCGTGTCACGTTGTTTGTCCGCGATGAACTCCCAAACTACTGAACCGATTTTGATAAAATTTCGTAACTATATGTAATTTGGTCCAACTTAAAAGATAGGATAGTTTATATCTCATTTTGTTTATTATTATTTTTTGCAAATTATATAATATTATTAACATAGCGCCATCTGTTGATACCTATTCAATCCAGCAATATTTGTTAAAATTATCTGTGAGTTCCATGACAATCTAACAGATGGCGGTGTAAGACAATCTAACAGATTGCACCCGTGCGAAGCCGGAGCGGGCCACTAGTCTATATATAAAAATTACGTGTCATGTTGTTTAGGACCAATGAACTCCTAAACTACTAAACCGGTTTTAATAAAACTTGGTAACTATGTGTAATTTGGTCCAACTTAAAAGATAGGATAGTTTTTATTTTGAACCCGGGCGAAGCCGGGAGTGGGCCACTAGTATATTATAATGAAATGTAAGTAGACTAAGATAAACAATGTCTCGAATTAGTATATAAAATACGAAAAAAAAATTACCCCAACCTATTATTTTTAGGATAATAATAATCCTATATTTTGAAAATAAAAAGTTAAATTAGTTATTTAAATTTAAATTTATTTATTAGATAAGCAATGTTTGTATCGCAGGTGCCCTACATATCAGTTTAAAAATACTAATTAGTTTCTAGGTTACGACTTTGATAACACTTGTCCAAAAATAATCCATGTCGCGCTCGCACTAAAATTCTCTTTAGGCTCGCTACGCGGCCAAAAAGTTGTCGATTACGATGATTCGCGGTTGCAGGAAGGAGGGCTGACCAACCGAAGGAGTCGGTCGTTGTCCCAGTGAACGGCAGCACTTTCGCTTTTAACGGAGAACGAACCCGGGTCCATTACTACCGCGCTCACGCGGTTACACCATAGCTGTTCAGTTTTGGCTGAGTTTGTAGCCGGGGCGTGCATACTAATTTCATTTTATTTGGGGTTCCTCATATTTAGATTTCTCCACAGTACTGCGCGACATACCGTTCGAGCGAACTGGTTTATTCGCATGCTATTTTAAGTACTTTATAAATACTTTTGTTCAGCTATATTGTTCAGTTATATTAGCCTTGCTTTTTTTTATTAAGTGGGTGTTGAAAGGGCAGACGCAGGTTCGAATAGCAGTCGGGTCTACGCCTCTAAGTCTTTTTTTCGATTATATACGTGAATTATTAATAATTATTTCTATTCTCTTGTTCTAATATGAAGGAAAACATTGTAAGAATACTTCCTAGATTACCTACCTACTAGCTATCTTCGAGAAAAGTGTAGTCCTGCAAATCCGCAGCTGCTTAGTTAGGTACATAGGACCAAAAGTTTAGATTACAAATAAAACATCGTTTCTTTTTTATAATATCAATTATTTATTGTTGCAGTGTGCGTTATTTTATACCTACCTAAATAAAATATAATAAAAAAAATATTATTCAAAATGATATTGGCCTTAATTTTGGCAAGTTGTCGATTTAAAAAAAAATAACTTTTGCCATGGAAAAACTCGCCACCAGCACCCTTATGCTTTAGGGATTAATATTATGACGTTTAAAGCCTGCCGCACCCTTAAGGGACCAGAAGTTATACAGTCGAGCGGATTAATATCGGCACTAGAAAGTTTCTTACAGCTACGATTGGGTTGTTCGAGGTGCTGAGTGATGCTGAAAGGACTATTTTAATTATCGAACATCGAATTGTTAATAGGCGCCAATAGGCGCCATTACCTTCTGAATGTCTGACTATTTTTTCATGTCACAAACACAGGACGATTCATTAAAGCTATCAACAATCACAAAAAGCACATAGAGTTTTAAGATTGCTAACAATTGGACTCACATCCTTCCTGTCGTCCTATGTACCACTACAATGGAAAATATTGTTAATTTTTGTAATGTTATAAGAAATTCTACTAATATTATAAACGCGAAAGTTTGTGAGGATGGAAGGATCTTTGTTACCTAGTTTCACGCAAATACTACTCTTGACGGATTTTGATGAAACTTTGCAGTAATATAGTTTAAAAACATCAGAATAACAACACATCTGTTATAAAGGTAATAATATATATATATATATATCATTTACAAATATAAAAATAAAAGCTAATAAGAACTTCTAACAACACTTATAACATAAGTGCTTCTTTACAATATTTTTAAAATGTTACTTTATTGATGATAATATGTAGAATTTATTTATATACTAACATTTACCATCAACTTTGCTTATATTATTAGTCCCTAGGTTTCAAGATGCCTGTTTTTTTCTGATTCCATAAACCTAATCGATTTAATAGTAAAAAGTTTACAGACAAAGTTACTTAGTCTTTTACTATAAAGCTTTTATATATTATTTATATTAAAAGACAATAAAATTTAGAAAGGAAAAAAAGAGACGGCTTCGACTAGGCTTCCTCTATAACCTTTAATATTGCCAAAATGTTATACGAAATTAATGTAAATTTAGTTTAACTAATACGTAGTTCAAATATTAAAATTTATAAGCGAAATTGTGAAATTTGCAGCTATTAGAACGTCATTTTTACTTGTTATGAAGTCATCCTTTATGAGATATAGCTTTCTGCCCCGAGGCGTCTCCAACATAATATATTATACTTAAGATTAAGTAAATATAAGTGTGAAATTGCCATAACCAATCGCGTTCGAGTCAATAAATATTCTTTTTAAAGATTTAACAAAAACACAATTTATTCATTACCAAATGCAACTGTTGATAATATATTTTTTATTTAATGATGGGCAGAGACATACTAATGGTCCACTTGATTGTGCGCAGCTGCCATACTACTAGATGGGATAATCTGTGCATAGGAAAACGGGTTTTATAAACGTTTGTACAGTTTGTACTGAAACAAAACAGCACACGATTTCACAGTGGTCTTTTGTAAATAGGATGGGTTATTGCCGCCAGACGAGAAGCCCAATGTATGACTGCTTAAAACTGTGTTTTCTTCCACTACTATGGAAGTATTGAAGTATGGTGTGATTTTTTATATACTAAATAAGTGTTTTATAGAAATTATTAATTATGTTGGTGCAATAGTCGAATCCAGGTCTAATGGACAGCGAGACATCTTCTTGACCAAAATTCCTCAGTACCTTTAAAGAAAAGTGATCGGCCAATGTGTGTTGCCAGTGATGGTATATGGCGCTGAAATGATGTTTCTAACTATAGGCCTCATTAGAAACGGCTATGCCCGGGGTTACACTGTGAGATCGAATCAGGAATGAGGAGATCCGTGGACTTCCTGCGGCTGAGATGATGAAGAGATTCACTAATTTCACTAATCGATATTGTGATGCCGTATTCTCTGATGCTAATGTTGGGAATGCCTTGGAATTATCATAAATCATTTATGAATTTCTATTGTTTGCAATGATATTTTCTAATGCTGGTATGTAAGAGCTGTGTCATACTTATTTCGGTGGTGTGTTAAGGGCTACGTGCTGCCCTGTGAACTCTTTACTTGGAATGATATTTCGAAACCACTGGCTCTGTGAGTGCGTTTGTTGAATAATAACGTCCGGTGGTCCGGTGAATGAACCATTGCATTGTGTCCTTGTTTTCTGGGATTTTCCACAGCAGAACAACGCCACGAACAATGCGGTACCGTCTTACGAAGAGGCTCCAAGGACTTCATTTTTTTAATAGTCACTTGAGGGCTTGGGAGAAATCAATACCTAAAATCTGACCAAATTCGAGGAATAAGGTCTGAAATTTTTATATTGCCAGTTATAAACGCAACTATAGCGCAATGATACAGTCCATCTACCGATATGTACCTAACAGTACCTTGATTTGATAATAAAAGACGCAGTGACCTTATAAAACTACAGAGAAGTAAGTACTACAATTACTACTACATTCATCAATGTAAAATCATAGAAGCTCAAATGGTTTCGTTTCAATTTATAAAGACTTTAAAATTATAGTAAAGATCCGGTAGTTGACGGTATGTTTTGAACATTTTCATTATTTATATCGTACTAAATGCTCTGCAAATAGCGTGATAATTGGTTTAATACGGTGATCGTGTAGTGATCACAACATTGTTGTTTAGCAATCTGGCTAGCGCTCCCCATCGCGCGCATCGCAAAATTGTGGAAAAATGTTTGGAAAAGATGCAAAGTTTCTGACACACATTTTGCTTTTAATTTCAACATTTTACCGAATTATTCCGGGTTTAAAGTTAACCTATGTTTTAATCTTAATACAAATTTTTTAATGTTCGAATCTTATTTCCTTTACGCGTGTAGATCTTAGGTACATCAACAGTTTAACTCCCTTTTGCTATTATCTACAAATATAGTTTTCTATATAATTATTATTGTACTTTGAATTGCAATAATTAGGTGCAGGAATTCTTTAAGTGGTAGTTACAATAAAATATATGTATCCACATCGAAACTAGATAAAACTTTGTAAGCATCAACCCAAACCATGATGTGAACAGTTTGTATATTTCTATGCGCATTGTTTAAACATAATAGAGAATGGCGTTATAATAAAAACAACAATGGAAGATGATTAAAAACAAGGTCGGATCTCAATCGGTGCTTTCAAACATCCACTTTGGCGTACGTGGAGCACGTCTTTAAAACAAGTTGGATGGATTTGGAACAGTCATAACTTTGAAAGAGTGACTTTTCAAACTCGACACAACTCAAAGAGGCGTGTCGTAGTTACTATGGGCTTAGTAGAACAGTGGAACACAATTCTGTTATGTTTTTTAACAGTTATTTTTACTGACGCTTATGAACGAGCCCTTAGTTTTCTCACGATAACAATTATGATTGATTTAAGTTAAAGAAATATCTAACTTGTTATATAGGTTTGTTAGTTATTTTGTAGTTAAAAAATCTTCAACTTTACTTGATGCTAGGTGGCTAACGTCACTTCAAAACAAAAGCCCTCTGCCTACAAAAGCCTAGGGTGTCCCTCACCGACGGTCCTAGACACAACAACTACAGTTTCCTAGAAAAGGGAGCCTCAATGTTTTTTTTAAAGTGTTGTCGAAAGAATGACAGTTTATTTGATGGAAGGTGGTTACCGTCAGCTTTTTGATGTCAGATCTCACAAATCACTGTGAAGATGCAATTGCGCTGCCGGCCTTGTGAAATAATGAAGGATAAGAGACAAGGTAAGAATAAACAAAAGCTAAGTGTTGTTTTTCCACTGGGTTTTCTATTAGGACTACCATCATGGAATAACAATCTGCCTATTTGGTGACTGTCCCAAATGGCCCTGCCATTACATTTTTTTACACTTGTCATTCAGAGAGTTACGAATTGTAACTTTACAATTTTTAAAGAATACCTCTTCACTTCCACAAAAAAAATCGGGTGTATGGGACTTAGTCTCATTTTTTCTATTAGGATTTTTCCATTGACAATGGATGATTAACCCATTGGTTTTGATGGTTCATAAGTTCGATTTCTGACTAGTTCAACTATAGATTTTATTAAAATTAGTTTCTATAGTTAAATTGGCCTCGGCTTGGGCACATCACCCAATTTTATTCAGATTTAATTCGCTCCTAGTGGCATGATTCCATAGTACAAACATTTTGCTGTTTGACTGCATACGATTGGTGTGTATAACGATATGATACTAGCGATTATTATTGTTATTAATATAGTTAAGTCAGTCTCAATCGCTGTGATACGCATCTAAAGTGACGCAAATGAGACAGACGCGAATGGGAATGTTGTGTTTGCTCCTAACTGCATGCTTGCAGAACATTACAGGAACAAAGGCCAGTTAGTTACGAGTATATAGTCACCCTCTAGCCTAATCACGTTGGCCATTCAAGGTGCGTGCAAGGAACTGACCACTTATACTGAATATGAAATGCACACAGTTACTGTGTCACTTTTTGTCAGAAGTAAGAATTTTCGAGTTCGGTCATCGAACTTACCGTTGCGTAGGCTAGCTACTTTCTCTCTGTGTTGTTGAGGTGTGCGGTAGGGTAGGGGCGGTGAGAAGGGAGTTCTGCCAAAATAAATTGCGTTCGTGAAAGGTTCACGTTGCGTAGCTGTTCCGGTCCAGTATGGTCTATCAAACATTTAAAAACATATTAGTTGGCAACCGCTGCTCTACTCGCGATATCTTAGTTTTGATAAACGGTGATAAAATGTTACCTCGTAAAGTACCTATAGTCTAGTAAAATATCGAGATTGCGATTGGCTAAAAACAGTTCGTCTGTTTTTGATAAGATAATGTATTTGCTTTACGAAATCAAAAATAATGTTATATTCATTGTTGAGAGAGTACAAGCTCTTAAGTTAAAGTTTACCTATTTTATAAATAGTAATAGCGATGAATGCGGTATACGTTCGATGTTCTCATTATTGAAGTTTTGTATAAATCTATAGGTACCAAGGTATACATATTAAAAATAATGCTGACGCTATTTTTCCGCTAACTTCTTCTAAACAGTCCATAAAATTTAATACGGTTTTCACTAATGGAAAAAGCGATAAACGAGTTTGTGTATTAATTTGCAAAAAAAAATGTATCGATTTGAAGCCGGTAGCGGGTCATTAGTAACATGATATATCATGCTGATTGCACTTATTACCATTATTCTAGAACTACTCAATTGTCTTGTTCTGATGAATTAATGTAATTAAAATAATGTCTACAGGTTTTGTCTCCGTACGAAATTTCACTAAACGATTGACACGTGATTGAGTAACTAACAATTAAATAATTTTAAAACTTTCACATTTTTATAATATAATTTCTTTACATCACTACATGAACCTCGATATGTATTTATTACGGTTCCTTCCCCTCACAATTTTCCAATTAGACCGGTCAGGAGCAGCCTGGATCTAATGTCTACCCGTGGCCCTTATCAGGTCGTCTTTACATCTTGTGTGTGGACTTGCTCACAAGATCAAATCTTGCCCAATCTTGCCAGCCCGTGGTCTCCACTCGAGATCCTTCCGGCCCCAGCGGAAATGCCACTTCAACTTACTCATCCGACAGCCTATGTCGGTAACTTTCGGCTGTCTACGGATATCCTCATTTCTGATGCCATCTCGCAGTGTAAAGACCACGTTTCAGCGCCATTTGTCATGACTGGCAATACACATTGTTCGAAAACTTTTGTTTTGAGGCACGAGGAATTTTGGACGAGAAAATGTCTCGGAGCTTCCCGAAAGCTGCCCGTCCGAGCTGGTGTAACTAGCACTATGGAATATAATTAGCCTCCTATACAGAAAAAACGCCTATGCCGAGCAGTGGGACAGAGTATTAGTATAATACGTCACATTCGCTCAGGAGTTATTCATTCTTGCCGCCAAAAATGTGAAAGGCAATTAAATGGAAGATTTAAGGAAATTTTAAAGTTAAAACTTTTGATTTCAACAAAGGGTTCAACAAACTCTCAATTTTATGTATTTTTAATTATAGCTCCATTTGATGTCTCTCGTGAATGGTGGTGGTCACTATATAAGTTTTTAGAATTTGTTATGTATTATGCCTCATTTCATTACCTACTCGTCAGTAAATATAACCAATATGACACGAGTGCATTTTTTTCTGCAAATTATATACACAAATGTTCCTCATTTATCACTATAGTTAAATTAGCGAAAAGCGCATCAAAATCTGTTCGGTGGTTTAGTGACTTTAGAGTGACTTTATTTAATCTATCGTTATACAGGGTGGAAAAATAAGTCGGGCCCTGGAGGGAAACTACCTTAAATCCTTAAGCTAGCTCATTTTACATAAAGGAGACATTCCTTTATTTTTAAAAAGAAACAAAACTGCATTCAAAGATTTTCTAAAACTCGCTTGGCTCGCCCGGGACTCGAACCAACTAAAATTTAAAAAACAAACAGTCGCTATTTTATTATACTAATCGATAGGATTATTATACAGGATAAAATTTCTCTAACAAACATTTGGTCTTAAAAATAAAAATGATCGTAAAATCTAACATTAACTTTATTTTGTTATCAATTTGTTACACTTAAATTATTTAACTGATAAATTGTTCGAAATGAACCCCCTCGTTCCGGATACACAAATTTAGTCTCCGTTGAAATTCATTTCTTGTAGCCTTCAGCAAAGTGTTGTGGTGTATGCCCCTAATAACATTTTCTACAACCCTATTAGCTCTTTTTTTTTACATTTTTTACATTACGTTCATTAAAGAACTTGTGTACTAAATAGGTATTCTTCATGGATATCTTGTACGACAGACGAGAGTAAGACCAAATATTTGTTAGAGAAATTTTATCCTGAATAATAATGCTATCGATTAGTATAATAAAATAGCGAGTGTTTGTTTTTTTAATTTTAGTTGGTTCGAGTCCCGGGCGAGCCAAGCGAGTTTTAGAAAATCTTTGAATGCAGTTTTGTTTCTTTTTAAAAATAAAGGAATGTTTCCTTTATGTAAAATGAGCCAACTTAAAGATTTAAGGTAGTTTCCCTCCAGGGCCCGACTTATTTTTCCACCCTGTATATCGCAAGTCGGTATAGACGACGCTCAGTCAATCTATTAAATATCGTCTAACGACTCGCTCTCTAACAAATCCAATTGTCTTTTTATCTTTATTTAAAGCCCAATTGGATTAAGTACTATTAAAATATATGTTTTTCTGTCCATAAATTTAGCTATACTTAATGCATTAAAATCTGTTTTATGTGACCTGAATGGCTGACATAAAAAAATTTAGTATACTTACGGTAATTTTAAATCACATAGCAAAATAAACAGTGCAACTGCAATTGTCATTTAAAATTAATTATTTCAAAATAACTGTACCCTCTAGTTAATATTCTCCGAAAATATTCTTTCATTGATTGGCAACATTCTTATTCGTGATTTTAATTAAACTAGGCAATTAAATATGCAATGGAAAATTTACAATGTGCGTTAACTCTAGTATATATTTATGTCACGATGTTCTTGCGGCCAGCGTCTGCGGATCGTTGAGTGGGTTACGAAAAGCACATGCGTCGCCAAAGGAATATCAATCGGGCTGAATTCGGCACCAAACAAAGGTTGAAGGCAAAATTATAAAAATTGCGAAAGATTTTTAACGTAAAAACTGTATTGGTACATTGGACGTGCTTAACACTCCACGTTCTCTCTTTTGAAGGTTACTACGGGGTATGTGCGTGCGCTGTTATATAGCGCCGGTTGGCATAACGACAGCGTCATGGTTCTTAGTGAAGTTTCTATAAAATAGAAGATGCTGCATTGAACGCCTCAACCTAAATTGTTATTAAAGAAAATATATACTAAAACTTGTGTCCTATGTCGGGGGTGAAATTATAAAGATGAAGGCAAGGAGTTCTACTGTTATAACCTGATAGTCCGTCTAACCCAGGGATTCCCAAAGTGGTCGATATCGACCCCTTGGGGTCGATATCGGTTTCCTAGGGGTCGACATAAACGAAAAGTGATTTTGGGGGTCGACGAGGTCTAAAAATCGACCCCTATTATATTAACACAAGTTCTTATTTAAAACTTTCAAGATAGGTAAGTAGGTAGTTACTGTATTGTTTATGTTGTGTTACGTGTACTAAGAATAATTAATATTTTTGTAGGAAATAATGTTCCAGGAATGTAAAGTTTCAAGTTCGTACAAGATGAAAAACTCGGCAAGTCTATGTGGACAAGTTTGTGCAAGATTGAGTTGGAGCGTACGTCTTTCAGCGGCGTTTTGACTTGCTCTCTATTTGACGATAAAGTGCTTATCACACTATTCAATTTGAACGATTCCTATTTAGGAATCTAAGTAGTGAGCTCGTGATCACACTACGCTAAATTGATTTCTAAATCGAAGATATAGAGTTGAAAATGGATAAACTCTTAATTGAATCCAATCTGTTCTAACTGCGATCACACCTTCCGATTTCCTAAATTGGAATCGTTCAAATTGAATAGTGTGATAGCGGCTTTACGCGAATTAAGACGAACGAATTCATGATCAAGTCCAAACATGTTCCTGATATTTTACTATTTAACGAGCTTGCATTTAGGTTGAAAGTTCATTTGCGTTTTGAAATTCGTTGGAGCTTGAACGATAAAAACTCATATAGCTAAGTACTCATTTATTTCAAGAGATTACAAACTTATTACAAAGCTAAATTAAGTGAAGTAAAGTGACTGAAAAAGTGTTAAACACAACATACAACATATTTTAAATAGGTATGTATAATTGTATTTGTAAAAATTACTAACACTTAAGTCTTTGGTTTTCGTTCTTATTCTACCTAATTACCTAATACGAAGTTTCTATACCTAATTACCTACTGTAGTTACTTCCCAATATAGGTATCAAAGTTTATCAAAGAGTAAGTCAGTAATACTTAACAAGAATCCATTAACTGAGTGTGATAAAAATAAGATAGTGTGCAAATTTAACAGTTTATTATTGTTTTTTATTTAGGTTCCTTATTTTTTTGTTTGCAGAATTACTGAAAGTTTTATGATGGCGGACACGAAAAAAAAATGCAGACAATACAGTTTGGACTACTTGAAGTTCGGATTTATTGCATCTCCATCAAATCAACACTTCCCGATGTGTCTCATATGTGAAAAAGTATTTAGTAACGATGCCAAGAAGCCTTCAAAAATGGATGACCACTTATCAAGAGTACATGCTAACAAAAAAAGTAAGCCCTTGTCATATTTTCAAGCACTGAAAGAAAAACTAGACAAAAGGCCATCCATAGGATCGATGTTTGCGTCATCATCTATTCGAGACAATGATGGTTTACGAGCGTCCTATAATATATCTTTACTAATAGCGAAGTCGGGGAAACCCCATACAATTGGAGAGCAGCTTATCTTACCAGCCATTGCGGAGGTCCTTAACAATGTATTGCACAAACCCGCACATGATATTTTAAAGAGAATACCTTTGAGCAACAACACCGTTCAGAGACGCATAGATGAGATGGGACGCGATGTGGAAAACATTTTATGCAAGTTCTTACAGACCCGCAGATTCTCTCTCCAGTTGGACGAGTCTACATTACCCGGCAATGAAGCTCTATTGTTAGGATATGTTCGATTTATCAAAGATGAAAATATGTGCCAAGAACTGATTTTTGCTGCATATTTAGAGACTGATACTAGAGGAGAATCGATTTTTCAGGCCGTGGAACATTTTTTTACTGATAAAGCTATTCCATGGAAGAATATTGTTTCTGTTGCGACTGATGGTGCACCGTCTATGGTTGGTCGTCATCGTGGCTTTATAGCTCACTTAAAGCGACAACTGCCTGATGTACTGGTTATTCACTGTGTGATTCACAGGCAGCATTTAGCAGCAAAAAAGCTGAGTCCTAGATTGCATAAGTCTTTACAATATGTAATAAATGCTATCAACAAGATTCGAAGCAATTCTTTGAACTCTCGGTTATTTGCTCAACTATGTGACGAAAACGACGAAGTCTTTACTCGGTTACTTCTGCACACTGAAGTTCGCTGGCTATCAAGAGGCTCTTGCTTAGAAAGATTTTCAGCCCTTTTTGAATCTGTGTTGGAGTTTTTACAAGAAAAAGATCCGAATTTGAAAGAAAATCTGAACAATTGTAAAACAGATATTTATTACTTGACTGATATCTTTGGAATGTTCAACAAAGTTAATTTGCAACTACAGGGTGATGATCTTAACTTGATTAAAACAAAATCAATAATATCGGCCTTCGTGGGTAAACTAGTTCTTTATAAACAAAATTTAGGCAGAAAAGAATATTCGCAGTTTCCGCATTTGTCAAAATTACCAAAAATGCTTCAAGATGATGACATTTTATTATATGTTACTCACTTGGACGCATTACACAAGGATTTTACGGAGAGGTTTGATGATCTTTTAAATTTACAAATTCCTCAATGGATAATAAATCCGTATAACACCACAGCCATAGAAGAAGCCAATGTGATAATGCAAGAAGAGTTGATTACCATCAGCACAGACGAAGAGCTTAAGCAAAAGTTCAACCAAGGCTATCAGAAGTTCTGGTTGCAACGCAAAATTGAAACACAGTATCCTACATTGTGGAACATTGCTGAAAAATACCTTATCGCTTTTCCATCATCATATCTAGTTGAAAAAAGCTTCAGTGTGGTAACAAACATTTTGACAAAACAAAGAAACCGTTTGAAAATCAACGAACGTGGAGATTTAAGGCTGCAACTCACTAATATTGAACCGGATGTAGCTAGATTGGTAGATAGTCACCAGGTTCATCCATCGCACTGAATGTTTTATTTTCTCTTTGCGAATTAATAGTTTTTAAAATATAATTTCCTACCAACTTAAGATGCTTTATGTATTAATTTGTAATAATTATAAATTAAACTTGATATTTACTGAATTGGATTGTCTTTTTATTTTGTTAAATTTTGACGAGAAAATGAAATCAACTTCACTCACTTAACCAAGTGCAAAGTTTTCTAATTGGCACCTTAGTACCTAGGTATTTTGTACCAATAGGAAAAAACTAAAGATAGACTAAGATAGATAGCTGCTTTAAGTTAGCGGACCATTATGAATAAGGGGGTTGGTCTTAAAAGTAGGTAATTTGACCATGGGGGTCTGAGGTAACAGTTCATTGTTGAAAAGGGGTCACTTGTCCAAAATAGTTTGGGGAACCCTGGTCTAACCTAACAGAATATGACTTATTCTGTTGTTTTTCAATGCTTAAACTACTTTAACTGCGTAAGTGATATCACAACTCTATCCTCAACTTATCTATATTTTTTTTCATTTCCTACACCTTTTAGCGTAATCGTCGACAGAATTGTTATCGATGCTTCAATGAACTGGACAGTAGTTATGGACTTAAGAATTTTTCTTGCATAGTTAGTTAGGAATTTTGAAATTTGAATTTGAGGTTTTTGAAATTTTCAGTCGTGTTTATTATATGCATCATATAACGGGCGATCTCTTGCTCTTCTCATCTCAGATGTTCAAGTTATATAAAATCTAACCGTAAATAGATGGCTAAATTGATTTTCTTAACATTGGGTATATAAATTGTTCAAAATATTACCTGATTATTATATTTTAGAACGACGTAATGAAATAAGAGATTAAGGTGCGATGTAGTTGAAAATATTTTTTTACTTATTAAGGATGGTTCCAAACATTAGACATCTCAGAAATAGCTTTTATTATAAGAGGAAACCCAACTTTTCCTGTTTTGTTACATCGGGTAAATAGAGGTATAAGCTATACTTAACGAGCTTTACTAAATGTCTTGTTGATTAATGTAATTACATAAATTCATATTTATACCAGCATTTAGATACATGCTTATCTAAAAATGAAAAAAATCATTTAATATAAAATTTTAACTGTACTCACACTGCGATTCGCAGTTATACGAGTAAACAGCGTCTACCTGCTGGCTGGCGTTAGTAATTCCCTTACAGAAGACCACAGTGAAATTACAGTGAGTACGTAAGGGATGCTCGAATCCATTCTTCTTTTAACTCCTTTTTCCTTATTATTTCAAGGTTGGCAGCGCATCTTAAATTAAGCGACAGATGTCACTTATTATCATCTAGTAAGAGTAATATTTTCTTTAAGCGTATATTATATGTATATATCCAACCAATTCGAATATACCATATAACTATACTAAAAAAAATTGAAAATAGACGATAGATATGTAGCTACAGCATCAAACGTCATCAATCAAACCCCCAATTTTGTTATCATAAGTCTTCTGAATTGTTTTCCACTATGGAAGCAAATTTTAAGAGGTTGTATTCACGCCAAAAAGTACTTTTTCGTACCACTAAGGACTCGACTTATGTACATCAACCTCATGATGTACAGTTGGTTTTGATGTAGGGATGAAATATTATTAGCTAAGTCACTAAGTGCAATGTGTGGGTAGGTAGCATAAAAGTTAACAGCAGCTATCGGCGCGGTGTCAGGCTGTGCCCGCGAAGCCGCTGCGGTTGCTCGGGGTTGGGTGTCGTATTTCTAGAGCATTGAACCTCTGCAACCTTGTGCGTTGAGTCCGACCGCTCTCCGTGCGCTGACGCAACCGCCACAGCCCCTTCTCCGCTGCGATCGCGAACTGTATCGCATAATTACTCCTCTAGGGCACATCTGCGTTACAATGAACAATTTCGATATTAACATTAATCGATTCACAAAAGGTTGAAATTAATACTATGTTTCACACAAACGCCGAACAAAGCGCTGTTAAACTATTAAAAAATCTGTACTTACGAATATATTATTTCTAAAAACTAATATAAGGGTTAAGATTTTAATGGTTTCTTTTTATGTTAAGGTCGGCAGAAAGGCTGACGGTCCACTTGATGGTAGGTGGTTGCTGTCGCCTATAACACAAGCAACGCCACAGGTGCTGCATATGCGCTGTCGACCATAACTGAGGTGGTAACTGCCACCAGATGGACTGCTCGAATATATTATAAAAAGTTTCTCTTTTATAGCTGATTGACAGATGAATTATTTTTATGAAAATGACGAAAAGGATTTTCGACATAAACTGGGCATACAGAAGACACAGAATGCAGAAAGTCAACACAGAAGATACAGAAGTTCGTCGTGAAATAACAGCACGTGTTCGGTTTTGTTTCGGTGAACGGCGTAAGTGAAGCCACAACCCATTCCCTTATTCCTATTTTGTCCTTTAGCTCTTATCATTTCTAGGTCGACAGAGCAATTGTACTCCCCCTGGTGTTACTTACAGAACTCCTACAGGCGGAGAACCCGCCTCTATTCTTCTTGTGTCTTGTGTACTGAGAGCCACTTTGACGACTTTTACATAAAGAAATAGTTTGCACTTAGAGAATTCGATTTTAAAAGGATTGTGTGAATATTTCATAGAATCTAATGGAATTTATAATTAGAAAAAAAAATCGATATATTCTACCGTGACTGGATTAGTCTTTGTTATCTTAAATATCATGAATATTTAGGGATACCAAAGGTTTTTGCCTGCGAATGAAAAGCCCGAGAAAACAAAGTTTAATTGTGTACATTGATGACAATTATTTTTGGCACCTTTTGAGACTGGCAACGATACTTGATGGTAGGTGGCTTACTTGATGGTTATTGGTTTCACCTACAACAAGTATTAACTCCTATTATTAAGACAAGCAATGCATAGGTGTTGGAAGTGCGTTACTTGACCTTAGGAGATAAGCATAAGGAAATTGGTTGTAACATCTCTTACTCAAGTGATCAAAACACAACACAACAGAACAGCGTCACACAACACGACATGTGTATGTCGTTACTTACCGAAGCAAAGGGGTGGTTTTTTACGCCAGACGGGCTGCCTAACTTATGACTGAAAAATGTAAGGCACATTACTTTTTTCAGTCATAAATTCAGTACCCGTATTTTTTCATCACTAAAATTCCCATTATCTGATATTTTTTTAGTATTAGGTATGTTTTTATAATTATCTATATTTCTGCGATTTTTATTTTTACATAGTTTTATTTCTAACCCTGTGATAAAACTGTAGGATCAGAGACCGATTCAAATATCTTTCAAACCCGCATATGCTGAAATTTAAATTTACTTATTTTTATTTATTTTAATACATGTCTGCAAAGGCATATAATGTGCGGTGGAGCGCCGTAAGCGCAAGATTGAAATCAAAACTAGAGGCGGGCAAGAATCGGCTCGCTAACAAAAGCAAGGGTTGGTACTTGATTTGAAAGATCGAGTATCGCGCCGGTGTCCGCAGTAGGTGCGGCGTTAACGAGCCGCTGTCCGCAAATAGTCCGCGATAAGTGCGAACTGGTCATTGGGCTACAATTGGCGCCTGTCCCGAGAGCGTTGCGAGGTGACGCTTACGTAAACCGCTGACATAACCGAGTCGACGACCGCGGTTGCGCAACTGGTGCCGAACAACCAACCCCACGCACCGCGCAAACCTCCAAACCGCCCTCCCCACTCGCCACAAATTACCTAATTGTAAACAAAGTTACCAAAAAAAGACACTCGTCCATCGCCCAACTTACGAAATCGGCAATCACCAGTGCAATAACCTCTCATGCACCTAGGACACGGCATCATGTTTTACTTGAGTACATTTCGAAATTTTAATATTAAACAAAAATGTTAGAGCAATTTCATCAGAATAATATTTTACACAAATTTATAGACTATAAATGACGACATCGAAATTATATAAATTTATTATTTTTTATTTATTTAAACATTCCAAGGATGAAAGCGGTTCACGTCGATTATTAGGTTTCGCGAAACTTTTTCGGCCGAAATGTAGGTCTGTCTGTTGCGTATTCCCCGCGGGTTTCAGGTGGCGGTGCAGCCGAAACAGCTGTTATGTTTGTGGGCATGGATGTGACGTATGCGGTACAGTTATCCTTTTAATCGAAAGTGAAAACTTCATGCGGGTTCGGTCAACAACCCCGGTTGGGTCGTCGACCGAGCCGAACTGCAAAGGCCGTTTGTGAGTGCGGAGGCCGCGGCGCGTATGACATTTAAAAACAAACGCGGCCCAAACCACTCAAGCGACGCGGGCGCACGATTCATTCAAATCATTTAAAAAAATTCACATTCAAATACCGTGGAACACATTGATATGGTTTGGTCCCATCTCGTCATGAAGTTCTTTCGATATATAAAAACAAAAGTTGGAAGAAAAAAATACACAGGTATTTTAAGTAAGATTTTAATAGACAAAAAAAACTGTCGTAAGACTCCAAGTCAGAAATGAAAACTTAGCTTCACAAATTTTTCACTTTTCATTAAAAAGTTTGAATAATTAGTAGCATGTGTTGTACCATTTTGAAATCTTGATTTCTTAAAATAATTTGCTTATGGGTAAAGTACTTTTTTTTGAAGGATGAAGTGTCAAATTTAACAGAATACAGATTTTTCTAAACTTTATTTTCCATACAAAACTTACAAAATCAATTATTCAATTTATGACCGCAATCAAGAGCGTAGTTATCATAGTTATTTAATATAATGATACAAAAGATTCTTAATTATATTAGTGGTATCGGACTATTTGCCGCACCACCCTCAAAATCGGTTGAGATTGACAAATAAAAAGGAGATATCGATAAATCTTTTTTTATAGAATTCACATTGGTGCATTTTTTATGCCAATTTTAGGCAGTTGGTTTTGGCATCCCTTACACATCGATAGCATACCTGGTGTTATTTCATAATAGTTAACTGTAAGAGAATGCCTGATCATCACCAAGTTGTGAGGTTTTTAAAACCTTATAAAATTATGATGACAATTTCAACTTCTTGAAACAATAAGGTTCAACGGTATACTCAATTATATAATATATTATTAAATATACTTATTTTAATGTCCATTTAAATCATGTACATACTGTATGTGTGCATTAAAAAACCATGCACATATACTTATTTACATTTTATTAAGCAACAAATCGTTAAGATAATTTATTAGTGTAGTCGACGTAGATATAACTATTGCATAAAGACAGATTGTTAATTAAACTAACGTTTAACTCAGATCCTTTTAAGAACTCTAACCTAATGTCAGCGAGAAATGGTTTTATTGCTAAGACATTTGACTCTTCAGTTAACGATGGGCATCCCCGTATATTGGCCGGGACCACTAAACTCAGAATAGGACATCCTGTTCTAAAATATTAACTTAATAGTTTCTAGTTTTAGTCATTAATCTAATTAAAAAGTATATTTGTTGATAGGTAGCTGCAGTATCATATGAACACAAGAAACAAGGGTGATGCAGATACCCTGTCGACTGGTGGAATAAAAAGGGAGGAATATGGAGAGAGAACTGCAATGTGCTCTAGAATCCTTTACTCATACATGGAAACACTACAACCGATGATGTTTCTCTAAGTGAATGGTTACTGCCCTGTTTTTTCTTGTACAACTCAGTGTGACTGACCCATTATTACAGCAATGTCTGTAAGAAAACTACAATAATGTTAGCAAATAGAAATGAAGTCTTTTAAGCGAGCAACAGTTTTGACTAACCCTTTGGATGAGCGGTTAGAGTGCTTGCAGGGTATGAACTTTTCACAGTTGGCTCTGGTCTGGATGTGGAAAGTAGTAGCAAGGGACAATGAGTTTCGCAGTCATTTGGGCAGTCAATTCCAATCTTGAGGCAGGAACCACCCCTTTACAGAAGACCACTGTAAAATAAGAGCAAGTGTGCTGTTGTGTTTCGGTGAGTGCCAGAGGGATGCCAGAGCCCATTTATTTATCCCTTCCAAATCCCTTATCCTTATCCTTTTATAGTCGGCAGCGCACTTGCAGCACCTGTGCGTTGCTTGCACCTACTATCAACGCCACAAGTGCTGCAAGTGCGATGCCGACGATAGTAGGATTAAGGACAAGGGATTAGGAAGGGATAGGAAATAGGCGGCATCCTGCATCTGGCATCCCTTACTCGCACAGAGAAACACAAGAGCGCACATGTTGTTTTCCTCGGTTGTCTTTTGTAATGAGATGACAGGACAGACTGGCTGCGCAAATGACTGCGAATGCAGTTTGCCCTGCCACTACTTGCCAGATCCAGGCAACGACGAGCCAATTACGAAAAGTTCTCTTTCAAAGTTGGCCTTGCCGAGCATTAAGCCCGGGATCCCTGAGAGAGAGCGTTAACATTAACCGCTCGTGCAAGGAGCTCGCCAAATTCATTTGAGAACCTTTTCTTTACATACATAACTCTACCATCTTTCGGTCAATGCACCTTTGCAAATTGGTAGGGCAATTAGCATTATTGGTTACATAAAGATTTTCCGCAATATTTATGTTGAATAACCTTTTTGAAACTGTTGCAAATGTGAATATATAATTCGGAATTACGTAGCCAAACCGAGCGCTTGGTATTAATTTATCTGCAGATAGATAAGCAACTTTACTGCATAAGGAAAATATATCTATCTGCCCATTTCCTCGTTCGTTGAGTTATTTGTCTTTAACAAAACATTTAAGAGGTGAACAACACATTGCTCTAAAAGTAAGAACGATCGGATTATGAATGAACAAAATGAAAATAAATCCCGATTTTGGGTTATACCTAAGGCATTATCAAAATTCACATTTTTTGATTTCTCTATTAAAATTTCGAGTTAAAGCCGGCGAAATATATATTTTTTAAATTATTTATTGGAACACATTAACATGGGAACGATTTTTTTCTATTTTTACCTTTTAGTTTCTAAAATAAATCAAAACAAATGGAGCCGAATTTGTTAAGAGCTCACTTTCCAACGGGTGCCCGCTTACCAATACCATAATACGTAATTCCATGATCACTCCTTAGTTAATGTTCGTAGCCAATACATAAAAAAAAACATGACATTTCTGAGATATCATATGAATGTTTGCATGGAAAGAAAAAACTGAAATTAATTTCGTATCTCTATTACAATTAATTTCTAAAATGTGCAGAATTTGTGACATTTTTGCAGGTTAAATTTTTATAATTACTGACTAAATGCCACTAATGTTTTTTGATGAAAATATAGGTATAACGTAAATTAAAAATTGGGTTGTTAATAGCTACATTTAATAAAAATATTCATACCTAAGCTTTCTTATTTAAATTTATAAAAAAAGGTTAATTTATGATAGTGTATATACTAAAAACATAGTATTCATAATATAATGTGTTTTCCGATAGCACTGTTACTAAGACATTCTAATACTTAAAGAGTACCGCTCGTATTTTAGAACAGTGCGTTCAGTGTGGCGCTAAAAATACAGTTAATTTTTAATGACTTCCAAAGTGCTAGAGTTGGAAAGTGAAAAATAAAGAATAAGTAATGAGCACTCGATTCTTTATAAGTCGGTCAGTAGGCTCCTCTCGTACGCTGTGCTTATTAAGCTCTACCTGCCTGTGTACGTAGACCTAATGACAAAAGAATTTATTAAGATACTAGCTGGTGCCCACGACTTCGTCCGCGTTGAAAAATATTAAGTAGCCTATACTGTGTCCCGTACGTCCAAATGTTAAAATCAGTTAATTAATTTCAGAGTTATGGAGGAACATACATACATACATACATACAGAAAAAAATTCTAAAAATTGTCAATTTAGTTTCAGTATCATGTATAGAGCCTATAAACACGATATCTCTGAAAACAAAGTAACATACTCCATGACCGATTTAATTAGTATTGATTAATAGAACATTATTATTATTAACAGCAGATTCACAACACATTTCCATCATCTAAATCTAAAAAGTAATGATTAACTAGATGTTAGGAACTTTTAGAATCATGAAATAAATAATTTACTTCGAATGTTAATGTAACTTAATAAATGGGGTGCTACGAATTGTCATTAAGTTTAAATTAATTAACTAAATAAAACGTAGAGAAGAAGTCTATTTTTAAAGGTAAAATGCATTAGCAAATTCTTTGCAATAATAATGTGCTTCTTAGCTAATCTCGCTGAGAAAAAATGCATATAGGTAAATGAATTGCTTTTGTTCATACTTCTTTATACCCTTTCACCTATAAAAAGGTACATTATAAGCGAATAACATAGGCTATATTTTATAAAATTACGCGGAAGAATTCATGTGCATAGTGTGCAACAGCTAATCTATAATATAAATCCAAAAAGCAATGATTAACTGGCTGTTTGGAACTTTTAGAATCATGAAATAATATATATAACTTCTCCGAATGTAAAAGTCAATTAATAAATAGGGTGCCAAAATTTTTAAATTAATTGCTAAAGTTAGAAAAGAAATATAAATTTTACTGTATTTCTACAGTCTGCTTATTTTATTCTATTTATTTGCACTGGAAAATTCTGATTGCAATAACAGAAAATATTTTTGGTAGATTTTCTTATTGAAAAAAAATATGCGTACTTTATAGATGAATTGTTTTTGTTCATACTTATTTAATAAGTATGAATCACAATATTTCATAATATTTTTACTTTATCTAATAGATACTTTTACCTATTGTAATAACACGATCTTGTGATAAATTAATTTGATACATTGTTTTATGAAGATATGCAAAAAGTTATACCAATGAGGTAAACTAATTTCGAATTTATGAAAAAGTGTGTAACACGATTCTTTGATTTTGAAGATTTTGATGTCTTGAGTACAATAGAGTAAATAAGTATTTCTAGTTTAAATACAAAGTTTCTTAAATAAAAATTTCTAAAAGTCTTGGGAGAATATATTTCCTTAATACTAAGTAAAAAATTTTTAAAGAAATATGAAAAAAAAAATGTTGAAAAGAAATATTGCAAAATGAATTTGCAAAATCCAATTAGCGTTATTTGTTGAAAACCCTTGCATAACTATATTTAATTTCCATAGTACAAACAAAGCCGAATATCAATGTCGTGTGAATTGCGAAATTGCAATTTACCTGTTTGTTTTTCGTGTTAACTTCAACTAACAATGCAAGCTCAAATAACCGCTTTAACAAGAGTGCTTATGCTTCTTTATATTAACAATTACTTATGATCACTTACTTGGCTTTGTTGTTATAAAAGTAATATGCGCGGATTGGATTTCCAGTTTCCTATACACAGTAAAAAAATATAAATACATAAAACAAATGTTTAAAAGTTTGTTAAAAAATCAGCACTGTTTTTGCTACTGTCTAGTACTTACTTACAGCTTATTTTATACCGTAAAAAACCTTGCGTATTTTATGAATTAGTAATTTTAATATCTTTACACGCGTTTCAGAAAAAAATGTAGGAAAATCTTAAGTTTTAAATAAAATACATTAATGCATAAACAATGAGCAAATTTTGGACTTATATGGTTTATATTTCCACATAGGAAAAAATGCAGATCATTATTCAGCATAGATATTATGTAATGTATATGATGCAATAAAAAAACATGTATTATGTACCCATTTAGCATTTGGAACTTTGACAACGAGCCAGCAAGATATAGAGCTGCCCAGCAATATATAGAGCTGTATATTATGAGTACCGCAGAGACTATATGACAGGTAAAATTACTCGATAGATGGCAGAAGACTGTAAGCATAATATGGTCAACACGTGAATTATTACGCTACTGTACGATAATTTTGTCCTTTTTGTCCAACCTAATAACTAGCTTTTTTATTTCTTTGAAATCATTTGCAATAGATACAAATAAATTAATATGCGCTGGATGCGCCTATCTGTTTGTTGATATAAGAGTTGATGTTCACATTTATATTAAACTCTAATGAAACATATCAGTAGTAGATGATTGGTAAACCAAATAAAAATGGATACGGAAACACTAAAAACCATACAGACTGGAGACAAGCCTTGAAGTTTAAAGTGATCAATTTTAAAGTTTGTTTTAATAGTTAGTCGAACTTCTCTGAAATGCAACTGCGTGTAGAGTACTAACACCTTAATAACTCGTCTGAAAAACTCTTTTAAAATATTACTGACGCGCCCAGATTACACCTAGGAATAATAGGGGGATTAGGATATACAAATATATACTAATCCCCATGTCCATCTATTAGAATAACGTACTTTTCAAATAGCGAAAGATTTTTAAATAGGTGCAATGGTTCCGGAGATTACCCTCTACATATTATAAACAAACATATAAGATCCATCCTCTCTTACTATTATATTAGTAAATACCTATAGATTTATTTAGTTTATTTTTTTTGTGCGATTTTTTCCCGTGAATACCTCTTTGAATTTGCTTCCAGAAAAATTGATGATAATTAACAAATTGGGGGTATAAAGTTTGATGATTTAGCTTTATCATCTACATCCAAAATTTAATTACACATTTAATACCTATCCAAGATTTTTATTGGTTATATGGGATATATTCGAATTAGTTGGATATATACATATAATATACTCAAATAAAATTATTACTCATAGTCATAACGTAGGTACACGTAATCACGTAAAACACGTACAAGTTCGTGTCCACGCCACAGCCACACCCCATTTTTTTGCCTTCGCTGACAGCAAAGATACATTCAATCAAATGAAGTCGGAGATACGTAAGTTATAGTTAACGTAGGCGCAGTCGACGTAGTGAACAACTAGGCCGCGCATCCAAACGGGTCTCGACTTTTTGTTTGTGATGATGCGAAACACAGGAGAGAAATTCGGTATGATAAAGCCAGAGTT
Organism: Synanthedon andrenaeformis; assembly: GCA_936446665.2. NCBI lineage: Eukaryota > Metazoa > Arthropoda > Insecta > Lepidoptera > Sesiidae > Synanthedon > Synanthedon andrenaeformis. Next base: position 5,803,087 of record OW387780.2, on the reverse strand, counting down.
AAGGGGGACGCGGTCACGAAGAGTCATCGGCTCCGAACTCGCACAATGTGGAGCAGTGTTTCTCTTTAAGCCTGCACAACCTGTCCGCCATGTGCTATAGATAATAATCGCCTGAGGCCAAAAAAGAAGCTGGTTTTTGGATGTGTCGTGTGTACTACACGCAACGTAGTAACTGCTACGATGTTGTTCCTTAAAAAATTACAAATTTATTTATTAAAACAGCAATAACAAACATATTTATCACCATGTAGGTAAACATACAAATCGTAGAAAACACATTAAAGTACCTAAGCTTATGGGAATTAGCTTATGAGATCTGTAGGCTAAAACAAAGGTAGAAATTCTGGAATAAAACCGATTACACGCAGGCCAAGGAGGCTATTGAAAAGTTAGTTTCCATCTGTACTAATATAAAGAGGAAATATTTGTATGTTTGTAATGAATAAAACAATCAAATACAAATATTTGTACTATAAACTTGTAAGGTAGGATTTGTACTGTAACTGCTGTATATAAATTAAAATCCTATAAAAATGTGTTCGCCCAAATAAGGATTATATTGAAACTTTAAACAGTTTTTAATACAGGGAATATGTCTAAAAACCCCACTGCCTAATTATATGGTCACCGAATTTAGAATGAAAACTAAAATATTTTGCATGTTTCTAATTCAAACATGTACAATCGACAATTACTGTTACCTTAACAACTATTACTAGAAAAAGATTGCATTATAGCGATTGTATACCTAAGTTTTTTTAGATTGTTGTGACGAGCAACTTTCTTTTGCGCCTAGGCGCTCGTTCTTATGGAAGAAAAATGACAAAAATTTTGTGATTATGTTTTCGAAAGCACAACGAGTCCTTATGTAAGAGTTCAACGTGACACTTTGTGGAAGCGCAAGCGACCGTTCAGCGCGCCACTTTCTTGCGGCTTCCTTCTTCAGTTAGCACTACAGCCATTCCACATTCATGTACAATATTTGTTTTATGAGTCGCATTATAAACACAGATGTTTGGAACACGCGAATTCTTTAGTTTCAATAAACTACATACTGTATATTTACCTTCCCTTTTCTGTTTTTTATTTTTATTTTTGAATCTCTTTAAGCAATCTTTATATATAAAAATCAATCGCCGTTCGTTACTCTCGATAAAAAGCCACGGTAAGGGAAAACATGACGAGATAATCTGTGAAGTATGTATCCTGGAGAAGATTTGAATTTCTGCTAATCCAGCAATCAGCTTAGATCCTACGACGAACTATAGATCCTATTCCTTCCTATCCTATTCTTGGACAGTAAAGAGTACTGTATTTAATAGCGAAACACATAATGTAAAAGTCGACAGGTAGGCTGAGTGTCCACTTGATAGTCGCTGCTTCATGGTAGGTTCCCAATAAGACAAGCAAGGCCTTGGGGGTTGCTAATGCGTTTTTGAAGTTGATAGGATAAAGGATAAGGGATTATGGGGTGGGCTTTAGTATCTTTTACTTACCGTAACGTAACAGCACCTTTGCTGTTATTTGATTGTGTCTTCTGTAAGAGGTTGGTTACTGCCAACACAAGGTCTGCCCAGATTATGTGCCCTGTCACTACAAAAAGTATAGTTAGTTTATTATATTAGCTTACTATGCAGTATACAGTACACTTCATATTTCTGTTATCTAATAGTATTAAAAAGAATTTGCTAAGATCTGTGAATATGTTATCGCCATGACCTACTTCATTCATGAATTCATGAAAGCTTAAAATTATTTTAAGTATTGAAAATTATTATATTTATTTAAAATTATTATAATTTATTATTGATTGTTAATGTTCAAATTCTGTATACAAATGTTCAAAAACATGTATCCATAGAAATGTTTATATATACAAAAGTATAGGTATTTTAAAAGAAAAAACTATGCATTATCTCGTTAAAATTGTACATAATTAAAAATAACAACAAACGATACTATCTACCAACGTGATTCTAAGTTTCTTCAATAGTAGTTTATAAAATTATTATAAGTTTTAAGTGTTTCCTGAAAAAAAAAATATTGAAATGGAATTAGCTGACCTGCCAATTAAGGTAATGTGTTTAAATATAATTATATAATTATTATGTGGCTATATATTACTGATACCAATGAATTACTTTAAGTATTTATACTGTTTATTTGTTAGAAAAATATACTTTTGGATATAACGTTCATAATAGTAAGTTTAAGGTGCTTTTTTTGTTAATTTTCCACGTATCTTTGTTTACATAAAATCTTGTGCTCAAATGAATATATACTTATACTTATAGTAACTATAAGTCCAGCGCATCGCTACGTGAGATCGCACTAATGTTTAATATGCATGCATTGCTTGGAAGAGAGGATGTTTTGGTTAGCGATGATAGCACGGTGTCGAGCTGTGGTGTCGAGTGTCGTTCGAAGAAGACTAGCGCTGACTTCAACAGCAGGCGGGTCGTTGACCTACGGCTTCGTTTTACATTTGGCGAACAATGATTTGGAGTGGCGAGGTGAGTGGCCGCGCTCTGAGGGGCTGAGCGTGGGCAGTTATTGACCCATATCGGAGGTGAAATGTAGATCAGTGGGCGACACGGCGAAATTCGTTGCAGAGTCTGCGTGCGACGCTATGGCTTTACGCGGTAAGCCACACTCCCACACTCGGCGCGTTCTGCGTAGACGCACAAACGCTGATACCTTTATCTGAGGACACTGCATCAAATCTGCTTTGCTTCAAAAACTATTTTGAAGTGAATATGTCTTTAAATTTGCTTCCATAGTGGGAGGCAATTCAAAAAAACTTTTGATAATAAACTCTTGGAATACAGTTTAACGCTCAGTTGCGGAATACAAAAAACAAAATCGGAGAATACTAATGATATCTATGATCTACATCAAAATTTAATTACATCACTCTATAGCTAAAGATAAAAATTTATCAAAGTAATTTTATTAGATACTATCTGTAGCTTAGTAACTTAAATAGTAACTCAGTTTGTTTTCTGAAAATTCCACACGAACCTAACAATTTTCCACTATAAAAAGTATTCAATAGTATCTTAATCCAGATAATAAACTATCTGTGTGCCAAATTTCATAAAAATCCGTTAAGAGGTTTCTGAGATTAGCGTGCACAAACGGACGAAACTCTAAAAACTATTTTTTGACTTCGGTGACATAAGTAGTACAAAAAAATTTTTTTAACCGATTTAATGTACCGTGTCGATGCATTAAATCGACACGGTTCAATTAGGATTCTATTATCTGTATAGATAAAATATAAATTAATATTAACACCTAGATATATATTAGGAGAGATAATTCTATATTAGGGAATGACACCACTTATTGTCTTAGCAAAATCCTGGGTGCGATCAGCTAATTGAGTTCAGCTATAAATACTCAGTATCGTCCACTAGCTATATTGAATTGTTGAAAGTACCACGACCTATTTTTATACACGATTGTGCGCTCGAGTCAATAAAACGCCATGTAATTGGAAATGTTTTATTAACTTTCCAAACTGTTAAATGACCCTTTGTCCCGGTCCAGACACATAAAGAGAGCGAAATTCCTGTAACGCCTGTATAGCTTTTTAGGGCTTCGCTAAATAACGGTGAAAGAGCCTATAAAATGGCACCGCGTTTCGTTTCAATTCATTTGTACGGTAAATTTATTTTTGCGACTCTTTCGCTTGTGGTAAAATACTCTTCACTGTCATCCAGACTTCACTCCATTCACTTGAAAAATCACTAAAGTGAGGTTTTGTTACTGGTGTGTCATCCAGCCTATAACGTATTCACTTGAAGTTAATCTGAAAAAGAGAGGTTATATTACTATTTTCAATCGTAGTTATTTATCATAGGTATTTCATAGGTAATTTTTTTAAAATATGTTCTAAGTAATTGGCATGTGACTAATTAGTGGCTCCCGTACAACATATAACTTTATGCTTATCTTATATATATCTAAGCAGCCCTAAATTATTTTTTGTTATGAATTTTATTTGACGGCTTTAAAAGTGTTTTATCTATAATCACATTGATAAAATTAAATTACGTATAAGTATACATCTTCTTCTATATAGAAATGTTAGAAGTAATAGTAGTTTTGTCTTAAACGCTTACACTAATTTATTGAACTTATTCCATAATTTTCATAATTCATTATTTGAATTTGGATCAAGTAATCAAGTATAAGTGCTTATACCTGATGATCGGAATAAGTAAATCCATATTGTATGTACTGGCTTGTTGTCTTTCATAAAAAATGTCAACAGTCTCTTATAAATTGATAACAATGCGAGATCATTATGTTCTGAATATGCTATTGACATATATTTTGTGTGTCGATTGGGGGTTCAATAAGTTTGTATGTTGATACAAACGCGCGATACAATTTAGATGAGAGCGAAACACTCGACCCAAATCATTCAGTGAAAACAATAGATAAATTTCAGTTTAATAAAACTATACTGAAATTTTAATGTTTTGTGAGTCACGTTGTAAGAAAAAGTTCCAGAGAGGAACTTAATTGAGTTTGATATGTTCCAAAAACAATAATTGTATGAAAGTCGCATATAAACAAAGAGAAAGTGTTAAGACATACCTTGTTAGAGTATACAATATATAAATTGATTATTAGAGATAATGTCTTTTGTTAAACTCGACATACAGGCTGATGGTCCAGTTGATGGTAGGTGGCTACCGTCGCCTATTATAGCACAAGTGCTGCAATTGTGCTTCCGATCATAGTAGCATTAAGAATAGAAATTAGGAAGGGAAAGGAATGCGAGGGGAAAAAACAAATTTAACGCATGGAAAAGCTCCCATTGCTTGATATTGAGATGTAACCTACTTATAAGTTGTTCTTAACATTCGTTTCCATATACGACTTTTTTAAAGTCACCTAAAAAAATCTTTTTTCAGCAAATATACTGAATAGTTACGAGCTTATTAGTTTATACTATGGCGAATAATTATACTTTGGTTTGAGTTACTAGATTAACTAGCATTTAATGTCATATTGTGCAGCTCTAAAGTTGATTCTACAGCCAATTTAATTACCTTGTCTACTATATTAGCAATACAGCGAGCGGCAAGCAGTATATAATCAAATTTTGGTGGGCTGAAAATTTTGCTGTTCAAAAAATCTACTTTGTTTACGAATAATGTTAACTAAATCTGTATACTTACTCGCTAATCGAGCAAACCAATTTTGTTAGTGATTATTTAGCTGAGAACAAAATATCAACTGTGATTATTATTAATAAAATAAGTAAGTTTACTACAATTTTTTTATTAAATCCAAGAGACATTACTAATAATTACATTTAACGAATTGTTTTCTTGTTACTACAATTAATATCGAATATTATGAAAATACTTTTCCGTATGGAGAAAAGTTTTTATTAATAATTTGCAGAAAAAAATTGCACACGTGCGAAACCTGGAGCGGGTCGCTAATTTATGGAGTAAAAATATATTAAAAATACAGTAAAATATCTATCTTACTTCTATATCTTTTTCTCGTCTAAGTTCTTATAAATTACTCAACGGATTTTGTTACGGTTTTCACAAAAGAAAATACAAGGAAGATTTGTGTAAAAATTTGCAGAAAAAAATTGCATCTGTGCTAAGCCGGGGCACCGGTTTTTTTTAATGTTAAGGTCGGCAGATTGGCTAGTTAAATGTATACTATACTTCTCATAAACATTACTGTCTTTCTTAATCGGTATATTTGTATAATAATTTTTCTTCCGTGCGTTGTATGTAAAAAAGAGTAGTATCAAAATAAATATTCTTAACGGTGTCGTAAAGTGCGATCGAGAGTTCTAATTATATCGTGTGCAGTCAAACACCTTATGTCACTTAGTACAAGGTTAGGTTCAGTGAGGAAATTGTTCTATACAAGTTTCCGAAAGCGGCTCGAAGAAAGTACTTTTACTGGGAGAAGGCGCGACGTGGCACAGTTTCCACGAGAGACATGAACCACACTCGCCGGGCTTTCCACGCACTTAACGAGCCCTCGCATTTATTTATAGCTCTTCGTTATTTCACATTTTAACTTCACAATTGTCGGTATAAAAGCAATCATTCTCTAAAGAGAAAAATATATTGATTGATATTATTATGGAAAGTAATAATAATAATCCATATTTAAGAAAGAAAACGTTTAAATTTTGTGTAAATTTTTAAATTGTGATTTAAAATGTCTTAATTTTTTTTAAAGTGAGAAGCATCAATTACATTATCATGTTATTGTATATTTTATTGTAGGTATAGGTAGGTGTATTATATATTTCTTTTACATAAAGTTCACAATTGCTGACCACGTACTAGTTATATGTTAAAATATTAATTATGTATGTTAAAATTCTCTGTTTTGACTATTCTAATTTCTTGAGCATAATTTGTAGACGCCTTTTATTAATTTACAAAAAGAAATTGTTTTGCTGTTAGAATATGTTACCATTTACAAAAATATGTTTGTGTAATGAATTTTGGTAAAAATTATAATAACTCTGATTGAAATTATGATTTGAAGGTTGTTTGCAATTTTTGAAAAATTTTGAATTTATAATATTATGGCGGTTGTTTACCAATACGTAACAAATATCAAAATTATGATGTGTATTTTTTTAAATTTTATTTTAGAGAATTATATTTATAACAAAATGTGCCAACTTGTGCAAACTTTGAGATTAGCTAGTGGCGTTTCCATTTTTCATTCCTTTCAACTTTTAGCCGCAGCCTGGGAAAATATAGGATCACTATAATGTAGTGTTAATTCACCGGATGGATAGAAGACATAGTTTCATCTAGCCGACTTGTTGTAACTTTTCCGACTTTTCTACGGCTAAGTAATATGGGTAATCGACTTATCGGGGACTGTCATTCAATAGAGAGTTTTCAAGAGGAGTTTAGTTTCCTGCGAAGTTCGTTGGCTTTTATGATCTTGTAAACTTTTATGATTAATAATCTGACCAAGTCAATGACATAAACTAATTAATGACTTAGTATAAACATCAGAAACATGGACACTCTGAATTTATTTCAGAGAATTTCTTTTTGTGCAAAAGAAATGTTTTTAAAAGGACGTCAACATTAGACAATTTGAAAACAAAAAATCTCTATTGATTGAGTAGGTCATCATGAACTTCATCATGAAAATAAATATACATGCATGTTGTCTATAATTTTATTGTACAGATGTAATATTATATTTTTAGGTCTTTTAAGTGGGATTACCAAACTATTTATTATTTTATGCCCCATAAACATATTATTAATTATAGGTATACCTACATAACGAATATATAAAACAACAAAAGTGTTCACCCAGACACGTCTATTTTTTGCGGTAATTTTGGTTTTTATGTATTTAATTAATTATATTTTAATCAAATTTCAATTACAATTCCACTGTTATATCTTTTGTTAACATCTAAATATCTAATAAATATTTTCCTATTTCCTTTATCCTTTATTCAGTAAAATCTATATATACAGAGATATCGGCAGCGGCTACATATTTATTCCTTTCGGGTCGAATCTTTGGGTCCGTGGGGTCCCAACGCGCTTAATTTTTTTTAAATCTTGTCAAAACGTTTGGTCGACATAATCGGCGATTCTAGAGCTGGCTATAACCTCGGATAACAGATTAGCATTGCCATATAACGAGGTAATGCTGCCAGCATGCTTGGGACCCTGCCTAGGGGACCGAAGCTTTATATTACATATATGCATAAATATAATATAACTTAGAATTGAATAAAACATTATATTGTATAAAAATTTAAATACAATTTACTATTTTCTTTTCTTTCTTGAGAAGAACCTAGATCCTTGGTCGACTAGGAATGCATAATGATCTAAATGTGTCATTTTTTATGACAGTGAACGGAAAAGTTCGCTGCAGAATGACGGTCCACTTGATGTTAAGTGGCTTCCGCGCCTATTCAATTAATGGACTTTTTTATTATTATCGATTTCACAATTATAAACTGATTCAAGGTTTTTGCAATTATTGGACAAATTCGAGTATTGCCCGTGGTCCACCTACTTTGTTCACCTGGGTGGATTGTATTAGATGCAATTGTTAATACTATACTGTACCTACTTAAATAGTTATTAACAATTTAGTGTAAATTGCTAATATTAATTACATTAAACTGTAAAATGACTTATACCTGTATGATCCTGATAAATAATAATCATTTATTTATGATAGGGTTTAAGCGTTTTAAGGAAATTGACTAATACTGTTAATCAGATAAATATTTTTTAATTTATTACCTTTAAATTCATATAAAAACATAGTGTAAGCAAAATTATTTTAACACTTAAAGTTTTACGGCTCTCGCGAAAAACAAAAGGTGAGTCTAATTATTTTTAATATAATGTTTATTTTATATTTATAGATAGTCAATTTTATCACAAAATAATTTTGTATATGTTACGGCTAATGATAGGTGTGAACATAAACTTAAGATTAGCCGGCTAAACTTAGGTTTATCTCCGAGGAGATGTTAATGTTAGTTTCATCTATCATTAGCCGGCTAAACTTAAGTTTAACTGCAGGCCCTTGGCTAAAAATGTAGAAGCAAATGAAAAGGGAAACGGTATAATAATGTTTACCATTTCGACACGAAAACTTTTATTAAAAAATAATCACTCTCATTACACATACTTATGTAGGTATACAAAATTACATATTAAAACTTCTGCAGCGTTAATAACTTAAAACAATATCTATTCATTAAAATAAAATAATAAAAAAAAACCATTTGTTAATTATAGATACTTCTGTATTTAAAATTACAAAAAAAAACTTCTGCAGTGTTAATAACTTAAAAGAATATCTAGTCATTAAAATAAAATAATAAGGAGCCCCATCCCTCCCTTATCCTTAATCCTTCTATGGTCGACAGCGCACATGCAGAGCACCTATGCCGTTGCTTGTGTTATAGGCGACGGTAGCCACCTACCATCAAGTGGACCGTCAGCCTGTCTGTCTTCGCGCATCGTCTCCCCTCCGCCCCCTCAAGCGACATGTTCGCCCCGGCGCATCCATAGAAACATTTTTAGCCGCTTTGTTTCGGTTAATGTGCACATTAACCGGCTAAAGATGGAAATTCACGACGCAAACTAACTTGATATCGAACTTTAGCCGCCTCTCGAAGATAAACTTAAGATTAGCCGGCTAAACTTAAGTTTATGTTCACACCTATCTTTAGCCGTAACATATACACTAACAACGGTAGTGTCTAAGCGGTGTAACAACAATGTTGAGTGCTCTAAGATCCCATCCTTCGGAAATCTACGATACATATCAAAACTTCCTTTGGAATTAAGGCGCATAGTCATGCTAGAGACTATTTTTGAAGGCATAGGTCTCCTAAATGAGTTGTTAAAATAATCTGTTAAAATATAATCTGTAAAGAATATAGCTAATTTTTCTTTTATTGTTGTTGCTTTTATCAGAAAAAATCTAATGCATGTATTTTTTTCAAGAAATATCTTCCAACTTCTAAACCCCTGAACCGAATTTAATGATTTTTGGACAATATTATAGATAATTTATAGCATGAAAATTATTGTTTGAAATTTCAAAAAAAAAATCGTTTACACGTAACACCAGGACGAAAACAGTGTCAGTCTGGTCCCTAAACGTCTGAAAGATTGATTTAGTAATTTAATTTATACCTAATATTCATTTAGTCTTTATTTGTAAACGGGATAGCGATTAACCTCAATCTCATCTGAATGGTAAGTGAAGCTGAGGTCGAAGATGGAGTATCTGTTGCGGGCACAGCTAGTACATATGTACAAGTTTTACAGACGAGTTGTTTAGAGTATATCACTGCTTAAATTCAAAAGTACCACAAATCAAAAAATTCCAAAAATGTTTTTATTGCATAAATACAATAACAATTCTTCATATTGTATGTTGCAAAAATATTTATGGTTGTTTTATTCAATATTTAGTATATTTTGATCATTTTTTTTATATTCAAAAGTAACATATTCTTATATCTCCTTTTGTGTTTAGTTTATTACAAAAGTATTTAAAACATTTAATGCTACTTAAAAATACGCTTCTAACGATGTATAATATGCATATATTTGATATATATATCTAATAAGAAAAAAATAGACAAAATATAATTTAATTTTTATTAATTGAGTTAATTAATAAAAATCTTTGAATTTTGGTTCTTGATTTGTGGTTCTTTTGAATTTAAGCAGCAATATATAAAAGTAATTATAATATATAAATAATTTATTTTTATAAGAAAGTTAATTTCTAATAAATATAAAAGAATTAATGGTTACCAACTTACTAAAAGTGTTTTTATTATTTTTTCTAGTAAATTAAACATGAAGAGTTTCGTGGCTTTGTTCGCCGTTCTGGCTGTGGCTGTTGCCAACCCATTGCCTTTAGTGCAAATTGTAGTGAACGTGGATGCCCCTAGCAGCGGTGATGTCGTAGGCGTAGGCATGCCCGAACCCGTGGTGATGCCTGAACCAGCAACTCCGGAAGTAATTCTTCCTGGACCAGTCGTCCTCCCTTTTCCGACTCTCCCGGAAGTAGTTATTCCTGTGCCGGTCGTCCTCCCTACACCCGCTCTCCCGGAAGTAGTAATTCCTGAACCGGTCGTCCTCCCCACACCCGCTCTCCCGGAAGTAGTTATTCCCGAACCGGTCGTTCTCCCTGCACCCGCTCTCCCAGAAGTGACTCCCCCTGAGTCAATCGTTCTTCCCGCACCAGCTCTCCCAGAGGTGACTCCCCCTGAGTCAATCGTTCTTCCTGCACCTGCTCTCCCCGAAGTAACCATCCCCGAAGCCGTTGTACTCCCGGCTCCAGCGCTTCCAGAACTCACCCCAGTAGTGCCTGTTGTCTTACTTCCAGAGCTTAACTAAATAACTATAAGTGTATAATATACTCATACAATACCTATAGGTTTAATTTGAAAAAGATAACAACAAACTTGAATACTTAATAGAAAAATGACAATAATATAAATTTATGATCATGTAAACAAACACCTACCAATTTTGAGAATCATTAAAATTTGTACATTGCTGTGATAATAACATTTCTTTTTATTTATTACCTACTACTATCAACCTGTGGCTTAGCATGGATGCAATTTTTCATAGAAATTATATACACAAAACCTTCCTCATTTATCGCTCTTTCCATAAATGAACACTGTATTAAAATGGCAATTTAAAAGAAGTAAGGGAGAAATAGCCAGAAGCGGATAGAGACTATACGAGTAGTTTGTTATATATATGATATGGATCATCTGTATCATAAATTACGTGGTAAAAAAATGTGATGCATGTGTGAGTGAAAAAACGTAAGAATTATACATTACATACCAAATGGTGACGTCATATCTAAGAAATAAATATTATTAGCTTTAGGTGGCTTTAGTCATTTTTGTTGTTTGACGAATTGATATTAGTTCGCATTCCCTCCACTTTAATCTCTATCTTTATTTTAACATTTAAAATACATATTTGTTGACTGACATACAGTATAATCGCAGTAATTCCTAAATCATCGAAAATACATATCCAAAGCCGTCATTTAAAGTGGTTATAGTTAATTAAAAATCTAGCGTACCCAGTATACGTGGTTCTGCGCGAACACGAAAAAGTATCTGTAATCCTATTGCTATCGGGTCCATTATGAATATAAAACATCCCAGAACCCACTCATTCATACACTTCATTTTATCCAAAATCGGTCCAGCGATTTAGAAGGAGTTACATACACGCGTAGAGTAGAGTTATATATATATATATTGCATGTGAAGTTATTTTGTATGTACAATATAGTACCGAAATGATCGAACACATGCAGGAAAGGTTCAACTGTGTTGTTGCCATGCAGAGCAGAGCGAGGCGTTGCGCACGAGAATCATCTATAAATAAGCCAGGCTGTCACAATGGACTCGCAAATGCCTAGGCGGTTACGCAGCCTTCCAAGGGGTTGAATGAAATGTAAGCTTTTTATGAAATGATGCAATCCCTATGCAATCCTAAAGCGTCAGTCAAACACGAACATTTTTTATTTTCAAAATTTTTTGCAATCGTCATGATATCAGTGAACGATAAAAACATGATATATTTTATATATATCATTTTAAAATTGTTTAACAAAATTGCACGTGCTTATATCAGTAGATAAATTTCTTATTACTTACTGATATAATTTATTAAATAAGGCGCTGATATTTCTTATTACTTATTACTGATATGCCTTATACTTGCGACCCACTCCCGGCTTCGCCCGGGATGCAATTTTTTTATATAGGTGCATAAATCCCCTCTGAGTTTGTAGTCCATAGAGGACAAACATACTTACATTGATTTTTATATTGAAAGATTGGAAACATAGACCCAACAGTCTCGTGTTTTTCGATGACGCAGCGTTAAAAGAACCATCACTCAATTTCACTTAGGTGGAAAATTTATATAATTTTCCACAACCTTTATAGAGCAATTGCATTATTTTTCGGATCTTTATTTTTCATGTAGGTTCATGTAGGTACTTATTTAAAAAAGATAAGTCGTAAATGCGCGATAAATAATGTACCTAACGTCTTTACATCATATCCCAAAATAGTTTTGAGTTCTTATACTACATATTTCTCAATCCTGCGAGCAACCGTCATCAGTCGGGAATTTTTCAGAAGGATTCCAGAACCTTTTTGATGTCATCGTATATGTTTTTTTTTATAAATATCCTTCCCAGAATTTTAAGCCATTCCATTTCCAATATAGTGAGTGACGTCATGAGTATTATATGTACAAGATGCATTTCGTTGTCTCCAGGCATAACTGGTTCTTGGAACGCTCTCTCGCTTCCAAGAAAAATGTTTTTTGTCTTGCACCTGTTCTTTTAATACCTATCTCCATTTAACTGTGACTTTTGTCAAATGCGGCCATGAATTAACTGCACTGTTCAATCTTCTTTTTATTATTCTTCAACGTTTGTGAGAAAATTACCTTATTTTTAGTCATTTGTAAATGTTCCGACGTTCTGTATACACATTGTAGTATGCGTCGTATTCTGCATAATGGGCACATTTATCTGGTCATATGGTTTTATTTTTTCCACTATTTTATACAATTAATTAAATTGATTGTTAACTATGTTCAATATTTATATAATCTTGTGAGATAAATCCAATGTATACCTAATACGCTCGTCTTTAATTATTATAAATATTTTCCAACTGATAGCGCTAATCACTCTAACCAAGTTTAACACGTCTATATATAATTTGCCTTTTGCCGTCAGTCACTTATGTACCATAGTCGATAGAACTTTGTGTGTATGTTAGACATATGTTATCTGATAAAGCTATACAGATAACTATTATCTGTATAAAAATACAAGCATTTATTACATTATGCAGGACCGTAAGGAAAGACAACGGGCTCCCGAAACTCATAAGTTCAAAAACAAGCCTAATGTTAGTTTCAGATAAAAATACTATGTATAAGAAATTATATAGACACTTACAACAAAAGATCGAGATAGGTTAGGTTATTTCAATAGGGAGTAGGTGTAGCGATACCCGCAAAAAGCGGAAGTAAAAACGATTTTTGATTCCATTTTAAAATAAAAACTTTATATTAGGGGTTAAAGTATGAAATTGCCGATTTGTACTGAAAAATAAAAATTCGTTTTTTTTTTAATTTAACATATTTATTTAATCAAAATAATTACCATTATTATCTATACATTGCTGCCATCTAATAGGAAGCTCATTTATGCCTTTGCGATAGAACTCTGGTGATCTAGATTCGACAAACTGTGTGAAAGCATTTTGCACTGCCTCCTGAGAAGAAAACTTTTTATCACGCAGAAAATTGTCCAAATCACGAAAAAAAATGGTAGTCCGTTGGAGCAAGGTCTGGCGAATACGGAGGGTGACGAATGGTTTCTAATTGCAGTTCCTGTAGAGTTAAAACGGTTTCTCGTGCTGTATGAGGTCTCGCGTTATCATGGAGCAATAATGGTGAAGATCGATTCATAAGTCGGGGCTGTTTCACTGCTAGTTTCGCTATCATTGTTCGGAGTTCGGCGCAGTAGACATCTGCCGTTATTGCTTGACCAGATCGGAGAAAGCTATAGTGAATAACACCACGCTGAGACCACCAAACAGTTACCATTACCTTTTTATTGGTAAGCTTTGCTTTAGGACACTGTTGCGGCGTTTGACCTGGGGTCAGCCATTGCATTTTCCGCTTACGATTATCGTAAAGAATCCATTTTTCATCACATGTCACAATTCGATCCAATATTCCTTCATTTCTGTATCGATTCAACAAGGCAACGCAAGTTACAACACGCGTTTCTTTCTGCAGATCAGTCAAATCATGAGGCACCCATTTTTCATATTTTTTTATTTTATTGATTTGACGCAAATGAGTCAATATTGTTGGTAAGGTAACGTTAAACCATGCCGCTAATTCCTGGGTAGTTTGGCTCGGATCGGCTTCCACCATCTCTTTCAAATCATTGTTATTCACCTGTGTGGGCGGTCTTCCACGTGGTTCGTTCTTCAAATCGAAGTTTCCATCACGAAAGCGTTTAAACCAAAATCGCACAGTGCGTTCATTAGCAGTCCCCTCTCCAAACGCAACATTAATATTGCGAGCTGTTTCTGCCGCGTTAGTTCCGCGTCGGAACTCGTATTCAAAAATCACACGAATTTTCGAAGTATCCATCTTTATTGTCTAAGCTGAATAAAAAAAACAACTGAAAGTTGATAATCGAATGTTGCACATTTTTTAAAAGAAGAACTACATAGGTACCGTATGAAAAAAGTTTCACTCAAAAATCTCAAACCATGAAGGTTCTATGTCAATTCGAAGTACCTATTACAATAAAACGGCAATTTCATACTTTAACCCCTATTATTTATATTTGGAGTAATATTTATATAAACATATTTCTGATAGATCCTAACCGATAAGTTTAGGCATTACCATGCTAAATGCGGATTTTTAAAGGCATCTCAATCTCATAAAATACGTTCGTCATACACGTAAGGACATCTTAAGATCTGTATTTGAGAATCTATATATAAAGAATGGTTAACTTTGGATATAGATTCTCAAAGATATAGATTCTCTTTGGTAGCTAGTAAGTCTTTAAATAACACAGCGATTGCGTAATTTTTTTACAAAAAATACAGACTCAGATATCTTCCTATAAATCGTTTTTCTACTGATTACTTTCTTCATTAATACGACTTCACTAACACATGAATGAGATCCACAGATAAATCACGTAATAGTTATTCTATCATTTGAAGTATTGATTCAATCTGACCTTGCTCTAAATCGCACAACCTTGTTCCCCGACTGCTAAATGCTTAATGACGCGCATTACCTCCATAAGTAGCGGTCCTAATCAGACCGCATGTGGTTAACAAGAAGCCATATTTGCATCTATCTATACAAAAAATTACTATAGTGTATAGTGAACTAATCAAAGATTGTTGTGTAGTAAATTAATTCATTATGTTTTTGATATTTATTTTTTTGAACAACTAACGACTCGCCATTTATAGTTATACAAACCATTAAGTAGTTTCGATGAAGTAAGCGAAGAAATATACAGAGGTGGACAGCAACTTCATTTTATATTGATAAAGGAAGAGACTAGATAAGCCTAATCAAATTTTTGAATTAGTAATTTTCCAGTAGAATTTTTGAATTAGAATCTATAAGCCTCTTCCACTGTGTCTGACTGACACTGACCTGACATAGTGGTTTGTGCCACTGTTAGGCACAGATCTTTTCCTCAAAATTATATGGTATGGACTATGGAACGTCTAGCTTGTAAGGACTTCACATTTCTTTGAATATTGCTAGAAGATAGGATTCTAGAAGCCTGGACAAGTAGGTTTTTTGAATATCCTTCAGCGTTAAAACAAGTTACCATTGTTAAATATTGTAATTAAGTGAAAATCACTACGGTGTATAGATAATATAATTACCAATGTTTCGAATTAGCATATAGAATTAGAATATACGATATATATTAGCATATATTGGCGATTGGCTTATAATTGCTTTTTTATACTTATTATTTATTTTAAGAATAATTAGTTTACTTTTCTTTGTCTCATAATCTGATGAAGAGATACACCTCCTATTAGATGGCATCCCTTTAGATAAATAGTGAGAGCGTAGGAATGTGTGTGTTGGTTTATAATAGGGTAAACTATTACTTATACTTTTTATAATTGTATATGTCAAAATTGCGCGTTCTTAACATACAAAATTTGTTTCCCATTGACAGATGGTAATGAGTTAATAATACACTTTTAGGATGATTAAAATATCCACGGTAGGTTTGACAAAAAAAAACGAAGGACAAAATTGGTAAAAAAATGTTCCTTATAAATCCTAATGTTGCATGACGAAACCCAAATAATTTTACAGTGATTTAGACAAAGGTGTGATTAAAACGTGATTTTGGAGCATGACAGCGAGATTTTTCAAGGTCACGGTACAGTGAGAACGTCAAGTGGAAAATGACCATTACCATTCAACCATGACATTTTAAAGGAATTTAATTAGTTAAAATATGTATTCTTATAATGATGAAGAAGTACACGAGTTAAATATATGAACGATTTCTAATCTATATTTTTTGGTCCCTTTTTGTGATTCAAGGCAGGCTTTGCAGTTGATAATATATCAAACCTAGTATAATTAATTAATATAAAAAATAAAGTTATTTATTATCCTGGAGTACAGCGGGTTACCAAATTTCGCATATTTCTTATTCTTCGATTGAAATCGACGCGACGTCTTGACTATATAAAAAAAATCGTTAAATAAAACAATAATTAAAGTAAATTTTGATATCGACTGTACTCGGTGGAAGAATAAAATTGCACATACAAACGAGAGCCAAGCGGACCTTTTAAATTTGTATATAATTGAAGATGCAGAAATATGTCTTAAGGATCTCCAAAAAAGAATGATTGTCCGAGCCCATCCGGTGAATGAATCATTATTTTTTTATCAACTTAGCCAGTGATTAAAATTAGTCAACTCATTTGAGCGGGTCTGGGAAGTGTCTGAGCATAGAATGAAACTTTGCAATAGAATTTCTCCTGAAAGCGTTTGTCCGTAAGTGTGGAGTCAATTTTCCCCTGGCTTTCCGTCCGAGGTTAGATCAGTATGCCCCCCCACCCTGGCGTGAAAGCACCGCGGTCGTGCGCGGGCGCCAGTAAGTGTGTCACGCCGGGTCGTTGAACGCCGGCCTAGACCTACATACTGCCAATTGGGGCACAATCAGCGACAGTATAGCAAGCGCGTTGACCCCGCACGGAGAAATGCCCATCTCTCGCGTTCACACTCTTTCTCTCGACGTCGCTTAGCAACAGCTTTCCCGATGAACATGCTCGCTGCGACCATTTAGCAACGACGCACTGCACGATGCTGCGTTTCATTTGCATTAATATTGTTATTGCGATACTTCTCCTTTCCTTCTAAACGTTTAAGGGTCTACATAACAGTAACTATAGATTTAAAAGATTAAAGTTGTTCCTTCGTGAACTAATAGCCAAAGTAATATGCCAAAGCTTTTTAATCTCTATCCTTAAGCCTACTATGGTCGGCAGCGTAATTGCAGCACCTGCAGTTAAAGGCGACGGTAGCCATCTACCATCAAGTGCTTCGTCCGCCTGCCTGTCGAGCTTAACATAAAAAAATATTATGTCTGAATTCTGAAGTAATTCATAAGAAAAAATGCTGTTAAATGTCGTGTTGGATCGTCAGTTCTCTCTCTCCATGCAGCTCGCATGTGACCATCCGAACTATTCCACGGACCTGACACATGAGAAACTGTCATTAAAATATCAAATAATAAAAGAATGCTTTAGTCTTTCTGTGCGTATGTATTATTAGGAATTATCTTGTAAAATAAAATCAATGAGCTGCTTCCGTACATTGGAAAATGTTTGTTACTGGATAGGCGCGTACATGACGTGATGGCACGCGTGCTTACCAGGTAACTGTTTGTGAACAAGATTAGATTTTCACTTTCAGATAAACAAACGAATAATATTCTAGACTTTTGTGTGGTCTGAATAATTGTTTTTGTAAACATACAGTACGTTTACGAAGTTTAGTGCCCGTAAATAGAAAAATCTACACTGAGAAAGTACAACTAGGTGAAATTGATTTCTCAAAATGTAACAATAGTTACAAATAGTTCTCAAATAGTTGTAACCTTTCAGCTTTATTATGTCTAAATATGTAATGTTTCTATTCAAGATTCACTAACGCCTTTACTTTTCATTCAAAGACAACGAGACGAGTTGACAGCGAATGGAAACGCTCTTAGAAACACATGAATAAGAGCGAACGGAAAAGAAAGTAAAAATGAGTGCACCGATACAAGAACTAGGCAAACATGTGGCGAGAAACGTGCGCAAGCGAACGCAGCAGTTTCATTTAAACGGAAAAAGTGATGGAGAGAGAACTGGAAATTTTAAGCGGTTCAGATGTGAATTGTGAACTATTAAATAATAGCCAGTGAGTTCACAGTGAAAATTGAGAAGTCATTTATAGAATATATTAACAAATACATAATTTGATTTACAAAACTGAAATATAAAAAGTACAAGAAATAGTGTGGTAATGAATGAAATTGACATAAAATTAGTTGTGAATTACCGCTGATTATATACTTACAAATAAAACAGACATTTGGTTTTCGCTGAAAAGTGATCGGCTTAAATTACATTGGGGATCATAATGATACACTCTAAAGTCCACTTCAGTTGACCGGACAACATGCTTCTCTACAGTTTTTTGCTGCGTCGAAGACGCATCGTATCGTATTTTCCCTTACTTCTTCACTTTCTTTCTTTGTACACTTTCTAGGCTTCATGGTGTCTACGCTTTCTAACGTAACGCTGGTGCAAGTTTTTTTGTCGCCAACCATTCGCAATGAAATCGAGTTGGTTTGTCGATTGAAGCTTAATTAATTTTTTCTTTCTTGAATCACACTGCATAACTATTTTAACTTCAACTTTCAAGCTCCAAAGTTCGCGCCTGTTAAGGTACAAATTTTTAAATTTTCTGATGGTGTGAAGTCTCATTTTAAGTAGATTTTGTGCTTTTTCATGATATTAGAATATTCTTAATTTAATTACAGAAGATTCGTGTGTTTGTCTGGTGTTTATTACTGTTGATAAATGTTTTAAGTTAAGGCATCTAAAGCTTGAACTTAACACCAGGCTTAGGAATACCATGGCTGCGCCTGATAAAATTGTATTGTGTTTTGATGGGAAATAAGAATAAATTTTTGGTGCCTGTTCCTCGGGCTGGGTGTGAACTGCGAGAGCTCACATGAGTTGCCATACCCGCTTCAGACCTTTGAAATCTTTTTAATGTTAAAAGAAACTAAACCACAGATCTATAATCAAAAGCTCCTTGTGGGTTCAACCTTGAATTGTATGAAAATATACGAAAAAGCTATATGGTCACAAAGTTATGCCAAATGTAGTATCAGACATAAACAACAACTCTCGGTCTGTTGTTCGCTTTGTAACGTATTTAGGTCATCGTCTCTGCGAAGGTTTGCTCTGGAAATCTGCATAGACGGATGTTAGTGCTGTTAGACGTAAAGTTTCTCTGTCGGAGAAACTTTCGGAGTGAGCGAAGTGTGTCGGGCCGCGGGCACGGCGAAGGTGGTCGCGGCTTGCACCCACGGAAATAGGTCTGTGACAATAAACTATAAACTCTGTCTATGTAGGCCATCAGAGAGCAACTGGATCGTTGCACGCGCTCGCCGCAGACTATGCAAATCGTTGGAAACTTCACTAAGCGATCGAAGCTTAGTAAGGTTGTGGGAATTTCCTGAGGAAAATTCTTATCATTTCTGCATTTAATATGGTGATCTTAGAATTAATATTAGAAATTTATGAATGTGAAAGTAATTCTGTTACGTTTTTGTTACTGATATTTATGGGAATTTTATTTTTGGAAGTGGGCGAAGCCGATGGCAAATATGGTAACATTTACTAATACAGTTAAAGTCGGTATGTGATGAAGCCGTCAACATTTTTTTAGTATATTTTCATGACAATTAAACATCGATGCCATTAAATTAATAATGGCTGGGCACGCTGTGTTATATATTGGCCCTTCAGCATTTGTGATGTTATGTTTCGATGCGTACGTAAGGTTCACCAGAGCCCATTTCCTTAACCCCACCTATTTCCTGTCAAAATCAGTCAATCAAATGAAGTCTTATTACTCAGCAGCGTATCCTTGGCAATACTTATTTGCCCAGGCTCTAGGCCACGGTAGGCATCTATCCAGTTACTTAATTAAAAACTAACGCTGGCTTTAGGAAAAAATGTCTTTTAGTCAGTTGCAACCATTTGAATAGGTGTAAATAAAATATAATCCAAAAAATATGTCTATTTTGCTGTGCACAAACCCGTATAAAAAATCATACTCATTACTTTCGGTAACTATAATTATGTCTGTATTTACGTCGTGTAAATGTATAATAGCAGTAATGGAATTCTATTAGTAGCATTTGTTTGGCGAATAAATTGAACCACAACCCGCGCAACACGCGAGCGATAGCGGGCGCATACGGCCACTGCTGCGTTAACCTACTTGGCGAGCGTTGATCTCTTTGTTTGTAAACATGGCGTCGCTCGCCGTCACATTCGGCTATTCCACAGAGTAAAACTACTCACATTAGGCAGTGTGCACTTGGTATGCATAGTACAGTTCTATTTTCTATTTCATACTTTTTAATTTAGTATAGTATAATATTTTATTTCTTTTGGACGGCGCGCATTGACGGTACCTTCATGGTTGGAGGCAAGCATCAAGTAATGCAACATATTTTTTCAAGTATCTAAGTAATTTAGTTTTTTTCAAGTAATAGATACTTTTGTGCCTTCATTTATTTACTTAGTAAAACGCTGTGTGTTGTCAAATGGTTAAAATACAAACAGTACCAGTACACTTTGAAATCCAAATGAAAAGTTGTATTTTTCAATCCGACAGTGTTCAACGTCAAGAATCAATATTCGATAACGGCGCAACCTAGTGATACCAATTTTGATAAATAATGTTCGTGAGTAATATGGTGAAAGTAAAAGGATCTTGCTAACATTTAATATATATTTTTTTATAACCACTAATTCTATACTTCTAAAGAAGTATAAAATATCAAATTTACACTTAAACAGATAGTGTATGATTAAAAATATGATAGAATACATACGTTTAATTTCTTCTACAGATGTAACGGATACCGGATATCCGGCGAGCTTTAAGACCGGATGACCGGACGGCCTGATTGACCCGTTGCAAATTACGAAATGTTCAGCACCTTGCAGCAGTATTTATAGTAAGACTCTTTTCAGAACCCGATCTCGTAGGTAGGTATACGAAAACCAGCGAAATCGTTTTCTACTGACAAAAGCGTCGATTTAGTCTTCATACATCACAATTTACCACAAATTAATTTTGATTGTATTTTGAAGTATTGATTGATTTAATAAATCAATAGTATAAGAGGTAAATGTCCTCTTTGTTCATGATATATAATTTAAATTTGGTTTGTTAGATTGTGATGATTTTTATTTAAATGTTAGCGTCTGCTATTTATGTCGACTGAAGTTGATTGTTTACGCGGAAAGTATAGTAAAAAGTGCTCTGTGACGTTGCAAAAAAAGGTGCTCATATGAATGATCAGATTCCTTCGGTGGCATGATATTGTAGAGGTATCAGACAGTTGAACGAATGCGTTCGCGAAGACAGGTCGTTATCATATGTCCGCACATCTTATAGTTGGAATTGTAGTTCTGATATATCGGTCGGACGATAAAAGTATTGGGAGTAAACATAAAGTAGTTTAATTAATGTACCTGAAGAAGAGGGTGCTAATACATATTTTAATAAAAGTTATTGAAGTAAAAACTTTTTTAGGCACGTTGGGCATTTTTTGAGATGGAAAAAACCATTCAACTCACGACCTGTAACCGTAATGTAACCGTGTAACCGACACCTCTGTATATTTTCAGATATTGTGCCATCTACACAATACCACTGAAACTAGAATATGTTACGTAATAATACATCCTTGCGAAAGTTAATTTAAATAAAATAATACATCAGTGCGAACAGAGATGGCGCTGACAGTTTAAAATTTTTGACAGAACAATTTTCGAGATGGGAAAAAACCATTGAACTCGCGCGACCTGTAACCTTGTAACCGACACCTCTGTATACAAGGATCTCTGTATGCTAAGGAAGTGGGTATCCCGTAAACTGCTTAATGCTGCAGCATCAGATCAAGATCAATACCACTGAAGTAATAGTATACCAAATTTCTCTTCGTCAACGAAATGGGCTGATGATCTTCAAATGCCTGAACAGATCTTCATAAACTATAGCTAAAAATCATCTCGATCACGTCAGCTTTCCAATAAAAAAATGGATCAAAATAAGTCCAACCGTTTTGCAGCTACGATTCCATTGACAGTCACATAGATACACCCATACACAGATACACACGTCAAACTTCTGAACGTTTTTGCGTTTGGGGTCAAAACGGCGACACTTAATATAAGTACGGCTCAGAACTGTCAATGTCAATGAAGTTGACTGTGATTACAAAGTGAAGGGCGGAAGAACCATTCGTCATCATCATGTCTCATATAGTTGACTATTGTACTGATGCTATCCATGGTAGTGACATAGAGTATGTTTTAAGTAGAACGCAAGACTGCAATAACGCATAGATAGCATTTTTGAATTTTTTGAAATAATGAATGCTTGCTCTAACAATGAGCTTAAACATTTGATGAAACCACCTTTTATCATTATCATCACCATTTTAGGAGGTCCACTGCAGGACTCCCTCCCTCCCTCATAATTTTGCAATACACAATTCAGAAATAGTCTGAATCCAGCTTCGACCTGCGGTCCTTATAAGGTAGTTTGTCCATCTAAAATCACGCCCGCGACTGTCCACTTGGAATATTTAGCCTAATGTTATATTAGGGGTTAAAGTATGAAATTGCCGATTTGTACTGAAAAATAAAAATTCGTTTTTTTTTTTTTAATTTAACATATTTATTTAATCAAAATAATTACCATTATTATCTATACATTGCTGCCATCTAATAGGAAGCTCATTTATGCCTTTGCGATAGAACTCTGGTGATCTAGATTCGACAAACTGTGTGAAAGCATTTTGCACTGCCTCCTGAGAAGAAAACTTTTTATCACGCAGAAAATTGTCCAAATCACGAAAAAAATGGTAGTCCGTTGGAGCAAGGTCTGGCGAATACGGAGGGTGACGAATGGTTTCTAATTGCAGTTCCTGTAGAGTCTGCAGATCAGTCAAATCATGAGGCACCCATTTTTCATATATTTTTATTTTATTGATTTGACGCAAATGAGTCAATATTGTTGGTAAGGTAACGTTAAACCATGCCGCTAATTCCTGGGTAGTTTGGCTCGGATCGGCTTCCACCATCTCTTTCAAATCATTGTTATTCACCTGTGTGGGCGGTCTTCCACGTGGTTCGTTCTTCAAATCGAAGTTTCCATCACGAAAGCGTTTAAACCAAAATCGCACAGTGCGTTCATTAGCAGTCCCCTCTCCAAACGCAACATTAATATTGCGAGCTGTTTCTGCCGCGTTACTTCCGCGTCGGAACTCGTATTCAAAAATCACACGAATTTTCGAAGTATCCATCTTTATTGTCTAAGCTGAATAAAAAAAACAACTGAAAGTTGATAATCGAATGTTGCACATTTTTTAAAAGAAGAACTACATAGGTACCGTATGAAAAAAGTTTCACTCAAAAATCTCAAGCCATGAAGGTTCTATGTCAATTCGAAGTACCTATTACAATAAAACGGCAATTTCATACTTTAACCCCTATTATTATTAGTAAGTGAAGTTTAGATTATTTGTAATTGTGAAATATTTCACAATTACAAAGTTCTTTAATAAATACATACAATGTAATTGCAGCATTACAATGTATAGCGGTAAAAGAGCCTATGTGTATCCTATTTGTTATTTGATCCCTATTGATATTTATGTATCAAAAAAGAATTTTCCTCATTCCTCGCAAATTTTATATTTATAGTTGCGGCGCAAAAAGTTTCACGGTGGACACGTGACTAGCGTGATATGGGATTATTTTATGGAAAACTTAAGGAAAAATTATCGAAAAATAGAATTACGTTAGTATGCATACACACTGCTGTTCAAATACCAGTTATGTATCATTGTTTTGTCATCACAGTATAGTACAACGTACAAGTACAGTGCACAAGATTTGACCTTAATATGTGATCGAATATTTATTCACTTGACGACATCGCTCATGACTTGTGCACATTAAACGAGCCAACGATTGCTTATGGGTGTATAATAAATTATTGTATTTTATTGTAACTAACATACAAACGATATATTTATTCTCGGACACAAATAAGTAGCTACATATTACGCGGCCGTCGAACGGTCTCGGCCCTCGCGCTTGACTTTATTACGTAAAGAAACTGCGTCTAAAGCTCTCGTTAACCCCTTCACATAAGCGGTCGTTGAACCGGTACTAGTATCGTGTTAATTCTTTAAAGAATGCAAGGACAACTGTGATGGCGCCTCGCCCATGTCCACTCATATGTCCGCCGCACCGCGCTACGAAGCGCGCCGTTCGCTGCTGCGGACCGATACCGAGCAGACCCAAGGCGTTCTTCAAAATGCAAATTGATATGACCTCTTTCTTGTTCTTTCCTTTTCAATAACCCCCGACGCCCGACACAAAAACGGATGTTATAAGTTTGACTGAGGAATCGTACCTCCCAAACAGATGGATCGATTTTGATCCGTTTTTTTTTCGTTTGAAAGCTGACGTGATCGGGATGGTTTTTAGCTATAATTTATGAAGATCTAACTAGGATTTAAAATACAATCAGCCCATTTCCTAGTTGGCGAAGGCTCCATGGAATACTAACCCCTGGGGTTAATATGCTATGTAAATTTTTAAATTGATCTTACGATACGCTTCGACTCTGTACTAGTATGCATTGACCCTTATTTCTTCTAAACTACCTACATAAAGGATTTTGATACTGTTTACACTAATGGAAAGTGTGATAAACGAGGAAGGTTTGTGTAAGTATAATTTGCAGAAAAAAAATGCATCCGTGCGAAGCCCAGCCCAGGTTTAACCTGGATGATGCATGCTGAATGACAATCCCTTAATCACCGAAACACAACAGCAGTGGTCTTCTACAGTTGTCTTCAATTCTTCTCCTTAGAGAAGACTTTAGTAATAAAACAAATGCTTGTGGCTCTATGATTCGTCTAATTTTGTTTGAACTGTATGCATGAAACCCACATCAGTTGCGTTATCTGTTTGCATCCCGAACAAATATTTCGAAACAACCTTTTAGACGGTACAAAGTCATAAAGAAAACTAGCAAACATTAAACACTAAATCTGAATGTGTTCACAAAACAATTATTGCAATACGGTCGCGCTTAATATGTTTTTAATAATAACTATAAGTATTAATTAGGTTACTGCCCTCTTTGTTTGACTGATGCCAAAGTCCTAGAAGGTTAATAGCATCAAAGTGATATTATCTAAATCAATGACCGATCTTGACCGGTATAAAATGTGTTGTATATGTTCTGTCGAGAATGTTAATTTATCCGAGCATCTACGAGTATGTTTATCTAATGTCAGCTATAGCTAAGCTATAGGTATTTATTATTTTACATGATACTAGACTTTTATCGAGGCTTAAATCTAGTATAGTCTAAGTCCAATATTTAACCAAAGTCGTGACAATGTAATGAGTATAGATATTAGTAGTTACAGTGCACACTGCGTTACTCAATCATAAATTGGGTGGCCTGCTTTCGACAGTAATAAATCCTGACAATCCTGTACAGAAGACAGCATGTGAACCTGTAAGGTACCGCTTTGAAATAATAGCATGTGTGCGCTGTTCTTACTCACCAAAGTTGACCGTAAGGAATGCTTAGTCTTTCCTTATTAGTATTACCTTTTAATCACTTATAGTAGGTAACTGTGGTGTTTATTGTGTTATAAGTAGACGGTAGCCACTTAACACCAGTCAGCGTCAGCGTCACGTCAGCGGACCATCAGCGTGTCTAACGACCTTCACATAAAAAATACTTATAAACCTTAGTCTTAAATATTGGTAGGTATCATATCGTAGTGGCTATTTTTGGTCTACTAGAGTACCAGTATCACTTCGTCCATCACTGAAATATTGTGATCGCCACGTAAACTAAAGCTCTCTACCCATACCTACCACATTGGTTAAAAATTAAAAAACTTTTTTTTAAACTAGCTGCAGTATTAATAAAATTTTATATGAAATCAATCTTGTTTTCCGCGGTGTCACTGGAAAGAAGCATGTGATCAGAGTGTTTTCAGTAAGTAACTATGATATTAATGCTATTTTCAGTGTCCATTCTTATCCATTAAACCGTATAAATTAAAAAATATAAATATTGTGTGTAGTATTAAAAAATTACTGCTCATGATAAATATGTATTTTCGTAAAATATAATTTTTAGGTTGAATTTCGCATAAAGCTTTTTCAACTTCCCTTTTTAAGAGGAAAATGCTGAAAACATGAAAAATAGGATAAACAATAACGGAGAGATATAGACAAACCATGATTGAAACGCAATGATCCGAAACAGCACTCTCTTGGACAGCGATATTGTGGAAAGATTAGGAAATTTGATAGTACAATTAGTATATTTAGAACAATTTAGGCAGCTCACGCTCATATTGCAAGAAAATAGTCGTGCTTATTCTGTCTTGACATACAAGTGAAACGACTATCTCACTGGAAAAAAAATACTTGAATTGCCATTAGTGAAAGAACTTTCGGAATAGATGTTTCACATTACCCTTACACGTTAACAATCAAATATCGTACTTTATACTTATTTCAGTATAGTTAAGTACATATAAAAAAAGTATGGTAAGATCAATATGCATATAAGTATTAGCAGTAATCCACTCGACAATTGTGCAACAGTTGCAGGGGCTAAGGGTAAAAGCCTTGAGTGCGCGCACTAAAAATAAAAGAAGGAAGACGTCGTTATTCAAGCATTCTAGACTACGCTTGCATTGCGGGTGTAAAGGATCAAAAAGGATAAAAGAATGTAACCCGTTCAGTGGCCCGGGATGGAGTGGACGACCGGAGTTGTCGGCCGCTGACTTTTGTCCATTTCAATGCACGATCCAAAAAGAAAACAGATGCGTCTCGATTGAGATCTGTCTCGACTGGCGCATTCATCGGCACAAGGACCTCTCACCCTTGCCACGAGATTCAATACACAAGTATATCTCCCACTTCAATTTTTATATAGGAAAAATTTAACATTAATTAAGAATATTTATTTACTTATTTTTCAAAAGGTACACCAACAGCACAAACAAAAAACTTACAATAGGTATAGGTAACCCAAGGCAATTTTAAGGCATACAGAGATAAACTACAAACTAGAAATTGAGATGAACGATAACATACGCATGTATGAATATGGTAATTATATCAAACGAACGACCAGACTTATCTGTATAGATACAATTTAGCGTGCCTGCCATTGCAAGGTACAAGGAAAACTTGCATATTTAAATACAAGGTTATATGAGTGTAAAAAATGTTAAACTGGAGATAATTAATAAGTAGGAAATAGCTTCACCACAAGATAAAATCCCACTTTGTCCGCAATATACGTATTTCGACTTCTAGCTGGTCCTGGTCGAGCCAATAAAGATTAAATGTCGTTTTAAGTATTACGCGGCAAGCCGCGCGGGCGTCTACCTCAAAGCAACCTTGCATTGTGTCAGTAACACTAGCCGCGGGATAACTGTACGATGCTTGAATGAGAATAGCAAAAACACATCCCTGCAGCCATGCTATTAGGTATATATCCTTATCTTGCCATTTTAATAGGGAATCATCATTTTAACTGTAAACCGCCAATTGTGATGACGGATAGTCAGATAATCAGGTAGGATGTGATGTCGATCAGGGTCAATCGAGAAGTCACAGTGGCGTCGTCGATTATGCAGTGATGCTTACCTTTTAAAAGTTCTCATGTAATGCAGACTTAGAATTAAAAGGAGTAGGGTGTTTGGATATAAGTGTAGAAGGCAATAAGAAATTAAATAAATCGGTAATTTTTTGGTCACTGGCAAAAGGCATAAGGATTCCTTTGCAATTTAACCAAGAAATAATAGTCAATGCTTAGAATTGAGAATAAAATGTCACAGAAAATTTCCCTCGCTAACTTCCTCTTTCCTTCTGAATACTCACTGGAGGATATTATATACTCTATCTATTGTAAGGTATATGACTTTTTCCCATATTATCGGCCAAGACTTAAGAAAAAAACGAGTGAAATTTTTCCCTAACCTTATAATAAGCTAGTTAGCGTGTTTTTATTAGCGTGTATATTAAGTATTTATCAAATATATAGCAACCCTGCTGGACATAAATCTCTGCTCTAAGCCAGCATATGTTGTGCAGTCGACTAGCATAACATATTGCAGTTAAGGCCCGGTCAGTTCACGGCCCGCGTCGCTGGAAAACTAAATGAACGCGCGTATCGAATTGCAACGCTTGCCGCTCCGTCAATATGGTCGATTATTGTATAGCTCTTCGTCAGGTTTACGAACGAAAATATTACTACTATTTAGAACATTTTAATTAATTGATTGAATTCTGGATATTTTTTTAAAAATCTAACCGGTTTTTGTGTTAGAACCATTAAAAGACTATCCTTTTTGTAAAAAAAATCATATCACTGTCGTTGAAAATTACGAAATGGTCAACATGGAAGTTAATTTTTTATGGTGATGTTTAGATTTTTTTTACAGAGTTACCAAGCCATTTTTCAATATTCGTTTCGGTTATTGTGTTTCTTTTTTTCTTTTTCAACCTATATTAATTTTTGTGTAGTACAATTCTGTATCATTTCATCAAACTTGAAGTTCAAACATCAATCTTTTCGTCACATTTCATGAATCCGCCTGGCCTTAACTAGGGATTGCTCTTCAAAGATTGCTAATTTTCTCAGGTATGCAGGTTTTCTTCACCACTACACCTTATGTCTTCATCCTTTTTTAACTCACATATATCTAATTCACGCTGGCTCAACCAGACTCTGAACCTGCATCTGCTGCTTCAGCAGATAAATGATTGTTTCATTGGAATATCACTACACTCAAGCTTATACGAGAAGTTAACAGAAGTTATATTAACGAGTTAAATTAACGCAGAAGGTTTAAAATAGTGCGTAAAAAATTCAATCATGATAATGAATAGACGTAATACATTTATCATTGTTTAGTGAAAAGCAATCAAGTGTAGATCAAGGTAAAGTATCAACTCCGTTGACACTACATTTAATTATCTCCGATTCATATTATTAGTTGCACGCTCTATTAAACATTTTAAACACTGTTGCGTTTATTAATTATATTATGCGCATATTGCTGACGGTAAATGTGTATAACATTCATAATGTTTAAGATAAGATGGCTTACAACTTAGGCTTATGATTTAGAATAAGAAGGCAATTTCTTTTTCGTCTTCTTGTGGTGCCTCTCCAAATGATAAAAGTTGGCAACTCACCAGCCAGTTGTCAAGAAATCCTTTTCCTTGTTTTTCCATTTCCTTCAGTGACATCAGTGACTGGAAATATTGTTTCTGATGGTCACTTTTTATTTTAGTATTCTAATCAAGAAAAGTATGTTAAAATAATTTCAACTTAATAGCCAATATTATGGCACGTTTTTTCTTACAAAATAGATAAAAATTTCTTATCTAATCTATCCATTCTTAAGAAATCCGAATGAACGTGTGTAATCTTAATTGTGAAAATTACAATTAAACTTAGCTTAAAAGAACGTAATATATTTCAAATCGGTAAATTTAATTTATTATTGAATCTATCGGTGATTTTATTTATTTATTTAACTTAGGTAAAAATACTTCACTAAATATTACTGGAAAAGTAATAGATGTATTTTAACAGGCATGTAGGTAAACTTTAATCAACAATTAAACTTATCTTTTATGACCGAAACAAAACTGAAAGTAACAATGTATAACGGCTGTTAATTGTTTTAGTTAACAAGGAGCAAGAATTTACTGATTTATTTTATTAATTAATTCTTTTCTCTTTTGCACAAAGGTACATTTTATGTACTTACATAAAATACTTAATTTGAGTGCTTTTGAGTAAGTACCTGAGTTAATGGCTTTTATAAACTAATCGGCTAAGAAATAAAAAGGGGTCTTCAGTTTTAAGACTCAATGATATTATATCTAAAAATGATGAGGTTGAACCTGGTCATCGTAGATCATTCTAGTTTTTTCACAATTTTCTATCCATTTATTGATTAGAAATAATAATCACTTCTTGCTCTAAGAGGTAAATCTTTGAACTTGAGTGCTACTAAGTTATCTTCAGACATTTATGTAATATTATGTTATTCATCTGTCTGGCCAGTCATTTGCGGGATAGCCGTAGTCCATAACTTCTCACAGAAATAAAAGACGTTGTTACGTAATAATCAATGTAATTATACTTAAACGATTGTAAAAGCCAAAGATACTCCAAGGTGCTAGAATACTGAAGGCACTGAAGATACGCCGAGGTCTACATAGTTATATTTAATTTACCAGAAGCTTATTTCAGTGATTTGAGCGATTAAAATGTGCCGTTTACAGCAAAACCACAAAAAACAATCAATACTTGTTAGATAAGTATATAAACTTTTAATGTTTAACGACAATA
The DNA here is from genome assembly GCA_936446665.2 of Synanthedon andrenaeformis. Taxonomy (NCBI): domain Eukaryota; kingdom Metazoa; phylum Arthropoda; class Insecta; order Lepidoptera; family Sesiidae; genus Synanthedon; species Synanthedon andrenaeformis. Next base: position 5,772,176 of record OW387780.2, on the reverse strand, counting down.
TATCAAAAGTCGGTTCAAGTTTACTAATGGCTGAAACAATTAGCGTAGGAGTGAATTGTTTCAGTAGATCAATTAGTGCACATGAACTAGGCGTTTATGATTGGTCCGATAACAACGGGTCGGACGATGACCGGCCTTCACACGTCTTGGCCGCCTGCACTCGCGACTGTTCGCGACCTCGCCCGTCCATCTAGTAAACATTTAAACTTTAACTTTAAGCACCATTAAATAAGTTCTTTAAAAGAATATAAATATAAAGAATTACCTATTTCATTATGTTTGTATAAAGAGGCCACGGCGCGGCGTCTCACCTATGAGCATGAGCACATGCGGGAGGAATACCAGTGCGCATTTGACATTGACAGGGTTAAAGATAAAGGCAAGATGGGGATAGGGGAATAGGTTCCTTCAACTCTTACGCAATGAAACACAATAGCACAAGTGCTGTTATGTCACGTCGTTATTCTGTGAGGGTGTGGTAACTGCCCAGTCCATAACTGCGGGACGGAGTATTTTATATAGGTATGCTACCAAAATAAACATGATGAGATCTGAGGCAAAAATAAACGCAAACATAAACGTTGCACGTTTTTCGTGATTTGAGTATTAAAACTTTTTTATTGCTAAAATATAGAAAATCTATATAAATAAAATCGTAAACAAGCCGTGTCTGTACATTAAATATATAAAAAAAACCGAGTTAAAAAAATAGTTTTCTGTCTGCGCACGCTTATCTCAGAAACGCCTGAACGGATTTGGAAGAAATTTGGAACACAGATAGTTTATTACATGGATTAACATATAGGATACTTGTTACCTGGAAAAATATTATGTTCCTGTGGGATTTTCAAAATAAAAAAAAATTTACAGCGCGTACGAAGTCGCGGGCGTGAAATAATAAAACAGTATTTAATTGTGACGAAATCACAATTAAATTTTTATATTATTTTATAACTGTGACGTATACCTTTTTTATACAACTGTAACGTAATCGTGTAAAGACGTGTTCATGATAAGATAAACTTTATCATGAATTAGTTGAGGTATCCTGGTACTATTATAGTATATTTTTAACTTGTTTAAATTAATGCCGCTTATGTTCTTTAAAATTTAAAACTAAGATTTTATAAGAGCATCAGCTTTTTCTTCGTGCGGTGCCTCTCCAACAAGTGAAGGTTGATGATCAGCCTGGAAAAGTCCTCTCTGTTGGAACAAGTCAAACGCATTACCTATCCCTGTCCACGCCCTAACCTAGAGCCACGACTGCTTTCCTCGGCAAACTTTTCGCCAACTATAAAAACTATATAAACATTTAATTTTTTTCCTACAACTGTGAACAAAATTTTAAAAAATATACTCACTAAACATTTTATACAGCGGTTTAAGTCCCGTTAACTTCGACCGGCTTATAAGCAAGCACCTATTCAAATTATACCTGGACTCCACACTGGGATATCATATAAATTTTAAAGTTGGAATTTAAAAAACAAATGACTGCTATCCAATTGAAATTCGAAATCATTTTTTGCTGAAGAGACACGAAAGAAACAGTCGACACTCGGCCAGCCGCGTGACGAGTGGTGTTTGTTTTGGCCTACGTGGCGCTTCATCTATCAATAAAATATAGGTAAGTCTTATAAAGCAGTTATCTAGATTGTCTGAATTATTTCTATTTATTTAAGTTTGGTGAGTGTTTTTATTGCTTTAATTTGACAGTGTTCATTGCTTTTAATAAACATTTAGTTTGTTTAGTATCGAAATAATTTGACATTACGACGAAGAGCAAATGAAATGCATGTTTTATTAATTTTATTATCTTTGTTCATGAACTGATACAAATGTTTAATTAAAATAATTTATACCATAAAAGGATCCGCTGGGAAGGTAGCAGTTTCTAGAATGGTTTAGTTATTTGACGTTTAAAAGAGGTCTTATTACAATACATGAATGTGTTCTGTGTACGCGTCACGTGTGCTCGGTTGAGCAGCGGCGAGCGAGTATCATGTCGCTTAAATATTTCTCGGTAGCATATTTTCTCAGTTCAAATATGTCTCACTACGGCATGCATGACGTAGTGAATGACGAGTATTTATAACATAACAATAATCTTTTCAAAGAATTTAATTTGAGGCGCTTCTTGTAGTCGGTTGGAACAGAAGTTTTTAAATAAACGATTTTGTTTATTTTGTATTTTGTACGATTTTGATATAGAAAATGTTCATAATCAAATATTTTTTTAATATTTAAAATATTAAAAAAAATATTTTTTTTATAAAATATCAACGAGATAAAAAGACATAACATTGTCTTGAGATATATCTTGAGATTAAAAGAATTGAAAAGGCTAAATATCAAACCTACAAAAGTTGCTTTATAAAATATATTATTTAAATTGCTAGGAAAATATCTGTATAGGCTGTGAATGGCACATTCACAGCCTAATACAGAATTGATTTCCTGGTTACTTATAATAATTTTATTGGATTTTTTTTACCGGGTACGAGAATCACTGAATTTTTCAATATTATTGACATGTGTTTGACAGTTCAACAATTTTGGATAAGAGTTCAATAGTTTAGATTTAATTAAACTACATGCAAAAAATTCAGATTTTTGAGATGTCATAGTTTATATTTTATAAATAATAAAAAAAATGCAATATAACGCCCTAACATATTTATTGCTAATACATTTTTGCCAAGCGTTAGTTTTCTTAATTTTAGATGGTCCCTCGAGAACAGTAGGTAGGTCCTTTTTTGTGGACAAATTTCATGATGATAGGTTTAGTAGTTAAGGCGTGAAGAGGTAACAGACAGACAAACAGAGTTACTTTTACATTTATAATATGAGTATGGAGTAGTTATGGATTGAGTAGGTAGGTACTAGGTACGTTAAAATGAGAACTACGACTATATCGAAAGAAAAATCTATACTATACCAAAACCTTGATAAATGTTCTGTTATATCTTATACCCGGAGACATAACCCTCTTATTTTTGATTATAAAATTAATATATATATATATATATAATATATGAAACTAAATTGACGATTTTTAGATTTTTTTTGATAACCCAAGCGGTTGACATCCCTACCACAGGGACAAGTGTACCACGGGGATACATACCTCTGTACCTAGTCGAAGCCCGATCGTGGGACGGAGAGTGTTATTGTCGGGAAAAGTTCCCAAGTTAGGTGAAGGCACGGCGTGGAGCCAGAACCCTGACTCTCAGCTTTTTAGCGCCCTTATTTTTGTAATATGAATACAATTAAGATTCAATTTTATTGTTTTTTCGCAGAACATGGATTTTCTGCTTGTATGGTTGTTTTCATTCGTATTTGGCTATTGGGTATTCAAGAAAATAAAAGAATGGAAAGACTTGCCGCCGGGACCGTGGGGTTTGCCTGTTCTTGGTTACTTACCCTTTATGAATCCATGCCACCCCCATTTGACATTGACAGCGCTGTCCAAGAAATATGGACCCATTTACGGAATCGGAATGGGCAATGTATACACTGTTGTTCTGTCAGACCACAAACTTATTAGAGAGGCGTTTGCAAAAGACGTCTTTGCTGGACGAGCACCACTATACTTAACCCATGGAATAATGCACGGCAATGGTAAGTGAAAAGTACCTACTCGTTTCGTTCTGTACTTGGCTGTGTGATTTTAAATATGTTATCTTCACGTTTGGAATTTGAAGACAATCCTGTTTTATTTTGCGTTTTTTTATATTATTTTAATTAAGTACGTGTTTAATGTATATACAGGTGTCCTAAAAACCTTAAACAAAATTAAAACTGGTTAGCTCTATTCACGCTCTATCGCATGTAAAAAAATAGTTGGATGGCTTGGAAAAATAAAAAAACAATATTCCTTTTTTGTGGAAACTGAATGTAAATAAGTAATGTAGGGTGTCGATTTTCCAAAAAACATATAAAAAGATGGAAAAATCTCCCAATCCGTGAGATTTTAATTCAGACTATTTTTTGATATGCGAAAGAACGCGAATAGTTTAGTTTTAGTAAGTTCTAGAGGACACCTGTATGTGTATAAAGATCGGAAGATAGATAAACGATTAGCATGATGATAGATGGCTTACTGCCACAAGAGCCGACCTTCATAGAATAAAAGATAAGGAATAAAAAAAAAAGGTAAATGGGGCCTGACATTCTATACTCAATAGAACATATACAGTCTATACTCAATATACACAATAGAACACATACTATTGATATGATCAAATTGATAATATAATTATTGAACTTTTTACAGATGACGATTTTTTCTGGAACTTATTAGGAACACTTTTCTTTATGTTAACCTTTTCTTTTTGACGGGTTAGAATCTCGGTAGAGCTGGGCTTACATTGGAAATGAACTTTTCAAATTTGGTACCCGTCTGGGTGTTGTAGTAATAGCAAGACACATTCAAGCGATTCGCACTCATATATTGGACAGTTCCCTTACAGGAGACCACCGTGAAATATCAGCATGTGTATTATTCTGTTTAAGGGATGCCAGAGCCAATAAGAAAAGAAGAACTTCTAAAATTTTATTTTTATTTTGTAGGTATAATTTGTGCCGAAGGAGCCCTGTGGAAGGATCAAAGAAAGTTGGTACAATCGTGGCTTAAGAGTTTTGGAATGAGTAAACACAGCGTCTCTCGTGATAAATTAGAGAAGCGTATTGCCACTTGTACTTATGAATTAATTAAGGTGTGTGTTAAAATTCTTCTATATTTTATTATTTACTTAAACGTCTGCAGTTAGACATAGACCTTCCCCAAGTATCGTTATAACATTGTTCTCAAAGTTTTCTGTACCAGAAAATGTCTAGACTGTATTCTCTAAATCTGACGCAACTCGCTAAAGCGTAACCAGACGGATAGTTTATGGCTGTGAAATACAGCCTGCCCTTTCAAGAGAAAAGCTAGTATAAAAGAATAATACAAATTTTGCATCGTATTCTGGCAAATACCCAGTAATGAAGTCAGTGGAGAGGGTATAAATTATATGTAGTAGGTACATAAATTTTATGTTTTAGAATTTAGGTATTCGAAGTATTTTTCTTCCCGTGCTTTCGTCTGAGTAGGTATATACTGAGTATATACTACATGCATACATTTGGTAACTAGACGAATTAAAATTACATAAGACCACCTTAAAGAACAGCAGCACATGTGCTGTTAAGGAATGTAAGAAAGCCGAATCCTTTTATTACATTTATAACCAATACCTTTTACAATTATTATCGACGTCTTCATCGTGTTGAGGTTTATACAGGACCATAGGCAACAACTGAACTGTTAGGCTGAACTGATAGACTGTCAGTCACGTTTTCACATATAATAAAGAAGTTATACTTAAATATGTTGTACGTTTTTTGCTCTAAGGTTTTCATTCACTGAACGACCGGTTTTTAAAGACAACTTGAGGAACTTGTAAGCAAAAAAGTGTTAAATTGTAAAGGTGCCCGTGGCCTTTACAAAATTAAACGAGCGGACAAGACCTCATTTGAAGCTTGAAGCGTTTCTTGAAAGTGACCTTTGAGTGTCACTGACAATTTAATGTTGTGAAGTACTACAGACCGAACAAAACACGATGGCTTATCCTTGTTTTTTTCCGCTGTTTTGCCAGCTAGGGGTAAATATTATTAATTTTATATCCAGAATATAGACTCGTCTCTAGATTCTCCATTGGATTTACTTGATATGATGAACGACTGTGAAGCTAATGCAGTGAACGAAATCGTATTTGGATTCAAGTTTCCTGCGAACGATAAGACTTGGTGTTGGTTTCGGAAAATACAGAAAGAGGGTTCTGAAGAAATGGGAATAGCAGGCGCTGTAAATTTTTTACCCTTTTTAAGGTAATATTTCAACTTTTTGGGTTTTTAGATATTTTAACACCTTTATATCTAGTGATAGTTAAGCTGGTTCAGTTGTGGCTACCGTCGCCTTGTCTGTAGATTATCATCTATATTTATCTTTTAGACTTAAATAGACTCCAGCATCCCGTAATCATAATCTTCAATACAACAGCGCACGTTTTGTGTATTGCACTAGTTAGTGTGTGGTACTGCCACCAAATTGGCTCCCTGGTTTACATCTACTCATTATAGTATGTGCGACATTACTAAAACAAAATTCTTATTGTTTTATAGATTCTTTTCACCGTCTACACATCTTATATATTATGCACAATATAGTATGTCCGACATAACTAAAATCGAATTATTATTAAAATCAATTGTTTTTAGATTCTTACACCGTTTGTCTACACATCTTACATACGTATTATGCACAGTATAGAATGTCCCAGATAATTGAAACCAAATTCTTATTAAAATCAATTATTTTTTAGATTCTTTTCATCGTCTACACGAAAAGCAATGGAAGTAATAACTCGTGGTCAAGCACAAACTCATAGATTATACGCAAGCATTGTGGCCAGACGTCGCAAAATGCTAGGATTAGAAAGGCCAAGCGGGGCTGAATACCCTTTACACGTGAACATTTTTAACGATCACCCTGAAGGTCACATCAAGTGTATCACGTACAGTAAAGTCGCGTCCAATACTAAGGAGCATTACTTTGATCCACAAATATTAATTCCCACTGAGGAAGACTGCATATTAGACAGCTTTTTATTGGAACAGAAGAAGAGATTTGACAATGACGATGATTCAAAATGTTACATGAGTGATGAGCAATTGCTATATCTTATGGCAGACATGTTCGGAGCCGGCCTTGACACCACTTCGGTGACCCTTGGTTGGTTCTTTCTCTATATGGCGCTGTATCAGGATGAGCAGGTATTTTTTGATAATTGGATTCTGGTATTTTATTTCGTCTTGACTGTAATATATACTCATGGAAATATTTAGAGAAACGCAAAAAAGAGGTAGAATAACATAAAAGGTTTTCTTATTTCGTACTTACCATCTATATGAGTATTATGTATTTTGAAAAAAGGAGGATTTTAATAGAATTTTATTTACGACTTTCATTTTTTTTTTAGCTTTCTGTTAATTTCTTAGATACGTAGTGTATGAAATTTTGCGGGTTTTTATTGTTTTTAACAAATTACATTATTTTTGATTTTTTGACAAAAATTGTCATTATTGAGTGGAGTGAAATTTATTTGATAGGTTTGGATAATAATGTTAACACTGTAACTGTTAATAAGAATAGCTTTAAATAAATAATTACTATAATTAAAAATTTTATAATAAAAATTTCAAAATTATTTTAATTATTAGAAATTCATATATTAAAATTTGTAAATAAAAGTATACGTTAGAATATTTTAAGGATTTTAAGGGAAATCTTAGATCCTAGTCTCGAACAATGTGGCATCAATAATTTGAATAGCTATTGGCTTATGTGTATTATGTTGTAGGAACTCTAACTGTCATCTCTAAAACTGGGTAATAAACTCAAACGGAGTAGGTTGTATTAAAATAGCATGAAAATTTCAGTGTCAATATTTTAATGTCAGCTTTTCACATGCAGGTAATTAAATGAATTTTCTATGATATACAGGAAATAATTCGTAAAGAAGTACTGTCGGTGTATCCAGAGGAAGTTGAAATAGAATATTCACGCTTGCCTCGCTTGATGGCTGGCCTTTCTGAAACTCAACGTATTCGATCGATTGTACCAGTGGGAGTCCCACACGGGTCTTTACAAGTAATTATATTACCTATTTAGCAATTAATTATGCTTGTTTTAAGTGTTTTAAGTACACACAGTGTGCCCTGTCATGAACTAGTGATATTCTAGATACATAAATTACAATTATTTTAAAACACAAATACACTACATATTCTCTACGTGTGTACAAAAAAAATTATCAAAGTTTTGATCTTACTGAGATAAAAATAGGCTTATTCTGAGGGCAACAATATTTTCTATCGTTTCTATCGTAATACCGACGCCGTGGGCTCGCCTGTATTTTTGTTTTAAATATATCTTATTTACAGTTTTATTAACCGACTTTTTAGGAAGCGTTTATAAAGAACTATAAAATACCGAAAGGCTGTATGATCGTCCCGTTGCTATGGGCTGTCCATATGGATTCAAATATTTGGGAAGACCCGGATCAGTTTAAGCCTAGCAGGTTTTTAGATTCTGACGGGAGCTTGCTTAAGCCGCAAGAATTTATTCCTTTTCAAACAGGTGACAAAATTACTTTTATTATTTAATTATAAAGAGTTTTAATGTAATATTTCTATAGTACTATGTGTTCTTCGGTTTTGTATTCCATTCTTTTTACCCTTGTCGTTAAATTACAATACTTTGTAATTACTTTTGTTTAAAAAATATTTTACCTATAAGCTCCAAGATATAGTGCTTGCCTTAACACTATGTCACAAGGGTCCCGGGTTCGATTCCCGGCACGGCCAACTTTGAAAATGATTATTTTTTTAAAGTTTGTTCTGGGCTGGATCTGGAAAGTAGTGGCAGGGCACACTGCGTTTCGCAGTCATTTGGGCAGCCTGTATGACGGTGTTTTCCTGTAAGGGGTCGGAAAATCCCTTACAGAAAATCAGCGTGAAATAACAACATGTGTATTGTTGTGTTTCAGTTAGTGATTTTTTTTATTTTTTTTATATTTTTTATTTATTTACACACAAAACAAAAATACAATGGTGGTACACAGTTTAGGTGTACTATAAACTCAATTAGGTTTTTAGCGTACACCTGAGTTGTCCACAATAACAAAAATATAAAACATAAACATTGCTACAAACAAATAAAAGAAGTCGAAAAGCGATTTTGTAAATCTTATTTCGAATAAAATGCTTTGAATTTGAATTTGAAAAAGTATCGATATTTGTAGGTAGATACAATTTTAATACGCTTTGATACAACGAACCTGCCTGTCCCACTCTTACATGCAGCTGACTCATATAAGCGCATCCTTGTTGACAACAAGAATGCACACTATCTACGGGGTGTTTTAATTTTACTAAATTTTATCTTAATAAATGATGTATAAATTAGGTATTATATTTTTAATTTCTTAGTATTAGTTATATTATCTTTATTTATCTTATATCTTAGTATGAAATTATTTACACTATAGATATATTATATTATATTAGTTATATTTATTATTATTAATTATATATATATTATACATACATACATACATACATATACACACACATGCATACACATAAAAATATATAGTTGCGTTGTATTACATATTACGGATAAAATATTCTTTAGAGATGGGTTTTCTTTTAGCCAACATCCAGCTGTGTAGCGAAGATGAGGCATATGATGGATCGAGCTCACCCAGAAGCTGCCTATTCACTCAAACTTTGAAAAAATTTGGGTTATATAAGCTCGAAAATACAGACGCCGGCTGGGAGTTCCAAACCTTGGCAGTGCGCATTATAAAGGATATTTTAAAGCGCTTGATCCGAAAAACAGGGATTTCGGCAAGATGAGAATGTTACTAGCCGTACGTCGAATGGAAGGAAGGGGAAGACGGTTTGAGTTCATGCAGCCCCTAAGCACACTCTCCGAAGTACATTTTATAAAAGACACATAAATTGCCAATTTTGCGTGTGCCAAGCTCTGCATCTTAGTTTTTAAAGACGTACTGTCGCCAATGGGTCTCCTAGCTCTGCGTTCCATCGAGTCGAGTGCGGCAAGTGTTGGTATTTGGCTAAATAAAGTATGACACAGCCCAGTGTCCTATTCCTTCGTAATCCCTTATCCTTAAACCTTCTATGGTCGACAGCGCACTTGCAGCAACTGTGGCGTTGCTTGCGTTATAGCCGACGGTAGCCACCTCTCATCGATTGAACTGTCAGCCTGTCTGTCGACCTTAAAATTAAAGAAAAGCATTATATAGATATTAGATTATATAATATGAATTTACTTTCAGGAAAACGTATGTGTCCAGGCGATGAACTTTCTAGAATGTTGGCTTGTGGTTTAATAGCGAGGCTGTTGCGTCGATTTCGTGTACGGTTGTCATCAGCTCCTCCAACTCCTGAACAGATGAAAGGAGTCGTCGGAATCACCTTAAATGCACCACATGTGTTGTATAAATGCGAGCGCTTGTATCAGAAGTAGCATTTTTAAAAATATAATACTAATCTCTTTTAATAAAATTTTGTGCGAAAATCATTGTAGTATTTCTTAATAAATATTCTTTTTTAAATATATATATTTAAATATCTTTATTTCAGTTTGTATCTTTTTTTTGTTTAATATCTTTTTTTTAAGAGGAATAACACTTTTTTTAATCTCATACCTTTTTTGTTTTTGAAGTTATAAAAAAATATCTAAGGCAAAAGATTCTTAGGATTTGGGAATGAAGAAGGCTAAATCATCAAAACTTTATCTATCTTCTTAAGTTAGAAGTTAGACTTGTATTTACTTAAAAAAGAAAAGAAAACAGTTTATGGTCGTTAACAAAACTACAAAAAAATCGGCTTTTACATTAATAATTTACCTTTTGTAGACTCTATGACCAAAAATTTCTGGGTCGTATAAACATTTCTTGCGTTGTTATAATGAATATTATATAAAAATATTAGCTTTCTCCAGTCCTTCTCTATATAAATTCTAAGTGTACCTAATTTCACACTCCTCCGTCCGCTCAGTGACCACCGTGACGGAATCCAAAGTTTTAACTTCACAACGAAGCATTTGTTCAGTATTTTCAAATCAATGATTCAGGGATAACAATTAAACCAATAAATGTAGTATAATTTTACGGCTTTTTAATTCTTAAATCGTACAACATTATGTAAATATACAAATATTATGTATAATTAAACAATAACCACCATACTAATAGTCTTTTTAAATAACAAACATAAGGTTCACCTAACCTAATAATGCGTTATTTACAAAGCCACATTCACGTATTATAATAACTAATTTAACGGTGACTTAAATATTGTTTAAATTGAAGACATTGTTAGATATTCAAATCTTAGACTAGTTGGTACATTACGAATGGAATGCTAATCGGCCACCACTATATTTCAAAGTTCATCTATGATTACAGATTTTCCACTTCCAGTTGTTTCCGTCACCTTGCCAGTTTGGCCCAAACATAAATATTACTTATACAAAATGTAATAATAATAATAAGAATCATGAATAGACATATTGAACACATAAGAAATTAACGCAGCTTGCATGAGATCACACTCACAAACATCCCTCCGATAGTGCACTTAATAAATAATGACCTAGAATAAACGTTCATTTTGGTATGCTTAGCATTGTAAAATAACATAAATAATCCTATAATTGACATCATACAAACAAACAGTTTGACTTGCAACGATCGTGTAACTGCCAGCAAAGATTAACGTGAATATGAATGTAAATCATAATACTGCAATTTCACACGTGAAGAAAACAATAATATCAACGATGGGAATTTTTAATATAAAACTAAAGCATTAACATCGGTTTATAACTAATTGAACACTTCTTGCACAGCCTCGAACACCGTTCAAAAACGATGTCGTTATTTATAAATTAAAAGTAAACTTAAATTAATGGTCATGGATGCACTCTAAAACGAGTGATCAGAGAATACTGGTGGGTATAAAGTGGCAATGTTGTTGTTGTGGCTAATGTGCGCCCACGTGGCGAAGTAGCGGGTGGTCAGGAAGGACGGCTGCTGGTGCCGCTCCAACCAGCGATCGCGGCACGAACTTCACGTGGAAGGTTTCCGGGGCGATAGTCGCTCCTACTATACCCTCGAGCGAAGGCAGGGCCGCTCCCTCCTCCATTTGCAAGTCGAACTGGTGCATTATGCATGAGAAGAAAACGAATAGTTCGTTGCGAGCGATCACGTCGCCAAGGCACATACGTCTTCCTACACCGAAGGGCATGAAAAATTCCGGACGCTTTATCTTCCCGGTTTCATCTATAAACCTACTCGGGTTGAACTCTTGTGGTTCATCCCAAAGGTTGGGATCCATGTGTACGTAGTTGATGAGTGGAACGACTTGAGATCCTGCGGGAATTCTGTAGCCGTTGAGGTACACATCTCTGTTAAACAAGAAAAACGAATGTTAAAACTCATTGCTGAATTAACATGTAAAAATAAAATAAAATGACTATCGTGTAGGGTACTTCTACTTACTTTGTAGGTGAATGTGTTGTAGCCAAAGGTACAATGCTAGAAGTTCGCAGTGTTTCCAAGATTGCGCTCTCCGTATATACCAGATTGGGCATATCCTCAATTGTTGGCAGACGGTCTCTTCCGATAACAGAGTCTAATTCTTCTTGCACTCGTCTTTTTACGCTTGGATTTCGGATCATAAAGACAAGCATCCACAGAAGTGAAGATTTTATCGTTTCCACTCCAGCCGAGAATAGGTCACCGAGTATTTGTTTCAGTTGCAATTCTGCAAAATAATAAAATTTTAGACTAAAAAAGACATTTTAGACTAAAATAATGCTATTAAACGAATATTATTTTATAAATTAATTAAAGTAAACTTTTTAAAACTAACCGTGATCTCTGCCTTCAAATAGTTCGCCACCTCTGCCTTCGTTCTTTGCCTTCTCAATCTCAATAAGATAAACATCGATAAGATCTCTGGCGTTATTGACGTCAAGAGTTACCCGATGTTCGTCTATCAAACTCTGGTAAAAATCAAACATTTCCTCTCGATTCTTCATCACCTTTTCTTTGGCTTCACCTTTTCCTGGTAGATACTGGAAAAAAATTTAAATTTGTAAGTACAAATCGAGTAATGTTTAAATATGAGAAGTCGATATGCTTAAATATATATTTTATAAAATATTATTTTGAGGAAATGAACTCACGTTATACAGAGGAACGTATTCTCCATAATGAATTTCCCCAAAAAGTCGCATGCCTTCTTCGATCAGAAAATTGAGACGATTAAAACGTTCGTCTCCTTGGTTAAATCGCAATGACATGGTTATACCGCAGATTACATTGGATACGCCAAGTGCAAGTAGTGGATTTGCGTCTATGGGAGCGCTGTCCGATCTATACAGTTGTGTAAGCAATTCATTCACTTCATTCTGCAAAGAAAACTTACTTTTAGTTTCACTTTTTAAATTTATATTTCAACATTAAAATAATGTGCTCCATAAAATACTAAACATACCTTAATTCTTCCCTCCATAATTTTGCGGCCATTGCCCATGTATGTCATTCCGAATTCACGGAGCTTATCGTGAAGGAAGCGTCGTTGACTTTTCCATAGACGTCCCTCACTGTTGATGATACCTGCATAAAACGAGGCGGTCAGTTCGAGATCGGCACATGCATGTAGGAGGTGCATGCGTAGCTGGCGGGAGGGCAACTTTTATACGCACCGCCCACACGCACATGTTCATGGTTAAAATCCCTCTTTATATTTTAACACTAGTAAACCAGTAAAATCAATTTTTAATTTTTTTTATTACTTTTAATTTTAAAAAAATTTAGGTACTTACCGAGACCATCTAAGGTGTGCATCAGAGGGGTGTTTGGACGGCCGGTGAATTCCTCGCGGCGAAAAGCCTCTCTAATGAGCCTGTAATCGCTCAGCACTATAGTCAGTTGATTGCCAAGTCTCGCCGAGAAGAGAGCACCATAGTTTCGAGCCAACTCCAAAAACGTTTTATGGCGAACTCCGATGAAGGGCAGGTAGCCGACGACTGGCGGGCTCCATGGCCCGGGCGGCAATTTTTTTATTTCTTTCAGCAACTTCACGAGGCGCAGTACAAGCAACGCTGCTCCGATAGTCAATAGAAGCGTCATCGAGGTGCGCGCTACACAGTAATTTACCACTTGCCATAACCCCCACAAAAGTTTAGAATTAGAAAACATAGCTAACATTTTTAACTATATTTATTTTTATATATAATTTTTTCAACAACGTAAAATTAAATGTTTATTTGGTGAACAATTCGTAACATCAGCACGCGATTCGTACTACGCGGTAACACTGAGACTGTATTGTATGAAGTTGTATAACGCATTCGACAGTTGTCGGCACACTGGCATGCCGCTGGCGTGGCCTTGCCAATAAATACGCGCGGGGAGGCGCGCGCGCAGGCTCGTCCCACCGGCGCGGGCGCCCCTCTTTCCGACGCTTTTCCGCCGGCCGGTGTGCGTTGCTGCTACGAAAATCGTAGCACTTGCGTAGACAGCTTTCATTTTGCGTTACTATCCGATTGCCACAACAAATCTTCGTACGTGCTACTAGCATCAATTACTTATTAAATACTTTACTTTTAGCCGTTTCAAAGTCAAAATGTATTTTATGACAAATCTTATCCATACTCTATTTATTTGAAAAATATATTTTTAGTAAACAAATTTATATCTTCAAAGCGTGGATATTCAAACATTTATGACTACATCACAGTATTAAAGTACAAAAACTTGTAAATTTAAACTATTTGTTGGAAAAATATACCTACTTTTGGGTATAACGTTTATAGTAGTAATTATTAGATGCATAAATATCTATACATAAATACAAAAATCAGTTTATACATAAAATCTCATGCTCTAATGAATAGATCCATTCATAAACGATTTAAAATTTAAGTTTATTTAGAGCCTGCAGCCTGACAGCAAATCAGTTTTAGTGTCTCAATTGAAGTTATTATTTTCGAATAAAAGGTAAGAGACAAAGCGGAGATAGGATAATGAGTTCGGCCCCTAGCCAAGATGCAAACGCTTTGTTGCGTCTTTTCGTACTTTCCGAAGTACGCAATGAAGCGTTTGCATCTTGGCTACGGGCCCCAGCATCCCTTACTCGTGCTCCGAAACATACCAGCATTTGTGGTGTTATGTTACTGTGCTCTTCTGTAAGAGGATTTCTGCGGCCTATTATGTCTACTTGCCGTCTATTCTGCCGCCGCCTAATAGTAATGGGGTATCTACTGTATGATTGCGGAATGCAGTTGGCCTGTCAATTTTACAACACTCAAATGAAATAAAAAAAGCTGGGGTGTATTTTGACCTGCCTTAATAAAATTTAATAAATATGACTTCTACCTGCCAGTAGAAGCCACCTACCTACGTATATTGTTATTTGTACTTTGTTGTGTTGTGGTATTGAATTATGATTTTGAATTCACCATCATCATCATCTCAACCGTAGGACGTCCACTGATGAACAGAGGCTTCCCCCATAACTTTCCAATAGGACTCGTTAAAAGCAGCCTTATTTTGAATTATGTTTTATAGAAAGGCATAAATAAATAAATAAATAATTGGTAAATAAGTTTAAAAATATACACCATTCAGAAAGTTTCTGAACATAAACCGTGAGATAAGGATCGGAATATATAATAAGTGTTGACTTTGTCGATGACCTCACTCAGTTCTAGTAGAGATTTGGTGCATGTGCAGGCGCCGAAATTCGGCGAGGGGTCGGCGAGGGGCAGGCGAGGTCGCGCGGGTGTGCATACAGACGATAAGATTAACAAATTGCGTAAGTTAGCGCGAGGCAAGGTGAGGGCGGGTCGACGACTCGAGCCAGAGAGCCTTGGGCGAACTTCTACGCTATGTGACCTCCAACTAACACTCGCACCGAATTTAGAGTCTCCAACGATCAAATTGGAAGCCAATACAACCTATCAATATACCTTACCTCGACTTTAGACGAGTCTCGTTGAGAAAATTGCTAGTTTAATTGACATTTAAAACTGAAGACAAGAAAGGTTTAGACACAAGACATTTAAAGTTCAAACACTGCCTATGTTTTAGTTTCCTGAAGTTTCTTTTACGACTTTTATACAATTGCATAACATTAAATTTTAAGCACTATTTATATATTATAAATACCTAATCATAAAAGTTTTTGAATATTCTTTTAAATAACAAATTTTAAATAATGTTACTTAAACTTAGCGGAATATAAGTGTTGTCACTTTTATTTTCCACTAGATATTTGATATTATTGCGTTACTAAAATAAAGAAATGTTATATTTGTTACTTTTCGTATGTATAAAAAAAAGATATAAAAAATAATATAAAATATTGTCTTGTTTTTACTCTATAAATTATAATAATGTTGACGCAAACTAATGTTTCATAACATTATATATTGAGGATTAAAACTAAGCTATAATAAAATTAATATCTTAGATGTTTACATGAATTTATGTGTGTGAAAACATTAGATATGAGCTCTTATTAAAAGCGAATAATCAATAAATTATAAGTAACTGCAGATGCACAATATGAATTACCCAATCAATAACAAATAATAATTGCTAATTATATAAACAGGATAAATATATGCAAAATGTATTTTAAAAACACTGGGACATCCAACGTTATTTAACTTAATTTGAAATTAATTAATTAAATAATTAATAATTTAATTGCCAAAGTATTTTTGATTTAATTTTTATGATGTTTAAAAATATGAATTAAGATTTTACTGATTACATAAATATTGGTGAATTGTTAAGATTGTTAAGACACATTTACCATTAATTTTAATAAAATATGTTATTAAAAGTAATACGAGTATGTGCTCCTCGTATATGTGTCGCAGTATAATTAAAAAAAAAAAAAAAACGGATTTTTGCAAAAATACTAGTACGATTGCAAAACAACGGATAGGTTAGATAGGGATAGGAAACTAACAACGAATTTTGTAATCATCCGAGGTACTTTTAGGATCTTTGCAAAAATCCGACCAGTTTTAGGTAAATCGCAAATATACGCTCAACTGTCATAAGTTGAGCGCTGATTGGTCGAAATGAACGTTACTTACTGATTGACCAACCAAAACAGAGAAGCTATGCATAATTGACCAATCAGCGTTTCATTTTCTAATCGTTCTAAACAAATTGGGATTTTTGCAAAGATCGGAAAGTACCTCGGATGATTACAAAATTCGTTGTTAAGTTTCCTATTATCCAGTGTTTTGCAATCGTACTAGGATTTTCGCAAAAATCCGGTTTTTTTTTTTCAATTATACTGCAACATATGTATATATCGCTATAATAATCAATTAATATATGTAATATTTAAGTCTATTAAAAAAATAAGATAATCAGAATTCGTCTAAGTCATGTAACGTTCTAAATAATTTAACAACACCATCGCAATAAGTATTATAATATACTTTCTAAGTTCAAAGTTCGAGTGAATAGGCACCTTCTGGGTGAGCTCACTCCATCATAGGCCTCATCTTCTCTAAATAAAAATAGCTAAAGTGTGAGTTCTTTTTATTTAATATGTATAATTTAATACATTTACATACAAAGCAGTTAAAATATATTGTTGCGAAGTGCCGAGATATCTCTATATTATTAGACACAAGTACAATAATAAAATAGAAATACTAGATCTTTAAATACTTCTTCGCTTACATACAGACTGGCAGCCCGTGCGGCGGCAGTAACCACTCCCTTACAGAAAACCACTGTGAAAAAACAGGACTCACGGACACAAATTTTCTGCGTAATTTATTAATGTAAAGTCTCTATATATTTATGTATATATGTTAATAGTGAACCAGATAAGTTACGCACATTGTGTGAATTGCGAATATTACTTCATTTGGCCAAAAGATCAACGACCGTCCCTTTTATCATCGTAGCATATATTTATTGAGGTCGTTATCGTGTTTCGGTATTGCAACTACTAAAATTCCACTACCACTATTATGTTGTCATCGGTTTTGATAATCTATACTAATATTATAAAGAGGAAAGATTTGTTTGTTTGTTTATTTGTTTGCATAGAATAGGCTCCGAAACTACTGGACCGATTTGAAAAATTCTTTCACTTTTGGGTGTGATAATATAGCTTTATCAGCGAGTAACATAAGCTATATTTTATAAAGTTACGCGGGCGAAGCCGCGTGCAATAATTACGATAGACTGTCAAAAATTTCCCTTAGACGCCTAATGACCTATTTCATGAATCCAAAAATAATATTGATAACAACTACAAGAAGAAATAATGCGTTTTAGTGTCACCTTTATTTATCTCATTACATACTTGTTAGCGTTTGCTATTTATGTCGACGGAAGTGCTCTGTGACGTTGCAAAAAGAGGTGCTCATTCATTCAGATTCATTCGGTGACATGATATTAAAAAGTTAAACAAACTCGTCCGCGAAGGGAAGTCGTTGTCGTATGTCCGCACATCTTATAGTTGGAATTTGTAGTTCTGATAATATATCGGTCGGACGATAAAAGTATTGGGACTAAACATAAAGTAGTTTAATTAATGTACCCGAAGTAGAGGATGCTAATATATACTCTCTTATGTTTGTAAATATAAAAATAATTGAATGTTAATTTAGTAATTAATAAAAAACGGCTAACTGAAAGCTAATTCAAAACCTATGCAATTTTTTTATTTATTAACAGGTAAACATGGTTTAAAGCAAGTCATTTTAAGAACGTTACACTAAAACAAGATTTTAAAATTTTCTATATATTTTTTGATTTATTTTCTGTAATAAATATTGCACTTAAAAAAAACAGGTTTCTATAACTATTCCAAAGGCATTAAAGTTTTAATACACAGATCAGTTTTTTCAATTAATTCTAAAGTTTCTGTCAATTATTAAAATTCTAAAGTTCAAATTATTTAAACCAGCTAATAGATTTACTTATGAAAGTTTTCAATGTAATTTTATTGGCTTTATAGATTATTAACTAAAATATTTATTAAAAAATTGAAAAAATATATTGGATAAATAGTAATAATAAACTTAAATAAAAAAAATAAAATAAAAAAAATACATTATATTATTTAACACCAACAACTCCAACTTGTCTTGCGAAAGCTCTTCCAAAGCTTTCCACTCAATGCGGTCCCTTGTCGTTTTTTGCCAAACTCCGTTAGTGATCTTCTCCAGGTCATCTGTCCATCCGAGATGAGGTCTTCCTCTCTTCCGTAATGATCGTCTTGGGTACCATTCCAGTCCACAATGTCTTTAGTCCATTTGTTCACGTTTTGTCTAATCATGTGTCCATTCAAACGCCATTTTTGCTGTTTTATGATATCATTTATTCTTTTTGTTTTTTTATTTTTCTTTAATTAAAGAAAAATCAAAATTGTATTAAATAGTAACAAGAAAACTAAAATAATTAAGTAGTAACCTAAAGTCTTCAGAGCTTAGTAACCATTACCATTAACCATTAACCATCGATTGTAAATAAAACTTGTTCAGTAAAAGTGTTTTGTATATTTGAAGGTAGGTATTATCAAACGCAGGAACGCTACAATAGAGCAATCGCTTTGTGCGTATATAAAAGAAAAACTGATTAAATAAATAGCGTCCGACGTGATCTGTTTTACGTGAATTGGGTCATCGCTCTCGGAGCAAACAATGTCTTGCGTTTCATTCGACGTCACCATACAGGTGTATTTACTGTTTAGTTATCCTCGATAATATACTCCTTGACATGAATCTTTAGGTGTAAATTTGCTAGCGAATTTCAACATATGCAAATTAACACACTCTCAATTTTAAATATTATGATATTATAAGCCCAAATTAATGCCAAAAATTATACAAAAAGATTATATGTATACTTTATATATGTACTTTACTCAGTATACAATAAATGATTTACCATGTATAAAAGAGAACTTTTTTTTATGTTTTACAAAAAAATTAATTTGTTTTATAGGTAACGGTTTTTATCGTAAAATGTCGATATAAGTCGGAAAGGAGGATATTGTCATAAAACTGTTTTCAGGTGTTATTTTTCCAATCGAGTGGAGAGCAGGAAGAATTCTGAAAGAGCAGGAGAGAGCATCCTCTTATATGGACTCCAAAACCTTTCAAACCAATTTTAATTCGGTTTTCACTTATGGAAAGAGGGATAAACGCGGAAGTTTTTTGTATATAAAACTTGGTTCAGGGTGAGGCCGGGAGTAGGTCACAAGTAATATTACAATAGACTCAATAATTGAAGATTCTAAAATCGTGTATCATATCGCATACGTCTGTTTTGTTCTGAGCGAATTGTCTTTACACAAAAGAATTATTACTATACACTTTGTTTTTCAGACTTTGACATAAACGTGAATATGAAAACGTGCTTAGTTGGAAATAAAAATTGAAATTAGTTAAAACGCGTGAGTGTCCTAGTTATTGATAAAATACCGGCATGATCTCGATTCCAGAAATTGATTGCTCAGCGTTCCTTTTGTTAAATGTTGCCGACTGTGAGATCAGAAAACACATGTATAGGAGAGTTGGCAAATATGGCTCGCGATATAAAAAAATAATATATAATAAATAAAAAAAACTCGTTTTTATTAATGTTTTTGTAACAATGTTGAACAAACTTTTATCCTAACCCTCTAAGGATTTAATATAAACACACATATTTTACATACTAATTTTATATTACATTAAAACTTAGAAAAAGTTTACGAAAAGCGTCCCTTACTAAAACACTGCCCACACTGCAAACGCCTTAAATATTTGCCGCGACTTCGTCCTCGCCCCCTTTTTTAGGTGTTGAAAATAGTTGAATTTTTTATTTTATTTATTTTTATTTTTACAAAAGATTCACCAAAATTTTTATATATTTTATATCAGCGTTTGATGTTTTGTTTTTCGCGTAGTACCTACTCTAAAGATTGGTATCGAACCAAACCGGGAAAATACCATTACGTATAGTTTCAAGAGGTTCAAATTTTTCAATTAACTTGTGTAGCTCAAAATAAAGAATGTCAAACATTTCATTTACGTTTTTATCTTTGAAAATATTTTCCCAATCTATTTTAGACTGTGTATTACATATCTCGTCATAATTGGCCTTGTGATAATTAGGTTTTTTGTTAGCGATATTATGTCATTAACGTCAGCAATCGAGATTTCCAAAGGTGGGTGAAAGGCATCCACAGTACTCATAACGTCGGAAGATTCTATTACCGAACATTTACTATTAGGTAGATTTGTCAATACTAAGTCCAAAACCCGGTCAGATTTATTAGTTACTTGATATAATTGATTAAGTGTGTTAAGGTTAATAAAATCCACAAATGACTGGCTAATACTAGGTACTATGCAATCATCTGATGCGTCGTTCACCAAACTCCAGTTTATGTTACCTTGGTTAAAGTCAAGGCAGGTATAAATATTAGATTGATCAATATTCTTACTACTATTCTCAACAAAGTGATCTAAAATTGATCGATTAACAGGAGGTGGCAGGTATACACAACAAAATGCAATCGAATGAACAGATTGACTAAGGGCCAGTTTTATAAACGACATACCTTTTTCTCGTTCGTTACAGTGCTAGTAACCGAACGGTTAACGGTCTGTCAATAACGTTTACTGACGGTGGTTCTATAAAAGAAATTAAACATTCGGTAGCTGCCCGTAAAAATACGCCGAAGTTTATGAATATTGTCGATGGTTTCGTTGTAGTCTGTCAAGAACTGTCAAGTGTCGCGTCACAAACACATTTATTTACATAAATAACAAAATAAACAATACGTAAGATAAACCGACCTTATCATAGTCAGTAAAGAGGCAGTAAACGCTAGCTGTCAAATTATACTGTTGACTAACGAACAGTTGTTTATAACGATCCGTTAGTTAAATTTTATATCAAATAGACGAAAAATGATCTAATAGTATAATATAGTGTACTATAAACAACTGTTCATTAATCAACAGTATAATTTGACAGCTAGCGTTTACTGGCTCGTTGCTGACTATGATAGGGTTCGGTTTATCTTACGTATCGTTTATTTTGTTATTTTTGTAAATAAATGTGTTTGTGACGCGACACTTGACAGTTCTTGACAGACTACAACGAAACCATCGACAATATTCATAAAATTCGGCGTATTTTTTACGGGCAGCTACCGAATGTTTAATTTCTTTTATAGAACCACCGTCAGTAAACGTTATTGACGGACCGTTAACTGTTCGCTTACCAGCACTGTAACGAACGGGAAAAAGGTATGTCGTTTCTAAAACTGGCCCTAATTCGACCCATAGGTTTTCTCATTTACTTTCCCAATTTAATTTTCGAACCGAATTAATTGTCTTTAATACTGCAATAAGGGTTCCTCCGCCCACATTATCGCCATGAAAGCTCGAGCTTTCCCGATCCCTATTTTTATATGTTCCCTCAGGAACAGTAAAATTTTGCTGGATAATCCTTAATCTAGTATTTGTAACTTGTGGTTCGTTTTATACGTTTTACTCGTTCTATCTAAGTATATGGACATTGTAAGAAAACATAACGTCGCTCAACGAGCTATGGACAGGGTTACATTGCGAGTTACCGACATAATCCGGCAGATCAGTAAGTTAAAGTGGCAGTGGGCAGGACACATAGTACGGAGAGCTGACTGCCGCTGGGATCGGAAGGTTCTCGATTGGAGGCCACACACTAGCAAGCGCAGCGTAGGACGTCCACTCACAAGGTGGACAGACTACCTGATAAGGGCCAAGGGTCTGGTCCTATTGGCAAATTATAGGGAAGGCCTATGTCCAGTGCAGTGGACGTCCTGCGACTCGATTTATTCTAATAAAATCAAAATAATATATATATTAAGGGTCTTAAGTCACGCATTAATGGCAGTTACTACTAGGATGGTACTTCAATTGTAATAATTGTTATTCTTATATTTATTATTTTAAAGATGACAAAAAATGGTATTCTGAGTTTATTTCGGGGTTTCCTCTCAGAATCATCTTGGATTTTTCGAATCCCTAGTAAAATTTAAATTATACAATCGAAATCCACAATTTTTCATAAGTCCTTTTTTCTATCTTTATTTACATCACTCACATTTCTTGGATTGGTTGGGTGTCAACACTAAGAGAATCGTTGCGATATTTTACAAAGAAATAAGGTTAAGGACATTTGAAAAGATAAATAATGGTAATGCAATGCGTCATCGGCCTGACACATTTCCACTAACAACACCTCGTGAATTATTATGTTATACGTAGCTCTTATAAATTTCCTGACGTTATATTGAATTAAATAATAAAGTTTATATTATGACACATTTATTTTTTTTCCATTGAAAAATAAATAAAAATCTTTTCGTACAAAGAATACACAAATGCTACGAATGTTTATAGCAGATGTAAAAAACATTTTGTAACTGATTGAGTTGACGAGCCCTTTGCATGAGTGGTTAGGGTGCTTGCCTTAACGCTCTGTTCCAGGATTCCGGGTTCGATTCCCGGCAGGGTCAACTTTGGACCCCCCCCCCCCCCCAGGTGGGCCATGACCTTGTCGTGGTGGGGGCTTACCTCGCCAGTTCTTGGCGAGGGGACCAAGAAGGCCCATATCGTGCGCTCCGAGCTTTTCTCGCCTTCTGTCGCCGGGTTTTTTTGTTGTTTCTTTGTTTTTGTTGTTTTGTTTGTTTTTGTTTTTTGTTGGAGTTCAGGGGAACAGGGAGGCCTGGAGGGTGGCCCCTGGTCCCCTGCTCATTTTGGCGGTGGAGGTGGGGGAGCCAATGGACATTGTGGTGTCCATTGAGTCCCTCATTAACATCTGGCAGATGGCTGGGCAGGAGAAGACGGGCACCAGCCCGTCTTCAAATGTCCTCGCACACCTGCGCACACAGCTGGCCAGCTGTGTGTGCCTGCACGGGTCCCCTCCGTCTGGGGATTGCTCGGGTGTCTCCGGGCAATCCCCCTGTTGGCGTCAGCCTAGCCAGCAATGGCTAGACCGCCCGAGGGGGGTGGGTCGGAGCAGTTGCCTCGGCAGAGCCCGTCCCCACTTATGGGCAAGGAGACACCGGGGAGTTTTAGTGGGTAGGGGCCAGTTCCGCCTGCTACGTGAGCACGCGGAGTATGCTGGTATGGTATGATCAATAAAAGGATTTCTCATCGAGAAAAAAAAAACAAAAAAAAAGGGTCAACTTTGGAAACGAAAATTTAAAAGTTGACTTTCGTCTCGTTCTGGAAAGTAGTGGCAGGGGACACTGCGTCAATTGGGCAGCCCGTCTGGCGTTAATAACCACCCCCGCACTGAAGACCACCGTGAAATAACAGCACACGTGCTTATGTGTTTTGGTGAGTGAATAAGGGATTCCAGGGCACATTTCTCTATCCTTTTTCAATCCCTTATCCTTAGTTCTACTGTAGTCGGCAGCGCACTTGCAGAATTGTGGCTTTGCTTGTGTTCTAGGCGACGGTAGCCTTCCACCAACCGTCTGTCTGTCTACCATATCTTAAAAAAATCTTCTATAGAATTTTAATTAAGTGAAGGATACATTAGTGTTTAAATAAATATTCAAACGGAGAGGGGTAAATAAATTCTAGAAAGGCCTTCAGTACGTTAGCGTTCCCTCTCTCGTCAACATGTAATCGTCTAGTCTAGACGACGCGACGCTCAAGATAATCTGTCAGAGATTGCTTTAAAGTCAAAAAAGTCATATGCATTATAATTACAGTAAAATAGTGTGCAAAACAGAGTATAAAAATACATAAATTTATTAATAATAAAATCAAAAATGAAACTAGTATTATAAAATCAATTTTATTTTCATTATTTTTATATTCATTCTTATTCAAATCAAAATAGTCTTAAAATTTTCCCATTATATTCCAAAATATAAAAATTTATGGCCCTGTCATTGTCAGTGTTTTCGCTTGGAGATATCATTTTTATATTAAGTATATATGAATTAACACATAACAAACTTTAATAATATAACATATCAATAATGCCTGATCTACTCTAAAGATGAACAAATAGATAAGCATGTCTATTGTGTTCTAATAATTGCATTGTAGGCAAGACATTTTTTCTAAGTAAACAATCTCGCATCACGTATTCGAGAAGTGATTACTATGCTATATAGTAACCTACTGAGTACACGTACAACTCTTTGTATAGTACAAAGTCGATATTATCAATTTTACATAATTGGTTACATTTTGGAGTTTATTGGAGTTTACTCTTTAAGAATCGATTTGCATATTATATACAGGGTGGAAAAATAAGTCGGGCCCTGGAGGGAAACTACCTTAAATCCTTAAGTTAGCTCATTTTACATAAAGGAAACATTCCTTTATTTTTAAAAAGAAACAAAACTGCATTCAAAGATTTTCTAAAACTCGCTTGGCTCGCCCGGGACTCGAACCAACTAAAATTAAAAAAACAAACACTTATTTTATTATACTAATCGATAGGATTATTATTCAGGATAAAATTTCGCATCAATTTTGTTTTTTTAATTTTAGTTGGTTCGAGTCCCGGGCGAGCCAAGCGAGTTTTAGAAAATCTTTGAATGCAGTTTTGTTTCTTTTTAAAAATAAAGGAATGTCTCCTTTATGTAAAATGAGCTAACTTAAGGATTTAAGGTAGTTTCCCTCCAGGGCCCGACTTATTTTTCCACCCTGTATAACCCGTCTTATGAAAATTTATGGGAGTAAAATCAAAATTGTCACACGAAATGCGAGCACGAATGCGTTACGTTTTATTTTCGAATATTTTAGAATATCTGATTTTTATAATTTATTTTATAATAGTTCGTAAGGAGTATTTATTAATGGTCTGTCATTATGAAGTTCATGTAAAATAATTATGTTCTGTTTAATTGTCATTGTGTGTCAGTGTCATATTATTTCTCTTGTATTTCTTGCGTTCAATAATAATCGTATTTATTCGTTCGTTCCGTTCGTTCGTATTTATTAAATTAATAAATTATTTATTTATTGTTCGTGAGGAGTAAACTCCAATCGTACGTCAGAGCTGACACACACACTTTTTTTTTGTATGAATAAATTTAAATCGTTGTCTAGGATATCATCGTTATCTGGTTGTCCGTGACATCGGAGTCAAGTAGCCTTCATATAATTATGTGAGGTCCAGATAGCTCGTGTCATTTTTATGATTGCCACGACATGTTCACAATAATATATGAATTGTTTATATATAAAAATATTATGTAGATATGTTGAAAAATTAATAATACTCAAGGAGACATTCAATGAGCATAAAAGTAGGTGACACATTTTACCATCAGTACACATAACATCGTGGAGAGATAACTTTTTCGATAAGGTTTTTTTTAAATACTTACGATTATTTTTTTATTGTTCAATTACAACTTACAATTCTTAGTTAAGAAATGAAATTATACGAATTCATGAGGTTTTGTTGGTATTTAGATTATATGGTACGGGCGCCTATGGCTTACGCTGGCTAAGGAGTATGGTCCTTAGCCAGTCAAGTTACCTTGACATTATATGCAGATTAAAATTGTCCTTCAGTTAATTTCACTGGCTATAGTATTAATTATTGAGATTTTGTTGAGATCATTTGTTTTTTAGTAGTGTTTTTATAGGTGCTTATATGTTTCTGGTTTCCTTACGTTTGTCTTTATTACGACTTTTTTGCAGATTTGCATGCCACTTATATTTAGGTAGCGCGTAAAATTAAACAAATTTGACTCAGTGTAATTTCAAAACTGTTCATTATAACCACACATATAAAAGCACACAATATACATATAAAAGTATAGTGTGAACACTACCTTAAAAATATCGACAAAAACAAAAGCCAATTACTTTATTTATCGACAAATTGGCATGTTGCAAATACAGTTTGCCTCTTGTTAAGGTTTGTTAAACAAGTTAGTTAAAAAAATCGGCTTCTAATATATTTTAACTGACATTATAAATGAGAAAGTGAATTTGTTTATTTGTTACTCATTCACGCCTTAACTACTCAACCGATCATCGTGAACTTTTGCATATACGTTGACAGGGTTACAGAAAAGAACATAATGTACCTTTCATCCAGAAAAAAGTACTATTCCCGAGGAATCATCTGAAAGTAAAATAAAAAATCAAAGGCCTGTAAAAAAGTAAAGATACTTAAATGTTTTAGCACCTAAAGAAAAAAGCGCAGAAGAAGACGCGGGCTATAACTAGTTAGAAATAAATCATAGTTATGATTCATTTGTGTAGTTAGAGATAACGAAACAGTCAGCAATTCACAAAGAAAATGGACTTTGTATTATTGTAATGCCAAGTACGTTCGAATTTTGCTTTTATACTTGCCATTATGATAACTCAGTTCTTACTATACAAACAAAGAAATTAAAAAGAAATGTTGCTCATAAAATCCGATTACAAGTATTACAACAATAAAATTTCATTGAATCAACCCAATACATGTAAATTTAAAATTATATAAAACTAGCGACCCGACCCAGGTTTTTGTTAAAAATACAAACCTTCCTCGTTTATCGCTCTTCTCGTTAGTGAAAACTGTATCAAAATCTGTTGGGTGGTTTTG
Source organism: Synanthedon andrenaeformis (assembly GCA_936446665.2). Taxonomy (NCBI): domain Eukaryota; kingdom Metazoa; phylum Arthropoda; class Insecta; order Lepidoptera; family Sesiidae; genus Synanthedon; species Synanthedon andrenaeformis. Next base: position 5,744,931 of record OW387780.2, on the reverse strand, counting down.
AAAAACTTAGCGGAGAAACAGACAGAAACGGACAGCGACTATAAATATATCAATATTTTGGCATATCACAGCTGCAGAGAATAACAAATATTAAAGTTTTGAATCTTTTGAAGTTTTGAAAATAGCTGTAACAAGACCAACAAAGGAAAAGAAGCTGCAATATTTCAGTCAAGGTCAGTGCCAGCATAAAAAAAGTTGAAATTTACTTAATTTTTTTTTTAAAGTTTAATTTGTTTTTAACGAAAACATATGTAATCGTTGACAAATGCAATTTGTTTTCGACCGTACAGCGTTATGGAGGTTCATGTGTCGTACGTGGAAGTGTGGATGGCGTGAATGTAACTGCTTCGTTTTGTGGCGTGTCAAAATCGTAATGCTTTCCAGGGACAGCGATGCGAACCGTAACACTTCTCGCATTACGTCTAAACCTTGACTCCAATAATATTATATAACGCGATAAAATATTATGTATGTAGAGACATAACTACTTGTTATACGTCGTATTACGACTGGTAAACAAAAGAAGAAAATTTATACGCCTTATCAAATGTAACGTCAGATATTAATATTCTCAGTTGATATTTTGCTTGTGAATTTGTTAAATGTTATTCGGTTGTTACTTAGAACGGAGTGTACTTAGCTGATAAAGTGAATATGGCTTTTAGGCATATCTGAATGCAGTTGGTCCATACAGTTTCCAAATGTGTGCGTGAATGGTCGGGGTAAACGACCTGTTTAGCGCGAAGTAAGCGACGCAGGCACGACCAATCGATAAGGCGGCTTGCGTAAGCGCCTTCGACACTAAATACGCCCTCCTATAAGGGACTTACTATACAATCTATTTCGCCTAAGGCTAAATAAACTTAACAATAATATTATGTACCTTCAATTATTAGAAGCATTATTCATAATAATATTATGAATGCGAAAATAACTATTACTTTTAACACTAAAACCCTAAATATATTTTGTTTGGGAGAGAGTTTAAGAACTTTAACAAAGGATCAACGAAACTTTTTTTTTTAATTTGACCTAAATTAAAAATTGAGCATTGAGCATAGCATTGAGTATATAACATTGAGTACCTATAGCATTTCTCATCCCTTAAGATGAGAGCTATTTAGGATCCCATAACGTTTACTGTAGCTTTTAAAAACAATACAATGGGTTGTGGGAAGCAACGAGGGATTTAATTTTGAAGTTAATGTTATTATTTAATTACATATATTATATTCGGATTATTAGGTATGCTGGTTGCGTATTAGGGGCGCAGTGATAACTACGCTTATTTGAAGCAAAGGACTGTTGTAATAAAAAGGTATATTATGTTGATAATCTTTTTGATACGACTTACAATTTATGAACCTGACAATCAGGTTTTCGACCTTAATCAGACCCCCTATTGAGAACAAAACATTAGATGTCTTAGTCCGATTTAATATATATAAAAAACCATAATTACAAAAAACCTGTATATAATTCCTTTTTTTAAATGCTCCAGAAGCTTAAAAAATTTGCAATAAAGGTGGAAAATCAAATTAATTTATGTTGACAAAATACTACGAAAAATGTAATATTGAATAATGAAGTAAGTAATGGCAAGTGATAGCGAAGCAAAAATCGAATCGTAATGAATGGTGATACTATGGAGTGGGTCAAGGAATATGTTTACCAGAGGTGAAGTTTGGGGCAATTTAACAGATAAGGAAGACGAATTTCCTTGGTTTGTTAGCTTAGAGCAAACACTGGAGCTTATTTTTCATTAAAAAAAAAACTTGGATTAATAACTTCACTACATACATGTTTAAATAACTAAAATTTGTAAATTTGACGCATTTAATCCTTACATCTTTTTATCCTAGACCATGCAAAAAATACTAATTCGGTTTTCACCATCAGTTAGTAAATTTTTTACGGAAGGTTAATATGTATAATAAAACGTAATTTTTTTTAAATGTAAGTAGAAGAAAACAATATTTTGCCACGAAGTCGCAGAAGCTGGCCGCGTCTGTCTTGTTCTCCGCTAGCTACTTGTATTGTAAATTACCGAACGGATTTTAATTCGATTTTCACTTATGGAAAGAAAGATAAACAAGGAAGGAATAGTCACTAGTTTTATTTTCATACTAGCTGGTACCCACGACTTCGTCCGCGTTGTATAATATTAAGTAGCCTATCCTTTGTTCCGTACGTCCAAATGTTTATCTACCAAGTTTCATGAAAATCAGTTAATTCGTGTCAGAGTTATGGAGGAACATACATACATACAGAAAAAATTCTAAAAATCGTCAATTTAGTTTCAGTATCATGTATAGAGCCTATAAGCACGATATCTCTGAAAACAAAGTAACTTACTCCATGACCGACCCTTACAGATTTATTATTAGTATTGATATCATCATCATGTACTCCGCTGTAGGACATCCACTGCTGGACATAGGCCTCGCCCATGAGTTCGAATAGGACCAGTCAGAAACAGCCTTTATTTAACGTTGGGAAATCCTCTTGGATACCCGGCAGTGTAGGGGATACTGCGGGGTTATGCCTGATTCGTACCGGCTTAAACCCAACGACTTTCTAGCGCGGCCGTTGATGGGCGGGGTCGCGGGGACGTTATGTATGACACGACATCACTGCCCCGCCACAGTCGAAAGCAGCCTGAACATATTATTACTATCTAAATGTCAAATGTAAAGCCTGTCAGATACATATATTATCTAAGTTATATATAAATGATAAAATAAAGTTTGAACACTGCACAGGAACAGAATATCCGCGCGTCTAGTAAGTACCGAGTGTTAAACGATGTTCTCCATTTTGCGTTCTATTTTACTCTAATACAAACAGCGCTTATGACGTCATTCCCAAATGAATAACGCGCGTCGTAGATCAGTTGATAACCCACATAAATTGATTGACAAAATTGACTTCATTAGTTTCAAAGGCGGGGTTTTGTGCTTTTTGTACAAAATGAGTTATTAGATTGGCAAGACAATAAATTTAATAATAACGTTTTATTCATGCACTAGCTTTTTCCCGCTACTTCGTCTGCGTCCCTATTTCATAGGTGTTAAAACATTTATACAAAAATCTCAAAATGAAAAGAATAATACAAGGAATAGTTATTTGTTCAACAAGTGAGCAAGTTGCTTTTTGCTGCGAGTGCCGACTTTAAATCACGAACTAGCAAAGTTGTCTAGAATTGAATCACGAGTGTAGCGAGTGATTCTAATATAGAGTACTTAATTCTATTCTAATATAGAAACTTATAAAACAAAATCGCGGAAATCAAAAATTTTTTTCACCTTTATGTCAATTGAACTGTTTTGATAAATATATAAAAAATAGTGTGTTCAACCATAGCCGACTAATTGGCCCACACTAGAGCAAGATAGTTGTCTAACTCCATTCTAATGCTGAATATAGCTTTTTATCTAATACGCAAGTAAATAATACGATCATTTCAGTTCCAAACAAATCTTTAATCTGACAAATTGCAGTAATTTTACCTTCAACTTTTAATATTGTTAATTTAGTTGAGTTTCTTCGCTAAAGATGACCTAGTAACGCTTTTCTGACTGGTAGAGGTGAAAAGTTGTATGTTTAAGCCAAAAGCAAATTTTTATAGGTCTTGTGCCTTTAAATCACTCACTGCGCTAGTAGACTACTTGGGTCTAATACTAATACTAATATAGATTCTAATAGAGGACTACTTCGCTTGTTCGTGATTTAAAGTCGGCACTCGTAGCAAAAAACAATTTTGCTCACAACAATTACAAAATATTCTCAGTCAGAATCCTAATCTTCAATTAAGTAACAACAATATATTTTTACTTGTCCTCACAAGAACTATACATTATTCACAATACTTTTTTTTTTAATAACAAAGTTTGTTTCGTTTTAATCATTTCTACATAGTAAACCATAGTACATATTACAAAACTGTGAAAATAATTATCATACTGTTTTTTTGTAGAATACGTGATTGTCTTGACTAAAAATATCAAAGTTCCAACAAGTTACTGACCCCTGTTAACATAATATTTGGGAAAGTTGAACGTCATTTAGGGGGCACCTTTGCATTTAAATTGCATCGGGTCACCTTATTGATAACAATTCGTTTCACTTTAAAATCGTATTCTACGATATCACTTATCAATGAATTTTTTTATAATGAATAGCTTCTCTATATGATGAGCCAGCGCTGGCCCAGCGAGTAAGCCATGCGATGGTTGAAACGCATGGCGACATTTAGTTGTGATCTTATTTTCGAGATGGACGCGAAAGCATTTGCCGCTGCGGCAATACCTATCCCGATATATATCTATCCCAATATTTTTATTTTTTATTTATTTAATAGTTACAGCATGTAAAATTTCACAAATACATAAAATAAATAAATTTTTATGTAACCTATAACAAGGTTAAGACATATTAAAATTTGTAAGTACAAAAAAATACGAGTAATTAAAAAATGATAACAATATATATACATATATCTATAATTATATAAACATATTATACATTATATGCAAATACATACATATAAAAACATATGCGTGATTGCGTGCGTGTGTGTGTATGGTACTGCTCAGTGGAGGGAAACAGGTCATTTCGCAGTATGGTGCAGACCATCAAGCACTCGCCCAATAAATGACCTCTATATAGTTCAAAAAAATTTATAACTTCATTATGAGGCAACGTATTCGTCATTTTTAAGAAAATTCGTAAATTAATAAACAAAGCGTGAACGTCCACACTCAACCGCGTTCGAGCATGCACTCAATGCACTGTGGAATGGGCCACGTGTAGATGCGAACCGCCATCGCTGGCCCACTACCTTTGATGTGCGGCCGAAAAACCGACACCGACGCCATCCCACGACCATCGCACACGCCATAAGCCATCCGACACCACTACGCCTCTATACGCTGGTCCATCATAGTGGGCCATCGCAATGGCCCATCTTGTAGTAGAGCCCATTACACATTTTATAAGATACACCCGTAAAGCTTGGTGTACACTAGTAGTCTCTTTAAAAATACACAATGTGTTTAATTTTTTAATAACTAAAAAAAATTTAAATGAAAAATTATTTTGACATTGATTATGTTAACGAAGTAAAATTAGATATATGAAGACCTTTGAGAGATTCTTAGCATGTACTCACAGCTGCCAAATTCTGTGGATTTGAAACTAAAAAGGTGAATTAGTGATAGTTTCCTGGAGAAACGTAATTGATAAATAAATATTTTGATTTTGATTTTTTTTTATTTTGATTATGATGCCTTAACCAAGAACAAAATAATGTACTACGACTTTGCAGAACACATCATTATCTACAAAAGTGTCGCGACACAGCATATGTATATCTATTATAGTTATGCCACAATAAGTGTTCTTGTATTTAACTGCTTCAATACCTTTAAATAACTTTTGAATTTTTCAATTCTGACATGCCATTCGAAAGATATCACGAGTTTAAAAATGTAAGTATTAGAAAAAAATCGCGTGGTCGCTCCGCTCGGCTAGCTATAGGCTGCACCATAATATGCGATGTAGGCGTCACAGGGGCTCACTCGCGCGCGCGCTCGGCTCCCTACGCAGCGGTCTTGTGCGGAATCGAATAATTTTAGTTAAATACCCGTGCGAAGCCGGGGCGGGCCGCTAGTTACTTATACTTTTTTTTTCAACGCGTACGATTTCGAGGACGCCAGCTAGTACCAAATAAGGAGATCCGTCGGATAACCAATGTGATAGAAATAATCAAAACAATCATTTGACGAATAAAGGGCCGGACATATTTTTGGTGCAGCAGATTTTTCGCTAGCAGACATATTTTTCGGCGTTAGGGTAGACGTGTCTAATGCCTGGGGCACGAAACCAATGCTCGAAGAGAATTCACTTTGCGCTGCAAGCGTCAGCCTCGAGCGTCAAAAACAAATGATTGTATTATAGTTCATGTAAGAGGCCACAACACGGCGCTGCAAAATGCATCAAAATTTTTGAAGTTCGATGTTGACGCTTGCAGTGTTAAGCGAATTCGCTTCAAGCGTTGGTTTCGTGGCCCAGGCATAAGAGTGGAGAGACCACGGAGCCCTTCGTTGGTTGCTGGACTAGAAGACTTCAATAAAATGGAGGACAGTGGACGATTGCGGAGGTCGCTTAATTAAAGTCTAGCAGTGAACGTTAATGGGCTGATGTGATGATTATATTACAAACTGATAAGCACAGAAAGTGACTCAAACAGCTAATTTGTAATATGGAAAAAATACTATTCTTTTACAATATTTTTTGAGGCACTTGTAATTTGTATTTGAACAACAGGCAAAGCGATGACGTAGCGGCCGCCATGAAGAATTGGCCTGGACTTATTGAAATACGAAATGTGGTTACGCTACAGTGGTACGAAATGGTAAACTACAGTGAACCGAGAGCAACATTTTAGCACAAAGACTGCATTTTGATGAAATACTTCATATCAATGAGCTAGGCATAATTATTACTTAGGTCTCCAATTAAAAAGTTATGTTAGGACTCTTTTAAAATGCACTTGAACAGTTACCTCTATTAAAATCTAATAATTAGCTCACATTCATTTAAAAAAACTTAATAAGGCCAGTGGCGCAATATACATATACCTACAAAACAAAAATCCTTATCTTAAATACTAAAATAATTAAAATCCAAATCATTACTGTTTTGTATTTTTAACTGACGTAGACAAATATGCCTCAACATTATTATTATGAAATTAACATGAATGATAAAAGCAATTAACATACTCCATATGAATGTTCTTATAAATAAAGTAAGAATTGATTTTATTTATCATTATTTTATCATTATCGAGTACCTAATCATTATTGTAAACTATAAAATTTTGTTAATTATACAAAATCGCACAAAATACAAAATGAATAATCAATAAAACTAATAATAATATCACACAAAACATAATAATAACAATAAAAAATTAAAAATTATAGATTTCTTTTAAAAGTATCTAATGAAAAATCCTTTCAAAGGCTTAAAAATTACTATCTAAAAATATATAACTGAAAAACAAAACGATAAACCAATTGATAGTCGGCCTGTCTGGTAGTATTTATTAAAAAAACGCCAAAATGAATTCCAGCTTCTGAATTACGAATATTTGAGATATATGATTTAAGAACACATAATTTAAAAAAAATAAAAAAAAAGTTTTAAAATTAATTTATCAGCGTATATCGCGTGGTCCGTACTATGATGTAACTGTAGTGGATTTATCGTTAACATTCAGTATCTCTGAATAATAACAATGTTAACAAAAACAACACAGGGTGACCTTAGAGGTTCCTATTTGTTTTGAGTTATACACTCGAGAGCAATGAATCCGGGTCACTTAAAAAAACCTATAAATCTTGGAAACTAAGAATGCTAGCTTAATAAAATAAACGGTGTTTAATAGACAATATAATACCCCTTAAATGAAAGTAATAAAATTTATAAGTCACTACATTTTATTTATTAAAAATTACACAAAGAAAAAAACTGCTGTTCTCGCCTTAAAACAAAAATAGGAAATATGTCATTTTTTGTAAAACAATATGATTTTCTTGAATTTTAATACTTTGTATTGCTCCTCGTGCTTCCATTACTGCGTTTACGCGATTTGGCATGCTGTACACCAAGTTTCTTATACGATTTTGGCAAATATTCTCCCATTCCTCTGTGAGAGCAATTTTGAGCCCACGAAGCGTGATTGGGGGAGGGTTTCGTTGTTTTACGCATCTCCCTAGCTCGTCCCATGCATGCTCGATCGGGTTGATATCCGGGCTGCGTGCTGGCCACTCCATACGAGTAATGTTCATCTCTTGTAGGTAGTCATTCACAATGAAACCTGTATGAGGTCGGGCATTGTCATGCATAAAAATAGCATCCTCACCCAAATTGACCATAAATGGCCCAACGTGTTCATTTAGGATTTCTCCCACATACCTTACGCTAGTTAAATAGCCGTTTTCTATGAACACCAGTTCTGTGCGACTCTCAGATGAAATTCCGGCCCACACAAGTACAGACTCACCACCGTAGGCTACTTTTTCTTTTATGCATGCTTGCTTGAATCTTTCCCCTGGTCTTCTATACACTCTGTGACTTCCATCGTGCTTGTAGAGCATAAATTTTAATTCGTCGGAGAACATAACTTTCGACCAATCTTCAATAGTCCAATTTAAATGGTTCTGGGCATATCTTAGTCTTGAAATACGATCACCACGCTTCAGTTTAGGACCATTTGCAGGTCTAAGTGGTTTCAAGTTAGCTTCAGCAAGTCGTCGTCTTATTGTCCATGCGCTTGGGTTACTTCCTCCGAGGCGTCGAAACTGATTTGTAAGTTCAGTTCCTGTGAGAAAGCGATTACGAAGCATGGTGTTCACCAAGTATCGATCTTCTCGTGCTGTGGTACACCTAGTTCTGCCTGTTCCTGGTCTACGTAGGTTAGAGCCAGTTTCCTCGTAACGTCGGAGAACTCTTTGTACTGTTGACAGCGACACACCGACAGTCCTGGCTGTATCGCGTTGACTCCGGCCGGTTTCCAGCATTGTGAGGATTCTGGTGCATTCTTCAGTTGTAAGCGACATGATTACAGGTTGTAAAATAAATATTGAACACTATCAATATGGTTTATATACCCACTTAAATGAGAGATTGGAAACAAAAGCAAAATCAAATGCAGTAATTTCGTAGTTCCATCTTCGAAAGCCTCCCTTTTTCAAATTTGATTTTTTTATGACATAACCTTGCAGTAACTAAGAAGTTTTAATACCTTATTTTAAGGAGTATTTAATTGTCTACTAAACACAATTTTTTCATTAAGCTAGCATTCTTAGTTTCCGAGATTTATAGGTTTTTTTAAGTGACCCGGATTCATTGCTCTCGAGTGTACATATCTTCAATAGTGGCTGCAGCATCATCTGTTTATTTAATCTGATATTCATAATCATTTCTGATATTCTATTATTGTAAAGTTTATTATTCAACATATACCTAGTAAGTAATAGTTTGATGATGAAATTTCATTCTAAATGTGATCTAATTTCATTCTAATGAGCATGTGAAGCTGGAAAAAAGCTAATATATGCACGTAGCTAAAGCCTATCCTATGTAAGTTAAGTTACACACGTGGATGTGCACATATTACGTCTGATAAACCTGAGTGAAGAATTTTTTGTTCTAATTTTTTATTTAATATAAATTTTTATATTAAATAAAATCGTATTAAAATGTACAGTCAAAAGGGTAAACCGTGTTATTTTGTAAATATTCAAAACAAAGTAATTAATATTTATTGTAAGGCTCTAATATTTTCTTATTACCAATGTTTCAAAAATTGGTTAAAACCTACATACGAGAATAAATTTACAATTCATTTACAATTCACAATTAATAGATCAAAACTTAGAAGTTCATTTTTGGTTTAGTAGTGGTTTCGCACAATTTTGTTTCGTACGTGTTGTGCGAAGAAGTGAATTTAAAATTAAATTTATATTTTTAGTCGTTGTCTCGCACACGTGGTTTTTATAGAAGAAAAAAAATGTAAGTACTGTCGTGTACGACAATGAAATAGATAAAGTAGGTAAATCGAAATATAAATAAAATTACTATTTTAAACATGTAAAATTTAGATATTAGTAGTTTTCCTTTTTTATTATTTATTTATTATTAATAGGTTTGAGCCGGCATCTAGCCGTGTAGGAAAGACGAGGCCGATGATGGGGCGAGCTAACCCAGAAAATGCCTATTCGCTCTAACTTTAAAAAGATTTAGGTTATATGAGCTCAACAACACAGACGCCGCGCCGGAAGGGACGAATCTTTGACGAAGACGTTCAATACGTGAAATTTTATGCCTACACAAAAAAAAAAAATCCTCCGCTAACCGCTACCAAGTGGGAAAAAGAGCGCTAGATCTGTCTTGCGAGCGGATTCTTCCGAACCAACACGTCCCAAAAGTGCAAATGTGATATCTATGGGGTAATATTTTTAATGGAGTAAAGGCACACAAATCAATCAAAAATATATTAATATATTTTCATTAAAAAATTAAAACTTTAATAAAAAAAAACTTTATTAAAATAAATTGTATTTTAATACCTTAAATTTAAATGTTTAGCTTTTCGCATCTTCAATGAATCACTCGACAATGCAGGTTTATCTTCTTTAGTCTGTTTTACTTTTCTCAGTCATCCAATTTCAAGAAACAATTACTTACTGCTTATGCAACGTTGATGACTGTACATGACACCGGGGACCGGATATGGCGTACGTAATCCGCGATTTTTAATACTTTTATATAAATGATTCATATTTGTTGCTGAATATCAAAGTTTATTGACACAAAACAGGTAATTCGATATAATCGTACGGTGGTTTACAATATTACCAGAGGTTACATAACGCGCGGTGCAGTGAACTCTGTCAATTTATGTAGAGTACTTTAGGGTTAATTGACCAACAATTTAATGACGAATATTAAAGTGTCAATTATTTTCCAATTAACAAGTTATTTTACGTCTGCGTAATGAATGCGTCAAGTTATCGCATTTGTTTAAATAATGAAACATAAGGGAATTTCTGATTACGTAAAGATTTGTTTTTATTAAGTATCATAGTTTTTAAAAGTATCATAGTCTGTGAGGGTGGGATAGGATGTTTGTTAATCTTTCATGAGAACTAAAACCATTTTGATAAAACTTTATTGCAACATTATGTATGTATTACAGTTTATACATAAAAATATCTATACTAATATTATAAAGAGAAAAGATTTGATTGTTTTTTTGTTTGTTTACATTGAACTGGACCGATTTGAAAAATTCTTTCACTGTTGGGAAGCTATATCAGCGAGTAATATAGGCTACATTTTATACGTGCGGACGAAGTCGCCTGCAACAACTGCTGGCTATAATTTATAAAGACAAGCAATGCAGTCGCAACCAAAATATTTTTTATTGTGTATTTAAAAATAATAAAAATATTACTATATATTGGTTAATATATATATTTTAAGTTGTTATATATTTTTTTTAGTTTGTTTTCGAGGGAGTATGCCTAGATTTCTGAAATCTATCGAAAGAATGGTCGGTTAAGCTCGTCCATTCTGTCCATTATTATTTATACTATTAGTTCGATCGATCTAACAACCCGGAAAAAATATTCCTTTCTGTTAGTTTACCTAGGCTAACAGAAAGGAATAAGAGATTCGTCTAACTACATATTTGAGAGAGGAGGTTGCCTGTTTTTCCAGCTCTAGCTGGCTTCCCGATGAGGTGGTTTGAAGGTGAAGGAACGCCAACACCGCATACAATAAATTTTTTATTGTTACTTGATTTACATGATTTTTACTTTGAACATTAATTAACTGATAAGTACTCACAAGGTCTAAACATTCTATTTGACCTTTACTATCTTCTGGTGGTCAAATAAATCCTGACGCATTTACAAAAATCTTTTCAAGGTAAATGAATAATTAAACCGCAGAATATTACGAAGACTTCATTATATTATGGTTTTTTGTTCGTCAGAACAGCTCAACTCCGTTGACTATGCCGGTACACTCTCGATGTTCTTCAGCCACGACTTCTTTCTTCGGCCAACTTTTCTCTATTAAGCGACTTTGCCTGTTATCACCAATACATTAGAAGACAATAAGACTCGAGGAAGATATTGGTTACATAATAATAAGCATTAACGTTTACTTTTTATTTGCTATTCCCCAGATTCAATGCTGGACATATTGGACCCAGTTACTTGTACCTTAGTTATTAAACCATTTGAAAGTTCGGGCAAGCTGTAACTAATTTACATGAGATCAATGATACTTTAAGCTGTACCCGTAAAATGTCAAGGCGATTGACATGTAAAAGCAGTGGAACACCCAGTTTAAATCTTATGCCCACATGCATAACATTAATTTTCTAAATGGTAAGGCAGCACGCTATATTTACCATCTTTCTCCAGACTAAGTTATTTATTTTAACATTTAAAGTTCGGCAAGAAAACTGATGATCCATAGTATTAACACAAGCATCGCTATAGGGATTGTAAGTACGCTGCCGACATTGATAGGATGAAGGATGATAAGAAAGGTAGGAAGAATGAGAACACACTAACTGTTATTTCACATTGGTCTTTAGTAATATGATAAGGGAGTTAGTTAGTTACTGTCCAATTTATGACTGCGGAACGCAGCGTGCAATGTCACTACCAATTTCAGAATGTTACTTAGTTAAAAGTGTTGGCCCACATCGTCGCAGGGTCAGTTGTGGTGTTCCACAGGGGTCAGTTTTGGGCCCACTATTGTGGAACTTGTGAGTCGTCAATGGTGTTGGCCGTCTGGATGGGGTGTAATCCGCTACACCCGCGCCGCATACCGGAATTAGTATATTATCTCTATTTTTCAATGTTTACATCTCGATGTTTACATATGCTATGTTGTGTTGAAAGTATAACAGATTCTTAATATTTTCAACTTGTAAATATTTCCAATCGCCGTACTCCCTTAGTAAATAGCAGTAAAGAATACAAGCCAGAAAAACACTGTTTGGTTAACATTTTTTTAAATATACAAAAGTTTTGGTGAAACGAAAAAAAATGTAGCAAATGTTGACAGTTCAGGTATAAAGAAGGAGTACCTATGCGTTAGAAAGTACTTATTTGACGGCACTAGGCGCCTTACAACAACAAAATAAAATGTCTTAGGGCCTCTTTCACCAACTACAAGTAAAGTGTTAATTAGATTCTTTAAGAAATAATTTTATGTTTTATTAAATTATGCACTCGGTTTAGTGCATCTTTCGATAGGCGAATTTTATTTATTATTTTCTTTTTAATATTTGGGACTTTTACCGTACAAACAAAGTTATATCAGCTCCATCATCCCCGGTGACCGGTGACTTTAAATGGCGGTTAGCCTACTTGACAGATGGTGAAAGAGGCCCTCAGTGTTAAAGTATGTAAGGTTAATTACCACGGGTGTGTGTATAATAAAGTAGGTATATATAGTCTACTAGTTGTGCATATAAAAAGTATACACCCGATGGTAGTAATTTGTTATCTGCTTCAGTGACACGACGAAGGTCGCTTAATTTAGGGCCTAATCAAAGTGTTGTGCGCAATGACATGACACAAACACACTTAAATGGAAATTACTATGTAAACAAACCATTTACGCCCAATTAAATGTTTGCAAATTCCTTCGTGATGAAATAAATTAGTTACATACTTTACATAATAATACATAATAACGAGTCTATTTGGTTTATACCAAATCGACTACTAAATTCTTAAAACTACTCGCGAAGGAAATAAAGTAAATAATTCCTAAATAGGTCATTCAAAGGAGGTCGCCACAAAATAAACTTCCTGTTGTTGAAAATTTAACTATGTTATTAAAAATTTAATTGAGTTATAGGATTTTTTTTATTGTTCCGCTAAGTATAAAAAAATCTCATTAATTTTTTAGTTGACATATGTGTGACCAATCAAAGATTTTCACTGAGACATTGAAACTGGTAAGCTGTTATTTGAAAATAAAAAATAAAGAATAAAAAATCTATTTTTATTTTTATAATTTTTAACTAATTGAAATGCAGTACACAAATTCATATTGAATTTTAAAACAAGTAGGTACCAAAAAAAGATGTTAACGTAGCCGATTATAAAACTCCATTTTGAAATTTGTTACAAATGCTAGTTTGAATTTCTTCTCAGATTCATTGATGTAATCCTTTTGACGCTGATTTTTTGGGAATTTCTAATACTCTTGATATCCACATATTATTTCGTAACGCTTACGTTTACGAAACCGGCTGCAAAGAAACGAGTTCCTGCTGATTTTGAACATATAAACAGATATTGTGCAGGTGTGAATTTTAGATACATCGGCCAACGCGAGCGGAAAAATTTCAAGGGTTCATATTGCAACATTCGAGATCATTAACCGCCTGTCTGAGGCGGTGTTTTCTTATTGCAAACGTAGCGGAGATAAATTGTTGCTCATCCGGAATGTTCCTACCCTAAGACTCCACTAGACACCCGATGTTGTAGTCTTGCGGAGCTAGTAATTGCGAGAAACAAATGAGATACATATTTTATCTAGAAAGTTCAAGGTTAATAAACGCATGCACACGGACACTATCGCTATCGTCATACTATTCTATCCGCTATATACGGACGTCTCGTAGCAGCGAGTATTTATTTCTGTTTTTGATTGAGTATAATGTTTGTGTTCGCAAATATTTAACCTTATCAAATTTATTATACCAATCTTTTTTTACATCAAATTATTTGGGATTACTATTAAGTATTTAATATACTTACAAATTTTTATTAGTAAATTTTTAACCTTCTCAAATTGATTAATTTTATATTAATCCTATATTTTTAGTAGGTATTAATATATTTTTATATAGTCACATTACTCGTACGTACTAAGATTTACTTCTAGGTATCCTTCTCATATTATTTAGATACTTATTCACATGAAATTTTGTTTTTAATTGTAAATTTTATAATGTTTTTATTTAAAATTCCGAGTTTTATAATTAATATTTTTTGTTTAAACCACTATTTTTGTATGAGCTCAACCTCTATCAACAAGCTATGGAGAATTAGGGGTTACTCTGCGAGACACATAGCATGAAAAGACAACGACCGCTACCTACAGCTAAATCGCCGCCACTACAGAACCTTTTTCCCTCGATAAATACCTATATAGGTTCCGCAAGCCATAAAGCCTCTTCAATAGTAATCCAGCTATTTCGAAGACATTATAGCTTCAACGGATATCTTCAAGCGTAAATTATGTAATATATTTTTTAATACACCACATATTGGAAAATTTAAAATCAGAATTAAATTAAATAATAGTTATAATGTCTCACATTTTAAGAAAATAAAGTATTACTCAAGGTGAAGCCTGTCTAATGTGTATTCTAAATATATAACGATGACTTAATAAATGTCAATTCGATTGTAAGATTAATACATGCATAACATACAAGACGTTTTGTATAATATTTTTTGGTTTTAGTTGGTAGACAGGTTTTTTTTTCTATTTATATAATAGAAAAAATATTTAGAAAATGCTTTACAGAAATGTAGACGTAGATTTGTTTAAATTGGACCTGACAACCACTCTAACGCTTTTTTTTTATTAAGCTCGACGGACAGGCTTACTCACTCACCGAAACACAACAATGCTATATTTCGCGGTTCTTCTGTAAGGGGGTTGGTTACTGCCGCCAACGGGCTGAAAAATTGACTGTGAAATACAGCGTGTCCGGCCAGTACTAAAACTAACTGCTAAATATAATAATAAAAATAACATCTAAGTATTAACCTATGGTTGCAAAAACCCATAAATAAAAATTATTTTATAAAATACTAGCCATTGCACGCGACTTCGTTCCCGTAACTTTATAAATTATAGCCTATTTTATAATATAGCTTTCAATAAATGAAAGAATTTTTAAAATCAGTCCAATAGTTTTTGAGTATATTCTTTACAAACAAGAATACAAAAATAATAATTCTCTTTAAGTATACTATTATTTAGTATAGAAAAATAAAAACGTTGAGCTGAATCTGCATAATTTAAGATTATTACTATTTTGTCGTATAACCGGAAGACAAATGTTAGCACTCCAACACGTTGCTTACGTAGGTAATCATAATCACGGGTAAACAAGCGCGTCAAAATATTATATTTTGACGCGAGTATGTGTATATTGTTTTTTTTTTTTAAACGTTCATGGTCGTTGTTTGAACCCGGCAGCAAAACATCGCGGTCGCATAAACACCGAGTAACATAATTCGGAACAGTACGTCAATTACATAACGATAAATATACTGACCAAGGCCTACTAAAGGGGATAACACACTTGAAGCATTTGTTTATGAAGTTATATGTAATATTTTGCTGCAACTGACGTTCGCCACTGCGTTCATTCATATCGTCTGTAAATTGTGAACGAATAAGTATTAACTCGACATGGGTGTTTAAACATGATATATTAGCTAGGTATTGCATTAACTGAAAGACATCTTCATAACAAATATATCAAATTAAGTTATTTCTTAATAATAAAATTAATATATTAAAAACATTGTTGCACATTAAAAAGTCCAAACATGCGTTTTTTTGTTGTAGTTATTTTTATCTTATTAATACATTTTTTTCAATTATGTTTATTCAGGCTTTTGACGATTTTAATGGGAAAGTATTGGTCTAGTTACTTAAACTAGAAAGAGGTTTTTCACTGAAGAGCCTAGACAACTCTAACTCTTATCTCGTGAATATTTCTAAATAAAAATGAAAAAGTCTCAAGCGATCGCATTAAATGTACCCATTAGTATTTAGCGCAACGAATTGCGTGGAATTATCGTCAGGAGCATTAGTTGAAACATTAATGTGAAATATCCTTAAGAAGAAAAAAAACTATTTGAATTTTCAAGCCATTACAAAAAAATATATATTGCCATTTTGTTATAAAATCATAAAACTATTTTAAGAAGCAAATTAAAGTTATTAAAATAATCGCATGATTAAAACTTTACATAATAAATAATGGCCTTGTTTAGCATGATTTAATTAAGTAAATATTTTTAGGCGCCAGCGCTTTGTACATAAAATATTATAACATGTAATCATAATAAAATATTTCGTTAAATAATCACCAAAACAATAGTACCTACTCCATATGTAACCATATCCTCGCTTGTCCATCATGGTCACGAAAACGTTTTACCAAATACAATTGTCTGCAACAGTGATTATAATTCATGTTCACAACAAAAGTTTTTTACAAACTGTAATGCTGAGTCCATACCAGTAGACATGTTGCTCGATTTTGGTCTTTAAGACGTGTTTCAGGCTGTCTACGTAGACATGCCTGTTGCGAGACAAAAATCGCAGGTCTAATGTCTCCCGATCGGAATGGGAGACGGCATTGCAATGTTAGACATGTTGCGCAACATTTTGACAGTGTGAACGTCGTCTTTAGGCGAGACCAGCTGTCTACAGCGACCGAGCAATGTTGTTCGGATGTTTCAGTTTTTGAAAAAAGACTATCGTGAAATAACAGCACTTTTTATATTATTAAGGGTGGACAGTAGGTGGCTACCGTCGCTTATATAAGTACACAAGAAAAATCAGAGGGGTACAAATGACACTGCAGGAATTTGTTTACTACTCGCTTGAGGAACTCCACATCCATCTTTGAGAAGAAATTGTTCTAAAGTTCGCGCGTCCGTGGGATAAAGCACTTGTGCTGTTGTGTTTCTATGTGTGAGTTGGAGATTCCAGAGTTCAATTTTTTTATTGGCACCTTATCCTTTAAATTTTATCTTTAAAGGATAAATCATGGTTTCTGAACCCACAAAAAGTTGATCGGTAGTTGAACATTAAACATTATATGTTTCCAACATATATGTCTCTTAATAATAATCCAACATATATCCAACTTCAACTTGACTCTTCTTCTGTGATTCAATTTCTTACATATAACCGTTATAACGTATGTAATAATCACACGGGTATACTGTATCTTTGCTGGCGTCACATTCTTATTGCAAGTGGTGTTGTTATGAGAAATGTTTCACACAATAATGTTGACGCCCGTAGAATTAGTCGCTGTTATGAGTTTATACATAATATCTGTGTATTAATTACATCCTTTCTGCAACGTCCACGTTTAATTATTACGTAACAGGTGTGTATGAGTAATTCTACGATGTTGTATTATAATGTCTAACATCTTGTATGTAGCAATTGTAGAAAATCTTAGGTTTCCTACAAAAAGGGAAGAAACCAGATAATCTACATCTCTTACTCGTGCATAGAAACATAATATTTATTCGCAGTGTTCATAACTGACAATATAATTATGCAGCCGACAGTTTTAGTGTGACTATTGCTCCTCAAATCGTATACATTTAACTATTCTAAATAAATCCAGCATGTAAAGATAACAGATAAATAACAATGTGTAATATTTACCTTTGCAAGGATATAGGTGTTTAACAAAATACATAACTTCAGTGTTCAGGATCGCGCAATAAAATGCAGGTCAAGGGACTTTAATGTGTTCATATTTAATAAGATGTAAGTAGGTATACAACTCAATTTTGTATTGTTCACCAAAATAAAAGTTTCTTAATACGTATTGATATATTTTATATTAAAAAAATATTCTGATTTTGCAGTTATATTCTTCAATAGTGTCTGTACAAAAGAACAAAATAAAATTTTGATTGTTATTGACATAACAATACATACAATTGTACTGAATTTTGTTCTCAAAAAATTATAACCTGCAGACCTCTCGATTAACCTTTTGATGATGTTGGACTGAGTCCACCAGGAACACCATACCCCTTACGCATCAAGTAGACCATCAGCCTTGCCATCGACATTACATAAAAAAATATCTTAATGATAATGAAAGCTGCATCAAAATCCATAATTTCTTTAGAAGTGTACTGCTTATTCTTAATACGTAGTTTGATTTTTTAAAAATTTTAGACTTATTTTAGACTGCCATAAGTACTTACTCGAATTTAAATATCCTTAAATAATGCTTCTCTATCACATAATAATATGAATAACGAGGAACTCTTTTAAAACAAAAATAACAGTGAATGTTCTACGTCTGAGATTATGATAAATTAATAAAATAATATATATATTTTAAAAACTAATTCTAAAGAAGTTAATGCGGATTCTGTCGATAATCATTTCAAATTAGGTAGTCTAAGGAAACATTAAGTTTAAAAAAAACAGAGACTTATTATACAATCACAGTGATACGAGAAACGGTAGGGGTACAAGACACCATTATGCTAATGTTAATATTTGAAATACGTTAATGGTTTGAACACGTGAATGGTCGCATACCATTCGGTGCCAATCGCCTTTGATTCCAAGAAGACTCATTCCACGTTGCCTCTTGTCCAGACATAATCTTAATAAACAACTTAATAGACACCTGTGCTCGCCCACATAATGTGCGCGGACTATTAAAGACTTGAACACAATAAAATAAATCACAAGTTAAGAGTAAGTATTAGCGGTTATTTAAAATTCATATAAAAGCAGTTTTAATGTGGACGTTTTAGTATTATTATTTGTTAGTTTTTAAAATGAAAAATGCGAGACGTCAAACCGCTTTTAGCAAAGAGTACGCGACCCGACCTTGACCTGGCTAAAAAAACCTGTTGTAGCAACAAAAGTAAAAGCTTTCGCCGATCATTTGATTTTAATTTATTTTATAGTTTGTAACTTTGTAAAAGTAATGAAAACGTTTGAGGCCCTCAATACGTTCAAATACGAGTCAAATACGAGGTCAATGAGGAAATAATTATTATCTATGTTACTTTTCAATATTTTTCTAGATTTTATATTTTATATTTAACTCAAAGAGATTACTATATCTAATGCAAAAACAAATGGTATATCTCCCTGTGATGATACATACCTATGATATATACCTACCTGTGTTACAATCGGAAGGTATAATGATGTAAACAGAGTTAATTTCTAAGCAATGTGTGGGAACAGTTTTGATTTACAATTAATCGGTACTACAATTATCTGGTTTCAAGTGAAATAAATATATACGCTTATTATAATAAACTGGTTTTAGTGATTGCCGATGCAGAAGAATGATGTCATTATGAATAAGAGCTCATGTTTCGTAACAGTGTGCGAATTTGAATAAAATGTAATAGAGAAAAAAATGTAATTCTATAAATAGATATTGAAATTTCAATAAACATATTAAAATTTAATTGTTATATTATTTGTTGATTTATAAAAGTTCCATACGATTGATGAATTAGTTATGGAAATAAACAACAAAATAAAATTTAAAATTTAATTAATGCGTTAATATAACTTTTCATGTGAAAGAACATTCGAGAAGAACAGTGAAACCGGAATTTATTTAATAAATGGGTTTCAAGGAAACACTTCTGATCTTCACTAGTGTTTTAAAAATATATAGCCAAGATAATGACGATCCTGAGAATAAAACCCGAAAGTTACCCGCTATTAAAATGTTATGTCCTTTCATACAATGTAAAAAGCATTTTATAAAAAAATACTCAATTATTTTGTTCTGTAATTAATGGTATATTAACTTACCATAACAATGTTGGCTAAATGTTCATAATAGAATTTTTTTCCTATCTTTATATGTCTCAATTAATTTTTGTGTAAAACCTTAACCTTAATACCACCACACACAATTAATATAACTTCTTAAAAAGTCTTAAGTGGATTTAAATTAATAATTATATTTTTTTATGTATTAAATGATGAAATGTTTTGTAATTATTGCTTCAGTTTTTGTTAGAATAACAAACTTTATTTATTATTTTAAAATACAAAGATTGATTTAATGGTATATGGATTAATAGTATAACATAAATATTATATCTATGTCATGGACTTAATATGACGACAAAATATTTTGTCATCCTACGAGTACACTAAAATTAAATAGAGAGAGGCAGAGAGAGAGAGAGAGAGAGAGAGAGCTAAATTTATAAATTATAATATTGGTGGAGGATAATCTCCGGAACTACTGCATCTATTTGAAAAATTCTTTTACAATTTCAAAGTACATTTTCCAATACATTTTATGTATCATAAATCCCTTGATTTCATTTGGTGTAATATATAAAATATATAAAGTTTAAAGCAATTATTACCATTTGCAGCCATTGTTAGTTTAATTAAATCATTTGTTTTTTATATTAAATACTTACTAATTTATTTATATAGGATATTGATAATGAATAAAACACTTTATATGTGTCTAGGCATTTTAGTGGTTATCTCAAAATGAAATCATTCATATCCATAACATTATGTTTAAATTTTGTAACATTATAGTGCAGGCAAATATAAACTAATTCTTGCAATGTAGCTGCGTCGGCACTATATTGAAAATTGGATTTTTTCCTATTTTCCAGTGGTGATAAAAACAGAAAATTGAGACCCTCCTGTTATAGTTATTTTTTTTTCCTAGTCAATAAAAAAAGCTCTTTTGCACATTGATTTTTAACAATCAAACATGGACTTTGATAAAAAAAACCATTTCTTGGAACATTGTACAATTATGTGTAAACAAATCCACGATCAGTTCTTTATTTATTTTTCTTATAACTTCCGAGAAAAAACTCCATCACAACAAAACTCAAATAAACAACATCAAATTTGTCAAGTTTTTACGATAATTTTTTTGTTTGCTTTGGCAGTCTTGTCTTTTATTATATTATACAACTACATCGATCAGCTTATATATATGTATAACAAAACATAATACCTTTTTTATATTAAATTCAACAGACAGTCTGACGGTCAACTTGATGATAAGTGGTTACCGTCGCCTATAACACAAGCAACACTACAGATGCTGCAAGTGCGCAACCCGCCATAGTAGGATTAAGAATAAAAGAATAGGAAGGGAAATGGGCTCTGGCATCGCTTCAATCACTGGAATACAATAGCACACGTGCTGTTATTTCACGCTGGGCTTCTGTAAGGAGGTGGTTTCTGCCGCTAAAAAGGGGCTGCCCTGCCCAAATGCGAAACACAGTGTCTTCATTGCCTACTTGCCCTGCCATCTACCATCAAGTGGAGCGTTCGGTCTGCTTGCAAACTTTGGCAACCAAAAATATTCAATTCAATATAATATACATTCTCAGTAAACGTATTGCGAGATATAAGATGACATATTGTTCGTTACATTTATGTAAGTGAAGATTTCAGTAAAAGAAATACCTATATATTATTATTATTATAGTGCTAAACGAGGCATTCTTGTATGCTACGAACGATCTCGCAAATGACTCTAACGATTTTGACGAAAATCTAGGGTTAGGGGTTTTTTAGGTCTAGAAATCGATCTATTAGGGGCTTATCTTCGAGAAAATTCGTTTTAGGTAGTTTTTTTTTAATGGACCGGTTACAAAAGTAATACCGCTTGCTCGTTTTGTATTATTTTGAATTATTAATTCAAGTAGGTATTCTTGAATTTTTTTCTATAATGTTTCTTACATGTAAAAAAGTTTAAACCTTTCATTGGCCCGAGCGAGGCTCAGTCACCCAGTCTAGTGTTTACATAATACATATTACATGTTTACATATCCATTTACTCAGGTACATCCTTACATATATAAAAATTACGTGTCACGTTGTTTGAGGTCAATGGACTTCTAAACTACTGAACCGATTTTGATAAAACTTCGTAGATAAAACAGTTGGTCTTGGTCCAAGTTAAAAGATAGGATAGTTTTTATTTCGAACCCGGGCGAAGCCGGGAGTGTGTAGCTAGTTACATATATGTTATGTTAACAATACAACTACGTGTATGTAAAGAGTTATGAGTTCGCTGCAAGCAATTTTCAAATGAAAGACTATTTATGAGCGTTACACTTCCTCGTTATGAGTCAAGGTCTTGTTAGGGAGTGAGGAAACTAATAATATCTTAACATCGCAATCATTCTAGAGCACGGGACGTGAGTGGAATGAAAGAATCGAGTGAGCCAATAAAACGTTTACGTCTAGCATCGTGATCTGAACCTATTATGCGGTGCATAATGCGAGATACGCTTTAACATATAAATAGAAATAAATAATACACTGAATGTACCTATTCATTTATTAATTATCCACATCAATATCCGTTGCGTGGTTTCGGAGTTAGCGTATATACAGAGATCAGAGACAGACGCGGAGCGACTTGTACTATGCCTGAATATATTCCTGATATATCTTAATATAGGTAAGATTTGTGTCTGATCTTACCTATATAACACATAGTTAAAATTATGTTGTAAGAATAGCTGTTTTAGTTATGAGCAAGCACCGCTGATAAAAAACACTCGCAATAAAGAAAACCTTAAGAAAGTCAACGAAATTCTTCGAAATGAATGTTGTGTGTCTGCGAGACACATCGAGGAGGAAACTATGGGATACCCAAAAGCATAATCGATCAAATTTAGACCGAAGAATTGGGCAAACGGAATGTCTGTACGCGCTTCGCACCTCACACTAACAGACGAATAAAAAGATTGGAAAGTTCAGTTCAGCATTGCAAACACATGTTAAAACTCAGGGCAAATCCACCGTATTCACTAGATTTGAATATAAAGGTGGATTTGGTGTATTTTTGGCTATTCCCCAAATTGAATTTGGCGATAAAAGGATATCGCTACGACCGGAATGCTAAAGGCCATTCCAGCCGTTTCCAGAGCCGTATTGATTCAAAAGGAAACTATTTTGAATAAACAAGAATTAAAAAATCAAAATAATAAACGCTTTGTATTTTTTTAGACCAGTCTCGTAGGATCTGGGACACAGTAAGTAGCTGGACATAGATTTTCTTGTCAAGGAAAACCAGCACCAAAAACTTATAATACAGACAAGAATTAAAACTAAAAAGTTAAGGGCAATTCTGTATTTGACTAATGTGTTTACATTAATAATAATATTTCGCTTATATCTACTGTAATATAACATTGTGTAATCTAAAATAATTATTGTAATTGCTAGAAAATAATAACTATAAAAAATTTGAAATAATGTTTACATAATATTTAACTTATCTGCTTGATAATACGTTGTGTATAATAGAAAAACCTTCATCTTATCTCCCTTAGTCTTTATTTTACCGGACTCATACTTATGAGTTATCCACAATACTTATTGCAAATAACATATAAATTATATTTACGAGTAGGTAAATATAGTAAAACAAATAAAGTAAAAGTTTCAATATTTCCTAGCAAATTTTTAAATATCTATTATTAAAAATATCAGCTGAGTTTTTCTTTTTCAAAATAAAAATAAAATAAAATAAAGAATTTAATTGAGACTATAAATTATTCATGATTTCATATATTTTTATATATTTTTGTTTATTTATTTGTGCTAAATAATATTGCTATAAATATGTTTATAATAATTACATCTAGGAAGACATGCAATACGTATTTCCTGATTCTAATTCATTACCTACTTGTCAGTTGTCAGTGATCTTATATGAGCACAGCTATCAAGGTCCCAATATTAATTATAAAATCCACCGTATGAGATACATAGCCACTAATGTGTATGACCTGATTACAAAACGCTATATTAGTTTGCTTAACAACAACAACATTGGAAAATTTCTTTAAAACTTTATAATATTTTTAACATGACCCCCTTTATTATTGTTCATCTTAGAATAATATATGTTTAAGTAATGAGTACTAGTGGACAGACGATCTTACAAGGGCCCGGGTCGACGGTGGAACCAGGCTGCTTCTGACCAGTCGTATTGGAAAATTATAAGGGAGGCCTATGTCCAACAGTGACCATCCTATGGCTGAGATGATGAGGATATAATTATATTATTTTATCACAATATTTTTAATTTATATTATCATTTATAAGAAAAAATAAAATAAACTAAGAAAATAATTCAATCAGTCTACTAACAATTTTCCTAATTAAGAAATACATCTGTATTTTTTGTCTATTCGCTATATTATTGTACAAAAATATCTCGCCCGTTCCACCTATCCCTACTAAGTATCCCTATCAGTCTGTTGTTTTCTTACTTTTCCATTCTGGCAAATTCACTCATTTCCATAAACATTTGAGAAACAGCAATAACAATTACCACTCGTTTCCTCTTTCGTGCAGCAATGAAGTTTGAGATAGCCATGATGGTCGACAGCCTTCGTAGAGAAGTGGCACTTTAAAAAGAAGAATAACAAAGAGCATAAATAATAGCATTATTGTGATTTTAATACCAAATTATTGTGACCACATAATTTAGTATTAAAATTAATGAATACCCTGTCTCACTCTACTGCTGGATGCAGGCCTCTCCCAAGGTTCGCCACCACGCAGGGTTCTCTGTCCTTCGCATCGGGCTGCTTCCCGCGAAGCCGGACAGAAGGCTTCGCGGGAAGCAGCCCCTTCTGTTCACCTGGCCGCAAGGCGACCCTCGCTGCGCTTTCCAATTCGTGGCCTCTATTCAAAAACTCGTCTACCCCATCAATTATCCGCTCTGCGACATATACACGAACGGCCCATTCCCAATTCAATTTGCTAAATCTCCTAACTAATGAATACCCTGGATGGGAAATCACTAAATAAATATTTTTTGTGTACGCACATATTTACTCTTTGATAACTGTCAATAGATTGTACCGTAGGTTCCTGCATTTCCTGTGCAACAGAGTAGTAATGATATAGCGAGTTATGTAATGGTGGGCACGCGCGTGTGCAGACGCGGCCGTCCATACGACCGGCGCCACTCCGACATTAGCCTTAAGGTCAAGGCGAGCACTATTATCCTTGTGACATCATCTTATTGCGCAACTGACTGCACACTGCATGCAACAGGAATCACGTATGCAGCCATTCGGCTTGCCATTTCTTTCATTTCGGTCAACCTTCAACATATTCAATTTGACGTCTGATACATTTACTTTTTAATATTTAATATAAGTTGCAAATCATGTTCAAAAATTTAGGATTTACTAGCTGTGCTCGGGATTTCATACGCGTAGTATTCGGATTTTTAGTTTGTAAACCGATTGGAATGACAAATGTTAAATGTTGCGGGAAGCTGCGGCTGGGATTCGGCTGAGATTATCGTACACAAACGCAGAGACAAAAAACTATTTTATTGTATGTTTTCTGAAAATATTTCAATAAAAAAGTAGGTGCAAGATTACCTAATAACCAATAAAATTGCGCTTTGCGATTTGCGAAAGTCAATCTATATTATGTAAGTTATCAAATAACTAACGATCCACTCCCACCCTTCAAACAGATGCAATATTTTTTCTGCAAATTATAACTCGCTCCATTGGTGAAAACCGTATCAAAATCAACTAATTTTAGCAGACGTTAGCGGAGAATTATATAGCAATGGACAACGACTTTATTTTATATGTACATAGGTATAGATATTTACATCAAAATCTAGAAATCTATCTAGAAAATTTAACTAGCAAAATCACAAAATTTCGACTTTTATATATTCAATGAACCTAATTAGAAAAGTTTAATTAGACTTAAATTAAATGTAAATTTAGAAAGGCGCAGTATATAAGTTCTCTGGAACAAATTCATTAAATGATAATGAAGAAATCGAAATACGAGTAATCATACTTAGTCATTTTTGTTATTATCAATTCTAAGTACGGACATGTGTTTTACCTTGAATATTTTCTTTGAGCGTATTATTTGTTCATATTCCACGATTTCGAATATGCTATATAAACCAAACAATTCTTTGATAATTTAGCTATCGAGTGGTGTAATTCAATATTGGAATTTGTTTTGTTATCATCAATTTTCTGAATTGCCTCCAACATTGGAAGCAAATTTTAAAACTTATTTACGTCAAAACTACTGTATTTTTCCAGAAAGGTGTTAACATAACATCCTATCTAGCATGTTTCATTCACATTAATACGATAGTAAGAGTCAAAGCAAATAAAAGTAAACGCAAGTAGCAAAGTAAAGTAAATAAAGTACCTTTATAAAAATAAACGCCAATACTGTGATCAATACAATGTGGAATTCCCGTGACGTGTTTGTCCTGCATTGCGCATTTTCATTCAATTGTATGAATCATTTTGTCTCGATTGCAGACATTATTACTCGGCTGCGGTAAATCCGTTAGCAAAATGTCTACGTGATTCTGTGAGCCTTCTTAGGTGAAAATACATGAGGTTTGAAGATAGCCAGCTTAAGAAAAGAATTTTGTAAAGTACATAATGATATATTCGTTTGGAATGGATAAGCTCATGGGATCAGAGTTGTTAGGCCATTTGAAATCTCAGAAATAGCATGGATAGCGCAATACATTAGTATATATAAGATTCCATGTAGTTCTTTTTGTGATGGCGTTAGAAATTTTACAGGATGGTATTAAAGTTAATTTTTAAGTTATTCAAATTTAATCAAAGTTAAGAGCAAAGCTTTATTTTCATTAATCTTGTTAAAAATAAATCCGTAATCCTACATTTAAAGTGCTTGTGAAAAGTTGTAGTAATAAATTACAAATACAAATCTCGCCAGTCTTGTTATCCAGGCTCGGATCTCAGTAGCTTGATGACGTGCGTCGTAGCACAAGATCGGAAATGAAGCAACCCTGAAAGGGGTCGGACTAGAACATCTCGTTGATAAATAGTCGCCATTGACCCCGTTGCAAACTGTGTACATAAACAATAGTATTTGTTATCTAGCCTGAGGACACTGAGAGACTATTGCGCAAAACACATGGTAAGCCGCGTGTGTTGCTTGTCACGTGAACTATATAGCTAACTTATAATTATACATATTTCCTCTGCTTCATTCGTTCGTCTACGAGGCAACTCAAGCATGAAGAAATATCAATTGAAACTATGGGATAACACTGAGTCGTACGCGACGTGAAAATTCTCAATGAAAAACAATGAAATATTGATATACTTAATTAGAATTCATCTTATAGTCGCCTATTCCAGTTTCTTGTAGCTCCTGAAAAATTTTAGCTACAAGAGCACATTTTTATGTTTATAACTAGTTAAGTACTTAGTTATAAATTATTGGTGTTTTTCTTTCTGACTGGTTATTTTTTTAAGCGCCACAGATGAAGAGCATTACGATAAATGCAAATCTGACATAAATTGTTATATTATTATCGCTTCACAAAAGTGCATTTATTATGTTGTAGATGTTCATACATTTCGAAAAGATAGTTTCAAATTATATATTCTCTCTTATTTATCTCTCACACGATACTGTGCTTAATAATAGTAATAATTACCAGTAGAAATGTAAATGCAAATATAGACTATGAATATTAAATGCTAATAGTGAAACAATGCCCTAGACTCTAGGGCCTAGAGATGTTATCGTATGGAAACAGTGCCGTTTTCCTTACCGGCATCTCAATGCCGGGGTCACGTTGCATCTCATACTATTCAACAATTGCATTTGAACTTATTACATTGCAAAAAGATAAAGTAGGAAAATATTATAATATCGCTGCAATAAAATCTATAATTAATTGTTTGTTCATGAAACAATTCAATTGTAAGATTAAACTTAGTTATAAACTAGGCGTCTCGTCTGGAAACAGCAAGTAAACCCTTAAGAAGATTACCGTGACGTTTGCTTGTATTGTAGTCGACGGTAGCCACTTGCCATCAAGAGAACCGTCAGTCTATCTACTAGTAGTAGGCTACTACCCAAAATTATGAATTATATGATCTTATCTTTTAACAAACGAATTTCGTTTGAATTGACATTGAACTAAATTGAAAATATTATTTTAATTTATGTAATGTTCCAGTTGTGTAAACTACATTTTATACAAAGTATACATCATGTCGTTTTTGTATTTACATATCACATAATCTATCAAGGGTATTGTTAAATTCGTCTATTTTTAGCGTTCATAACATTTTCACAATAATATCACAGCCTTTCCTTTGTCAAATCCTATTCTACTAATATTATAGATGCGAAATTTGGTTAGGATGGATGGATGGATCTTTCACGTAAAAACGACAATGGATTTAGATGAAATTTGGCACTCACGTAGTTTATTAATTGGATTAATAAATATAGAATACTTTTTATCGTAAAAAATGTTAGGATCCCGAGGGATCGTTTAAATTTATAAAAAAATGGCGCCGCTGTCGCCGTAGCGACGCCACCGTCGTCACAGCGAGGAAGATGTCAAGTGTTGTATTTTATTCATATGTTTTCTTTTCTAACGCTAACGAAGTCGCGGGCACCATCTAGTAAAGAATAAACCAACTACACGAAAGTGTGGACTAGGTATGTACATTTTTAGACGTTAGTATGTATGATATTTGGTCGGGATATTAAGTATAACAACACAGTCTTTGCGAGTAAAAGACCTTGTGTTTCTTTTTATCTTGGATCTTTTATGGTGGGACCATTTCATGTTACCATTCATGTACCTACTTAGAAGTGGCAAGGCACATACTGCATTTCACAGTCATAAATTGTGTAGGTACACCCGTCACATGAAAGTAATAACCTCCTTACAAAAGACCACCGTGAAATATTTCCCTATTCTTTTACTAATTATTGAAGTAGGCAGCGTATTTGCAGCAGTTTTGGCGTTGCTTTGCTTGCTTTAAGAGCAGGCTCCACGAATAAAATTCCTACGCTCGCTCCGCCCACGTCCCGCCACCCGAGAGTTACAAGTTGCTCGGCGGCTCTCTAGGATTTTTTTTAATATATCGCAAGATACAGCTTACGTAAGGTTGAATATTGCGTACATTATTTGAAGCATGATTTGGTGTGCACTAGCTCGGAACTAAACAACGTAAGTCTCAAAATTGTTTTCGTTAATTATAGGAGTAAAAATAAACCTAAGTTTATTTTATTTTGACAATCACTGGTAAACAATGTTTCCTTGCTACGAGAAGTTTTTTGGCGATATAACTCAAGCCGTTTAGTAGAAAAATGTAATATTCTCCGGAAAAGGCGTCGATTTCGATAAAAAAATGTATCGAATGAAAATCACCTAATTATGTTTCTGACTTGATAATCTACAGATAAAGGTCTCAAAATATATATATGTAAATTCCACATTGATCAGATATGTGGTTGACTCAGCACATTTATTTAAAGTTCCCTTAGTTTCATAGAGCCTGGCCTTAATAGGCGACGGTAGCCAACTACCATCAAATGGACCTCAAATCTAACGACTTTTACAATTAAAAAAAAATACAATAATATGCAAATGTAACAATAACAAAATATTAAAAATTACTCGCATATTTACTACCCGTTTTTCAATTATTTAACGACATATGATTTTAATTTGTGGCCTTAGATAATATGCGGATGTTGTATGAAGGACATTTCAATATCTCAATGTATACTTCCTAGTTACCTATTTATAAAGATGACATGTTGATTTTAAACATTTATATTTTTGTCGCTATTGGAAACCTTGCTCCGCGATTATGTTGTGTCAATTGATAATTTTAAAAATCAACTGTAAATTGCAATAAAAATGTTTAACCTTGAATTAATATCTACAATGCCTAATAAAGATCTATATATACCTACTGGTACATAAGACCAAATGCGTTGAAATGTCTTTTAATACTTACATAATAGGAGAAAAGAATTACTTTTTGTTGATTGAAAATTATTATTGTGTTGAATACTGTAGAATGTTACCTACTAGATAGTGCCTGCTAACTAAAAAATTATTAAGAGCATTATGAACCTATAAGGTTATGAACCTATATGAACCTATATATGAACCTATAACTTATAAGGTTCATAACCTTATAACCTATAAGGTTATGAACATTACGCTAGCATCTGCAGAGCCATCACTCGTGACGTCATTCGGGCTTCTAGACTTAACGTCTAGTCTAGAAACTTTATCTCGTTGGGCATGGTAGATACTTATACAGGCAGCATGACAAGCCAATACACATTACTATTTACATATACTTTAAAACTGTATATAATTGCTTATTTAATAAATGCATAGCCCACAGCTTGTGAAATTCAAGACTTATAAAATTGTATTGTTAAAATATTCTTAGATTTTAATATTCTTTCGTGTCTTCAGACGTGTCAGCAGCGCACTTGCACCTACATGGGGTTGCTTGTTACAGGCGACGGCCATCTATCTGTCTGTTGACCTTAACATAACTTTATTATTCAATATATATACATTGAATAATAAACTTGAGTTAATTAATAGAGCTTAATAGTTAATTGAGCTTTATAAGAAGAGTGTAGAATTAGAAAAGAGGCAGTGTCTGTGTTCAAGTACAGGCAACGTAACATAGACACTGACAGAATATAGAATGACAATTTCTGAAAGCAGTTACACACGATAGACGTACAGGTGAGAACTTTTGATCAGTCAGTTGTGTAACGGCCGTGGGCCAGGTCCAATCTTACGAAACTTGCGATTGCGGTGCGTAAGGTCACTATCATCATTTAATTTTGCACGGTTTCGCAACCACAATTTGGCGATAACGCACCGGCCTCAGGTATCGATTCAACTGCCTCACATAACATTAAATTCATCCCTTGACCTGGATGAGCTTATTTTATGATAATTTCGTTTCATGATTTCATTACTCTCCATATGAGCTATTAGGTAAACCAATAAATATTGAAATCATGTTTGTTAATGAAAGAAAAAAAATAGAAGAATTCTCTTCATTTTTAGGAGAGTTAATCTTGGAGAGTGCCTTGACGTCAGCTGATTTATTGGTTGGCTGGAAAGTGAAATATTGGAAACTGTGGTTGTAAATAAATTCAGTATCTAGATCTCTCTAGCAAGTCGCTAGAGAGTTCAGTATACAATTTTATTGTGTCTTTTAGCCATTTTAACGAGTTTAGATGTATTTTCATGAATAGCAGTTCTTTTGCAATTTCATCGTTGTGGATATAAGTAATAATTTCTAAGTTGAATTAACAATAAAATAATAAATAAACTTTTTTTATTCAACAAAGAAATTGAAAATATCTAATATGCTTTGCTTGGTCACTAGTTTCTTATACAATGCGTACACGTATTAGAACTGTACTTATCTAAATAATTATAAAGGTTCAATTTGGCACGACGCGTGCTACATACGTTTGCATTGCCCGAAATATTGGGGTCAATAACTGAATAGCTGACAATCGTATACAGAGGCAGGCTGTACCACGTCTCGTCTACCTTGACGTTACTGCTCGAATATCGGGTACACGTGGAACGATTAAGGAGGCGTTTTAACAAAGTCGTAATAATATTTAAAATTAAATTTCGAACAATAATTGTAATCTGTACATTAAATAATATTATCTTCAAGTTCGCTGCTTTTAACAGTTTTAATATTTAAGTTTTAGTGTTAGATTTCAAGTTGTCTCAGCTTGCCTTAGCCTGACTTTTTTATGACTAGATACTTTCCAACATTAATATTTCTTCGTAGACATTACGTTCGAAATATGTTGAAATATTTTTATCACACATACCAGCAGTTGCATGTGACTTCGCCCGTGTAACTATAAAATATAGCCTTTTTTACTTGCTGATAAGGTAGCTTTCTATAGGTAAAAGAATTTTTAATATCGGTCCAGTAGTTTTTGAGTTTATTTATTACTAACATATAAATCTTCTGTCTATAATATTAATATAGATATAGAAGTATAGATAGATAGGTACATATTATATATTTCGGTAATATCTTTCTTAATAAAATTCTTCTCTTTACTAGTCGCTAACGGGGAGATGTGAAAGAGAACAGGAAATGTGAACTCTTCACACGTATTCATACTATTGATAAACTCATAATAATTCAAATTATTGATAAATGAAAAGATGATTAAATACTTGTCCCGATGCCTAATAAGAAATATTTATGGCATCTAATAACACCATGAAACTGTTGCCTAAATCCTTGAACTTCTCGTGCAGGGTCATTTTGATTTCATAGCAATGAATAGGTTCTCCCTTGTCCTTTGTGTTCGTTAAAATCACAAGGTCAACATGAAAAGGCACCAACCAACCAACCAGTTTTATTGCCAATGACATAATAAAAACCCATTGAACGATTCAATTCTTTTGAACTTGGAATTACGTCAATAGGTTGCCCTTCATACCCCGAACACAATTATAACCAGATTGATGTGATTAAGGTACATTACATTATTTTGATTCTATCGGCTCGCAAGAATAACCTCGTCAATTTCACCCCTGGGTGAAATTCCGTTAGCAGATGTTACGCGAAATAGAATTTTTAGTAACACTATACTTTTATGTATTTTATTTTTTAAATACACTAACTTTTAAAAAAATATCTTTTTTTTAAATATTTCAAAATTTATATACAAAACTTTAGTAGAATTAAGGCTGATTTACAAATTCTAACATTTTTTTATATACCTCGGATGAAACCCTTATTTTCTTATTCTGTTACTTTTTACTAATAAGAGGTAGCATTTAATTGTTTTTTATCACACTTCTTATTGCTAGTACGAGAATTACTTTTATTTATCTATCCGCGCTGTTTACCTTGATACGAAATACAAATTTTTAAAAGTTTTGTGAAAGATTTATTTTTAATAAAAAGTCTAATAGTGTGTAAATTAAGTCCTGATCGTTTTTGTTACTTTTGTGGGCAATTCATATTTGCAAAAAGAAGGACGACCTATAATATCAGAATCTGAAAACAGCATATTTGAATTAGCATGCAGCCCTCATCAAGTCACATAGTAGTGGAAGGGCACACTACATTTTGCAGTCATATGGGGAGCACGTCTGGCGGCAGTAACCACTCCCTACCCTAACATAATCATCGTGAAATAATAGCATGTATACTCTTGTTTCGGTGAGTGAGTAATAGATGTCGGAGCCCATTTCCCTATCCCTTCCTAATCCATATGTTTAATTCTTAATTCTTATGTTTGCCAGCGCATTTTACCACTTGTGGCACTACTTGTGCTTGTGTTGTACTATAAGTGGATCGTCAGCCTGTCTGACTATCCCAGCCTTTACCATAAAAAAATCTACATAGTGTTAAAAGAAAAGAGTAAGAATACTCTTCAATAATTAAGAGTAGAAATATATTAAGTATTACTTAAAACTCTCGTATAGTAGATACTTACAACTCTTAAAGGTGGAAATGATAAAACCAGTTTTTTAAGTCATAATTTCAATTTATTTTAATATACAGTCTTATTGTTAAAAGTTAATATTACATTCTACAGAATAAGTATATTGGAGCGATTCTAAATTAGTTACATAATCGTTAAACGATAACAAACATTACATCAAATTAAAAAACTATTATTTGTTCGAACATAATTATATTTAATTCCTCACGTTCTTATGTGCTCGAACTTCTAATTTTTTTATAAATAACTTACACATATGCTGCCATGACTTTCTAAGTCGTTTATTTAATTTATTAAACTTCTATATAATTAAAAATAAATCATGTGCACTATTTGAAAAAATATATTTATCTAAATATTATATATTAATTCTTACGTTTAGTTGTTTTAGAAATTAATATGGTAACTACATATTACTGTAAATGTTATGTATCTAATATATTTACGTTATGTCTATAAAGGTTATGTCGTCAAATAATATTTAATATTATGTAACTATATGTGGTAAAGTGTGCCTAGCTGGACTTAATTATTTAAAGAAATTCAAGTACCTTAAAAATATTTTAAGGTACATACATATATTTACCAGTACTGATCAAATAGTTCTAAACGATTCTCAACCGTTTTAACAAATTTATTAAACCTCAGCCATTGCATCATATTTAAAAAAAAAAATACTATCTCTACGCGGTTAAGGCTATCGTGTGGGTTATTGGATACTTGATACATTTTATAAGTTTATTATATGACATTAAATTTGCGAATGTCAATTACTTATCAGATATAAATTGTTATTAATAATCCTATCGCACAGAAATCATAATTATCAAAAAAAATAATTTACAAAAGTCATCTTAATATCTATGACTACCTGTTGGGTTATTATCAAATTTGTCGACGTCATTTGAGTGTTTTTGCTATTACCTATGTCATTGGAAAATTCATTCGATATACTTATTCAGAATAAGACATAATCTGCGTCAATTGAAATACAAAAATGCATAAGCAGGCGTTCCCACACAGTGTTCTATCTAAAGAGAGAGTATTAATAATTCAAATTGTTTACGGTTTTGTAGTAATTAATAAACGTTCAAACAGTCGTTTGATAGAACAGAATGTGGATAACAATATATTCTTATAGTGTAATAAGAAAGTTCATTTTCACAACCTAAAACTAAAGCTATAACAATAAATATACATTTGTATCGAAACCAAAATATTCAGTCAAAAATAAGTCAAATAATGTATACTTAATGTAAGCGTAATAACGCAAAATAATAAATCGATTGCAATAATGATATTAATGTCAAAATATTTTTTTAAATATTATTTATACTAAAGAAAAAATTGTGAAGAAATTGTGAATCGCAATCTCAATAGTGTGGTTGATTTCTTGGCGTAAATACTATTTTATATGGTTGCGGCGCATGGGTTGTGCCCAAAATTCCATCATCCAAAGCCGGTATTGGTTCACCTTCCGGAATACTTAAGTTGAAGTTGTGCATTATGTTAGCGAAGAAAAGGAACAACTCCATTTTCGCCAATTTCTCCCCAAGACAGATACGACGGCCGACGCCGAGCCCAATGAAATTGTCCGGCACTTTTAATCGCCCGTTTATAAGGTATCTTTCAGGCATAAACCTCCTCGGTTCCGGAAACTCCTTAGGGTCCATGTTGATCTTGTTAATGAGGGGAACTATGTGCGAGCCAGCTGGAATCTTGTATCCTCGGACGCTCCAATCCCTTTAAAAAAAAAACAGGTATTACCTTATCTGAATGATTATCAGACTGTGACGACATAAAGTTACGTCTAAGTAGCATTTGTGTATGGGTGAGTGAATGAGAGGTGTCAGAGCCCATTTCCGTATCCGTTTCTAATCTCGTTTACTTAATAATTACTACGGTCAGCAGCGCATTTGCAGCACTTGTGGCGTTGCTCGTGTTATAGGCGACAGTAGGGCACCTACAATCAAATTAGACAGTAGCTTGTCTGTCGTGTAGACTTTTACATATAAAAAAAAATTAACAACAATTGAGTAAGATATGATAGATTGACCCTGCCGGGAATCGAATCCGGGGACCCTAGAACAGAGCGTCAAGGCAAGCACCCCCAACCACTCATCCAAACCCCAACCCCCCACGGGCTTGCGAATATTACACAATTTTGTTGTTAAGATCGATTTGTAATAACATTTAGTACTTGATACTTAATGCCTATTCTAGGAGAAGGGTTAAAGGAGAAATATTAAACCGGGGATAACGGAATTACAAAATGTTACTGTGACATTTCGCTTTACGAACTTCTTAGTTTTCATTAATTCACAACAGTAAAAATCAGTACTTACTCCGTGTTCACGTGTGTAGTACCTAAAGGCACCACATAAGTCCTCCTCAGAGTTTCTAGTATAACTGCTTCCACGTAAGCCAAATCAGTTCTATGACATAAACGTACTTCTTCACCAAATGCAACCCTTTCGCCTATACAACGCCTCACATTCGCTGCTATTTCCGGCTCCCTAACCATCATTACCAGCAGCCACATCAAACTAGTGCGAGCTGTTTCCATTCCAGCGGAGAATAAATCGTTCATCACTTGTACGAGTTGTTCCTCTGTAAATCAAATATAAATTATATCATAAAAAACAAAAACAAACTCAAGTATTGTCAAGATGCCTTCCTATACCATGAAACAGATAGCGCCGGCCGCTTCGTGTGAGGGAAAAGGATAGACGGCCGAGTTTGTTTACATAGTTCGCGTTGTCTCCTTGGCTTTACAATAGTCCATTATTTATTAATTTTTCGAATTTTCACTGTAGTTGAAAAACATACCAATCAACTAGTATAAATGCAAGAACTCTAGCAATAATATATTTACAAGACGAGTATTCCTAATAATATTTATTATTTTAGTTATTAGAGTATGTTTTTCCTACTGTAAAGTAATACAATATTACTTTACAATACTTTATTTTGTTGTCTTAAAAACTAAATTCTCAAGTAAGTTATTTAAGAGACTAGCTAGTTGTACCTGGCTTGACACCTTCAAAAATATCCTTATTCGTGTGTGATTTTCCCTCAATCACTTCCAAATAATAGTCCAAGAGATCGCTTGGCTCTTGATTTTCATTGGGTCTACGTCTGAGCCGTCGTGCCTCTATGTGCCTCCTGTGAAATTCTGAGACTTCTTCTAAGTTGCGTTTGATTTGCTTCAGGACTGACCTCTTTCCAGGTAGATACTGAAATGTTCGCACACATTAGATTATTAAGTTTAATAAGTGTTAACAGGTAATGAGTATTTTATAATCGTCAATAATTCTTTTTCTCTTAATAATCCACTAATAAAAAAATCCAGGTTTGTTCGGTTGTTCCAAGACAGACAGACAATTGGTAAGAAAAAAAAAACATTATGCAAATAACAATTTGAGCTAACTTACTTCATTATATATCTGCGTGTTTGATTTGTAGTGATAGATAGATAGATAGATAGATAGATAGATAGATAGATATACTTTATTGTACACAGAGTAACACAATAAAAAAAATAAAAAAAGTACAAAATATGACAATGTACAATGGGCGGTCTTATCGCTAAAAGCGATATCTTCCAGACAACCTTTAATTTCAATTATTCGTAATCTGAACAAAATATACGAGTAATATTCTGATTGTTTAGAAAAATGTTAAAGTATATATAAAAATAAGAAATGCTTCATTGACACATACATAAAGGTGTGTGCACACATTAACCTAACTTATAATGAAATAATAATTTAATTTATAATTAATTTTTCAAAGAAACCAGACTTGTTTGCATTTTGGTAGGTACACCATTTTCAAAAACTATTGCATCACCCATATTAAACACTGCTTTACGCAGTCATTTGGGCAGCTCGTCTGGCGGCAGTAACCACCCTACTACAGAAGACCATCGTGAAAGACATGTGTGTTGTTGTGGTTCTGCGAGTGCGTAAAGGATGCCAGAGCCCATTCCCCTATCCCTTCCCAATCCCCTATCCTAAATCCTACTGTAGTCGGCAGCGTATTGCACCTGTGATGTAGCCACCTACCATCAAGTGTACCATCAGCCTGTCTGCCGACCGTAACATGAAAAAACATTTTTATTTCCCGTATCAAAGCCTTCTAGAGGTACCTAGCAGTTATCCCAGATTTTTTTTTAATTAAGTACCTATATAGTTTTGCAATAAGCAAATTCTGTTACTTATATGTAGTTAGATTAAAGTTGCATTAAAATTAATAAAACAGTATACTTACCATGTAGTATGGGACGTATTCGCCATAATGTATTAAACCGTAAAGTCTAAAACTCTCAGAAAGCGATTCGCTGAAATTTCTGAACTCAGCATTGTTTTCGGTGAATCGGAAACTCATCATAAGTTGGCAAATTACGTTGTGCATATGTCTGCCGGCATGATCTATCGGATTTATTAACTGTCCTGCTGATTGTTTCAAAGAAATGATCAGTTCCGTCACTTCAAGCTATAAGAAAAAAAAAGTGAGTTGTATTAGTATTTATACGATTTCATAGGTAACATATCTGCAGTATATTAGGTACATAATTGAATATATGTATACCTAAAATATTAATTCTGTAATTAGGACACTCAAATTAAGCCAAATATCGGCAATCAGGGGAAATAAACCGTGTAGTTTTGAAAATTGGTAGAATTATACCTTACGGTATGAGATCTTGCGCAATGAAGGTTTCCGTGGCTGTTTTTCTTTACCTGACGGCAACTTTCATTGCGGTCGAGCTCAGAAACTATGGATTTTACAAAAAAAAGTTTATGCTTTACAACTTTGATCAATACATTATTTTCGTATTTTTAAAAATTATCGAGATATTTTCCAAAAACTAAAATATGTGTATTTTAATCGACTATATATTGGCAAATATTAACAATAGAGAAAAAAGTTTCAAATAAAAGAGATGGGGAATTTTATCCTCTACAAAAAAAAAATTCTTACGGCTTTTAACGTAAAACTCACCGTTGTCGAGATATTTGCAAAAAGGCGTTTTTCAAGATGGCCGCTAACGCTCGCGGCTTCGGACGACACAAACTTTGATTTATACTCTGTAGACAGTTTCTGACATAATCCAATCGAAAAATTAAATAGCAAGATTTTTTGCGGATCGAACCCTTTTTTAAGCTAAAAATGTTGTACTATTCATGCCGTAGAAAGGACGACGATTCAACCTCATTGGTATGCATGGACCTCAACCTCACCGCCAGTCGTTGCTTGAGGGCACACGGTATCTCACACGCTCGGCCCTTGTTTACATTATCTTCTTTTTTGTTTAGAATTCTCAATGTGTTGATAGCGCGCGAGTTGAATGCAGTCGGGGCCTGAGGTGAAGGGCGGGAGCATCTCCCCCCGCCGCGTCTCGCACGCCTGTAGTGTAGTGATGTGCGTGCTGTCCTCGACAACTATCATACGCTTACTGTGTTATCGCGTTAATATTCAAGTTGCAGGCGCATGTTATTTTTGTTTTTATAATGTCTTATCCGAGTCAATCAAGTTCTGTTACAAAAAACGAGTTTTTATTCATCGCCAAGCACGGGAAATGGCGAAAAATGAATGCCATAAAAAATGAGGCCATGAAGGGTATTTTACAAGTGGCGCGCAACGTGAGGCATCGAAGACCTTTTAAATTGTTTTATTTCTAAACTTAAAATGTTAAACTTAAAACAATGTTGAAATTTATCGACATATTGTCATCATTAATTCTAATTCTAATTGTCATCATTAATTCTAATTTGGTCACAGCACTATCGCATTCCTGAGCTCTGCATTCAACTCGCGCGCTATCAGTATCGACATGGTTTTTCTTATGTTGGGTCGGCAGATGACAGCTTGCTTATTCATAACTAAAAATGGCGATAAATAACGCCGAAAAAAACCCGTCACCGTTTGCTTAAATCGCCTATGTTTTGTCTCTTTGTAAACTTACACAGCCTGTAGTTCCTAAAGTATTGATCGTAGAGTAAAAATTAATATACCTAAATTTGTAGAAATTTTATGTAGAAACTTTTGTCAGAAGTAATCATAATGCTATTACTACAGATATTCGCGATAGGAGCAAAAACCTGAAAAAAGGTACCTTCAAACAAACCCCCCCCCCCCCCCCACACACACACACACCCTCAGCAACCCCTCCCCCCACTCTTGGGGACTTTTAGTATGTTCCTCTGGATACCGTAAGGTATAATTCTACCAATTTTCAAAACTGCACGAATTGTTTCCCCTGATTTTTCTAATTTGACTGGGCTATTAGGTATGTAATTATAACGTTTAATGAACAATTTAACTTATTGTTAATAGAAAACGAGAATCTTTTTATTTTATTTGAAACTTGCTGTTGCTTATAACTTCGTCCGCGTCACTTTATAAAATATAGGCTAAGTTACTCGCTGATAATGTAGCTTTATATATAGTTAGGTGAAAGAATTTTTAAAATCGGTCTATTAGTTTTTGATTTTATTCATTACAAACAAAAATACAAACATACAAATACAAATCTTCTCCCTTTATAATATTAGTATTCATATAGCTGAATGTATTTTATCTTTTTTTTTTCATAATGTAAGGTGATACAATAACAATTTAAAATCCTAAAATATTTTTTTTACAAATTTGTTCCCCATTGAATTTACAAAATATAAACAGTTATTGGACATACCAGGATATAGTTTTCGAAACCATAGTCATTCCAGGTATTGATGCCAATCGACCGAAAACATTGAAGAAGGAATTGCCGTTGTTCTCTCCATAATTCCCCTTGGCTCGTAATTACGCCTGAAACATACTTTAGCAGTAAGCATAAATGCTTTTTTTATGTTAGGACGACAGACAGGCTGACAGTCCACTTGATGGTAGGTGGCTACCGTTGCTTTGCATATGTATATTGATATATAATAATAATAATATCTTCACACATTCCACACAGCACCATCTAGTTCCACACTAAGCAACTTAATGCTTGTATAACTTTTTTTTTTGTAAATACATACATATTATAAATACAAACATCCATGACTCAGGTACAAAGGTAAATGTTAACACATAAACATTTGCCCCTAGCGGGATTCGAACCCGCGACCGTTTGGTTAACAGCTAGTGTTATTAGCCACTAGACCAAACGTGTCGTCAAATATAACCAATACTTTCGGCTTGCACTTAGCGCAAGCTAGATACCTAAAAAGCGTATCATACAAAAAAAAACAAAGTTATCAAGACGTATGTGACATTAGTGACATTAGGATTAAAAACAACTACAGGCCGATCTCGTTGGCTACAGTGCTAGCTAAAGTATTAGATAGGACCTGACTGCTTTGGAATTGACAAAACCGTTTTGGAAAACACAAAGAAAAATTGTGGACTTGCCTGACTAGTCTCGGGATCTACCACTTTTGATTTTAATTTGAATTTTGCCTTTCTCTATTTTAAAAAAGGCTATTTTAAATTGCTATTCTTACAAATGAGACTGGCAGAATCATCGGAGAAGATCTGATGTAGCCAAGATATTAAAAGAGAAGAAGAAGTATTAGATAGGACCTGACTTTTTTGGAATTGACAAACCCGTTTTGGAAAACAAAGAAATATTGTGGACTTGACTTGACTGACTACTCTTGGGATTTACTACTTATGATTTTAATTTGAATTTTTCCTTTTTTTTATTTTAAAAAAGGCTATTTTAAATTGCTATTCTTACAAATGACACTAGCAAAATCATAGGAGAAGATCTGATGTAGCCAAGAGATTAAAAGAGAAGAAGTATTAGATAGGACCTGACTTTTTTGGAATTGACAAACCCGTTTTGGAAAACACAAAGAAAAATTGTGGACTTGACTGACTACTCTTGGGATCTACTACTTATGATTTTAATTTGAATTTTGCCTTTTTTTTATTTTAAAAAAGATATTTTAAATTGCTATTCTTACAAATGACACTGGCAAAATCATCGGAGAAGATCTGATGGAGCCAAGACATTAGAAGGGAAGAAGAAGTATATTAGATAGGGTTCTGTATATATGTCAACATTGTCAACAGTGACGGCGCCATCGTCATCACTGCGATAAACAATTTTTCCTTTTTACAACGTGGACGAAGTCGCGGGCACCACATTGTATAATCATAAAAAGGGGAAATATTACCTAAACCATTCATCAATTGGTTTAATGGTGTTTGTGGCCGACCAGTTGAACTTTTTCTGGTGAAAAGATCTTTCAAAAGGGCTGAAGAACCGACGCACACCACCAAGGTTGAGCCCAATCTTATGGAGGTCAGATCGCCATACCTCACTGACAGATCTCTGTACCACAAATGAGGCGCTCCTGTACACATCCATGGCAAATATCCCAAGCCCGGCATTCCACATGGACCTGAAAGAATATAAATGTTTGAAATTTTATGTTACTGTGTCAGGCAAACATTGTAGCAGTCTATGGAGCAATTCATCAGCAGGCCAAGATTCAATGTAATATTATAATATAAAAACGTGAAATTACCTATATTATAAAACAAATTTTAAAAAGAAATTAATATAATATATTAATCTTTTTTCTTGTTACTGAAATGTGAGTTAAAATAATTTCGTATATATTATTATATATCATCTAAACATTAGCTCAATTAAACATAAAATTATAAGAAAATAAAACGAAAAATATTTCTAATGTATCTTACATCTTAGACATCAATCTTGTCTCTGAAAGTCAGTAATGTTACGAGCTTAATTTCAAGAAATTAAACTACTTAATATTTTCTAAATCAAATATTTACATTGCATGAATTGAAAAATGTGATATATTTTTTATTTTTCATACCTTTAAGCTAAGTTAGAATATTGTGCGTTAATGGTTGACTTATGGAGGGTAGGCATGGACCTAATAATGAATAATGAAATCGTAATCAATAATGAAATTTAATATTATTATTTTTTTCATTTAAAACTTTCAATAGTTTTCTTAATCCAACCATAGACAAAGCGCAATATGGCGGATTGTTAACATTATCGAAAAGTTCTAAAAAAATTCAGTATACATAAATCCTACAGATTTAAAAAAAAATCTCTCACTGCCAGTACACTAGTACTTAAAAAAAGTATATATAGTAAAGTGATTTAAAGTAATAACAAAGGGCAACGACGACGTCTCGTTTGACGAGCTCGTTGGATGAGTGGTTAGATGTTTGCTTTAATGCTCTGTTCCAGGGGTACCGGGTTCGGTTCCCGACAGGGTCAACTTTAGAAATGGACTTTTCAATGTGCGCTCTGGTCTCAATCTGAAAGTAGTAGCTGGGCACACTGCGTTTCGCAGTTTGGCATCTGGCGGCAGTAACCACCCCCTTACGTCATTAAATTATACTACAACTAGTATACATATTCATTCTAGCTAGATGCCAGATTTAAAGCGTTTCCAATTTCTATAAAATTTAAAAATCCAAAATATGCTTACCAGGTGGTAGAAGGCGGTATTCAATATATATTTTTCCTACAAACCATATTGCACAGCTTACAGAAATGGCGCAACACGCAACAAAGGGTAATTCTGAATTCTCTACTGTCCGTTTAAAAAAAGATGATATTGTACTGAATATATTTTCCAGCATCGTGTATACTTTGTAATATTAAAGTATATAGTAAATAATAATAAACGTATTTATTATGTCATAAACACATATACACTATTTTAAAATAGTTAATTATTATTCGATATTTATGTCTTAATTAGGTAAACCAATACACAGTTCGGACGACACTGCGTCGTATTTGTGATTCACTGCAATTTATATGGATAGCACAAAGATCTTTATACTCAAGTGGTGCACCTACCCTACAATTGATAATTTGAATTTGTACTACCTACCAAACATAAATGCGAATGTTTCTTTTTCTAGTTAATTAATTTTTAGTATATATTAGATAACATTTACAAATAAACAAATACACACTAATGACGTGACGCATATTGTGCATTTATGAAAATTCAAGACGACAAAGTATAAATTTTGTGACGGTAGGTAGTCGGTGGATTTTTGACCGGTCCTATTGGCACCTACGGCTGATAATGATGAACAATATTTCAATAGAGAAACAATATTTCTATTCATATTTTTCACAGTTACTTAGATGTTTGTACTTAATCGTGTTGTTCTGAAAAAACGTAAACGTAATGAAAAATATATCAAGATTTATTATTCATCCATTTTTTTCTGTATTATTTCATTATTTATTGCATTAATTCATGTTCAGTTGTCTTAGGTGATGTTAGTTGCAAGTAGCCTACATACACAATTTCCGTTAGGGCACGTAGTAGGCACTTTTTGTTAACGTTTTGTTTCAGTGACTCACTTATAGCATTTACCTACCTATCTCGCGATTGTCAATCGCACAATCCAGTAATCGTAATGTTAATCGCTGCGCTTTTATAAACACAATTCTTTAACTTACACATTTTGCATTTATTTGCCTTTTGACAGTCTTAATATTACACTAATATAATAATATATTAGTAATATTAATACATCTTTTGGCAATAGATGGAGTTAAAATATCAATAATTGAGTTTTTATTGTTATAATTATTATGACAACAAGTCAATAACCACTCCCTTACAGAAGATCATCGCAATATAACAGCGAAATACTATGTTTCTTGTGAGGAAATTAAATAGCCCATTTTCGTATAAGTTAACTTACTGAACTCGGCACTTTCAGCATTTTTTTTATGTTGAGGTGGACAGACAGGCTGATAGTAGGTGGTTACCGTCGCCTATCACATAGGCAACGCCACAGGTGTTGTAGGTATTAGGAAAGGATAGAGATATGAGCTCTGGCATCCCTTCTCACTCACCGAAACACAACAGTACACGTGCTGTTATTTCACGGTGGTCTTCTGGAAGGGGGTGGTTACTGCCGCCAGACGGGCTACCCAAATGACTGCGAAACGCAACGTGCCCTGCCACTACTATACAAACACACGTTTTTAATTAATTAATTTGTTAATTAATTAACACACGTCATAGATGAAGTTAATGTTATCTATGTGTTAATAAGCCACAGGTAGCAACTCACCATCAAGTGGATCGTCAGCCAGCTTTCGAACTTTTACAAAAAATATATTATATGAGCTAAATATCAATCCATGTTCTC
The DNA here is from genome assembly GCA_936446665.2 of Synanthedon andrenaeformis. NCBI lineage: Eukaryota > Metazoa > Arthropoda > Insecta > Lepidoptera > Sesiidae > Synanthedon > Synanthedon andrenaeformis. The sequence goes on along the minus strand of OW387780.2, from coordinate 5,700,039 downwards.
CTCTTCACATTACTGTGTGCCCTTACATAATTGTTTTAGGTAAATACAAAATACCTACATAGTCATAGATAGATCGTAATTACACACGTAGTATTGTGAATTAATTGAGTGCGTTGACCGCCAAGGTTTTCAAAGCAGTTACATTTAGATAAAACCACTCATAGTTTATATTGCTATCGGGGCACTATGTCATGTCATCGCATATACCTGTTCACGTTCGTCACGTGTTTTCTGGGTTCGTTAAACTACGCAAGGACGTTCGTTCAATGATTGGTCAACAATGATCGATGATCTATGCTGAGTACCTACCGCCAAAAATGCAAGGGAAGCAAGATTTTATTAAATAGAAAAATAGTCCACAACCAACGCCATAAGGTGTAGCAAATGCGCTAATATGATGAGATAAATAGGGAGAGTTAGCTCTGGCATTACTGAAACACAAAAGAAAATGTTCTGTTATTTGACGGTGGTATTTTGTAAGGTTTTCAAAGGATTGCGAACCTAAACGCCTGATTATTGCCTGATTATTGCTTTATAAAATTACTAACTGTGCCCGCGACTTCTGTCTGTCGACTATCATTTAGGAAAAAAAAAATTAAAAAAAATCGCTAAGCCCAGTTAATGACTACGCAACACATTATTCCCTGTGCAAGGCAGTAATGGTTTGTTTACTTTAACCGTCTACTAAAATCTTATGCGGAATTAGGTACTACTACTGATATAATATATTTATATTAATAGCTTAGATACTTATATTTCCATTTACCAATAGAGCTATTAAGATGTCGGTTACTGACCTCTTACATTATTCAATCGTTAAAGTTTAAATAATTAAAGTTTCGTCACCCGTATTCATTAAATACTAGCTGGTGCCCACGACACTTTGTCCGCGTTCAAAATGCCTAAAGCCTATAATTATATAGCCTAAAGCCTTCCTCGATAAATGGACTATCCAACACAAAAAGAATTTTTCAATTTGAACCAGTAGCTCTTGAGATTAACGCGTTCAACGAAACAAACTCTTCAGCTTTATAATTTAGTATCTATATACATAAAGGTTTCAATACTTGATTCTGTAGTCCACTTAGGTGGTATTTTTTTAAATACATTTATATTATGTATTTGAATTTAAATAGCCGTCAGTATTGGTAATTGAGTTATGACGGATGTTGCCTCTAAGCAGAAGCAATACCAGGGGCTTTCTTCTTTATTTAACTGTTTCTTGGGGTTGCCAGTAGAAAGTGAAAAGATATATTGTTTTTATCTATATGTACTAATATTATAAACAGAGAATTGTATTTTTATATGTTTGAAACGAATAAACTCATAAAACTACTGGACCGATATTGGAAATTCTCTCACTTATAGAAAGCTACATTATCAGCGAGAAACACAGGCTATATTTTATTAAGTTACGCGGGCGAATTCGTGTGCAACAACTAGTATATAAATAATTCTATTATTAGAATTCTGCATAACAACAACTTACAAAATATTTTTAAAAAAAACTTGCACTGTTGTTTCCCATCAGTCTGTTTTATGAAAAAATATAGCCTATGTTACTCGCTGATAATGTAGCTTTCTATAGATGAAAGAATTTTTAAAATCGATCCAGTAGTTTTTGAGTTTATTCATTACAAACAAAAATACATAATACAAATCTTCTCTCTTTAGGTACAATATTAGCACATATTAGTATAGAATATGTAGATATAAAACACGTCGTGTCAAATAATAGGCGCAGTAGGTATTTACGATATAACGGTTGGGTACATTGGGCGCAGTATTTACAATAGGATTAAGGATAAGGTATTAGGAAAGGATAGCGACATGGGCTCTGGCATTCCTTACTCACTCACAGAAACACATCAGCACATATGTTGCTATTTTACGGTGGTCTTATGTAAGAGAGTGGTCTCTGCCGCCAGACGCGCTCTTCAATTTATGACTGTAAAATGCAGTGTGCCCTGCCATTACTAAAATAGAGGAATTTGATATTTTAATGAAAAAGGGTAGACCGTACCATCTGAGCGAGTATTCAATCCTTTTAAGTCCTACTAACTGACATTTGCGTTTCACTTTCATTGTGTCAGGCCAAGAGACCCACGTCAAACGGTCCAGTGTCGTTGAACCCGTGTCCTCGAAGCCGCGTGCCGATTAGATAATTTCTACGTTGCGTTGTCAAAATACTCATGACCCAATGATGCAGCGAGTTCGTTCAACTCTCCGACCAAATTATTGTGATCGGCATACACAAACTATCGAACCTATTTGACCGATAGTAGGTAACTATCGGTCAAATAGGAGAAACACAACGTTTTTGGAATTCACTACCCACCTCACCTAAATCGATAAAAAGCCATCATATAAGTATCATATCAGATAGGCATGGTAATATATGTTTGACAAAATAGATGTATCAACAAAATAGATGTAACCTTGGGGTAGGCACCTTAAGTTACCCAAGGTACTTGGTCTCACTACAGAGGCTATAACTGTGAGGCTCGAAATTCGACCATAATCTTTTCAAAAAAGGAACTATTTTTTAGTCAATTTTTAAATTGCTCGTCAATAGCTACTAAACATGAAAGAGAAAATTGCTTTAACAAACTTACTTAATAGTAAAAGAGATGAAGTAAAGCGAAAACTGCATACTTCTACTCTCACGTGTAAAATTATATCTAATATGTGAATAAGTTCCGATAATAATAATATTGTAGGTGTTTATATGTATTTTCTGAAACACAATAGCACACATTTTGTTAAAAAGAATTGCCTGGCCATATTAAAGGCATCTACAAATTTCATTGGTTTTTAAAAGTTAAATGTTTCCTCAGATAAAGTAAATGTTAAGTGTTCTATTAATTTTAAGTACGAATAACTTACTCTCGTATGTACCTATATAGTAATATTGTTCTCACATTTCTTTTAATGTATTTCCTTTGTGTAAACACTCACGAGGAGTGGGCACTCGATTGACGACTCCATCGCGCATCATCCACTTGAGTGCGCTCGCGCATAATATGCAAATTGCAAAAGTGCTAACCTAAGTAGAACGCACGGACAATTTATTTATCAATGTTTATATTAATCAGTTGTATTGTGAGTGCTATATTATTATCTCACGAGGAATAATTATAATTGTCAGTAAGTATAACAAGTAAGTATAGATTTAAATAATAATAAAAGTATTAAAAAAAAACTATATATATGTATATATGTTACGGCTAAAGATAGGTGTGAACATAAACTTAAGATTAGCCGGCTAAACTTAGGTTTATCTTCGAGGAGTTAATGTTAGTTTCATCTATCATTAGCCGGCTAAACTTAAGTGTAACTGCAGGCCATTGGCTAAAAATGTAGAAGCAAATGAAAAATGAAACGGTATAATAATGTTTACTATTTCGACACATTAGTTCATTACACATACTTATGTAGGTATTTAAAATTACAAAAAAAACTTCTGCAGTGTTAATAACTTAAAACAATATCTAGTCATTAAAATAAAATAATAAGGAGCCCCATCCCTCCCTTATCTCTTATCCTTAATCCTTCTATGGTCGGCAGCGCCCTTGTAGCACTTATGGCGTTGCTTGTGTTATAGGCGACGGTAGCCACCTACCATCAAGTGGACTGTCAGCCTGTCTGTCTGCGCGCATCGTCTCCCCTCCGACCCCTCAAGCGACATGTTCGCCCCGGCGCGGCGCATCCATCGAAACATTTTTAGCCGTTTTGTTTCGGTTAATGTGCACATTAACCGGCTAAAGATAGAAATTCATGACGCAAACTAACATGATATCGAACTTTAGCCGCCTCTCGAAGATAAACTTAAGATTAGCCGGCTAAACTTAAGTTTATGTTCACACCTATCTTTAGCCGTAACATATATATATATATATATATATACTAGTGGCCCGCTCCCGGCTTCGCCCGGGGTGCTTTTTTGCAATCCAGCCGATAAATTACTTTAAACCGCCATCTGTGAGAACCTTATGGAGCTCACAGATAAATAATTGCTGTATTGAATAAGTATCAACAGATGGCGCTTTGTTAATAATATTATATAATTTGCAAAAAAATAATAAACAAAATGAGATATAAACTATCCTATCTTTTAAGTTGGACCAAATAACAGATACTTATGAAGTTTGATCAAAGTCGGTTCAGTAGTTTCAGAGTTTATCGCGAACATACATTGTGACACAAGATATATATATACATGAATAGTAGTAGTAGTAGTGCGTCACTTTCGCTATCGAGTGGTGTAATTAAAATGTGGATGTAGAAGATAGATATGTAGCTACAGCATCAAACTGTATACGTAACCCCCGATTTTGTTATCATTGCGTCCAACTATGAAAGCAAATTTAAAACGTAAGTATTCACGTCAAAAGGTATTTCCCGTGTCTTGCTCGTTAAGAATTTGTAACTGAGGGCAATAAAATTATTACGTTTGTAAAAATATTATTTTATCTCTTACTTGTGAGTTATTTACAATATATTATGTCCGAGACATTTCTATTTATAGGTGTAGTGTTATAGGTAATATTAAGTAGGTAAACAGTTCATGATAATTGAAACTTTTTTTATACCTAACTAGTGGCCCGCTCCCGGCTTCGCCTGGGGTGCTTTTTTGCAATCCAGCCGATAAATTACTTTAAACCGTCATCTGTAAGAACCTTATGGAACTCACATATAAATAATTGCTGTATTGAATAAGTATCAACAGATGGCGCTATGTTAATAATATTATATAATTTAAAAAATAATAATAAACAAAAAGAGATATAAACTATCATATCTTTTAAGTTGGACCAAATAACAGATACTTATGAAGTTTGATCAAAGTCGGTTCAGTCAGTTTCAGAGTTTATTGCGAACATACATCGTGACACGAGATTATATATATATATATATATATATACTAGTGGCCCGCTCCCGGCTTCGCCCGGGTGCTTTTTTGCAATCCAGCCGGTAAATTACTTTAAACCGCTATTTGTGAGAACCTTATGGAACTCACAGATAAATAATTTCTGTATTGAATTAGTATCAACAGATGGGGCTATGTTATAATATTATATAATTTGCTAAAAAATAATAAACAAAATGAGATATAAACTATCCTATCTTTTAAGTTGGACCAAATTACATATACTTACGAAATTTTATCAAAGTCGGTTCAGTAGTTTCAGAGTTTATCGCGAACATACATCGTGATACGAGATTTTTATATATATAATAATAGAAATAGATATAGATAATTATTTTTGCCTGTTCGATATAGCTCCGGAGATTTCGCTATGCAATTTCAGAGAAAATACTCCATCTTACATTATGCTATAATACATACTTTTTTTATTGTCTTCGTTGTCATAACTGCTTCACATTTTATTAGATATGAAATCAATTTATTTCAAAAGAAATCTGCCTTTGATCAATTGTTTTTGTTAAATGACTAGGACTGGTGATACTTTCTAATTAGCGAAAAAGTCTACGGGGCCGTTCTATCAATCCAACCATTTTATAGTTGCTTTTGATATTGTACTCAAGACCTGAGATCTTTATCATTGATAAATTAATAATTACTAAAATTAAGTGCAAATTAATTGAATTGTTGGCGACACTGGCCATATAAAAATTTATGGTTTTATTTTCCTTGAATTTGTAAATATACCTACATATATTATTGAATTTTTTACTTATATTTTGTTTTTCTTGTGTGTTGATAAATATACTTTTATATAGGGGGAGGTCCCCGAGAACCGGACACTTAAGGAATAACAAAAACAAAAAAAATCGTGTAATAGACTAATTTGTTTATTTCTCTTTAATAAGCTCTCAACTATATACCTAATCAACACAGATATATCAGCAGTCTCAAATATTACTTTAAATGTACTAGATAATAAGGAACAGTTAACATAGAAAAACGGACGTTTTCAAAAAGCCAACTTTTCGTTCATTTTTACACTTAAACATTATTTAAACAAACAATTCATAACAATATTACAATAGAACAAATCATCAGTTAATAAAGAAAACTAATCTTAATTCTAATTAACTTTGGTTATAATCAGGAACGTTTTCTATTGAATTCGAAAACCTTAATTGTAGGTACATACAACCTGCAAAAAAAATTTCGACATCACTTTAGCGATGGCTTTTTTCAATATTTCATGTTTGGCGGTATTCTCACATCTCAGTTTGGGTTTACCCATGTTGAATCTGAAAAACAAGAAACAAAAACAAAAACAAACTTGCTCTAAAACTGTCCGGTATTAGGTGACTTTAAGAGTGTCCGAACCCTTAGGTACAGTCAGCATCAGATATATCGGATCTGTCTGGGTACTCAAATAACACTACACACTTTGAAGACCGATTATATCTACACTCCAAAGTACTCTAATTAATGTGAACATTCAACGCGTCAAAAATATCTAAACAGTCGAATGTCATTATTTTCTATACAATCATATTTTCATAATTACCTAAGTTGTCAGATGTATAAATGTAATTGAGAAGTTATGAGCGAAAGATTTTTCAAATTTCGAATGGCCCTCATGCTTTGTTTTAGGACGTGTGTTGGTGATCAATAGTATCTAAATATATATTTAATTTAAAAATTTAAAAAATAGGTTTAATAGTTTATTAATTCTTAATTATTGAACTAAAATTGACAATTCTTTACTGTTTTTGGAATGGTAGACATGCTAACGGTCCACTTTATGGTAGGTGGCTACCGTCGCCTATAACACAAGCAACGTCACAGGTGCCGCAAGTGCGCTGCCAACTACACTAGCATTAAGGATAAGGGATAGAGATTTTTTGAATGGCCCTCGTGCTATTCGAAAGTCGAAAAATCTCTATCCCTTTTGCAGCTAATTTCCAACTATAGTTAAATACTTAGATACGGGTAATTTGACAAGTGACAATCCATCTGGCAACTTAGTTGTATACCTAATTATGAAAATAAGGTTGTACAGAAAATAATGACATTCGACTGGTAGTATCATGTTGGCTCCTTACAAATATGTACATACAAATATCCTTTGTTTTTGGCTAATGTTTCTGTGATGACTATCGGTAATGACAGTTAAAATATAGATTGAAGATAGAATAATATTAAAGTCGTATTTGTTTTGATTTTTTTTTTTTCAAAAAGCGCTAAATCTATTTCGATAAAATTTATATGGGACCACCTCTGAAGTACGACTTAAGTAAGAAAAGTACGACTTAAGTAAGAAAGAATCATCAAAATCAATTCATAATTTTAGTCAAATTGAGAACCTCTTCCTTTTTTGAATTCGGTTGAAAATAATTCCTCACTAATGTGTGCTGATGTCATTCAAGCGTATTATGAAAGACAATGTAAGTAGGCGATTATTAACTAAATATGAACCTTAATACAAAGAGTTGAAAGGTTATTCCAAAAAGTGTTGAGATATAATTAAACATTTTAGTGCTTAGATACTTTTGGCGATCGGATTGTATACATAAGAGACTGTCCCTTTGTAATGAAATATATGACATAAGGGTGTTTAGATATATTTGAATTCATAGAAGCTCGCATAAATTTGAAATCTGTTGTTGCGTAGATGTTAATGAAAAATTAAATGCCAACAATTATTTGCCTACTTCAGATGCTCATCTACTTTTGACGCTGACTGTACATACAAAAAAAAATCTCATTCAAACTATGTGTTATGAATCACAAAAAAACGCATGAGATATCAGATTAGTCAATAGCAATAATAATTAATAACAATGAATATCATTCCATACTTTAAATACTATATTATTTACAGACCCCAAAAAATTAATTCGAACAAAATTTTTACTAACCTTAAAATTCGCACCACGCTCCAGGACGAACGAGTCAGCACTGGCTATTGGTACGTATTAGTACCCCCCCCCCCCCCCCCCCGCAATTTACTTGGGAGAAGCTTCCTAACCATGGCTCATGCAACGAATTGGTGCGCTTCTTCGCACTGATCCAAATCCTGTCCGGCTTTAGGAGCCGTCCGGGATTAGGGGACTTCCCCTTAAATACAGTATACAAAATCGTCTCAAAATAATAATAAAATAGGATTCACTGTCGCCACCTTCCTCACAGCTTTAAAGATGTGAGATATTTTCTTAAGTGTTATATTTTTAATTTTTCACGCGGACGAAGTCCCAGGAACCAGCTAGTATATATACTTATACAAATCAGATTGGTTATTTTGCTTGTGAACACAGCATGCGGCGACCGGACGAGGCCGGCCGATCACCTGGCTTATGTAATGCAATCTACACAACCATAGGTGCAACGACCACATTTTGAAACAAACAAACACCGTATTGACAGGTCTTTGATCTGTGGCTGTATTGTAATGAGTAAATACGATACCAACTGGCTATAATTATTATTTTATCGTAACTAATAGACAATCTTTCTGTTTAATTCGTAGAAATAAATAAACAAATACAAAACGCCCTTTAGGTCGCAATTACGAGATCGATATATTCCGTTTCGTACTGAAAAATCAATGTTTTTTTTTGTAGAAAAAAACCATTTATTTAAACAAAATATTTACCTTCGCTGTCCATACATTTCTGCCGTTTAATCGGAAGTACATATAAACCTTTGCGATTGAACATTGGGGACCTGGACTCCACAAACTGTGTGAAGGCATTTTGTACTGCATCATGGGAAGAAAATTATTTTTTGTGTAAAAATTGTCCAAATCGCAGAAAAATATAGCATGGAGGAAAGCGGATGGTTTCTAACTGTAGGTTTTGTAGTTATAAAATGATTTCTCGAGCAGTGGATTGCGTTATCTGGAGCAATAATGGTGAAGATCGATTGACGAGTCGGGGCTGTATTACTGCGCTATCATTGAGTTCTGCACAGTAGAGTTGAATAGTACGTAGTAGTGCACAGTAGAAAAATAAAACATGAAAAAAAAATTAAAACATTTACTTAAATCAACCAGCTACAGTCTAAATTCGAGTCTAGTTACAAATTTATTATAAATATATAAGACAAACCTTGGAATAAGGTTTTAATAAACAATATGTAACTAGGTAAATAGTAAAATATATAGACATTTATATGATAAATACATGAAAGAGAATATTAATATTTACATAAAACATAGAATGTGGTTTGGGTATCTTAGGAGGTTAGACATAATAATTATAATACCACAATATGAACATATCGGGATAAAATAATAGAGTTGATGGATATTCAATATAAATATCCCGATCGTAGGTTTAGCAAGAAAATTATCATTTGAGGAACTTTGCTATTTCTTTATTGTAGGCGATACTTTTAATTTCATCACTGTAAATGTTAAATACTACAATATATATATTCTCAAGCTATAAAAATCCATATGTAAATTTCAGTTCAACATAATTTAATTTCTTTTGACTTAATTTAATTCCAAAACATGTTTTGGATAAATAAGTGAATAAACACTCCATTAACTTAATTTCATTAATGATTTATTTTTATGTAATTATTTTATCAATATTTCTACCATTTCATAATTAAAAAATATTTTTAAGTATAATAATAAATCTTCTTTTATATATGAGAATGTTAAGTATGTTCGTGTACCTGGGTAAGGCCAAAAAAAATTGTACCTTGTACATTTTTTTAGTGTCTCGTTTGTGTTGATCAACATTAAATGCAAATTCGAAAGTTTAAAACATCCCTAATATTATTTATAAATACTATCTAAACTATGTAATTATTGTAAAAACTCAAAATAACAAATGTAAGTTTGATTCAAGATAAATTTAAATATTTGTTACGAACAGTGTTGTTAACACGGAAGAAAGTTCTCATGTCGCATTCCACTTTGCCTTAAGTTTTCTTGGGATAAGTATTATATACTTTGACATATCTTCAATTCGATTTATGTAATCGATATTTAGATATTTATTTATGTGTTTTCATTAATTGTATCGCTTCAGGAACATAATATAAATATATAAATTTTGATTAATGGAAACGTCCTCATTTTTGTTCCCGAGCGTTACTTCACGTATGTTTCCATTTTATTTATCCACAAACAATCGTGAACGGAATTTTAAAAACATTTTTGCGTATAGCAACTCTATCACACAGGCTGGACAACATCAGAAACGTAATCCGTCTTTTCCCTTTTGACAGAAGTGCTTGGATATAACAGTCGTGAATTTGTCGTCGGAATTTAAATTGTGTTCGTGGGTGAGATTATCAAGGTATTTGTGCATGTTTTTGATTTCTGATATTATTTTGTAATAGTTTTACTAATTTTAGATAACTTGAACTAATGTTATTGTCATAAATCATTTATATATTTTATTAAACACGTTTTGAGGTTATGTCGAGCAAGTTTTTCATTCACGATTGTTACCATGTGTTACCAGTGTGTTACGTAACATTCGTGAATTATTATTAAGCAGAGTACACAATTGTGTAATGTCATTTTGTTTGTATCACATTGTTGATATCACTGATAAAGAGTTAAAATATTTTTTATTTTAAGCCGGTAAGGCTTTGCATATTTTAAGTAAACTACCTAGTTTTGACGAGAGTATGACTGATTAAATTAAAATTTTACTCATAATAAACGCAATCAACAACGGCATGTCAATTTTTACACTTTGACATTAATAGCTTTTAAGCCGTGTGTGGCTAAACTTTAGTATGTGGACCGTTGAACCAGGTGATTTTTTAATCAGCTATCTTTTGCGTCTCGTCTTGTCGTACTAATAGAAGAAAAAACATTTTTTCATTCGTAGAATATTTACCGTATATATCGTAGAATGGAAAAAACTGCTGTTATGACGGAAATAATTGCTCTATTAATGAAAAAAAATAAAAATTTGGAGCCGCAAGCGAGCAAGAGGCTTCCGAGCGGATCCGAAATGGGATTCGCTTCGCTTAGTTCTCGTCTTCGCTCCGCTTCGCTCCAGTCTTTGTCTTTGTTGTTACTTTTTTTTGCGCCACACGGTAGGATATGTTGCTTTCTTTGTGTCAAGCGGAAGAACTAGGCGTCACGATAGGTTACATTAGGTTGCCCTTCTAGATTCTTACAATGTCTTGTTGATTTAACCTCAAAATATCATTTTTAATTTATTTCTTAAATTATAGGTTTCAGAGATCCCCCTTCACTTCTATCTACTCCCCTTTCTACCTCTCCCACTAATTCGACGGTCCATATACTAAAGTTTTTTAACCCGTGCGTACAGTCAGTAGAGTCGCACTACAAATTTTAAAGCTTGATGTGATTTCCTTTGAGTGAACAAAAGGTTTAAAGGAAAATGTTTTTCCTATAGTATACAAAGGTAATTCTGTATGTACCATTATTCTTGTATACGGTGAATATATCACTATCATTGTTTCAGATGGTTTTAACGGCTGCTGAAAAGCAAAAGAGATACAGAGAAAGAATGCAGGCTGAAAACCCTGAAAAATACGAAATAATGAAAAAGAAAAATGCTGAACGAAATAAAAAAAGGAAAAAAATCGCTGATTATGGCGAAGAAGAGAAAGAAAATGAAAGGAGGAAGTGGAGAAATAGAACGAAGAAACAAGTGGAAAAAAAATGTGGTGAAAGGGAAGCAAGCGTCTCTAAGAATGAAATAAATGAAAATTCTAAAGAAATTGAAAATGCGGATGTTCTTCTACAAAGAGCAAGGCTAGCGGAGAGGCGCAAATTGCAACGACAGTGGGCTATCAAGAGCAAAGCGTTTGAAGATAAAATAAAAAATTTACAGAAGAAAATTAAGACACTGCAAAAAAAAATAAAGAGATGCCAGAAAAAAAAAATGAAAATTTAACACAAACCATAGATGAGATGAAAAGACAAACTATAGAGACAGAACCTTCTAACCTCGTTGATAATGAAAGGACACCCAAATATATGACGCCTGCAACAAAATCAGAAAGCTTTGTCGAGGAGAACTTACCCGATATACCCGCAGAACATAAAGAAAGAGTTAAGAAGCAAATACTTAATCACAATCTTTTATTGAACTCATTACAAAATACATACGAGAACGCAAAAACTAACACAGAAAGAAATATTCTTAAAAAGGTGGTAGATAATGACATTGTCCGCAAATATAAATCAGCGTCTCTGATGTCTCGTTATTTAGGTCTAAAAGGCAAGATTCGTATAACTCGAGACTTGAAAGCAAAGAATAACAAGACTTTAAATGAACTTAGACTTTTTTATGAAAGAGATGATGTGAGCAGGGCAACCGCAGGTAAAAAGGAATACAGGACCTTTAAAAAAAAGAAACAACAAATACGATACCTATTGAATACTTTGAAAGAACTATACATAAAATACCGATCTGAAGGAGGCAGACTAAAATATTCAATGTTCAAGAAATGTCGACCATTTTATGTTTTACCGCCAAAAATTACGAACCGAGAAACATGTGGGTGCGTAAAACATGAAAATATAATTATGAAATGCAATCTGCTAAAAGCTATAGGAATGATTCAAACTAATAAAATTGAAGAAATTACTTCAGAAATTGTTTGTAATATAAATTCAAAAGATTGTGCATATGGAGATTGCATCACATGCAACAATAAACATACAAATTTAAATTGGGAAGTAAAAGATAGTGCAGATATTGTATCATGGACACAGTGGAATTTGGTCAAACATGAATACAAAGAGAAAAGAGATAGTGAGGAAACCAAAGTAACAAAGAGGATGATAAAAAACCGAAAGATTGGAACATTAAAAGAATTAATAGACTTGTTTACTAAAGAGTTACGAGAATTTAAAAAGCATTTATATAACATCAAACACCAATATAAGCAGTATTCTACGTGTTTGAAAAATTTAACAGATAAAGAAGTAGCTATACATATAGATTTTTCTGAGAATTGGATATGTAAATTAGCTACCGAGGTACAAGCTATGCACTTTGGTGCATCTAAAATTCAAACAACAATTCACACCGGGGTTTTATATAGAAAAGACAATAGCCCAAAAACATTCGCAACGATCTCACCCAGCAACGAACACGGCCCTAAAGCTATATGGGCCCACCTAGCTCCAATATTAGAACACATTAAAAATGTATATCCAAACATCAACAGAATACACTTTTTTTCAGATGGGCCCACTAGCCAATACCGGCAAAAAGCAAATTTTTATTTATTTTCTAAGATCACAAAAAAAATGGGTTTCGGTTATTCAACGTGGAACTTTTCTGAATCATCTCATGGGAAAGGAGCAGCTGATGGAGTGGGAGCTGCTATAAAACGAAAGCTTGACAACTGCGTTTCTCGCGGTGTAGATATACCAGATGCTGAGACTGCTTTTAATGTACTTCAAAAAGAGGATACTTCAATTATGGTATATTACATTTCACAAGTAGATATCGATAATTACGAAGTACCAACTAATCTAAAGCCTGTACCAGGGACGATGCAGTTGCACCAAATCACAAACACAGATATGGAGAACGCAATTCAATACCGAAGCTTAAGTTGTTTCTGCAGCATGTCTATTCATTCAGGCTACTGTAAATGCCTAGATTTAAAAAGACATTTGCTTACGTCGAGCTCTGAACATGATTCTGAAAAAGAAACTAAAATTAATGATGAGAAAAAGACTGCCAATAGGGACCTGAAAAGAAAAAAACAAATAATAAAAACAATGCATAGAACAAAGGAACTAAATACAAAAAGATTTAAAAAAAGTAGGAGGGTGGGTACATCTTCTGAGAGCAGCACGGAAATCGAAGAACAAGCTTTAATTGAGTACATAGAAACAGATGATGAGAGCATTGTTACTTTCTATTCAGAAAACTCCAGTTTCGAATCTACAGAGTCTCGAAATAGTCCGTAATTTATTCTGGACGAAAACACAGGCTTGTTAATTAATAAATCAAATACAGAAAATGTGCAGCTAGTTGCAGAATCTTACGGAAATGAAACTAATAAAGAAAATATTATTTCGAACAATTCAAACCAATCCAAATTAAATAACTTTACTATTGCAGTGGGTAAATATGTACTGGTTAAGTTTGACACAAATAAAACAACCAAATATTATGTAGGAAAATGTCTTGAAATAAACGGAATTAACGTTAAAATAAGTTTTATGCGTAAAAAATCCAACGGTACATTTTATTGGCCCCAAATACAAGATTTATCGGACATGTTTTCTTTTGACATAGTCAAAGTGTTGCATTCTCCCATTAAATGTCGCCGTGGAATAATAGAGTTCGAAGACAATTTGAGTGAATATAGGATTTACTGAGTATTTTTTTTCACAATAATCAAGATTTAATTTAGGTCTCATCTATTTTGTTTTATTTGGGAAAATATAAGAATTAAATAATGTGCAATGTGTTTTTTTACACCTTTACATAAATTTTATTTATGTATATTTAGCGAATCCATGGTTTTCTTTGTTAGCGATAGTTAATAGGTATAATAATAATATAAAATATCGTAATTTTCATAGAAGTTATCAGCAATATATACAGGGCTTTATAAGACTCACGTATGTTACTTATAGTCTCGAATGTTACAGATTCTAGAAGTGTGTTACTAATTCATGAATGTTATGGTACGTTTTTTTTTGGCCTTACCCACCTACGCTTCTAAAACTCGAGAATGCATAGACCGATTTTAATTGGGTTTTCAACTTTTCACATATGGAAAGAGGGATACATATACATCTCCCAAAATCGGTTACTGCGCATATTTTACTCGTTATATCGCCAGACCCCAAGATGATTTGCGGTAATTATATCGTTGACAATAGTCTTTGCTTTTTGTACACAAAAATAAAACGATAAAATTATTAAAAATTTAATGTAAAAACTTATACACAGTGAATATCTAAAGTAGTGAAGATACTAACCACTTAATTAATTATAAAATGACACGACATATTCTTTAATTACGTTCTTGTGAATATATATATATAAGGGAAAGTCGGATAGCCCCGGACGGCGGGTAACCCCGGACGTTTCAATTACTCATAAACCAAGGACGTTGCGTAGGTAAAACTTTATTTGTTATGTGTGCTCTCTAGAGTATAAACAAATGCAATTTAGTCACGGCGGCGGGACCACCGAGCGAGTTAGGTGTTATCGAGTCTTTTGTTCCCGCTAAAAAAAATTCGTCGCGCCTCTCAAACTTCGTTTTCGGTTATCAGGCAGAAAAGGTAAGTGTTCTTAACTATTAATTGTTTAAAATTGTAGCAAATTTAGTATATTTATAGTTCGTAATAGTATTTTTAACATTTTCTATACAATTTGATAACTGTGCCTTAAAATATCGCAGGAGAGCGATCGGGTACTCCCGGACACGATTTTGTCGGGTAGCCCCGGACATATTTTTAAGTTTTAAATTTCTCATTATTTATCTAACGAACAATTTTTGATGTTTAAATTTGCTTATATAAAGCAAGTATTTTAAGATGGTATGTCTATCTTTACAGAAGTCTCGAAATATGCCGAAATTTAAGGAAAGATCCACTAATAGAGGAAATTGGGACGAAAGCAACATGAAAGAAGCTGTTAAATCGGTAATGGAGGGCAAGCTATCCCTGAGAGAAGCTGTAGACAGGTATGATGTACCGAGAAGCACATTTCATGATCGCCTGAAAGTTTTGAGAAGTGGCAATGAGGTTGCTTTCAAACCGAAGTTGGGACGATTTGAATCCACTTTTTGTGCAAACTTTTCTAAAGAACTTTATGATCATGTTAAAGACCAAGACGACCGTTTGATGCCATTTAGCAGGAAAGAGTTTTTGAAATTAGCATTTGATCTAGCAGAACGTCTCAAAATCCCTCACAGATTCAATAAAGATAAGGGAACGGCAGGAAAGGACTTTTATTACAGCTTTATAAAAGAACATCCGGATATCGCATTAAGAACTGCCGAATCGACCAGCATTGCACGGGCTGTTGGTTTCAATAAACCACAAGTAGACCGTTTCTTTCATCAGCTTAATCACCTTCAAGAGAAATATAAATTCCCTCCTTCTCGAATTTATAATGCCGATGAAACAGGGGTATCAAATGTGCAAAAAAACGATAAAGTCATGTCGACAAAAGGAAAAAAACAAGTGGGCAAATTGACATCTGCGGAAAGAGGTCGGAATGTCACACTGACTTTTGCAATGAACATCACTGGTCATTTTATACCCCCCCTTTTCATTTTCCCTCGGAAAAAAATGGACAAGAACGGTCGCTTGATGATAGGTGCTCCAGCAGAAAGTGTTGCTGTTCCCCATGAGAGTGGGTGGATGAACGGCGACGTGTTCTTACAATGGTTGCAGCATTTTAAGCAGCATGTTCAACCAACAGAAACGAATCCTGTTCTCTTAATTTTGGATGGGCATGCGAGTCACAAAGAGCTAGCAGTTATAGAATATGCACGCAAACATCACATCCATATGCTGAGCACGCCACCGCATACAACACATAAGTTGCAGCCGTTGGACAGGACATTTTTTAAGCCTTTTAAGGCTGCATATGCTACTGCATGTTCATCATGGATGAGAAGAAATCCTGCGGCGAGAATCACCGACTATGACATAGCTGCACTTGTTAACGAAGCTTTCGGCAAAGCAGCTAGGCTTGACATAGCACAAAACGGGTTTAAATGCACAGGAATTTTTCCTTTCAACCCGGAGATCTTCACTGAGATTGATTTTTTACCGTCATTGATGACAAACGTTGCGCATGAAGGTTGCAATCAAACATCAGTGCCCTTTTATTCATCATCAGTGCCCTCCACTAGTCATGCATTGCCCGCGATTGCCAATCAGCTTTCGGAAGCAAGTTCTTCATCACCAGTGCTCTCCACTAGCCGTGCATTACCTGCGATTCCCAGTCAGCTTCCAGAAGCACGTTCTTCATCACCAGTGCCCTCCACTAGCCGTGCATTGCCTGCGATTCCCAACCAGCTTCCAGAAGCACGTTCGTCATCACCAGTGCCCTCCACTAGTCGTGCATCACCTGAGATTCTCAATCAGCCTATAGAAGCACGTTCTTCGTCACCAGTGGCCTACACTAGTTGTCAATTTCCCAATCACTGTTCAGCAGCCTTTTATTCGTCGCCAGTGCCTTCTACCAGTCGTGCTTTGCCTTCAACAGCACCAGAGTCTTCAACTAGCACAAAAGATTTATTAAATCAGCTATCTCCACTCCCTGATGCATCAAAGAAACGTCTAGTAAGGCGGGCTCGAAAGACTCAGAAGAGCGAGATTTTAACATCTTCTCCATATAAAAAAGATTTAGAGGATAGACAGAAAGGAAATAAAAGCATTACCGCGAAAAAACAAAGAGGTAAAGGTGCCAAGAAGACGTTGGGGGCCAAGAAGACGCTAAAGACCAAGAAAAATATGCATAGTTTTACAGAAAAAGATCGAGGAAAAGACACCGAATGCATCATCTGTGGAGAATCTTTTGAAGAAGACTGGATTCAGTGCCATAAATGCAAAGACTGGGCTCATGAGGCTTGCGTTTATATAGATGCTTCAGATACTCATTATTATTGTGATGTTTGTAAGGCAAAAAAACATTTAGGTCACCACTGATATCTATGTCCGGGGCTACCCGACACAATTTGTATTGCCAAAAAATTAGGGTCTTAGTATTTTTGTTATATTTTCTTTAAAAAAATATCGTGATTTCTAATTTCAAATTAATACGGTTAAAGAAGTTCCTGGTTTGATTTATTGATAGAAATAAATATATTAAAACATATCTATTGTACTTTTATTTGCAATCCATCCAAGTGTCCGGGGCTACCCGACTTTCCCCTATATATATATCATTATTTTTGTTACCTGTGTATTGTTTGGAACACTTTGTGTATCATAAATATATAAATTATAAAATTATATTATAACTATAATTATAAATATATATAAATATAAAATATATTATAAATATATAATTACAATTATAAAGAATATTTCACTGCGATTAATATTTCCACAAAATTCCATCACATGCTAATATTCGAGTGAATACCTACAAAGTCTTTGTGTTTATTTAGCCAGCCAATCGCTGAATTAAAATTAGCCTTGTAGATTAAACAGCAAAATGCTTTTCTATGATAAAAATTGTACATTGAAGCGTTTCATATGAAAATACTATGTAACCGATTTGAAATATGAATAGATATATTTTCATTAGCTATTTGCGAATTATACTTAGGGGAGAGTACCTCAGTACCGGCCGGCATCCAGTACCGGCCAGTTGTAAGTTCTATACTCCTATAATAGATGACGCTGGTAGTTTTACCGCCATTAGTGCGATACAATCATGCAAGTATATGCCCCGCGCGGCGTCGACCTGTCGAGACCGGTTTACTGCCAGTGCTAAGATTTCCGTTGTGTGAGAAGAACGTGCGCTGCGTAATTAAAATACTGTCGGTGATTTTCGAAGTTCAGAGATTCAATTTAAAACAAATAACTTCTGGTAAGTATAGTATGCTTATATGACTATAAAAAATGGATATTAAATCAGCCTTTGTACATTAGTTTTTGTCTGAAATCGAATATATATATATATATTTTGGTTCCTCCAGTACCGGCCATTACGTTGTCCTGCAGTACCGGCCATTCCTTAAGTGGTTTTTAAAAGGTTTGCTTTACTTACAGGTACACAAAAATGCCAAGTGATACAAAAGATAGTCAGAAGAGACAACAGAAGGGCACCTGGGATCCGGCAGATATGCATAAAGCCGTGGAAAAGGTACTTAATAGCGAGATGAGTGCACGTCAAGCCGCTGAACGCTATCAGGTACCACGAACTACACTGAATGACAGAATTAGTGCTATTAAAAATAATAAAGAGATGTCCATTGAGCCAGTTATGGGTCGTTTCCACAATACTTTTTCACCTGAACATGAAGACATATTGGCAGCACATGTTAAAGACCTGGCTAACAGGCTAATGCCTTTAAACAGGCAAGAATTTTTACGTCTCGCTTTCCAACTGGCCGAAAAATTAAAATTACCTCATCAGTTCAATAAAGAGAAAAAAACTGCAGGGAAAAACTACTATTATTCTTTTATGAAAAGACATAGTTACTTATCATTGCGGACTGCTCAATCAACGAGTTTAATGAGAGCAGTAGGATTTAACAGACCTCAAGTTGAGCGTTTCTTTGAAGGTCTTGAGGCTTTGATGCAGAAATTTAAATTCACCCCATATAAAATATGGAATTGCGACGAGACAGGCGTCAGCATTGTCCAAAAACATGCTAAAGTGTTAGCTACTAAAAACCAAAGACAAGTTGGAAAACTTACGTCAGCAGAACGAGGAAAGAATGTGACAGTGCTTTTTGCAATGAGCGCTGGAGGTCAGTTCGTACCACCTTACTTCATATTTCCACGGACCCGAATGAATGAAAGACTAATGATTAATGCTCCAAATGAAAGTGTAGGTGAAGCTCAACCAAACGGCTGGATGAATGCCGAATTATTTTTGAAATGGATGCATCACTTTGTGGAATATTCTAATCCTACAGCCGAGAATCCAGTTCTCTTGATTCTGGATGGACATACCAGTCACAAAGACTTAGATGTCATTGAATTTGCCAGGAAAAATAATATTCATATGCTCAGCACCCCACCTCACACAACCCACAAGTTACAGCCACTAGATCGTACGTTCATGAAGCCATTTAAATCTGCTTACAATGATGCATGTGACTTGTGGATGAGATCAAATCCCGCTGTTAGAATCAGTGAATACGAGATTGCTGGGTTTGTTGCTTCTGCTTTTAATCGAGTTTCGCGTATGGATATCGCAGTTAGTGGCTTTCGCTGCACAGGCATACACCCCTTTGATAGAAATGTCTTTAGTGACTTAGATTTTATTGGTTCCCACATGACCGACATTACAGAAAATCAATCAACATCAGAACCATTGCTTTCACCTTCTCGGCTGTCAGACCCAACGCCTTCAACATTTGCTCAATCCTCAATTCTGCTAAATTTTAATTCTCAACAGCAGCAAACAGCAACAGAAACGACATCCTTACCCTCTCGACAACTTGGATCTCCAACTTCTACCTCCGATTTTGTAGCCCAAATTTCAACTTGTGTGCAACCCGACTTCAAAGCTGCTCTTACAGAACTTTCGCCAATTCCTGATGCTTCTAAAAAAAGAGCCACTGCACGACGTCGTAAAGCTGAAAGAAGTGAGATTATAACAGGTTCTCCGTACAAAAAGATGCTGGAAGAGAAAAGAACAGATAAAAGAAATGTCGAATCACTTAAGCGAGAGAAAAATTTTCTTTTAGGAAAAGATGTTAACAAGAAAAGTAAGGTTTCAGGAAAAGATGTTACTAAAAAAGGTAAGTGCTTGCAGTCAGGAAGAGATGTCAGTAAGAAAACCAAGAAAAATAAAAACGAAAACCTACCTCCTCCTCACAGACCGACTGAAGAAGAGTCAGTTTGCCCTTTATGTGGTGAATCTTGTGAAGAGGATTGGATACAGTGTGGAAACTGCAAGGTTTGGGTCCATGAGGCTTGTGCAAATATATCGGAACTATCCGATCAGTACATTTGCGATTTTTGTATTGTATAAATAGTTACATATTTACTGGCCGGTACTGAAGGCCAATTTTTTTTAGTCTGATTTTTCCTAATCTTCGAATTGCTATAATAAAGCTGATTATTTCTAAACGTATCGGTTGTTTGTTATTTTTATTAATAGCACAATAGTTCTTTTATATATATCAGGAGGTATTGAACATGTAACCTTAGTTATTTTGATTTTTTTGTTGATAAACCTTAAGGTGACGGTACTGGAGGACTCTCCCCTAAACATTGGACGTATTCCAGATCTATTGTTATGCAAACGCTAGCGATAGTTTTAACTATCCCCATATAATTTCAATTAAAAATAAGAAAGAATTGAATATGGCACTTAAATTAAGTTTAATGATAGTTTTGCTGCCAAATGCTCCTTAGATCACAGCTTATACAAAACTACCTTTTAGGCTAGGTTCGCATCTGAACTTTCCGGCAGTTTTACTCGACAAGTTTTTTTTTTTAATGAAAATCATTAAAGGCTTCGTTCCTACTGCGCCGGACCGGAGAATTTACTGCGTAGTGGGAACGAAGCCTTATTTCATTTAAAATGTCTAGTCCCCAGTACAAGGACCTTAAATTGTTTTGACACATACAAATGTAAAACTTTGTGAGTGCCTTTTATGCGATGAGTCCGACAAACTTTTCTAATGCGAAAAGTTTCGGCGCTGCTGCGTTTTCGAATGCTCGATTCCTGGAATTGTCGATATGACGTCACTATGACTCTTCCGTATATACAACTTTGATTTTGGAATTTTTTTAATAAAATTAATTTAAAAATTGTGGTCAACTTGTCCGACAAAAATCATCTTGCGAAAAATGTCGATATGACGTCACTATGACTCCTCGTACATAAAAGTTTCATTTTTGAAATTTCTTTAGTAAAGTTAATTTAAAAATTGTGGTCAACTTGTCCGACAAAAATCATGCTGCGTATCGAAAATGTCGATATGACGTCATTATGTCTCCCCGTACATACATACATTAATTTCATACAATTAGTCACTGAGGGTGTCGCTTATAGAGCATGGCGGCCGAGTTTATTATTTTTTCCCCATATTAACACGCAAACGCTCCTAAAGACGTTTTTCACTTTAAAAAACTTAGACTTGTCGTGTTCCGTGTTAGTGTCATTCTCAACTAAAGAAAGGCATGTTACTAAGTTCCTTTGTGGCCAGTCTCGCCGCTCTATTGAGGGTCACGTTGCAATGCGAGTGCAGTGTCTCTAGACACTCCGTCTCTTTCTTGGTCCACTTGTTCTCCATCGCCGCGGAGAGGGTGGTGCACGAGAACGTACACAGCAAACTGATCAATATGCACACGCGCATTTTCAGCGCATCGCTGGAGCGCTCCAGCAGAGACATGAAATTGAAATTGATGTCGTCGAACAGTATCTTCTCAACTATTTCGGCGTGTTCGGGCAAATCTTGGAGAACGGTTATTAAAAGTCCCACTACGTTCAGCGCTATGCGAGGCGACGTCGAATCTGTTGAAGAAATTCTGTACTTGAGTTTCGTGTGTAGGTCGAGTAAAATTATGAATTAAAACATTTATAGCAGACAGAGGAATTTCATCATTTCTAATTTGAAACATCTTAGTATGAATAATATTGTCATAGCATATAAAAAAATACAATCGCAATATTAAAATTTGCGTAATTAACTCGTAACTGCGTAATTAACGTAATTAACTAATAATTAAAATTATCGACCGAACATGGCCATACGTTTATTTATATAAGGAAATTCAGTGATGAGATTTAAATAAATTTCCGCAATAAAAAATTTAATTGCACTACTTGTGGACCCTTTAGGTGCCACAACATTCAAGAGACAAAAATTAACACGCAAGTGAAGACAGGATAAGTCTGATATAAACGCATTACTTAATACAATGTCATATTAGTAAATGCTGCTAAGTCAGATATTATTATTTATAAAAATAAGATTAACAAACAAGGGAGAAATTCAAATTAACTTGATATTGCTCGACCTATTTATTAGATATCATTAAATACGTAGTATCATCATACACCTAACCCGATTGTGCAAGTGCAAGGTGAACATGGCTTTTGAAGGCCACCTTAGTTTGTACTCACGCAAAGGCAAAGCCAGCAAAGCGGTGAAGCGGCGATGGGCTGCACAGGCGGAGAGAGAGGCGGCTAACTGACGAACTCCGCGGCAAGAGCTCACGCACAACCACGCCACCACTTCCACCATGCGCGACACGCACGACAACCTGCATCACCAATAAGGCATCTAATATTATAATAAAGGTACCAACCAAAGGCCACTAAAACATTAAAGCTTTTAACAAAAATGTACCTTTCGTCTTCCTCATCAAAATCCTTGAAATCTTTCATGATACTGTCAATAGCAGCCACGAAGTTATACACAACCTTGGCTTCGAGGTAAACCTACAAAAAAAATATTAAAATAAATTAAATTATATTTAATAAAATTTAATAATTAAAAATTTAACAATTTTAAATAATTTTACTAATTGGAAAAATGTAAAATAAAGAATGTAATAATGGTGGTGATGTGATAAAATATTTTTTATGTAAGCGACGGTAGCTATTCTACCATAAAGTGGATCGTCAGCTTGCATTCTGCTCTAAATCGTGTAACAAACAGAGGTCAGCAGATGGTCATGAAATCCTAAATAATACAATAGTTGTAAATACGCACATCCTGAATGTTGAGTAGCGTATGGCGTGGGGTAGTTCGAATGGCAGGCGGCAAAGCCAGCAAGGCCGCCACCGCACCGCATACGCGCGCGCCTGCTCGACCCGCCCGCGCCCCGCTCCACACGACGCCCGTTACCATACTCACCTGCATATGTGTACAAATATCTAAATATTCTTTCTAGAACAGCTGACAAACGCATATTATTGGCGGATGTAGCTTCCCTACATCCGCCAATAATATCGCGGACGCAAAGCGTACTATGAGTTCCGCTATCGACGACTATGAGTAACAATGTCATTCAAAGCCATTTTTGTTGCAATGTGTTAAAAGGCCTAAGAGACCACCAAAGCTTACGACTAGGGGCAGAGCTAGTAGTTTAGTAGGTGGTCTTCCAGCTTAGCATTTCTTGATACATTTTCTCTATATGACATAATGTATCACAAATAGGTACCAATTTGAAGAGCATAAATTATGTGGTTTCTTGTGTCTCTTTTGAAAATTTACAATATTTGAAGAGGTTAATTTTGTAAATTATCTTAAAAATAATTTGAAAATATA
Source organism: Synanthedon andrenaeformis (assembly GCA_936446665.2). NCBI lineage: Eukaryota > Metazoa > Arthropoda > Insecta > Lepidoptera > Sesiidae > Synanthedon > Synanthedon andrenaeformis. The sequence goes on along the minus strand of OW387780.2, from coordinate 5,676,212 downwards.
CCGTAAACAACGTACTTACCATATTTAGTTGTGTTAATGATTCTACATCCCCATCCATAACTTCACTGATATTTGAATTAAGAAAAGCTTCCCATTCCTCTAACTCTATTGCAGACGGTTGTTTAACTGAAAAATACACACAATTTCACTTGAATTTATTTTAAAGATAAATTTAATTTTCCTAATTTTAAATATTTACCATCATTAATCTCATCTTTTTTCAGTACAAGGTCATTATCAGCGACTTCCTTATCATCTGATGTCTCTTCTATTACTTCATATTTTTCAATGTCTTTATCTTTCTCTTCTTTTGAACATTTCACTCTATCAACATCAATGACACTCTGTGTTTCAACTGTCGGTTCACTAATTCGTCTTTGATCAGACTTATTTTTGTCCCAACTTTTACTAAAATGGAAGGATCTTTTAATGCTTCTCGTTAGTCTATTACCACCACTCGCAAATCTCAATTTATCTCTTGAAAACTGCAGTAACTTTTGTTTATATGACGGCGGTACACTCTTGCTGAGACCTGAGCTAACCTCTGTAGCACATTGGGTCGAACTTTTTGGGTTTTCTAAACTGTGAGATGCTGTATCTATGGATTTCGTGTTTTGTTTGAAATCACTATCTCGTTTCTTATCATCTAAATCAACTTTCACTTCTTCTACAGGCTTCTCGATATTTTGTTTTTCTTCGATGATCTTGTCCATTTTATTCATATTCGAGTTGCATTGTTTTTTATTGGTCGCCATCAGCTGTGCCAAATTGGTTTCTAGATTACAGACCACCAAATTTGAACTCATCACGTTGTACTCGTGACGTAACAGCTTAGCATTGGCCGCAGTTATTGGCTGCGATTGATCTTCATCGTCAGTTTTGAGACTGTCCCTAACGCTAAACGCACTTGTGGCCCTAACACTATCATCGTCCGATATTGGCACGCACTCTATAGCCTGCATTACCCCTCTTACGTTATGTTCTCTATGACCTGATTTTATTGGTTCATTATCTAATTTCATATTTCTGAAACAAGTTTTCATTATTAAGTTTAGAGTTTGTCATAACATTACATTCTCACATTAAACATTAATCAAAAATATATGTATAAATATCAAGAATATAAGATCAAAACAATACGTAATGTACGTGACTAACATTAAAAACATGAAGAATCTTAACTATATATTACTACTAGCGGACCCAGCAGACGTTGTCCTGCCTGAACTCGAAAATAAAAAAAATTCCCGATTGAAACGCCATCTATGTTTTCCAACCTGCTACCCAACATAAATAACAAGATATGTTAAATGTTGTGTCAATAAACTAACTTACAACACCCTTTGTTCTATAAAAAATATGTATCCCATCTTTTAAGTTGGACCAAAATACAGATAGTTACGAAATTTGATCAAAATCGGTTCAGTAATTTCGGAGTTTATCGTGACACGAGATTTTTATACATATATAAGAATATAAGATATTACTTAGTAATTACATATAGTTGATTCTTAGGAATTACTTATAAAAAAAATTACCTGTTATTACTACTGACTTTGTCCTTTTGTAACTGTTTAGCTTCTTGTTGACTTTGTGAAAGGGGCTTTGTGAAGGGAGAGTCGCTTTGTACATCTTCTGGTAAAATGAGCACATGACCAGCTACAAATGGATGTTCTAATATATCTGTCCAGCTCATTCTTTTCGTTGGATCTTTATGAAGTAAACCCTGGAATGGCATACAAAATGCTGTCTCATATAAAATTCGCTGGAATAATCTCAGATTTATTGCTTTACATTGTTTTAAACATTATATTAAAGTATAATATAATATTAGTTAATTATTGTGTATTATTATAATTAAATGTCTGCTTCATGATATATAGGTATAACTAATGGAAGTGCATGATATCTTATGGGATAAGTGTACACGTAGGAACGGCTTTCGATATTACTTTCTTTAAAATATTCAGATACCCATGTTAAGTTACAGTTATCTTAAGTTTATAGGTACTTTATGCAAAAATACTAATAAACCAAATTTTCAAGGAAAACCTTTTTTCATTAGTTGTTTTTTATTTATTTGAAGTTTTAAAGTCTGAAGTATTCACCTAGCAACAAAAGCAAGATTCTTGCGAGACTTTTGAGCAAGAACAAAAACAAGATCAGGTCAATCTTAATCTTGAAAAGCAGATGGTCGGTTGTGCAACAAGACAAGTCTGCAAGACTGATTTTGGGCGTCAATAAAAACAATATACGAATAAAATTAAAAAGTAGATGTAATTTATAAAACTAGTTTAAGGTTAGTTAAACTGTTTGTTACCTGTAAAAAAGAGCGAGCTTCCACACTTATGAAAGTAGGCCATTGGACATGTTTGTCGCGAATCATTCTAACGAGCTGCCAGATGGACGTAGTGCAAAATGGGGGTTCTCCAGCCATCAACTCATATACAATGCAACCCAGAGACCACAGGTCTGCCTTAGAATGGGAACAAAATAGCATTTTAAACAAATATTGCATTTATTTTTGTGTTAAAAAATCGTTAACACTTTAAATGTGGATGCTAAATATAGAGTAAAATAGTTATGATATATTTTTTCATCGAAATCTAGTTTTCATTGTCAACCACCACTCTTTACTGTCTACAATGAGTTAGTATACAAGATCTCTATTGAATTAAAATGTGTGCACAAATACAATAAGTTCGTTTCAGTGGAATATATTATAAATAGTTATTATAATAGTACTGTGGCGTTGCTTGTGTTATAGGCGACGATAGCCACCTGCCATCAAGTGAACCGTCAATCCGTTTGAAGCTTTTTTAAATTTAAAAAGTATCCTATATGCTAATGCAGATAAAAAACTACCTGTGTGCCATCCGTTTTTTTTTTATCCAATCTGTTGAGCCGTTTTTGCGTGAAAGAGTAACAAACATCCATACATACCATCCATCCTAATAAACTTTCGCATTTATAATATTTGTAAGAATCTCTTAAATTGATACAATTAATTGAAACAAAAATGTAGATTAAACAAATACAAGAAAAAAAAAATACTCTATGGGATTACCTGATGATCATATGGTTTTTCATCAATAAGTTCAGGGGCCATGTACAGAGGAGTTCCCTTTATAGATGTCAAAATGTGTGTTGAATTTGTCATTATACGAGCTAATCCAAAATCACATAATTTAGCACAGCCATTTACATCCAGGAGCACGTTTTGTGGTTTTAGGTCTCTGCAATTGAAAGAGCATTTCCAATTGAGAATCACATAAAACTCTCTCATTTATTTATTTATTTTAATTTCTAGATATATTTATTTATATTCAAATTTATCAAGTTTTAAAGAACTATCACAACCGTGCATATTTGTATACTGTTGCATAGGCAGCCATATAATTATATTATTGGATATAAAATATCCAATAAATTTTATTTATTGTGTAACACATAACCAGTTGATATATGAGATGAAGTTTGGTTGTAGCCAACTTTACCTAACTGCTTAACATTTTAACAATCAAAAGAATTAAAGGCTTTGGCTGGGTTTAGAGTTTAATTTGAGAAGATAGAGTTGAGAACGTCCAGTCGGTATCAGGTTCTCACAGTACATTATGCTAATTATGAAGCCATTATGATTGTTGAAAATTTTAGGTATTATATGGTATACTCCAATATGGATATACAAGAATAAAGTCAGAAGACATCTAGTAGTTTCATAAATTATTATGGTATGTTAAAAGTGTATGTGAAACTTTAGCGCTACAGAAATATTTAATTGCAAAAAATACATCATATTTTTTGTAAACGATCAAAACTGAAAATAAATATCTACCTGTGAAGTACTCTATGAGAGTGCAAATAATACAGTGCAGACACCAAGTCCCAAGTGATTTTTTTCACTTGTTCTTCATTCAAAGATCCTTTTTTTGCAAGTATACTATACAACTCCTTCTCAGCATATTCTGTGACAACAACTAGTTCGGTTTCAGTATCGAAACTGTCGATCATTCGAATTATATTGGGATGGTTTAATTGCCGCTGTATATCACATTCCTGTCTTAAATTTTTTAAATCTTTTGATGATCGCCCTTTCTGTAATTGGAAGAATGAAAGAATTTAGTAGCAGAGCAGTCAGCACTTTTCATTCATAAATAACCCCTTTAAATAAAACTACCATGTTAACAATTTGACTCCTTATTTAACCTTTATCCCATTACAGTTGCGTGACTGGTAGCCATCTACAATCAAGTGGACCGTTTATCTGAGTTCTGATATTTACATAAAAATATATATTTTTTGGATAACAGATTTAATTTTTGTTGAAAAAAAAAGGAGCCAATGGTAGTCAACCAACAAACCAATCAACGATTTGATAGAATAGTATTGAATCAGTATTTATAGCCTTTTAAGGCTTGAAACTTGGTAATACTAATAATACTACCAAGTTCAACAGTGCACTTGGAGCATCTGTGGTGTTGCTCGTTTTATAGGTAAAGGTACCATCAAGTGGATCGTCAGCATGTCTGTAGACAATTACATAAAAAAAGAATGGAGCAAAACTCAATGTTCTACACCCAAAGAAAGGCTGACAGTGACAGCTTAGCAAGTCAATCTACTGCAAACACATCTAGTTGAGTTTCATTACATACATAAGTAATCTTTATATAAAGACGGCGCTAAGCCCATCCATCAATAACGATATTACACCTACCTTTCTTATAACTTTAAGAGCAACAATAACATTAGTCTCCTTATGTTTAGCCTTAAAAACTCTACCGAATGACCCTTCGCCAATAAAAGATATCACAACATAGTTTTCCATTGTATTCTTCTACAGGTGTTTTGCTATATTTTTTTTAGCTAAAATTTAGGGCAAAAATCATAAAGTAAACTTGATGCTTATCTCACAAGACCAAACGAAATAATAGTAGTAGGTAAATAACTTGTTTTTAAGTAAGTTGTATGGAAACTATTTGAATATAGGTATGTCTACAGTTAAAAACTAATTGATATTTGTAATAAATTTCTGTTATAAAAAGGTTAAAACTAACAAAAACCAGTACGTTTACAAACACAAAATTATTAAAAAAAAATGCGATGCGAATCTCAATTTTACTTAATATTTCAACAATGACAATGACAGCTAAGTCTATGTCAAATAAAATGAAATTTTAAAAATGGCAACTTAAAACTGACAAAGTGATAATGACATTAAACCAGCGAACTTGAATAAACTAATTTTGGAAAAAAGGACCTGACGACCTGACTGCTTTGGACTTTGCGGACCTGTCTTGGAAAACTAAGAAAAATTAGACTTGACTTGACTGACTAGTCTCGGGATCTGCTACTTTTGATTTTAATTTCAATTTTGCCTTTTTTATTTTAAAAAAGGCTATTACAAATTGCTATTTTTACTAATGACACTGGCAAAATCATCGGAGAAAATCTGATGGAGCCAAGACATTAAAAAAAGAAGAAGAAGAAACTAATTTTGATATTGTAATAAGATTGTTATCATGGGTTGGAATGCTTACATCACAATTTAGAATTTTTTTTTTTAGAAAATATTGCCTAGAGTATGTATAAAACAAAACCCTACACCAAGAGACACGAGTACGCAGTGACCTCCTTGTGACTAAGTATACAGTGTTCTGTGATTTACACTTAAACCACCCATTCACGACTTTCACGATCCGATCCAGCAGTGCATTGCAGTTCTCCGTGCAGGAGTGCAAAGCAGGATGTAGCTCACACGCTATCCTGTCTAGTTTGTGCTTGCAAAACTGCAGTACGCCAGCCTAATGACGATCCTGCGCAGCGGACTGCAAGCCGGCGGAGTTTGCAGGCTTCGTGCAGGATTCTAGATTCAGCCTTTAATTATTTATTACCTAATAAATTACTATGCAATGTTTCGTTTGACCTTACATAGATGTGAACACAACTTATTAGAGTTATGAACTTATTGAAGTCAAACCATTTGCCGATTGAAGTAAGTAAGTATTGTACACAAAAAATAAGATAGGTTAAAAATATTGTAGGTATAACTAAAATATACATATGTATATTCAAAAGAGAGAAAAATTTAATTTCTAGACACGTAAGTTTCTCGCGTTGTTTTACATAAATCATCGTAGGAAATGTACTCAACAGTGATTTGAACCTGCGTCCGTCGTATCGGCAGCAGAGCGTTCGATTGGGCTGCTAGTACTTACATTGCGTATACCTGGTCCAAATATTATATAGATACACTACTCGGATATAGGTGATAGCTTTTAATTTAAAAAAATTATCCTTTTATATCTGCTGTAACACGTTATAGCCCAATCACGTTATATCTGCTGTAAGTTGCTGAGGAGTTGATTGTCACGGTTGTCTTGATGCTGCAGCATCAGATCAAAGTTACTGTTACTTCCATGTCATGGAAGTAATAGTAGATAACCAAATTTCAGATCAATCGAACTTGTGCAAGTCAGTGAAATCCCTTCGTCAACTAGTAAATGGGCTGATTGTTCTTCAAGCGCTTGAACAGATCTTCATGAACTATAGCTAGAAGTCCATCTCGATCACGTCAGCTTAAAAAAAAATACAGATCAAAATCGCTCTATTCGATTGGGAGCTACGATTTCGTATACAGAATACACACATACATAGACACACCTTGAACTTATAACACCCCGTTTTGGGTCGCGCGTTAAAAATATCAATTATTGTGTTATCACAATAAAATGATTGATCAAGTGAGCTGTGAATGTTGGAGCAAGTGATGGTGGATATACATTGGTGTAGGTATATTTTTCGTATACATTTTGGTTGATACCCTTTTTCATATTGGTGAAATTTTTTTCATGTAACCTACTTAAGTGTAGAATGAAAAAATAAAAGCAACAACTGGACAATGTCTTCGAATATTCATAACTTAATCTATTTTACTCTTGTTTCGTTAACGCTTTGTTGTCTATAGTCTATTTATAACGATAGACCGGCAACCAGCTATATGCTATAAAGCCCCGAATCGCTTACACAATAAAACTCTAACTGGGCTATAGCTCTGGATGTAGAAACATTATTTCACGCTAAAACATATTATTTCACAGCCGTGCACAATTCTATAAACAAACGAGACAGACCGTGGGTGTATGTGTACATTAGGGATTTAGTAACTCGAATTTTTTGTGAAAGTTACAAAAACATGCGGCATTTTAATTTAGTAAATAGTAGATATCATTAAGAATAGTGAGTTGGAGCTCAATTAGCCTTGAATACGACAGGATCACAAGGTTCCCTTCCCGCGTGTCAATTTTTAATTTCGCCTATTGATTTGAGTAGAAATATAATATAGATACATTTCAAGGTATAAAATTAAAACAAATGTTTTTTTACACGTAAATCCTAGTATCCAAATAGGTAATGGTATATAGTATGCATACAACATTCTCAAATCCATAATTTTATCTTTAAATAGTAGCTTTCCAAAGTTGACAGTAAGAATTGAAAAACGCAATTACAAAATTCTATATCGAAAACGAGCCTTTTCCCGCTACTTAGTCCAAGTCTCTCGGGAACAGTACCTTTTTTTCAGTTATAAATTAATGTATGGTCTCTTCTGTACCCCTGACAATGTGTACCTATACAAAATTTCATGGTGATCGGTTGAGTAGTTATATTAGGATACAATCGTATCCCCCCCTAGGTGGGTCAAGACCGTGCAGTGGTGGTGGGGGGGGGGGGGGGGGGGCTTAACCCTCGGCAAATCGGGTGATTGCAGGGGCCGGTGGAACCACCGGCCTTTACTTGGCTGATCGGATTGTCTCTGGGGAACTGAGAAGACCCACGTGCGTGTGCTCCGAGCGGGCTCCGATCATCGGAGCTCGTGGCGGAGCAACAGTTTGGAGGCTCCAACTGTCCGTTGGAGCTTCCCTGGTCCTCGGCCCACGCAGGTGTTGGCCGATGAGAGACGGCACCCCCGGTCCTTGTTCGTCGCACCGAGGTATGGGTCTCGACTCTCGGTTCTGCGCACGAAGACCGGCGCGAGTCGCAGCGGGCGGATTTTCTCGGATGGCTCTATCGCTCAGGGGTAGTTGGGCAACGCATACGTAGACGGAGCTCTGCGGCAGGAAAGGACCGCCTGGCAGAGTACCGCAATCGTCGCGGGCCGGCCTAGTAACCGCCCTCCGCAGTCGTCCAGAAGAGTGAACACCCGGCCTCGCCACCCGGCTTAGTAACTCTTCCGCGACAGTATCACGAGGTGGAGCCCGTTTCTCGGGCTGCCGCGATTGCTGTGGAAATGTCAGGTGGACACCCCTTTGGGCCGCCACCCTTAATGCCGTAGAGATGAGTGGCCACACGAACAGGGGTTGCCCGAGAGTTTCAGGCGGAAGCGGCCTCCAACTCTGCGGTAGGTTGTGCCGCAGAGAAGAGGTTATGGGGTGCTTCAGAAATGAAGCCCCTCGCTGACTGCCCGCTGCGAGAGGTGGAGAATATGCGGTCTGTGCCGCTTCGCCCGAGGGCGGTGGTCATCGGGTCGTCCGCCGTCATCACAACACCGGGCAACGAGAGAAGACGTGCTGTGTGTTTCTGGTACGTCTCTTCACGGCGCAGAGGTCACATTCCGCACCTAATCGAGGTGGAGCTCGTAAGTGTGCGAGCCTCGTCTGGCGGCGGGAGAAGGTAGCGTGTCTTAACGTCCCCTAACCTCCGTCCATAGACGGCGCGAAGAAACACCGTGGAATTTTTAGTGGGTAGAAGTCCCACATACTGATCCCCCCATGGTACGTTGGGGATTTGGTTTGCAGATTTTCCCACGGAAAAAAAAGGATACAATCGTATCACATGATATGATATACAAGATAGAGCTTAATGAAAGCTTCAGTAGAATGTTATTGATTTCGGCATCTATTTCAATAGTTGTGAATTTAACTGTTGGTGAAATAGCTGGAAATCAGGACAACAGTAAAATAAAGTGGGTGACTGGAATTCGGTGCGAAAATTGCATCATACGAGTAGTAGGTAATTAAACTAAATTTAAATTTGAAATTTACAGCTTCTTGGTGATGTGATTAAAAATTACCTCTCATCTTCGTGACTTATATTTTGCATAATAATTATAAACTATAATTATGTAAGAATTGGCTCATGAGATAAGCCTCCATGGTGCTTGGTCTGCTCGCGCCCTGAACATTAAAAATATATATAAACAAAGATACAACATTAAAATATTGATCGGTACAAGTACAATCACACTAAAAGTGTAGTCCCAATTTCCAGTAAGTCTGTTGTGAAACAACACTGTTCTCAGTGTCTGTTGTGACAGGGAATGCAACACGGTACACTCCTAAAAACATCTATCATCATCATTCATCATCAATCAATCAATACTAATAATAAATCTGTAAGTGTAGGTATTGTATGTATGTATGTATGTATGTATGTATGTTCCTCCATAACTCTGAAACGAATTAACTGATTTTCATGAAACTTGGTAGATAAAGATTTGGACGTACGGGACACAGGATAGGTTACTTAATATTTTTTAACGCGGACGAAGTCGTGGGCATCAGCTAGTTTACCTATATGAGCGATGTTACTTCACAAGATTAATTTAAGTTTTTTGGAGAAAAAAACGTGGGATATCACACCAACTTGGGATACCTATTATATATTATAACTAGCTGGGGCCCACGACTTCGTCCGCGTTGAAAAATATTAAGTAGCCTATCTTGTGTCCCGTACGTCCAAATGTTTATCTGCCAAGTTTCATGAAAATCAGTTAATTCGTTTCAGAGTTATGGAGGAACATACATACATACATACAGAAAAAAATTCTAACAATCGTCAATTTAGTTTCAGTATCATGTACAGAGCCTATAAACACGATATCTCTGAAAACAAAGTAACTTACTCCATGACCGACCCTTACAGATTTATTATTAGTATTGATATTGCTATATTTGCACCATCACTATTCTACGGTGGAAATTAATCTTGCACTTGCAGTCCTGTTGCAGAAAGCTTTATTAAATATTGTTGTTAATGAGCATGGCTAATAATACGTATGTAATTAAGTTGGCAGAGCACATTGTCTTCTGAAGCCAGTTAGTCTTGCAACAATGAGCTTTATTGTTTTTTTTATTATTGTTTAAATGTAAAATAAATAAAGTCACTTTCCGCCTCTGTTTCTCCGTTAATTACGTACTTCCAAACCTCCCGGTTTTTAATTTTGATGGATTTTGATTTTGACGGAAGCGATTTTCACTAATGGAAAGAGATAAACAAGGAATTGTATATATTTCCAAAAAAAATTATCCTCGTGAAGCCGGTAGCGGGTTGAGTAATCTAAATATGGCAGCCCAAGTGGCCCAAGGAGTAACTCTCTATGAGAGCACTTTGACAACAGCTTCTTTACCAGTTCAAAGTTAAGTACCAGTTTCAATTTCATTGCCCCTCTACATATTCGGCGAACGTTCGCCAATCGAGATGGCCATGCGATGGTTGATACGCAACTACACAATGGCGACATTCAGTTGTGATCTTAACGTTTTCCGAGATGGACGTGGAAGCATTTGCCGCTGCGACAATATATCTATACCTATCCCGATATATATCTATCCCAATATTTTTATTTTTATTCATTTAATAGTTAAAGCATGTAACATTTCACACATTTAAAAAAAACGAATAATTAAAAAATTATAACAAAAATTGTATTATAAAATTATATTAAAAAATTATATATATATTGTTATATTTTTTTAATTTTTAAGTTTGCATATAATGTATAATATGATTATATAATTATAGATACATGTATATTATAATACATTATATGCAAATACATACATATAGAAACATATTATGCGTGATTGCGTGCATGTGTGTGTGTTAGTGTGTGTGGTACTTCATTATGAGGCCACGTATTAGTCATTTTTAAGAAAATTCATAAATTAATAAACAAAGCGTGACGTCCACACTCAACCGCGTTCGAGCAGGCACTGAGGAATGGGCCACGTGTAGATGCGTACCGCCATCGTTGGCCCACTGCCTTTGATGTGCGGCGGAAAAACCGACATCGAAGCCAACCCACGACAATCGCACGCGCCATAAGCCAACCTACGCAAATACGCCCTCCACACGCTCGCCGATCATAGTTGGCCAACGCTATGGCCGAATATGTAGAGGGGCAATTAGATATGGGTTCAACAAAGGCCACTTTCGCTTTTAAAGGACGTTATTGCACCTTTTTTCCACAATCATCGCTCACATTATGACCGAATGACAGATTGATGCGTTATTCGCGGTAATTTTCCTTTCGACAAGACAAAAATATTCAAGTGTAGGTGTGCAAAATGACCGAAGGTACTTCGTACAAAATGAATGGTTCAATCACATTTTAATTACATTTCTTTGTATTTATTTTAAAGTAACTACCCATATATGCTTTAAATATTCTACAACTAATATAACACGCAGCTATTTGACGGCAGTAACCATACCTACTTATAAAGTCATGTACTTAGTAACAGCAAATGCCCTGTAATTAGGTACCTACATGCTATTTAGACTCTTTATGTCTATCCCGTAAAAGTTGACAGCAACTTGCAATCCACCTAGCATTGTTTGGGTTTAATAAACTACTCTGACTGCAACCAATCATATAACCGTTATTCGCAATGGACTTGAAATGTCCAAGTCCAGGGACGTGGTCATTTTAGTGTCACTTTACATTTATAGCCTACTAGCTTGTGCAAGCGACTTCGTCGGCGTTGAATAGTGAAAAATATAACACCTGAGACACGCCTTACGTCTTTATCGCTGTGACGATGGTGGCGCCGCCACTGTCTTATATTTTAGTTTTTTTTTAGATTTTTTTTTACTTTTAGACGGTCCCTCGGAAACCGAACATTTTTTTCAGGATAAAAAGTGTCCTATATTTATTAATCCAGGTAAAAAAACTATTTGTGTGCCAAATTTCATCCAAATCTGTTAAGCCGTTTTTGCGTGAAAGAGTAACAATCATCTAACATACAAACTTTCGCATTTTTAGTATTAATAGGATAGAATTAAGGTAGATAAGTATTCTCGTTTCGTTAGCTCTACAGTTAGACCGTTTTTTGAGTGGTTTTCGTCCGATCAATTGGAGCAACAGGAAAAATAGATCGGACGATGCAGTCGGACCATGCGGTCTCAGGGTACTATACTACATATGTGATTCTTGATAAATGTCGTCGACTTGATAATTGACGTGACAAAGAGAGGTCGTTTGTGAAACGTGGGGCGGTGTGGTGCAGCGTGTAAACTCTTCTAACGAGCACACGCTCCGCTTGTTTACGTTTTTCTTGACCACGTTTTGGACTAAAAATACGTTAGCATCCTGTCGTTTGAGGCTGACGCGATTGGTCGGCGTACGCGCAGGAAGCCGGGGAGGACTCGACGGTGTCGCAGAGGGGCCGCCGACACCCCGCACTCCTCACTTCACATATTATATATGAAAGTATCCGAACGTCCAGATAAACTTGTAAAGCAGCATAAAATAACCCTGAACGCTGGAAGAATCAGACTCGCGGCCAGTCGTGTTGTGCGTCTCAAAGTGCTAACTAGTGACAGCAGACATGGTTCTGGAAACAGAAGATTGGGTAGGTGTCGATAATTTTAAAACTAAGTTTACTGAATTCTAGAAAATTTTAAAAAAATATTAAAAGAAAAATCCATATTTTTAAACAAAAACAATGTAAACTAAACAGTGTTTATCAAGATGCGCACGAGTGAACGCTAACAGCTGTTGTCGTTTGCCTCGTAAATGGTTTCGTCAAATAATGTATTATATGGCCGTTGACAGAAAGCACCTGTCGAGAGACGCTTCTGAAAACTTTATTGATATAATATAATATAATTTTCTATTAAGAGTTTTCATGTCATACTTTTATTCAACATAATCCAGACTTCAAGGTTTACCTTTCGATTGATTGAATATTTTGTTATTAAAATCACTAATTAATTAATTAAAAGCTTATCATTAATTAATTAAATTAATAAATTAAATAATTTTATTAATAACTTCATAAAATTAGTCTTGAAACTTAAACGAAAATTCCATTATACACGTAAATTCCATACAGATACCAGTTTAATGAAAGTATTACCCTACCGTTCTTTATTTATTTACATTATATTAATTTGGTAATATATTATTATATATTTTAAACACTTCACTTCAACATTTTTTGAACAAATAGCTATGAGGTATTTGTCTTGATTGAAGTTTGTAATATTATACGGTTTCTTATTTTTGCTGAAACAGCACTTTGGTGGTACAAATCTTACACTGGAAACATTTTAATAGTTTTTTTTTATGTATATGTATATGTAGAAAAAATTTCATTTATGTTGGTTTGTTTAACACTCCAGAAATTAGAAAATATTTACTTTAGATACAATCAAGTTTTCTAATATTCTAATATCATCAATGCATACCTCAAGACGTATGCACTGATCGAAAATATTACCGCCCCTGACTTCTCACAGATGCAATTTTGTTGCAAATTATATTCAAAAACCTTCCTCTTTTATAGCTGTTCCCAATAGTGAAAACAGTATCAAAATCTGTTGAGTTGTTTAGAAGAAGTTAGCTGCGAAACAGACAGATGCGGACAGCGACTTTATTTTATAACTACATAAGTGAAAGAAAACTAAATTAAAGTCGGTCTAGCCAACACACGTCTATTGATTTTTATAGATATGGATATATAGATTAATTTCAACGCTCTGACAAAAATGGTGAAGCAGATCCAATAAGTTTATGAAGTTTGATATGCCCAGAATGCTCAGGACCGATCTATTTATGTTTCAATTGCACATAAACCGAATTTATAACGGTTCGATAACGTTCAGCTTTTACGGGTAACTTGGTTTTACGACCGGCTCGACCGCGTCACGACGCTGAGCTGTTTTTAACATTTTCAAAGCGAATATCGTCAGACTGGAAACATTACCGCGGAATATTTTACTTACCGAGCTAGATTTGGTTTTATAGAAAACTGACGTAACTGTGTACTGTATTATATTTCTTAATAGTTACAAAACACGAAATCAACTACATTGTAAGTTTCAGAATTATTTTCAAAGCATTTATTAATTTATAATAGAATATTGTGATATATATATAGATAATATACAATCCCTTCACTTTTTTAGTAAGATAATTTTAATTATGAAAGTACACATTCAAATTGCAACTTTGGGGAATCATATTTAAATCTCAAATTATTTTTTCAACGGTTTTTTCAATGTTCAATCAACAGTGACTCAATGTCTTTATTAGTTATTTAATTTTTCACTGATTTTGTTAAATTGTAAATTCTATGACAAATTGTTCAGGTACCTACCTATATTAGTAATATTACACAAATTAAATAATCATATACTTATTACACAAATTGTGTATTCGAAATTCACAAATAAGTAGAAATTATGTACACAATGAGAAAAACCAAGCAAAACTTCCACCTAAGTGGGAGATTCATAGGAATAGGATAGGGAATATGAATTCTCCAGAGGGCGACTATGGAATATATTCCATCAAATTTAAGATAATAAAGACAAGATCTTCCAACAAGTTTAGGGTTACAGAAACCAAGCCACAAACCAACTAACCAGAACCAACTTCTTTTTATTTTCCTAGAAATTATGCTATCTTTCTTTTTCTATTCTTTGTCATAAAGATACCACCTTTTAACTATAATCGTCGTATTACTATAACAGAATACTCACTCAGCAACATATCATCCCCTATGCAAGAAAATACGCCATACTTCTTCAATTATAATTCAAAAAGCTGCAGATTCTCATCTCTATTGCGAATTTATGAACTTACAAAGATTTTTTCTTGTTTATCGAATAAACAAGCTATATGAGTAAAATTAACCTTATTATTCTGAATTAAACCTCTCATTTTAGTTGCACTACTTCTTCCTAGCCTTTGTCCTAGTACTAGCTCATTACATTCGGCAGCCAGCGCCCTGGCGCTCTCTTTTTTGTTATTCTATGTCGCAGTTTATAAATTCCTACTTTTTAAAACGTGTTCATAATTTAAATACAAAAATAACTTCGCTTTCAGGCCGACGAGCTGCCCCCGGAACAGATTGCCGGTAAGTAATTAAAATACCTATAATAGTGTCATAATAGATCTTTGAAGTATTTGAATTACTTCTACCGTTTTGATATTCTATTCCAGAACTAACTTTTGCTCGCGACTTCGTCCGCGCCCTTTTTTCTAGTCTAAGGCATTTATTCAATCTTCATTGCTTATATATTTTTTGTTAGGTGTCGAATTTTTACATGTTCTGTTCTGTATCTCTGACAACGCTTATGCAAAATTTCATAACTTGAATAGTTAAGGCGTTAAAATATTAGGGATTTCTGGCTATTACAAAAGTTTTTTTTTCTTTAACGTAAAAACACAGATAATGTAATTGTTAGACATATAACAAGTCAGTTTTATTGTAATGTTTACAAATTTTGATGGTAAAAAAAAACGCAGTGTCAGTTTTGGAACGCGGCCAATTCGCAATGTGAAGGCTGAGTTCATAAATTAAATTGAGCAGGTGCTGTTGCTGGCCCCACGTAATAAATCCATTATTCCGAAATTTGCGTGTGGGCCTAATTAGCCTTCCAGAAATAACCAAACACAACTGTTGAGGGTGTGGCCTGTGAAAAATAATCCCGCTTTATTTATAAGCATAACGTAGCCTCCTTTGAATTCTTCTATACCTATGAACATTGATATATCAAAGTTTGTTATTTTCATAACATTTCATGTTTATATAAGCGAGCTACTACTGAGAAATTTCTTTCGCTCTTACGCTAATTGACAAAAGAAGAACTGCTAATATTGTGCATCAATAAATTTGATATTACGATTCAAAATTTACTTAGTTGTGGCAGGATCTTAGAGCATTTATCCAAATGGAGACGCCACCACACGCACTACGGAAAAATTCTGTCACTTTTGGCGTGGTACGATACAATGTTCACACTAATGGATTTTTCGGTCTCGTTAATATACACACACACGGCGAAATTATTAAACACTAGCTTGAACTACACGCAGACAGGCACAGACATGCTATCACTATTACAGGGATTGGTTTTGTATAACGGCTATGACCGCCAGTCTTATACTTTTGGCAAAGGTTACGTCTACCGATGTTCCGATGAAGTCTCCTGTTGGTTAAAGCTCTAAGGACAGGACACACTGCTTTAAGGAGTTGTAAACTCCTATGTAACTTTCCTATGTGACTCTTACAGAGGATCGACAGAATGAATAAGGATTAATAAAACTTAATTAACTAATTTTAAAATACCTACTAATGTTTAAAGAAACTGTCTGGTAGTATGTAGCTTTGAAATGTCGAAGGGGTATTTAAAAATCCATTAATCATCTTGCATGTTCAAAACTTCAAATGTCATCCAAATACACATAAAAAAAGCGGAAAAATTAGTGAAATCTAATTCTCACTTCTGCAGTTGGTAGGAACGGTGACAATATCTACAATTGTCAAGTGAGAGACAGCTTACACCAGACGATTTCCAGCAGTAGACAAAGTGAACACAAGTTTAAAATGGAAAATATGAAATTGATAGATGGGTAATAAGCGGAAAGATTTATTTATAAAAAAAAAAATTGGCAGTGACTTTAGTTGTGTTGATAGCGGGAGTTCAGCAACCCCTTCGTATTTCTTATTAGAAAACGTTCGTCTAGTGACTATAAATAAAATAAGAGCTTGTACGAGTATTATTTAGCTTCCGACTTATAAAAGAGTCGATGAAAAAATGTGGGCATTTCATTCTATGAAAGTAAGAATTATTTTATTTCTTATGAAAAAAAACTGAATTATTGGGATTTTTAGTTTTTGTAAGTTGAATTATTTTAGTTAATCCGATGTAATTTTAGTTAGTATGTAGGTACCTTTACATACATAATTGCATTTTTACCGCATTTTATCAAGTATAACCGGTGACATTCCTAGTTTTAATCTTTTTTATTAAAAGAATAATGTAAATAATAACAGTTTGATTAACAAATATTAAAGAAATATTTTTCATCATATTTGTTACATATATTATAGATTTCAAGTTTTCCTTATTAAAATATATCTTTTTCCTGATCTCATTTTCGCATTCACACAGTTTCTAGACCTCGATTGCATCATGATTTACTTTGGCCAAGTAAATTGTATTATCAAGGTACGCAAAGTCGTATCAACACGGTTGGAAAATCGCCAATGAGCCACGAAAATGAGTTTGTCATTGTTTAACCAATCTTATAAGTACCGAAGTTTCCAAGAAATCACTCAATTTTGCGTTAAGAATAAATCACTACATAGTATCAAACTAAATCGGTACCGATCTGTTTCTGTATGTCCAGTTTGTTCTTCTAAACTACGCAGTTTCTTCAGGAGGTCTATAATCTTTTATTCACACCTATACTAATAGTATAAAAAGAGAGATAGGTATTATTTTCTAATTTTGTCTAATATGACGCGTGTAATCTCTGGAACAACTGTAACTATTTAATTGAAAAATTTTATACCTAAGTATTTGAAATATCACGCGCGCGGTCTCAGGGACACATTGTTGCAGACACATAAGCAGATGGACATAAAATTTCTCGTTAAAATAGCTGACGCAGGTGTACGAAACAGGAGCGTATATCTACTATATTATAGAATACATTAGCAGAGTAATTTTGTATACAAACATTAATCGTTCGCGGTTTGTACTCGTATAATATCTGGTCTATTTATGCATTAGCAAACTATTACGAACGTTTTATATCGAGAATGTAGCTAGACATGAATTCACTTGTAGCCCGTCATAACCCTGCGTCTAATTACTAATAGAACTCAACATGAACATAAAGTCAAGTAGTTGCTAGCGATATTTCAGTTTTACTACTCGTATGTTTTGACAAGACCGTTTGGACGAATGGTTATTTGCGTTAGCTCTCCGACCTAACTGTCCCAGGTTCTAATCCCGCCGAGGTTATATTTGAAAACGAACTTTTCGAATTTAGGTTGGGTTAGCTCCTTTAGTGTTCCCTAATATTTGTTGACAAGCTATTTTAATAATTACTAGCGTCCCGGCCCTGGCTTCGCACGGATTCAATATTACTCTGAAAACATAGTCTGTGAGTGGTATTTCAGTTTTGTTTAGGTATTTCATTATTTATGTTTTTTTTTAAGTTTCCCCTCGAGGGTTACTCCACCCCTGTGGGGCCATATATTTATTTAGTTTTACATGTGGCTTCTTAATTATATTTACATTAAGTGGGGGGAAAATACATAACAAGGGACCTTGTTCATCTTATTAGGTATAATTTTTTACAATTTCTCACTATTCTTCTATTTAATTTTTATTCGTCCTGATCGACACCGTTACCACATTATTTATGTTACACATGTGACACATCTACATAGTTTTCACATAAAACTCAAACAATACAATACATTTTTATGCGAAATTATCCATTTGGCGTTGTAGACGTTTGCCAAATAGAATAAATCATGCGTATCCAGCTTTAGACAGCGTTTGGCGGCCAAATGCATGAATTACTGCTCAATCGAAGTGTTTGCTGGACATTTAATTTCGGTCTTGAGGCGATGATTCACGACCACTTGCAGTAATCGTTGTCCTTCCCTAAAATAGAATTAGTGTAAACATATTTTTTAAGAGCATAACACATCTTACCTTGTTTACAAGAGTTTATAAAGCCACAATTTTTAAATAAAATTATCTTATAACGATAAGTTTTAATGGTTTATAATGGATATGACATGACATTTTTGACATATGACGCTGAAACGTGGTCTCTAACTTAATAGCCATGTAAGAAAGCTCAGCGTTGCTCAACGAGCCATGGAGCGCTATGCTCGGGGTTACACGGCGAGATCGAATCAGAAATGAGGAATAGCGGCTTCGTAAGGGTACAGTTTTTTTCTGCAAATTATATATAGAAACCGTCCTCGTTTAACACTCTTTCCACTATTGAAAACCGCATTCAAATCCGTTTAGTTTTTGAGACCATCGCGAACATAAATATAGACATACGCGGCGGGGGATTTTGTTTTATAATATGTAAGGATAAATGACGATGGAAATATGGATGTTTGTATCTCTTTCATGCAAAACTACTGCTGAACGGATTATGATGAAATATAATCCGTATACAGTAATATAGTTTATATAATAGGAAACACATACGCTATAATTTAATAATGAATTCGCGGGAAAAAGCTCTATTTTATATGGCTTTTGCATTAAAGTAAAACCACTCATTGACTGAAATTGACTTTTATAAAAAATCTATAGTTAGTTATACGGAAAAATGTAAGAGCTCGCTAGGAAACGATTTTTAAGAATTTGCATTTCAAGAGGAATTCCCCGTGTATTTATATATGTGATATAACTTTTTTATGGAACAGAAAACGGCTGTAAAATTAACACGGATGCTAGAAATCGGGATATGCATAGGTATGTACACTGGACTGGAATCCAAATTTAATGAGATGATGCCGAGAACTACTTGTACACTTCAATATAAAGTTCCGTTCACTGTGACTAATGTGGAACTTGTGCTCGTTTTGAAAGCAAAATGACGCGACAGTAATTAATAAACAGCTCAAAAATATTATATAAATACATAAAAAATAGTAATAAAACCCTCGGGTCTTTGAGACAACTGCCAAGACATTTTGACGATTAAAATTAACAACGCGGAGATAGCGAAAATAAAAATTGTGGTTTTAAAACTATTTTTGTTGCCAAATTATAGTGGGACAGCTGCGCACTGCCGACGCGACACTTGTTTTAATTGATCTAAAAAAACACGGAAAAATGTTCTGTCGAGATGCATATCGCATTGCTCGTGTTGACGACTCCCTACAACTGTGTCAACGTATTAAAAAAAGATATGCTTTCTTAGATTAAAGAACAGATAAGGAGCATCTAATAAAAATTGCTATGTCCTAAACAAGATGTTGGCTAACTAGAACTGTCTCATTGCCGAAGCGTTTATGGGGCAGCAGTAAAAGCATCACGAGATCATTATAAGATATGAGTCCTAACCATTACTGGATGGATGGCTATTAAAATCACTGGATGAGGATAGGACTTAAATAATTCTTGATAATCTATTATTTAAAATAAAAATAAAAATAGGGACAATAGGCTGAAATAAATGTTAATTTATTACATACTAGCTGGTGCCCACGACTTCGTCCGCGTTGAAAAATATTAAGTAGTCTATCCTGTGTCCCGTACGTTCAAATGTTTATCTATCAAGTTTCATGAAAATCAGTTAATTCGTTTCAGTTATGGAGGAACATATATACAGAATAAAATTCTAAAAATCGACAATTTAGTTTCAGTATCATGTATAGAGCCTATAAACACGATATCTCTGAAAACAAAGTAACTTACTCCATGACCGACCCTTACAGATTTATTATTAGTATTGATTGATTGATATTTTATTCAATTAGTTACTTTCTTAATTCTAAATTAGAAATAACACAATAAAAATACATAATAATCCATTAGAAATAGGTATTATTATTGTGGTTAAAAAATTAATTGGTTTGGCCGTCTGGCCGTTACTGCCCAAACGAAAAAAAAAAGAAAAAGTTTAATAAAAATGGAAAATTAATGCACCATCTAAATAAATACTGCGACATTATAACCGAAGAAATAGTTTAACAAATCGTTTTCATATTACTAAATGGTTACGTTGAATTTTACAAGCGTTCTTAATCATTAAAATTGATAAATGATTTTGCACTTTACCTATCAAATACTCGTAGACTGAGCCATTAAAATGTTCGAAGTTTATTTCTGTTTAGTTCTCGCTACCGGCATAAAATTTGACGCATTTCATATTTAATATTATTATGACGCACGCACATAACTGGCGCTGAAACTTTAGATGTATTAGGATATTTTATTCTCGAAGTTTCCAATTTCCAAAGTAGACATTTGAAATGTCTACTTTATTGCTCTTCCTGAACGTAGTCCGTTTAATTTATCGCCGATAAAACCTCATAAGGTATTATTTCAAAAGGAGTTTTAAAGTATTTTGTATTTTGCTTTCCTTGGTTCTTTTTTACAAATTATAAAATAAAGGCGCTATCCGCCGTCTGACCCTTTTAAACTTACATATAAGAATATAGAATGAAAGCATATAAAAATATCCATACTTAATACAATAAATGTGAAAGTAACTCTCTCTTACTCTGTTACTTTTTCACGCCTTAACTACTCAACCGATCATTATAAAATTTTGTGTACCTACTCGTTGTCAGGGATACAGGAAAAGGAGGGATCATTTAAAAATATAAAAAATTATGGTGGCGCCACCGTCGTCACATTTCAACGTGTTATTTTTTTTTTCAACGCCAACGCGGGCACCAGCTTCTGAAAAATATGTTGACAGTAATTTTATAAATTTATCATTGAATTTTTTTGATAATATTCCCAAATGCCGTTATTTTCTTTGTCGTCCTACATAATTATTATGAGACGCACGTATGGTACGCGGCGCAAGCGATGCTCCTCGATGCACCACGCTGATGCACCGAAATAACCACGTTGCACAACTTATTCGCACATCTCAGTGCATTGAACTGTTGGCCTAATCCTATCCTAACCCGTCGAACGATCAGTTTGAGTAGTTTTATTGCCAGTGCAACACTGCTAAACTTCTTTCTTCATCTAACTACATATTTCGCAAACCGTTAATCTGGATAAGTCAAAAAAACTACCAGATTTACCCTTGCCGACCATGACCACGATAAATATCGAGGGTACTAATTATTCTTTGAAACTGCATTTTTAATTACGTAAGAGGACTTGGATTTTAACAGCAAGCTTTTTGTTCCAGTCTTGCGCAAGGCTTTCGATGGCTTCGACCATAACCGCTCGGGAAGTATTCCGTGCGATTTCGTAGCGGATATCCTAAGGATGATGGGGCAGCCCTTCAATAAAAAGATCCTAGAGGAACTTATTGAGGAGGTTGATGCTGACAGTAAGTAGTTTGATATGTCGATATTTTTTGACGCTCACGTGTTTTATTGTATGAATAATTGTAGGTTAGTCCAAGCTTCGAAAAAGTACAAGTAGTCTAAAAATAAAATTATTCTAAAGTAGTCTAAAATTTCAGTTTTACCTACAAAATTTGCTCATTTTTTATCAATTTTAGAATCTGGTCGTCTGGAATTCGGTGAATTCGTGACCTTAGCTGCTAAGTTCATCGTTGAGGAAGACGCTGAGGCCATGCAAAAAGAACTTAGGGAAGCCTTCAGATTGTATGATAAGGAAGGTAAGTTATTGTTTAATTTAAACTGTTAATTTTAAATTACAATTTTAAATTATCCTGTAATGAAAAATGTATGGGGACTACTAGTTTATAGTTTACCGAAACTATTAGATTCATTCCACTTGAACCCTCTATTTAAATTTCCCAAGCAGATACACGTTCAGCATTTGGAGCACATTTAGCACTAGGGCGCTTAGTCGTAGAACTTATTTAGTGCAACTCTTATGCCCGTTTTCACCAACAGTCACCTAAGGTTAGGGAACACATAACTGCTAATTAAGCCGGCTATTCACGGCAGTCACATTCACAACCCTACATGAAGCGCCGGACTGCAAGGCGAACTGCCGTGAATGAGCGGCTTAAATAGTAGTTATTAAGTCTTCCCTAACTCTGCGGGTAAAAATACGCAGTCACTGGGGCAAAAGTACGCATACAGACACGTGGACAAAATTGTAATAAAAAATAACGAGCATAAATTGTTAAAGTTGTTTATTTTAGTAAATCAAGTTTAATTTAAGTCTTGCATGCATTTGTTAACCTAATACAAATCAGGAACTTCTCTATTTTGCTTTCTCTATTTTTTCTTCTGGGATTAATGTTCTTCCAGGTTTTTTTAATTATATTTACGCATTTTCTTGCATTCTGAAAAAACTTCAAGATGAGAAAATCAATAAAACCATTTACTGAAACAGGCAAATATTTCAAAACGCGTGCCCCGTACTATTGCTCCGACACAACAACTCTTGACAAATTTTCCCTGAAGCACAAAACTTTCGAATATTCCCGTGTTTTTTAAATTATGTTAGTAAATCCACAAGGACGACGTGCACCGCTCAACACGTGTTGATTCAAGATGAGGACGCGAAAGACGACGTGTTCTTTTCTACCGAGAACCCCCGACCGCTCACCCCTCTCAAAGATATTGCCACTGCGAACTTTTACCCGAGGCGACTTTTTGCCCCGAATTACTCTAACCTGTTTGTATAGTGAACTACGTGCCTTCTCTACATGGTGAAGCCATAATCTTCTCCAACATTGCGTATACATTATACTCGTACATCCCAGTCCTTTAATTTATTTTTAAAAGAATTTACTTACTAACTGACGAGAAATATTAATATTATATGTTTAACCTCAGGTAACGGTTACATTCCCACATCGAGCTTGCGGGAAATTCTTCGTGAATTAGATGAACAACTCACCGACGACGAACTTGATGGCCTCATCCAAGAAATCGACACTGATGGAAGCGGTACTGTCGACTTTGACGGTAAATATGTTTTTTCTACATTGCCTAAACCGCTATACACTATAATGTATTTGGTATTCAGAATTTCAACACTTAATCCTAAGAAATAATGTAGAAATTAATTGAAATCTACTTCTCATCCGCCTAAAAAGAGTAAGAGCAACAATGGAAAATAATTTCTTATCGTAAACACGTTTCTAAATCCCTGAAATACTTTTATTTAACAAGGCCCTGGGTGTTAAATCGTATCATGAATAACGATCTCTAAAATCGTACGATGATTTTGAACAGTATTGAACAGTATAATCTAAGCAAAAGTTGAGAATATATAATTTTCTAATTTTTTGAGCTTTATAAAGTGGTGCAGTAGAAATATCGAGCGCAATCGAGGCGTAGCGTTTGTCTGTGGTTATTTTCGGAACTAGACGGCAGCAACACGGCCCAATATTTAATCTAACTCTATAACAGCTGGGTTTGCTTTATATATGCTTCTGATTTTATATGTAGACATTCGCTAGTCCTGGCAATTTTCCCTGTTTGAATTCTTTTAAATTAATATTTTCTGCCATTCTGCTTTCCTCTCTTAATTTTATTATATATTGGATACGATTTATATGGGAGTATAAAATTCTTATAAAATTATAAAATATAATAATATAAAATATTATAATTAAATTATAAATTGTAAAATTCTTTATATAAAAAAAACTATCGCTGTGCGTTATTCTCACAAAAACTTAAGAATGGCTAGCCTGACTTTAATTCGGTTTTCACTTATGGAAAGAAGGATAAACGAGGAAGGTTTGTATATACATATAAAAATTTCACAAATGTATATACATATAAAATAATAATGAATAAAAAAATTGTTTCAGAATTCATGGAGATGATGACCGGAGAATAAACCTTCGCCCCTTAACTACTTATTTGTATAATCTAATTTTAAGGAACATTTCGGTACTTCAACCTTTCGAGTCTTGGGAACATTGGACAAGAAGACATTTAACACCTTTGATACGGAATGTGTCATCATTGGTTAACACGAAAGTATTATATGTATGTGCTGTACAAAATAATTATTTGTTTCTTGTTTAATTGATGTGTGTGACTGCGTAATGTTTATATTAATAAATCTTTTATTCTACTCATAATCGGTTATTTCATTTCAACCGTTCGAATTAGCGAGTTTTTAAACCAAATCTTTGCTTTTGATTGGGGGGATGTAAGTGACCCCAGGCGCTTCTGGTGCTGACTGTTGATGAGTTAGTTGCCATAAAGAGTAAAGAACATATAAATAAAGAACAATAAGTATAAGAGTAATAAAGAGTAATTGTACTTTAAGTACATAAGGATTATAACAACAAAACACATTGTATTCTTTCATGGAGGTCTTCTATGGACGAACATTATTTTTTTGAGCCCGCTGGATGAGTGGTTGGATACTTGCCTTATTGCTCTGTCTCAGGGTTCGATTTTCGGAAGAATAAACTTTCGATTTGAACTTAAAGAAGACCACCGTGTGAGCATGTCTTTTTGCGAATCTGTCTTTATGCGAATAACCCGAAATTACAGCATGTGTTGTTGTGTTAGATAGATTCCATATATGCCATATGTTTATTTAAAATAAATCTTATAGAACTTAAACACTGTAATAAAAAAACAAAATACTTTTTCGATTCTTTTTAATTTCTTTGTTCGTTGAATAATTTCATTGTTTACAGTTAGCGCCGCAAATCATAGACACTTTAATTATTTGTTGGGTCAAATTGAATAGAAAAAGCCCGCGGATATACACATTTTACCATATACACGGTATTATATTTGGGTATATAATGTTATCTACATATTAGATAAATTTAATATACTATACACGGTGACCCAGTTAAATTATAAATTAATTACCTATTTATTATAACAATTAACTCTAAACATTAAATTTTAATGCATTGTTTATCATCGCAATTGTACATTAAAGTTTTTATGGCGACATACAAATATTATAAATTATGTACTTCACTAAAGAAAAATATTCAAATAAATCTTTAATAACTTATAAAGCCTACATATAACGTAGACCGCTCCTAGTAATACAATTTTTTAAACAAAACACCTTTAGGAAATGACTTAACAATAACGAATTAATTTAGTGAATAGGCATCGAACATCTGTTTTAACAGCTTTTGCTTGAAAAGCTGTGAAACATTTGAAGAAGTAAGTATATACAAGGGAATTTGCAATGACTATCCATTGTTAAGGCATTAATCATACAAAAAAAAAGTCAAAATCATCAATACTGGATGCCAATAAAACTACGCTCATGAAAATGAAAGCATAAAAATCGATAATTTCACGAAGTTTTTTGACATATTTTACCTATAAGCATACATATGTACCGCATACATGATTATATTGATGATATTAGGATAGGTAAATATTTTCCATATCTACATAGTACCAACTGTTAAATTTTGTTATACATACATACATTACATTTAAACATCCCTGAGATTTTATAAGGATTAAGCCTTTTTAAACATTACTATTATTATAATTATAAATTTACTAGTAAAAGGTAAAATGTTTTTGAATATTCAAAAATTTTTTCACTTTTGCTAATAAATTTTTAAATACAATTTAAAAAAATACAGGTTTCCTCATTGAAAACATATAAGTGACAGTATTAAGAATTGTGTTAATCACGTTAAAAAATACATTTCGGTCGTAGGATAATGTAGATTCACAAAAATAATTGTATGATATTTAAATTCCTTGGCATTATCGAATTAGGTAAATACAATTATTATTGATCGCAAGAAATACAAGAGAAAATATATGACACTGACACACAATGACAATATATAGAACATAATTATTTAACATGAACTTCATTATGACAGTCCATTAAAAAGGTTTGATGTTGATATGAATCTAGATTATTGCTCAGAGGTGTATACCATATTGATCCTTGTTATCATATCTAGTAAGTTTACTTTCATATGCAGTTGTCTCCTTATTGTTCTTTTTTAAAGTATTTTAAATTAATATCAGCTATATCAACGCTGTCGCGAGTTCAATGATTTTATCCTATCTCAAAAATGCCCAACGCGTCTAAAGAAGTTTTCATTCAAAAATTGCTCTGCAGGCTAAATTGGCTGAGTTACCTCTGATCTGTCACCAATAGCCACCATTACACCATTAGACCGGTAGACAATAAGTTTTATTTGTTTACTATTGAAGAGACCATCCGACTATCCTTACAAAACCTCAGATCTCTGCATGCGTATTAATATATAAAAATATATTAGTAAATAAAAATGACAAGCAAGTAGAGATATACAAAAAATAGGTACCTATATCACATACAATTTGCTGCTACTGATGGCACTTTATACAATGTCAAACAAGTAAAATTACAATTAAATAGATCGTACAGGAAACGACTCTTTTGAACGAATTCAATTTAAAGCAACTTGTATATTTAAGTCCAGTGCGCGTACCATAGACTACAGCTGAACTGAATCTAATAACATTTTAACACGTTCACAGTCCCCATCGTAAATTGAACCAAAAAATAAACAAAAAGATCTTTTTGCTTCTATTTACGGTCCCCATACAAAACATTTTAATCACCCCATACGTTAGATGGTTGTTGATGAATTTGGAAAGAATTATAATTTACACTATAATTTATAATATACATTATAATAACATAGAAGTCTTTCAAAAAAGATAAACGATGTACCCTAAAAGTAAACCAGTGCACAATATAGCGTACACGGACTCTGCGGCACCGCTCCGCGTATACAGCATAGTGTACACTGGATTGCAAACGTGTTAAATGAATTACTTAAAATAATATTTACTGTCAAAATTATTAATTTTGTGTCGACTGTGTATCATTGCAGTGGGGTGCTTTCGCCCGTGGCATGGAGCAAGATAATTTAATGACAATTTTATTTAGTTCTAATGACCACATTTTATTTTAGTACTGAGGGTTGAAAAAGTTTGGGTAACCCTTAGTAAGGACACATATTCATACGCACATATACTTTAATAAATGAAAGGTAAATCGGCGGACTGATACCGCGCTGGAACTAAAGGCTTGTTCAGACTACATTAGTAATTTAGTATAGTGACGAAAAATTTAGTAGCTAAACTACTACTCAGAAATCGTTCACTTTACGGTCGAGTACCCAAGTGTGTTTTGCAAGATGAATGGGTTGCAATGCAATAAAGTGAATAAGCTAATATAGCTATTCTTGAAGAGGTGGTAGGAGAAATTTGTTTAATAACTAAAAAAAGATTTTTATTTTGTAGAGACTTTACACATTTTTAAAACAAATTTTAAAGTTGCCTCTTCGCTTCAGCGAAACGAAATTTTTACGGCAGCCAATGAACTTGACTAAATACTAGTTTAGCTGGTGAACCGCCAGCGCTACTCCCCAAAAAAAAAAAAAATAGAAAAAAAAATACGGATTGATTCGATTAAATTACTTACTAATCTATTCGACTAATTTTTTGGTGTTTTATACACGTTTAGTCACCAGATTATTTACTACTCGACTAAATTACTAGCCTAGTGCGAACTAGCCTTAAGAACTCATAATACATCTGGAACTGAAAAAGAGTACATTTAGCCTAATTGATCCAGGTATTCGAACCTTATAACCTATTACATTTATGTCGCCAACATTTCTATAGTATTTATAGTCAAAAAATCATTGGTAACATATTTTAAGAACTAAATAGTATTCTACATTAAATTAAACACAAATTAAAACTACGAGTGTCTGCATGTAACAAATTCTTTAAAACGACTGTTAAATATTTATTTATAAACACGCTGCACACAATCAAATAGCTTCTTGGCTTCAGAGCTAGAATTATCTAAGTTTTAGTAAACAACTACTTTTGAGATCTCGATTTGAACTATGTTTTTATTAATCGTCCCCTTTCTGAACCCAAAAACTAATTACATATTATCACATTTTCAAGAAATGTTTATTACGTGTACTAAACAGTATAATATAATATAAAGAAAAATTACAACAACCACTAAAATTCTTAATTTATTTCTGTGTTTCAGATTTGGACTAATTCGTCGTAGTTTCTTCTATATGGTAAGTTTATTTCAAAATTAATTTGGTCAAAGTTGCATTACGAAAACACAAATAAACAGGAATCATTCATTTTGAAAGTCGGAAACTATTTCGTCTAAATAAGTCTATATTTTAAAGAGAATTTCTTGCCTAAACATAAACAATTATTGTATTATTGTAAAAAAGTATAAAAAATGTACGAAAGTGATACAAAAATTAATTAAGACAACAGTAATCTACTACGTATCAGTAATCAAGATTTGTATGAACTTGGGTAATCTATAAAGATGCCGGTCGTTTTCGCGAGGCAATAGTGAGCTGTACGTCTTAAATTTATATTTCATGCTAAAATTATAAGTAGTGTTATGAATACTGTTTAAGTATATAGATCATTCTTCCATGTAAAGCTGGTTGCGTCTTTTAGATGCAACTCCATATACGGTTCACTCACAAAGCGTATTTTCCTAATACTCTGAAACAAAATAAAAAAAAATAGATAAACAAAACTTAACGTAGTTGACTGAGGTTGTTCTATTACAAGTGTTTGAAGATAAAATAAAATAGGGACAGATTCTAACAATACTATCTTCAGGTCCAAGCATATTTTTCTAGCATGCTTAAACAATATATTGAAAGATAAACAGAGATGGCGAATTCAACACAATAACTGCAACGTTCACAACACACACACCAAAACAAGTTGAAAAGATTTTGGAATAATCTTTGATGAGTTTAGGGCATTGCCTGAGATCTGATGACTAGCCATATATTGGAGGTCGTTGGAACCATCTACTGCCATACCCCAGGCATAGAGAAAATAGTACTTATTTACTCTATGCCCCAGGTAAACAATATGGTGTATGAGGTTTACACCATATTGTTACCTACCTTGCTGAGACATATTCCAGCAATCATTTTTGTCTACAAATTAAAGAACCTTCGAACTTATTTATAATTTTGTATAATTAGAGATATACGTCGAGCCTAAGAGTACTTAAGAACCCAGCGCTCTTTTTCGCTCGTATTCAATTTTAAGAATTAAGTATCAAATTTTCATTAAGTATGTAAGAAGTCCTTAAGTACATACCTCACATTGCCGTACTGGCAAATTTGACTAGTAGAAGTGTTGCTACACACAGCCCTAATGCAGTATCGGTGGCGGCGGTCTCGCGCGGCTGTTGTTCAGTCTAGGAATTGCGCTCAGCTGTGGCAAATCTGACTGCTTCTCTTGCGCTGCGCGGCCCAAGCCCTTACGAGATCGCATCAGCCAAGATGGCGGCGGACCGGTGCACCAGACGTCTCGCTCCCAATCGCTAACCACAACGCCGAGTCGCGCGCATTCCCTTGCATACGCACTATACGCCGCGCAGTGACAGTGCACTCCCGAACAACTACACGCATCATACACACAAGCCTCCTTATAATTAAACGGATTCACTTTAGCCCTGCATTCAGAGAACGCTTCGCTTGCGTCGAACCCGCGGCAGATCTTTCTAGCTTTCGTCTGTTTCGACTTTCTACACCGAGAATGCATCCTCGGCAATTCTTGCCTCCGTGTACAGGCGCGTCTACCTCCCACTCGCCACGACGTCCCAAACTTCCAAGGGTCGTTCAGCAGTCTGCCATCCCGATTTTTCATGTCGTCGCGAGCCAGCAAATTGAAATTACCGCATAGACCGCACAG
This sequence comes from Synanthedon andrenaeformis, assembly GCA_936446665.2. Classification (NCBI taxonomy): domain Eukaryota; kingdom Metazoa; phylum Arthropoda; class Insecta; order Lepidoptera; family Sesiidae; genus Synanthedon; species Synanthedon andrenaeformis. Next base: position 5,645,814 of record OW387780.2, on the reverse strand, counting down.
TTTTCCCTTGTACACACTCGACACTGTTACCGACAAGTAGCCGTCACCGTCCCATAACATTTGCACTCCGATGTTGGACTTTAGTAGTACTGAGCCACTACTTCGCGATATCTCCGCTACACCTTTCACTGTATGCGGTATTAATACTCTGTTTCCGTTCACTTTGATCCGCATCTTCTTGCCCATGTTAATTTTAGTGTTGCCAATGCGTAATGTCGCCGTACGTGTCCACGAGGAGTGCGAGGTGTTTCTAGCATCATTCGATATCCTTATTGAGAATGTATTGTTGGCGCAGTCCGAAACTAATTGATATTTACAAGCCCCTTGAAAACTGTAGAATTTACCATCGAAAGTTTTATAATGTGGGTCGCCAAAAACTGTGCAGATTCCGTCAATGTCAACGCATTTGGGACAACATTGGCCAGGCGTCCGAGTCAGGGTTTGGTCTGGAGGACAGGAAAGCGGCACGCATCGCTCCATCGCACATCTCGGCTCACCGCCGTGACACTCACATGACTTACAAGCATCCAGTTGCCAAGTTTCTCCATCCTGAAATAATTAATACAATAGTTATGAATGAGCCTTCTAGTGATTCTTATGAAAAAATATATTAATATCTAGGAAAAATAGAAGTTGCTAGCAAAGATACTAAATTGATAAAGAAAAAACTAAAGGAGTATTTGGTAGGTAAAGCATATTATGCTCTGGATGAGTTCTTAAAGGACACGTTTTTAGAATAGTGTTCTGATGCATTTTAAATTTTAAATTTGACAAAAAGCTTATAACGTCTCTCCATGAATATAGAATTCACTATATTTGGTTACTTAACGGTAGCGTCGTGTACGCTCGATCTATCTGATGGTTACTTTGTACTTGTACTTATTTTTTACAGGGAATATACAATTATCAGTACCTGATAAGTTTCTCCGCCAACTATACAAGCAGCTTTCGCTTCCTCGACCTGAGGACATTCAGGACAACACTTCCCTAGCGGTGGAGGCAACGCTCTGGCTCCACAAGTAAGCACAGGGCAAGTATGACGTGTGCAGACAGCCGTTCCATTCATACATGTGCAATCTGTGCATGGATCCACTCGGAAGACACTCAGATGAGCGTGATAGTCTTTTCCCAATATACATGGTTTCGTGAGCATTGTACCAGCAACTGAAAGGAAGGAATTTTTTCATAAATCTAATTCGGTTGAATGAAAAAATTTTGCTTAGTATTTAATTTGTAATTTGTAATCGGAACCATAACTTTAATCAATACTGATAATAAATCTGTAAGTGTAGGTATTTTATGTATGTATGTATGTTCCTCCATAACTCTTAAACGAATTAACTGATTTTCATGAAACTTGGTAGATAAACATTTAGACGTACAGGACACAGGATAGGCTACTTTTTTCTTTTTCAACCCGGACGAAGTCGCGGGCGCCAGCTAGTTTGTAATAAGAACCTACACCTGCATCACAATGGTGGCCTTCTCTTTTTAATAAGGAGGTAAGTATGGGCACATCGACCATATTAACCCACTAAGCATTGGCAGGATTGCATGTATTAACAGCACAGACATTATAGGCATTGGTAGGCTCATGTGTATTATTCTCATTCTTGTAGATTGCTATTTTGTTATATGATACAAAATAAAATAATATTCTTCTCTAACAATGTACAGAGGGCCCCCTTATTTTTGATAAGACTCAAAAATTTATGTCATAAATGTTTACTTACGTGGTAAAAGTTTGTCAGCAGTAGGATGTATGCAACGGGGACAGCATTCGCCTGGTGGCGTGTATTGATGGCTCCTCGCACACGGCAATACCGGACACGCCCGCTTTGCGCACGAAAGAGAGCCGTGCACGCATCTACAAGACAGGCAAGGCTCCTCCTGAATGCGTACGTCACGGCCTTCCCATACGCGTTGTCCATTAATCACGCATTCTGAAAAATAATAACAAAATATTTAAGCTTTTGTATCAAATAATAAGGACAACATTAGTTGTCAATAATACTAATCTTATATTGGATACTTCCATTAAAAAGCCATATTTTTATCATGAAACGAACTAAGGGCGAGATCCACCCAATGCCATCTTTGAAAAATTGACAAGTTTCCCATGCAATTTCACGTGCTTACTTATTTGCTATCTGAGTCAAGACTGTTCCATTGAGAGCTAAATAACGTAACATAACGCCTTTAGAAAGCATTCAATATCAATAATATCGAATACTTTTTTGTATGTTAAAAAAGTCCATAAATGTCTATCTTAGTAAATATCTAACGAAACGAAAATCTGACTATAAAGAAACAAAACTTAATTTTTATCTAAAATCAATTAATAAATTCTTATAAGCACAAAATATTTTTTAAGCGTAATTGCAATTTGTTATGAATTAACTATACAAAAATAAAAGAAATGCGCCTGCGCTTAACTATTCAGCAATAAAATTATTGTGCGTCAGATATTTTAAAGAATCAGGAGCCAAAGTTAGATAGATATAATATGTATGTATTTAGATAGATAAGTCCCGTATTTAATGTCTGTGCACTCTTAGTATGAAAAAGGCCGAAAAAAAGCGATTATCTAATCATTAGATAATAGGTAACAGCCATAATTAACGAAGTCCGCTCAGATCTATACTCGTCCAAGCCCATTCGTACACATTCATAACAAAAAGTATAGGTACCATCACATATTTCTTCAAAAGACTAATTAAAGTCAATCTTCTGTGCCATCACCTTAGAATATACATAAGCATGCTTGCTTATGTATACCCTAAGGCCATCACCAATACTAGTTTCTGTAAACAGTGTTGTGTAGTTCCTCCAGCGTTCTCCATAAGTCTGATTTATACTTTAACTTAGGTAATAATGCGCATGCTTAGTAAACTAAAATTAAGGTTAAGAAATAAATTATTATCGGTTTTGTGATATCTCTGGATACGGGTTCTAAAACAATATCCAATCTTATGTGCTTGTATCATCATCATCATCTCAGCCGCAGAACGTCCACTGCTGGACATAGGCCAGGCCTCCCCCATAACTCTCCAATAGGACCGGTCAGAAGCAGCCTGGATCCACCGTTGACCCGCGGCCTTTGTTAGGTCGTCTGTCCACCTTGTGGGTGGACGTCCTACGCTGCGCTTGCTGGTCCGTGGCCTCCACTCGAGAACCTTCCGGCCCCAGCGGCCGTCGGCTATCCGTACTATATGCCCTGCCCACTGCCACTTTAACTTACTGATCCGCCGGCTTATTTCGGTAACTTTCGTACGTCTACGGATCTCCTCATTTCTGATTCGATCTCGCAGTGTAACCCCGAGCATATTCCTTTCCATAGCTCGTTGAGCGACATTGAGCTTCCTTACGAGGCCCATAGTTAGAGACCACGTTTCAGCGCCATATGTCATCACCGGCAACACACATTGGTCGAAAACCTTTGTCTTGAGACTCTGAGGAATTTTGGAAGAGAAGATGTCTCGAAGGTTCCCGAACGCTGCCCATCCGAGCTGGATTCGACGATTGTCCTCCCTCTCGAAGTTGACTCTACCTAACTGCACTGTTTGTCCCAAGTATATGTACTCGTCCACAACTTCGAGAGTTGAGTTTCCAACTGTTACTGGGGTAGGCACAACATGGACATTAGACATAACTTTCGTCTTGTCCATAGTTTCGGAGAGATTACATCTCCCTGTCTCACACCTCTTCGCAATAGAATAGACTGTGTGCTGTGCTCCTGTACTCGAACCGACATGATGGCTTTATTGTATAAACACTTCAGTACCTCGATATACCGATGATCAATGCGACATCGCTGCAGAGCCTCGAGCACTATCCATGTTTCGATCGAATCGAAGGCCTTCACGTAGTCCACAAAGGTCAGACATAGTGGAAGGTTATAACATAGGTGTGCTTGTATTAATGAATAAAATTAAGGTAAATTATCTATTTTGTCTAATAAACTGTAACAAGACCGATACACCCCGGCTTCGTCTGCGTGTAACTGTACAAGTTAGTATACATAATATATTATAGTATAGTATTTACATCTGGAATAATGAAGATTTCAAATAGTGTAGGTATAGCGGTCCGAGATTAATATATTAGCGAGCATAACTCCTCTTTCTCTCTTATAATTTAAAATAGATTCCGTTAAATTTTATTAAAAGAAAAAGACAAAAATGAATTTTGAAATATGTATAAGTCTCAGTGAAACAATTGAGCCGCAAAGGGTACACGACAAAGCGCAAGCTCCCATAAATTAGTGCGACTGGACGATGCATCAATCTGGCACTAATGACGAAGCAGCAACTCGGTGAGGATATAAGTCCGCACACGGTGCGGTGCGGCGTGCCATGAGATAATGTGAAAGAACTTGTCTGAAAGTGTAAAATTGATTAGGGATTTCCTAATTTTCCTAATTAGGCAATGGAGTTATTAATAATTCACAATTTAGAATCATAATGTTTAATGTTTTTTTTATAGTTAGTTCCTCTATAAATGTTAATTCCTCTATAAACGAATGTGTATAAGAAAACGAATATAAAACCTTTTGTATACCTATTTATAATGTGGCCTTAGTTACACAACTCAATAAAATAACGTTTATTATACTTATATTGTAAAACATAATTATAAAACATTGAAAATCAAAGACACAAATGTTTATTTATTTGACGTACAACATGCATTTAGCAATTGAAGAGAATTGAAGTGTCCATACTCAATACACTCAACTGCAAGGGTGCTCGAAGCGTGCAGTCGCCGGCGCATAATTTAAATAAGTAATATGTAACAATGAAGACTCAAGACAGCCAAGTGTCTGGCGTAGAACTAGAGACGAGTACGCAAAGTAGGCTGTCCTTTTGTAGACAAACAATTAACTATTCATCACCAGTCCGCATCGTTCTTACGAGCATTGCTTTGTCACAGAACGAACATAACCTCCTCTTGAGGCCCTGATGGCCATTAAAGACTTACAGTTAAAATTAAACGCGAATGCTGCATTGCTATTACAATCTTAAAGCTTTTAACTTTTCAAACATATAAGTAATAAAGTTTTTTATATAAATTACTAGCAGGTTCCCGAGACTTCGTCCGCGTGGAAAAATAAAAGATATAATCGCCTGACATACCTACATAGACGCCTGACATTATACTTTTGCCAAGCGTTGGATCTTTATTTTTAGATCTCGTGCCCGCGGTTTCGCCCGTGTTAAATTTTAAGCCTATGCCTACCCCGAAACTCTATTCTACTATGGATGATAGATTTTTTTAAAGTCGGATGAGTACCGTCGGTGGCCAAATTATTAGGGACATAGCTCATATTCATGTAATTTTTAGTTTATAATATTTGTTTGAGTAAATGATGTTGTTTTAAAATGGTTATTTTATTTTATGTTGCTACTAGTATCGTTATTATTGTCTTTGTCAAGTGGCAACATAGGATACCTACGTGCGTCATTTGCCATTATGTTAGGTTTCTTCTTACTTACAGTCATTGTTCGTTAAAAAGCGCGGTTTGCAGTGTTTTCGTTTGTTATATTTTTTATTCGTTTTTCATTAGTTTTTAACCGATTTTTGTGTCTGAAATAATTAAAAGGTAAGTAATGCTTCTTATAACAATACTTTTGCTATGTTTTGTCTATGAATTTCCATTTTATTAATGGTTCGACGCAATAAATTTAAATTTTCTACTTTTTAAAATGGGTAAGGCTTCAGACACGTCTCCGAGAAAATGTAGAGAGAAAGACGTTGTTACAGCATTCCACACATTTCAAGAGAGAGATAGCAGCTTTTACTGGGGTTTCAAAGTCCTGTCAATCGAATAAAAATTAAAATTGACAGTAAAAAAAACCTCTCGTTGCAAATGGTGTTAGCAAATGTGGTAGGAAAATGCAAAAACATGTATTGAGAGCATGCCCCGATGCATAGAAGATCTTATTGCAACAAAGGGAGGCATCACTAAATATTGCAACTTGTTTTATTATTTTTATTAATATTAATATTACTCTTATGAAGAATATAAAACAGTTTTATAATTATTTTTTGTAGTTTTTATGATCCCAATAAAATACAGACAAATAAAAAATACATAAGAGACGTCTACAACCCATCATTTATTAGAGAAATCCAGTTAGACTGGAAAATTTAAAAATCGCAGTACTGTCCCCAGTAATATGGCCACCCACTGTAGTTTCGAAAATTAAACCCTACATACAAATATATAAAATGTACCTGTTTGTAAATTAGTATAGATAATTTAATTTATAATTAACTAGCTGACCCGGCGAACTCCGTTTCGCCACCAGATGGCTGTTCTGTTGACCCGCTTTTCTGTTGAAATTTTTCCTGAATTTTCTTTGCTATAAACCTCACGGAGCCCGAGACCTTTCCAACGAATGCAAAACCGTGGAAATCGGTTCGTGCGTTCTGGAGTTATAGCGTCAGGAAGGAAAACCCGACTTATTTTTATATAGTAGAAGATAAACAAAAAAAAAACTAAATTTCGCATCCAGGATTAGGATGCTAGTATAAAAATTGTATATTATAAACGACCAGTAACTTAAATCACTTCGTTAAAGTTTGATCAAAAGAACAAAGTCTTTCTAATAAAATATTATGTAACAGTAATAAAATATTTATTGAGAATTCCTGACACGCACCACGCGTCCATCACGCGCTAATTATTTCATTTCTCAGGTCGTCGTCGCTACCATACATTCCTAATAGTAATGTTGGTTCGGAAACGACCAAGGAATTTAGATGAGTTAGGTTTAACATTTTATAATAAACTAGTTACCCGCCCTGGCATTGCGCGGGTACAGTAATAATTGCACATCCCATAGAAATGGTTTTGTTAAAGATAGTAAGTACTTCCTTACTAAACCCCTCCTGCTCTGTCTGTCTGCTAAATATAAATTTAATTAAATTTGCTATGGAGCGGGCTATGCTCGGAGTTTCTTTAGTGATAAGATCAGAAATTCTGAAATTCACCGAAGAACCATAGTTGTCGACATAGCCGAAAGAATCGGCAAGATGAAGTGGCAATGGGTCACATCTGTCGCAGGGCGGACAACGTGGGACGCCCTGCGGCCAGGTGGACAGAAGGCTTCGCGGAAGCGACTGGATGCGAAGTGCAGAGAACCGTGAGTGGTGGTGAGCCTTGGGAGAGGCCTACATCCTCAGTGATGAGGCCTACATCCTCAGAGACACGGGCTGATGTTGATGATTATGAAATTTATTTATATCGTACATATTTTTTAAAAGCTTTTGATGAAATTCTTTAATTAATATATACTTAAATTGAAGCTCAAAACACCTATTCAGAAAAATTAAGCGGACAAACATACCAACTTATTAACATTGTTTTACATAGTTTATAGACAATGATTCGCAAGTTTAAAATTATACTTTAGATTTAGATCATAGTGCTTAGATTTAACGTGTGATAGAGTAGCCAATTTAGATTTGAATCTTGTTTAAATAAAGTAAAAACAAAGTAATTATTTATTCCTAATTTTATGTTAAAAGTAAAAACTGACATCCGATATTTTTAAGTAAAATGCACAAATAAAAATAAGTATATTTTTAAAAAATGTAAAAATTAGTACTTTTGTTATTGATGTAATGACATATTGTACAAAACATTGACATACATTGATAAATGTATCTAGACAAAAAAGTGTGTAATCAATAAACGAGACAATATTTAGTGAGACTTGAGCGTATAATAGAATAATTTAGTACTGAATTACTTCGTCATGAGAACGCAATAATAATCCATCCCAAAAGCGATAACTGTGTGGAAATAATAAGTGAAAAAAAAAACCTAATGCACCGTTGGGATCGTAAAACAAACAAACACGGGGTACACCTTCGAAGGCGCAGCCGCGTCGACGTCGGCTGCTTTGAACGCACACAAAAACCCTCTCCCGCCTTTTACCTTTTAAGTAGGTTGTTAACTTTTTGATTTATGGTCAATAATAGAGACGCAGCGCCGTGGGAGACTTTTAGACCACCACAAATGTATATAATTTTAATGAAATCCGATGAACATCGTAAATAATGACGTTTCAGCTTTTTAACTTACAAATCGCCTCTCCCGGTGCCATTAAAGGAAAATATTTGCGAAGCATCCTTTGATGGGTGGTCCGACGTATCTCGAGTCGTCTCTGGTAAGATTTTCGTGAAAGACAAATAAACTTTTTAAGCGAACAGACAATAAAATGCGAACAATCAATGCTCCATACGATTTCTCATTTTCACGGCGTATCAAGATTTTATTGTAGTTTTTAATATCCTATTGAGATTACTCGTGGCGCCAACATTATATACTTATATACCTACGCGTAAAGCTTTTTAGTATTTTGTTCAATTAACTTAACAAAAATTAAACAAGTAAACTTTATTTGAGTTTTTTCCTCGTAACTTCTCAGAAAAACTAATTTATCTACCCCTACTGTTAACTTCTTAGTCAATCTACTTTCTTAAGTTGGGTATAATTGTAAACCTTTTGATTTTGTACTATTTGATTTGATTTTGATTTATTAATCTGTATAAATTAAATATTTAATTAAATTCATCTACCACAGATGAAGTTTATGAAGTTAAAATTAAGTCTTTGTGTTCTAATTGTTACCTATTGTACCACGCTAAAACTAAAATCTTAAAATTTTAGATTTTTTTTACATTTTCACATATTTCTTAGAAAATCTCTGAAATTACTTAATCTATATATTTAAGATGTTTACTGAAGGATAGAATACTGTTATACTAATTATAGCGAGTGACTTTTTATCCCGGAAGTACTTAGTGTACTTGATTGGTAGTTAGTGTAAGTGTAGGTCTCTGGCTGACCCTTTGAACCATAATTTGTGCTCGTATTATTCACAACTTTGTACCATTTCAACCTTCAGAAATACGATAATGCCAATAACGATAATGGACAGATCAATAAATCACTATGTTCTTTGACAATAGTCATCGCTAGCTACAGTTATGGCGAGACAAGTTATTATGGCAAAGTGTTCTATTGTCTGAGGGCAAGCCACTGCGCAACACAACATGTCTTGTGCGTTATGCCATTGTCAAAGACGGCGCGCGCCCACGCGACACAGCAAGCTACGACCACCTAGAAAACACAGCACACGTTCCTCATAGCTGACACTTGAATTATTGCTAAAGATCTCCAACCAGATTACTGGGGCCCTAGCCAAGATGTAAACGCAGTGCTTTCTACAGTCGTAAACGCTACGCTACACTGGGACAAAGCTTTGTGATTGGTCAAAATTTTATGTGGGCGTTACAACAACCAATCACCGGGCTTTATTTTGTTCGCTTCGTAAAGTTCGCTAGGGAGCGTTTCTTTAGTGTACATCTTGGCTAGGCCCCCAGGACACAATAATTTCATGTCGTAAAACCTAATCGATTCTATAAGAAAGTCTGCAAGTCTGCAAACATATAGCATACGCTTTATATAGCATATCCTACCTACCAGGATTAAATTGACTAACTACTTTACTACTAGGTACCTATTTATAGTTAATAGTTCCAATTTACTAAGTCAAACTGTACGTGAAAAGGACCCATTATAAACATCTAACTAAAATAAAACAAACCTGTATTGTAAATAATAATAATAAAATATTTAGTATTTTTTTTTCTTACACATGAATTAATTATTTTATTATTGTTCTACGCAACTATTTGATGAGAAATCAAAGCGAATGACTAAATACTTTATATCTCTTTTATAGGAGCATAACAGGGTATCAATTAATAGTGTATAAAGCAAGCAATAAAACGAGCGAATGGAATGCGTCGGCAATTTTCAAAAACGATTTCGTGTCGTCATCTTGTAAATTACTATTATTTGTTATGGAATTAATAAACTTGTTAAGGTTCGGAAGAGGAGGTAAATTGCTTGGCCTTTTTGTTTTTATTGTGTTCGTGTGGTCGGTTTGTGTTTGTTTTTGTATGGGAGCGCCTCGGTTGTTTTTTTGCCGTGAATGCGTCTGGGTGGGCGCACTCCGAGACATGGTTGCGCCGAGCCTCGCCCGATCCGTGCGCTACTCAGCAATTATAATCGTTAAGTTAAGACACTGCTTCGAATCCTACTCTCCGAGCCAGTGACATACGCTTCCAGGTACAAAACGTCAAATGGCTACGGTGGGCGGCAGTTTAATATGTACTAAGCCTTACTACCTTAGAATGTAATATTTAATACTACATTGATTTATATTGATACACATCTATACACCTACCTATGAAACTATAGGTATATGTAAAAATCAATGTGTGTATGCATGTTCTCTATAGACTCCAAAACGGCTAAAGTTTAAAATGTTTGAATGAAGTTTTTATTAATTCAAAAATCAAAGCTTTTCCTAAGAATAACGGTACTCACAGTGAGTATATACCATTGCATAAGATGAAAAAAAATTAGGCAGGCGATACAGACTACTTATATGACTTGTTAACACGTCGAAATGCAAATGCAAATGCCAAGCCGAAATGCTGAACTTACCTTGATGGTTGAAATAATAAAATCATTGAATGTATTTCTCTAGTGGCCAATACAAATACCAGAAGCCAATACGCTGTAGCTGCTATTTTATTATTCGTACATTATTGTTAGACACCACCACGCGACGTCGCGTTAACGGCCGCATCATAATAGGCCGCTTCACGCGACAGCGCGTTATGTATGTATTTTCCTAATATAGCGACCAAACGCACGGAAGTGAACTTTTCAAAAATCCTTTCTTAGCGGATGCTTACGTTATAAAATAAACCTTTGTTGCATATTTTCAGCTTTCTAGACCAGTAAGGACAAACAATTTTATTAGTACAGATAACATGATTAAGACTTACCATCACAGACGGGGCAGTTATAGTGCGTGTGTCTTTGATGTTTCGGTCTGTCGCATGGCGCGTAGCACTCCGGCCTGGTGTTGGTGATAACGCCGGCTTCACACCGAAGCACACGTCCTTCCTCCTCCCACTCTGTGTGGGACGCGTGCTCTGTGCCGTTGTACCAGCAACCCTTGCATCTAGCGCAGCACCCCTCGCGAGGCATCAGAACAGCACAGTCGTCCATCGAAGCACAGTCTTCAACTCCGTTGCGACACTCGACAAAACCGTTCTAAAATATATAAAAAAAGCATACATAAGTATTTTGAAACTGAATTCTAAAACAAAAGTGTATATAATATTATTGTAAATATAAAACAGATTACAAATATTAAACACATAAGAACTGTCTACTATTAAACGTTTGTAAGATCGTGGTCCCAAAGCTTCATTTAGTATGGTGCTTAGGGTAATTAGACCCAGACCTCAACATCCAAAGTAAAAGTATCATTCCAGCTCCAAATTGTTGTATACAGTCCACATATTGTTTGGTAAAAAGTGTCACCATTTTTAGCGTCGGGTTTGGGGGAGGGGGAGAAGTTGGGTTTATCAGTTTTTCTTAAATATTTCGAAAACTATGCGGTTTAGCGCAAAATGCCCAGGACAAAAAAACCTACATTGAATTGCGAACAAAAATGGTCAAAATCATAATATTGCTAAAGTGAACGGTTTCAGTTACGGAGGGTGTAAAGTAGCAATTGTTCATTTTTTTTTTTTTGATTGAGGTTAGGCCGTTTTTTGTGCTAATCGCACCATATACCTACTAATTGTTAGAAGTCTTGATCCGGTAAATACAGTGAAAGAAATAGCAATAAAATAAATAGAATAATTTTCCATGTCTCAATCATATTATTTTATGCTAATATTATTGTAATAAAATGTTTTATCGCATACAAAATAATTATGTTAGTTCGGCCTACGCAGCTCAGTAGTGATCTCTACGAGTAGATATAACATTACAAGTACAGTATAGTAATAACTCAGTATACAAATAAGGAAATATTCTTTGAACAAAGTTTTCCTTGTTCCCTCCTCATATCAATATTTCGTTAACTTGATTTTTTTAATCATCAGACATGTGCGATTGTCGCATACACAATGCAAACATAACAGTTGTGACTGATATGTGCCATTCACGTTATGAATATTAAAATATTACCTTCGAAATATTGTTGAGAAAAATGTAAAATCTTTGTACTTAAGTACATATTATTTTTACGTACAATGTTCAAGTGAAGTTTTCCAAGTTGGCTCTGCTCTGGATTTGGAAAGTAGTGGGAGAACACACTCCGTTTCATATGGGCAGCCGTCGGTAACCAACGTCTTACAGAAGACCCACCGTGAAATGGTGTTTCGGTAAGTAAGATGCCAGAACCCATTTCCATAACCCCCAAGATGGTCGGCAGTGCAGTTGCAACAGCAGTGGCGTTGCTTGTGATATAGGCAACGGTAGCCGCCTATCATCAAGTGAACAACATAAAAAAAATACATTGACATTATACAGAAGAAATATATAACCAAACTTCACACTACGATAATTATTTTCATTTGGAAATTAAATTTAAAAATGGGTATATTTTCAGTGCACTAGGACGAAATGCCCCTTAATTCATTGAGAGGGTTTTATAACAAACTTTCCACAATCATAATATTAAGCAGAAATATAAAAATAATAGAAACATTTATAATTATTAATTACTATAATTATAACACTTTTGTTACATTGTAAAGGTTCATTGGTAGCAGTGATTCATTTCAGAATAAGAACAATAAAGACAGAAGGTTAAATAATAAAGCAATACTAAGAGTCATTTTAATGTAAATATCAAAGTAATTATAATATTATTAAAGCACTTATAAAGCAATGTAATGCGAATTACGCACCCCTACCACTGTTCTCGCAGATAATACGAAGTGCGGCTTTTAGAAATTAAATGTGAAGGGCAGCACACAACCTTTCCAGCAAACATGGAAAGTATACCCTGTGAAACCCAAAGGAAGTCCATTGATCTGCCAAAAGTTGTACCAAGTGAGGAAGTAAGGAATTGAAGAAGTAGGGTAAGGGGTAAGGGAAAAGATGAGGACAGAGGGCCTAGTGCGAGTTTTACTCGATCAAACGCGACGAACACGCTCCACCTGGTGGCTCACGTGTAGGTCTGCTTCATTCCCATACAAATTGAAATTTACGTGTTCGTCGCGTTTGATCGAGTAAAACTCGCACTAGGCCCTCAGGAATCCCATAGTCACGCAATACATGCTTTATGATTGCAGAAAGATTTGTGCTTTGCCAGTAAGTAAACATAGTATCTATAAACTAATAAACATTTAGAATTAATTTTGATTGCTAATAAATAATGATAATATTTATAATTATTAGTAAATCGGAACAAAGACATTATAATATAATAATATTATCCGAAACTTGTAGTAGGGGACCTTAACATTTTACAATAACTTGAACGCATAATGCTAATTAGTAGTATATAAACTGAAAATGGGAAGTAATATCTGCATAATGATGATTCTATATACGAACTAAGATTAAGACATTTACCACCAAGTGGTCAATCTTTACATAAAAAAATCTAATGGGTTTATGTTTGCGTATGGAACCTGTTTAACTAATACCTAATCACATGTGTTTGTTCAATAATTAATATAGCACGTAGATGGCAGACGTTGTTAAACATTGTCTGTACACAAATCTGTACACTTGTCAAAATGTTATAACACCAAACATTGCAACCTAATTTGTATGTATCCAGGGTCACAGATTCGCAGTACATCTTTGTCGTCCCAAAGACTTATTGCCTTCACATGACTAAGTGATGGTTCTTTGTACGTGAACTCTTTGCGTTACCTTGAGTTATTTGAATTTTACTTAATACTATTTCCATATACCTAATTATTTCAAATTTTAATCTTTGCCTTTTTTGTTTTTTATACCAATACTAGCCACACGCTCCCGGCTTCGCCCGGGTTCAAAATAAAAACTATCCTATCTTTTAAGATGGATCAAAGTTGGAAAATTCATTTCCACAGTTGACCCTGCCAGAATTCAAACCCTGACCACTGAGGTAAGCAGAGTGTTAAGATAAGCACCCATCCAACTGGCTCGTCAAATTAGTAGAATCGGCATATTCAATGTTATAAATAAAATAACAAGTTGTAAAATATTTGAATTCTAATTTACAGCTCCAGAAATACATGCTTATCATATGTTACGATTTTTATTTAGATGTGCTTCCAATATTTTCGTCAGAAACACCTACAGTCGATTTCGGTGAATTACAATTACCCATTAGTATTTGTTAGAACTGCACGCTTTCCACCGATTTGTAATAAAAAGAGTTATCTTCCCAATTTTAGTCGTATATGTTTTACGCGAGGTCACACACTCTCTTGTGTTTATCGTTTTTCAATACTTCGGCCGAATTTCGGGAGCGGCTCTTTGAACTAACCCTCAAATAGCGAAATATTTACGTTACGCGTCGTTTAAAAATAACTGTAAGTCTGTCGACTGCCCATTACTTGTTATAATGTGAACTGCAAATAAAATAGAACAGAATAAACGTACGGTTTGTACCGAAAGTCCAAATAGGCTATGATATTCTTGCTTATAAAAAATCATTTCGAGGAATAGCCAATTTTCATGGTTGCTCTTCATTTAAGTGAATAATGACTTTCTATTAAGACGTTCAACATAATCTTTTCATTGGACTTTTAAAATTACTATAACAAATTCATTATGAAAATTATCTGAAACCCTAATGAAACTCAAAACAGAGGTAGGTACACTATTGAAAATTTAATACAAAAAATATGACAAAAAAAATAGTAATTTTAAAAGTAGTCTTCATTTTGTTCAGTTTTTTTTTCTTTAATAGTTTAATATCATTAGTTCTTTAATAATAAGTTTCTTTAATAGTTTTTATGTTTGATTTTAAAGATTTTAATAAACTCATTTTTTAATCACATAATAGTTAAGTATACAAGTTTATATTATCAGTCATTTATATTTCTTAAACAACAGCATAAAAATTTACCGTAAATTATATGCTAGTTAGACCCCCGCATTGAGCAGTTATATCGATGAACCTTGAAGGGCATCGAGGATAGGCTGTTCTATAAAACGGATGGCAACCGAAGCGAGGCCTAGTTACTATGAGCGTTAATTATTTATTATCGAGCAAAACAATGTCGTCATAATTCTGTTGAGAGGAAAGTCACAACTCATTAAGCTGGAACACCGTTAGAGCGGTAATCAATGCGACGTTTATTATCTTGGCTGGGATCGATAGTTTAGTATGAGCGACCGTGTCACGACATTGTGGTCACTATGAAGTAAATATAGGACTTGAAAGAGTACTATATTAACTATATTAACAGATGGTTTCTTAAAAAAAATTAATTATTAAAATTAAAATTATTATTAATAAAATTATTATTATTAAATTATTTATTAAAATGATTTGTAATTACGTTAACTAAAAGTATTGAAAAAATTTGAAAGTGATATGAAGATTAAAATTTATCATGTGAGTTCTTTCAGAGTTACGTACGTTTGTGTTACTTAGTAAATAAGCCTCATATAGATTGAAACCAATACCATCTACTTTGTTTGTAATAATTCTTCGTTTCTTTTTACCAACGCAGTTTCTGATATTTTATTTTATTTGTAACACGTTAATTGACACGAGTTTCAATTAATTGAACATGTTATTTAATCGCAACAAAACCGTATACTCGATTTATGACTAATTAACACAGCAACGGGACGAGGGCAGTAATCACATGACCTACATATCATAACGTCGGTTATTAACTTTTTGTTTCAAATTAATTTTGAGTGAATCACTGGAGCAATAACGTCAAGGAAAGAATTTAAAATCAAATACTGTAAATGTGCTAAAAAAACATATTTCCGTTTTCACCAAAGTCAACACCCAGAGTTAGGGAACACATAACGCCGGCCATTCACGACAGTCACCATTCACAATCCTGCATGAAGCGCCGGACTGCAAGGCGACGGTAGTCACCTACCATCAAGGGGATTGACCGCCATATTTCCTATGCATTAATCATTTTATATAAGACATTAATTACTTATATTTAGGCGCTACGTTTGATTGACTAGGTAATCCCATGAAATCCACGAAATTACGCTGCAGAAATTTTAATGTTACTGTTAAATTTATAAGAAATTATATTTCTTTGACACAAAGTTCTCAATGAATATATCGTATTCATGGCACCTAAAAATAATAAACGGATAAAAATTACACACAATTAATGAGACTCGCTCAAACAAAGTTGGTTATGCCAGTCATAGAACTGGCTTCAGTTGAAGCTAGTTAAAAAACACTTTTTTTTTTCAGAGCATTTTAGTGTAGGTATTGTCACTTTCGCCTTGGTTGTATTTAATGTAGAACAAAAAAAATAACACAATTTTTCTACTAGACCTACGATACAAATTAATTGTCGATATCATTGCTTTTTGGGTGACCGCCACGCCACTTCCCGTTTCAACTGATAGTGTAACATAACTAAATATTCATAACATTTCCTGGTCTTGCGAAACTCTTTTTACGCCATCTTCAGACTCTTGGGATTCGTATTATTTTTAGAATTTATCATGCTAAAATAAATTTTTATTAACCATAAAAAACAAAGAAATGGTGCATAGGTATATGTTAATTATTGCCTGGTAGAGTTTTGGACCATATCAGCTTTTAAATATCAATTTGAAAAATTATCAACATTACCTACTTCTTTGACTAATTTCTCTGCTAATTCAGGGACTCAGATTTGTGATATCTTGCCTCACTTATTTAACTGTCCAGGTTCATGTTTGGCAATTTTACGTGTAGTAATGCATACAGTTCTTCTGGAATTATTAAATATCCAGTTTCTAATAAAAACATTTATTAAAATTACCTATTATGAAATCATCTTGGACTGTGAAAGTGCCTATGAATAAATTTTATTTTTGGCCAAAATGATTTGCAAAAAATATTAAATCATAATTAATAATTATTTCAAGTTAGGAAGGAGTATCTTTAGCTAAGAAAAGAGAACGGTCAGTCTTCACACCTGCGAGTGGTTTTATGCAAAAATAAGCCCAGCCGGCGCGTTAATTTGATTCTAGTCGTGTCTGTATGGCTCGTTATCTGTTCTCTCCGTTATTGGTAATTTTAATTTATAATTAATTAAAATATAGTTTTAGTAATTTTTAAAAATTTTGGGATCATTTCACTTTTATAACTGCTTTAATAAACAAACATACAATATGAATTTTCAAAAAAGTTTTTTTTTTTGGGTGGTCCCTAAATTATACAAATCATTATCTGACCAAATTCCATATACCATCAAATTTAGCTTTAAAAATTTTTGAGATTCCGTGAATATGGATGATAGGTGAGTATAACACCTTTTATTTTATAAATAAAACATATTTTTCTAAGTTTCGCAATACATCTAACATCACATCAGAGTCCTTAGTATTAATGTTAATGCCAAGTAGCTCATAAAACTGTTTCCATGTATCGTATTGAAGTTGGACATTAACATTCGTTTTGATATGTTTATATCTCAATTTACTTAATGGAGTCTCCGAACAGACTGTACGACGACGCACGACGCGAACCAACTACCTGCAGTATCACTTTTAAATTTATACCTACTTCAACTTGACCAGTTATCTAAAAGATAACCCCTTGGATAAAACATTGCGATACATTTTTACGTTAACATTGTGTGGTACATTCATATATGTTTATCATCAATCAATCATCAATACTAATAATAAATCTGTAAGTGTAGGTATTGTATGTATGTATGTTTCTCCATAACTGAAAAGAATTAACTGATTTTCATGAAACTTGGTAGATAAATATTTGGACGTACGGGACACAGGATAGGCTACTTAATATATTTCAACGCGGACGAAGTCGTGGGCACCAGATAGTTACACTATAAAATACCAAGGACATTTAAAAACGCTAAGCAAAAACAAAAAAATATACAACTAAAGCGGTTATCACACTACAATTTGAAATTGGAAAGTGTAATAGCTATTTTCAATTCTATGTCTTCGATTTAGAAATCAATTTAGTGTAGTGTGATCACTAGGTTCACTACTTATTGTTAGGTAACTAAATTGGATTCCTTCAAATTGTAAAGTGTGATAACCGCTTAAGAAAACTAAGCGCTGAGATTTGTCAATGGTTATTTGTTTGTTTTAGCATACCTACACATTGTCAGAGGTACAGAGAAAGTACTGCTCCCGAACGAAGTGTAAATTATGATCCGTAGACTGATGTCTAGTAGTGCTTCAATTCTTGATGGATAACACTACGTTCGACCTCTTATTTAACTTACAAATAATGTCCTATATTTGACATAATTATTTAACATAGCTATTGTGTACACATTATAGCCAATCTGTTATTTTGATGTTAAAACTGTATCTACTTCTATAAAATTTCATTGAAATTCGTTGAGTGATTACTGTGTGAAAGGACAACAGACATCCATACATCTTCACAAACTTTCACATACCTATTATATGGATATGGCCCAAATGAGCATAAGTTTATCATATATATTATTTATTTACCTAAATGCCGTCATGAGTGAAGGTGTCAAGGTTGATTGTTGCTATGCCAAGGAAATCAGTATTGATAGCGAGATAAGGTTAATGTTATCATGATAGTTCCACTGTCCAGCTTCCAATTTGAATTTTTTATTTCATTTACATAAATGTTATACCTACACAATTATAATGAAAAACAAGAACTTGTTATTATATAATTTGCAGTCGACTATCAACAAATAATTAGACAATAAGAATCATCAGGCAGGCTGACAGTCTAATTGAATCTTGTTGTAGCCTGGGTACACAATTAACAATTAATTACATAATTAACAACAAGAAGGATGCAGCAAGTATACTGCTTATACTGATAAAATAAATGGATCATGACAGTCTTTGCAACTGATATCCACCACTACGTTTTTAATAGATTTCAAACATAATGACATCAAAACTATATATAACTTTATTTTAATTTTATGATTAAAGTCATTTTACTTATTCAATAAATAGAGTTCTTCCTAAAGAATAGAGGGTTTTCCTTATGACTGTCTTAATTTATAAAAATATAACGCTGAGATAAGGCGAAGAAGAAAAATGTGTATGGTATTCAAAATAAGTGGCGTAAGTGATCTTATTTATATCTGTTAATATCAATGAATAAATTAACTTGTTAATAAGTTGCTAATTTGTTAAGATAAGTAAAAAGAGAAAAATTGTAATAATTTTTAAAGAATCATTAACTTTTTTTATTTGTTATTATAGAAGTAATAAAAAAGTGACATTTCAATTTTTACTTTAAGTTAAATAAATTTGTTGACACTGTTTGCATATTTTTATTGACACAGTTTTTGAGGATTGGGCCTTAGTAAATTTGCATGTCAGTCTGGTTATATTATGCGTCAAAAACGTACTAACATTATACATTCACTAAGGGCCAGTTTTATAAACGACATACCTTTTTCCCGTTCGTTACAGTGCTGGTAACGAACGGTTAACGGTCCGTCAATAACGTTTACTGACGGTGGTTCTATAAAAGAAATTAAACATTCGGTAGCTATCCGTAAAAATACGCCGAAGTTTATGAATATTGTCGACGGTTTCGTTGTAGTCTGTCAAGAACTGTCAAGTTTCGCGTCGCAAACACATTTATTTACAAATATAACAAAATAAACGATACGTAAGATAAACCAACCCTATCATAGTCAGTAGCGAGCCAGTAAACGCTAGCTGTCAAATTATACTGTTGACTTACGAATATATTGTTATAATACACTATATAATACTATTAGATCATTTTTTCGTCTGATATAAAATTTAACTAACGGATTGTTATAAAACTGGCCCTTAATGTGACTCGCGGTTCGAAGGATCATACGTGACGATAAATAGCCTTACCTTACTCTTAAATTAAGTCATCAATGCGAATAAAAAATTAAAATCCGACTTTTAGTTCCAGATTTTAGCGCTTTCTACCAAACAAACAAACAACAGCTTTATTATATTGGTATAGATTAATTGTTTATGCTTGTGTGTGTTAAGTTTTTAATAATAAATATATGAAAACATCTTAAAAAACGTTAAAATTTACAGTAATAAGACATCCATCTGTCTGGTGTCTTGCGCTGTGTTGTTCCGCTAACGCATATAAAGATACTAAAGAAACGACTACTAGGAATAGTACCTACTTATAGGTAATCTTATACCCTAACCCAGGGTTCCCCAAACTATTTTGGACAAGTGACCCCTTTTCAACAATGAACTGTTACCTCAGACCCCCATGGTCAAATTACCTACTTTTAAGACCAACCCCCTTATTCATAATGGTCCGCTAACTTAAAGCAGCTATCTATCTTAGTCTATCTTTAGTTTTTTCCTATTGGTACAAAATACCTAGGTACTAAGGTGCCAATTAGAAAACTTTGCACTTGGTTAAGTGAGTGAAGTTGATTTCATTTTCTCGTCAAAATTTAACAAAATAAAAAGACAATCCAATTCAGTAAATATCAAGTTTAATTTATAATTATTACAAATTAATACATAAAGCATCTTAAGTTGGTAGGAAATTATATTTTAAAAACTATTAATTCGCAAAGAGAAAATAAAACATTCAGTGCGATGGATGAACCTGGTGACTATCTACCAATCTAGCTACATCCGGTTCAATATTAGTGAGTTGCAGCCTTAAATCTCCACGTTCGTTGATTTTCAAACGGTTTCTTTGTTTTGTCAAAATGTTTGTTACCACACTGAAGCTTTTTTCAACTAGATATGATGATGGAAAAGCGATAAGGTATTTTTCAGCAATGTTCCACAATGTAGGATACTGTGTTTCAATTTTGCGTTGCAACCAGAACTTCTGATAGCCTTGGTTGAACTTTTGCTTAAGCTCTTCGTCTGTGCTGATGGTAATCAACTCTTCTTGCATTATCACATTGGCTTCTTCTATGGCTGTGGTGTTATACGGATTTATTATCCATTGAGGAATTTGTAAATTTAAAAGATCATCAAACCTCTCCGTAAAATCCTTGTGTAATGCGTCCAAGTGAGTAACATATAATAAAATGTCATCATCTTGAAGCATTTTTGGTAATTTTGACAAATGCGGAAACTGCGAATATTCTTTTCTGCCTAAATTTTGTTTATAAAGAACTAGTTTACCCACGAAGGCCGATATTATTGATTTTGTTTTAATCAAGTTAAGATCATCACCCTGTAGTTGCAAATTAACTTTGTTGAACATTCCAAAGATATCAGTCAAGTAATAAATATCTGTTTTACAATTGTTCAGATTTTCTTTCAAATTCGGATCTTTTTCTTGTAAAAACTCCAACACAGATTCAAAAAGGGCTGAAAATCTTTCTAAGCAAGAGCCTCTTGATAGCCAGCGAACTTCAGTGTGCAGAAGTAACCGAGTAAAGACTTCGTCGTTTTCGTCACATAGTTGAGCAAATAACCGAGAGTTCAAAGAATTGCTTCGAATCTTGTTGATAGCATTTATTACATATTGTAAAGACTTATGCAATCTAGGACTCAGCTTTTTTGCTGCTAAATGCTGCCTGTGAATCACACAGTGAATAACCAGTACATCAGGCAGTTGTCGCTTTAAGTGAGCTATAAAGCCACGATGACGACCAACCATAGACGGTGCACCATCAGTCGCAACAGAAACAATATTCTTCCATGGAATAGCTTTATCAGTAAAAAAATGTTCCACGGCCTGAAAAATCGATTCTCCTCTAGTATCAGTCTCTAAATATGCAGCAAAAATCAGTTCTTGGCACATATTTTCATCTTTGATAAATCGAACATATCCTAACAATAGAGCTTCATTGCCGGGTAATTTAGACTCGTCCAACTGGAGAGAGAATCTGCGGGTCTGTAAGAACTTGCATAAAATGTTTTCCACATCGCGTCCCATCTCATCTATGCGTCTCTGAACGGTGTTGTTGCTCAAAGGTATTCTCTTTAAAATATCATGTGCGGGTTTGTGCAATACATTGTTAAGGACCTCCGCAATGGCTGGTAAGATAAGCTGCTCTCCAATTGTATGGGGTTTCCCCGACTTCGCTATTAGTAAAGATATATTATAGGACGCTCGTAAACCATCATTGTCTCGAATAGATGATGACGCAAACATCGATCCTATGGATGGCCTTTTGTCTAGTTTTTCTTTCAGTGCTTGAAAATATGACAAGGGCTTACTTTTTTTGTTAGCATGTACTCTTGATAAGTGGTCATCCATTTTTGAAGGCTTCATGGCATCGTTACTAAATACTTTTTCACATATGAGACACATCGGGAAGTGTTGATTTGATGGAGATGCAATAAATCCGAACTTCAAGTAGTCCAAACTGTATTGTCTGCATTTTTTTTTCGTGTCCGCCATCATAAAACTTTCAGTAATTCTGCAAACAAAAAAATAAGGAACCTAAATAAAAAACAATAATAAACTGTTAAATTTGCACACTATCTTATTTTTATCACACTCAGTTAATGGATTCTTGTTAAGTATTACTGACTTACTCTTTGATAAACTTTGATACCTATATTGGGAAGTAACTACAGTAGGTAATTAGGTATAGAAACTTCGTATTAGGTAATTAGGTAGAATAAGAACGAAAACCAAAGACTTAAGTGTTAGTAATTTTTACAAATACAATTATACATACCTATTTAAAATATGTTGTATGTTGTGTTTAACACTTTTTCAGTCACTTTACTTCACTTAATTTAGCTTTGTAATAAGTTTGTAATCTCTTGAAATAAATGAGTACTTAGCTATATGAGTTTTTATCGTTCAAGCTCCAACGAATTTCAAAACGCAAATGAACTTTCAACCTAAATGCAAGCTCGTTAAATAGTAAAATATCAGGAACATGTTTGGACTTGATCATGAATTCGTTCGTCTTAATTCGCGTAAAGCCGCTATCACACTATTCAATTTGAACGATTCCAATTTAGGAAATCGGAAGGTGTGATCGCAGTTAGAACAGATTGGATTCAATTAAGAGTTTATCCATTTTCAACTCTATATCTTCGATTTAGAAATCAATTTAGCGTAGTGTGATCACGAGCTCACTACTTAGATTCCTAAATAGGAATCGTTCAAATTGAATAGTGTGATAAGCACTTTATCGTCAAATAGAGAGCAAGTCAAAACGCTGCTGAAAGACGTACGCTCCAACTCAATCTTGCACAAACTTGTCCACATAGACTTGCCGAGTTTTTCATCTTGTACGAACTTGAAACTTTACATTCCTGGAACATTATTTCCTACAAAAATATTAATTATTCTTAGTACACGTAACACAACATAAACAATACAGTAACTACCTACTTACCTATCTTGAAAGTTTTAAATAAGAACTTGTGTTAATATAATAGAGGTCGATTTTTAGACCTCGTCGACCCCCAAAATCACTTTTCGTTTATGTCGACCCCTAGGAAACCGATATCGACCCCAAGGGGTCGATATCGACCACTTTGGGAATCCCTGCCCTAACCTAACCGCAAGTTAAATACTTAGCAGAAGCTTAAGTTAGATAGTGTTGGTTTTAGTAGATGATTGACGATTCATTCAAAACACTTCACACCTAATATTAAATAAGTAATAAAATAATAAGAATCCTTAGAACTTAATTCTACTATTAGCTAGTTAGTATTACTCTGAAAACAGACTTAAAAATGTGGTATAAAACACTAATCATAAATACATTTAATGGTGTGTATAAGTTGTAATGATATCTAGGCTAGTAAATGATCCTGGGGCGGGCGACAGCAAGGCCGAATGTGGGCTGTGCCGGCGCGGCGCCGTGCGACGTGCGACCAAACCGCAATAAAGACAGAACAGTGTGGAATCTCCGTACTAACATCCACATTCCATAGATTCATTATGTATTTACTGATCGCTTTATAAATTTTATGCGATCTTTTGTTTTATTACGTACTGTATTCGCTAATTTAGGTAGCAACACTTCACAATACAATACGGTTTGTTTGAGCTAAATGTTTTCTCACGCCCGCCGATCTGTTTGTTATTGCAATAAATAATTGTAAAACCATTATGCAATATGTTTCAGAGAAAAGTAGTAAGATCACAAAGTTTTGTTGAAAAAAGCAATGACCATGTGCTCTTGTTATGTAAATATATGAAAGGTTAGGTTTTGAGAAATGATGATTGTACTTGTTTTGAAGACTAGCAATAAAAAAAGTTTTATGTGATTCTTTTACATGACCCTGACAAATTACCAACGAGAAACCAGCAACCTACAACCTCATTTTGACACTACGTCTGATAATTTAAGGATATAGGTACATATTACCATAGAAAAAGTCAAAAAACTTCGATATGTTTGTGGGGTCTCATCGCGATCTTTCGTATTATTTTATTTGTAAAGGACTCAACCATGACAATTATATGAAGCAATAAGCAAAATTAATCTTTTTTTTGTTACAGTACAAGTTTTCCAAAAGTTTTAAGATTCACTGCAAGACTAGGCAATAGACCAACCAACAAAACAATTACTGTTTCTTTTCGGCACACAAGTTGAATATGTCATCTTCTTATATTACTTATTTAAATTGTAAACATTTAAAGTATTTGTATATGATATCTTTAAAATCCCTTAGTGTTAAATTTCAGGGGCACATCAATCACAATTACAGATTGAGAACTATCATATTGTTTGCCGGCGCAAAAGTTATTTGCGGTAACGTTAGGAAATGTGTAAAAATAATGATGGCGAATAAAATATCTCTATGGCTTTTTGCATCGTAGCAAAACAACAACAATGTGTGTGATGTGAGTGTGTAGTTAGTGTAAAAAAATACGCGTTGCTAGAAGAACCGGTGCGACCGCATACCGCGCGCGCGCTCTCGGCAAGGCCTTAGCGGCACCTGCGCGGGCGCACCGCGCACGCACCGACACACCGGCCTGCCTGAGCCCGCGCAACCGACACTCACCCACTTTCACATTTCGACCCGACATCTCATACACGTACGTCGACAATTATTATCACCGGATATACTATCCCTAAAATAGTACCTATACCGTATAGTATACGGCGTATACTATAATAATTATTATGTTGTTTCATGCATCAATTTTTAAATGGAATCTTAGGTACTTTGGGATTGTCCCGTCGACCATTGAGTACTATTTTTATTATAATATGAAAAAATAAATACAAATTATAAAATAAATTTATACAAATTAGAGTTAGGTTAGGTTTAAAGAATGTATATTTTTAATTAAAAATGTAACTAGGTAAGTTTAGTTATATTTAGTTTAATATATGTTAATTTTTATGTTATTTACTCCATATGGACTAATTTGTCTGATAATAAATAAATAAATAAAAAAAAAATGTGTTTAAAATGTTTTTCATTATGATGGCGGCAAAAGATTTCTTCATTTTTGCGAGCGTTGAAATGTCCATGTTCAACGAAGAGCCGATTCGTTACTTTATCATTACGAGAAAACTATCAATTAGATTCTGATATACCAGTAATATTTTTCAGAAGAGCATGTCAACAATAAACCAAATTGCAAATTCCACTTTCTTTGTTGCGTTGCAACAGCTGTTGCGTCTTATTAAATACACCTAGGCTATTTCGCTCGGCAATTTACTTGTAAGTATAAAGTACAATTTTCAAGATATTAATAGACCGCAGGGCCACGACAAAAATAACAACTCGTAGAACATTACTTATTTACAAACAGCAACAACGTAACTGTTCCGACAGCGTTAGAAATTGCCGAGTATGATTCAATTAAATTGTCATGAAGGGACTTCAAGGGTATTATTAAGACAGCGCGCTTACATTACACTATTATTTATTGCATAAAATTTACTTCGCCACACTAATAACTTCTTTGTCTCTGAACACACAGCGAACAAAGTAAATAAAGACAGAGAAAATATTATGTTGTTCGGACGTAAACAAATGTTGCCAATAAAATTGAATCACTGCGGATAACTTGCATATTTATGGGACTATTAGAGCGCCGATGCGATACATGGATATTCAAAAAGTGGATTGTGAAGTGTCTATCTCCTTTACGGTTTGATGCCGTGGACAGGTAGACAACATATAATTATATTAGATGTGACCTATAGACACAGCAGTGTAATCACTAGTGGCTCACAGTGGTAAATATTATTGTAATAGACTGATGCGCCCGGTTTCGATAGTTAGTAAGCGTTAGTATACATACAATATACAGAGTATATCATGTAATTGAATTTTTTATTCACTATTTAAATAGTGAAAGATTTTTTTCTAATGGATACAGTAGTTCCACAAAAGTAAATATTTATAACATAATAAGTATAACAATGAACCGTGTGTTGGTTATTATGAACCTAACATTTTTCCAGTATAAAAATATGCTATATGTAAATACAGGTGGTATATGTCAATCTATATGTGTGCCATTTCATCAAAATCCGTTGAGCCGTTTTTGAAGAGTAACGAACATCCATACACCATACATCCATCCTCACAAACTGTCGCATTTATAACATAAGTAGGACTTATATTAGGTACTCAGATTGTTCATTGTCGCAAACAAAATTTATTTTATTCTATGCTATTCTATTCAGTGTGCCCTACCATAAAATTTAAAAACTATAAAATGTTCAGCGACGTATGCAGAGTAAACACGAGAGCGTGAGATTGGAGATACAAAGTACTTGCGGTTTTAATTCGTCGAGGCAGAGATTGTAAACCGCCTCTCGCCTCTCGATAAATAACTTGGCTCATTAAAGTAAGCGGTGCGCGGGAGCCAAGATGCTATCAACTTGCTACTTGACTGAATAAAAACGCTAATGGTACCCCCAGGTCAACGCGGACACAGCGCATCTGCCACCGTGATGCCCCATAACATTTAAATAAATTAAAAGATACATGCAAATCGCCAGCTAACATACCATCTAACCTACTTTGGCGTGCATTAACTGTCTAATCAGAAGATTGATAAATCATAAAAATTCCACGGGACTGTATCCCGGTGTCGTTATGTGGCACGCGACAAAAAATACCATTAAGCAAATGTATATTTTAATACAGAATAAGCGATAAATCTCGCGATGGGCTTTCGAATTCCGCGCAAGTCAACCGACGAGGTGAGATCGGCTGGGAAATACCACTCACACATAACTATAGCGTATAGCCACGTACACACAACACAACCTCACTTACCATACCATACATAATAAATAATAATATTCGCATGTTACACGGGGCTTTGTTTATTGTTTTTAAGCTTTGTTTCATTTTACACAATACTTGTGCTATGATTTTGTTGCTATATTATTTTACAACCTCTTAGTATAAAAATAAACGTTTCAAAAAATAAATATTAAAACTCGTTTTTAATATTTTACTAAAAATATTTTTAGTATCAACTAAGTATCATACATCATTTTCTAAACAAATTGGACTTGTTTAAATATCGGTAAAAGAGTTTTTTTTTTATTTTTTTATAAATAATTGTTTGGCTTTATATTTTTACAGTTTTTCATTTATATTTATTTTCTTTTTGTATATTAAAGGAAAACATCCAAAGCAAAGGCTACTTGATGGTGGGTCATTGGTAGGTGGATACAGTTGCAAATAATCACAAGCAAAAAATATTACCAAAGAAGCAAGTGGACTGCCGAGTGCCGACGTCGTTATTTTGTCCAAAAACAAATGCATCCCTGACCATTTCTCTAAAAATAAGAAAAATGGTATCTAATCCACGTAACGAAAACACAAGCACAAGTGGTTTTTTTCACGGTGGTCTTCTTTGTAGAAAACTGATTATAAACTGGTCATAAACTGGTCATAAACTGGTCAGCACATACACTCCCCTATAAAGGGGAATGTATGTGCTGGCATCATCTGCCAACCTACCGCTATTTCTCTTAAAAAATAATATTACATTCTTTAGTAAAGTTAGATGAAATTTTAATATGTTCAAGAAAATTTAAATGAGGGAAATCAGGAGCACTTAACGCAATTGCAATATTTTACATCCCGTATACACATAAATATTCATTTTATTATGTTGGAGAATGTGGAGCAGGATAAACGTGAGGAATGTTAGGAACAGTTGCGTTAGATTCCTGAGTTCTCAGCCGTTGTTGTTCCGCATTGATAGTTTTTTATACGACCTGGACGCCAGCAGTTACCTGGTGCCTGCATGTCGGCTTGTGTCACATAAAACAACAAATATTGGTTCTTCGTTCGTAACCAATGTTGGTGCACGAAGGAGAAATACATGACGACGGTGACGATCGCGTAAAACGCCCACCATTGCGTTTCACTATTTTAATTGACTGGAGATAAGAATTTGCAACAAAACTTTTTCCAAGTTCTTGCGAAATTCTTTCAAGCCAGCAATTTCACGTTAGCGAAATCCAATTGCTTCGAATATTATGGTGCAATTGGCCCAAAAAAATGGCCTAACCTCAACACCCAAAGTAAAAGTATCATTCCAGCTCCAAATCGTACTACCCAGTCCACATCAGTTTTTCTTAAATATTTCGAAAACTATGCGGTTTAGCGCAAAAGTGCGCAAAATCTTAAAAAAAAAAAACGAACAATTGCTACTTTACACCCTCCGTAACTCTGGAACCGTTCACTTTAGCAAGATTATGCTGTAGACCATTTTTGTTCGCAATTTAATGTAGTTTATTTTTGTCCTTGACTTGAGGACAAAAATAATCTATTTGACGATGTTGAGTTCTGGGTCTAATTGCACCATACTATAAGTATTTATATTTAATCTAGTTAGGTGAAATTTTAAATCACGATTAAATTAATTAAAAAAAACCCATGGCCATATGCTAGATTGGGAAATCGCGGACAAAAGCAAAATTGTAGCAAATTTGTGATAGAAACCAAGAAAAATCTGTCGAAGAATCTATAGCAATTCTGTGGGCTCCAGATCGTCTTTTAAAATACCCTTTCCGTAACAGATTGCATACTTATATTATTGGATAGTCAGGGCGCTTATCTATGGAAAGAAAAATGGTTATTGTTTACTGATTAATTTTTTCTTAATACACTAACAGCAAATATAGCTCATTAAAGTCACTATAAACTAGCATTTTTACCTTTTGTTATAAGAGGTAACAGTCTCTTCTTTTCAGAAATGAATAGGCGATAATTAAATTACCTTATAGTCAGTATGTCGCACTTATTAGTTAGAAATTCTACTAAGTGTAACGCATGACGTTCGAGTTAGTGTTATTTGATGGTGACTCTACGCAAATGGTTACGTTTTTCTTAAATTTGTACGATGCTTTTATTTAATTTTTAATTTTTTAAATATTGGTTCTCAGTTTTTTTTTAAACCAATTTCAGAAACTATTCAAGAAACAGCAACAACAAAGAGCAATCATCAATTAGAATCACTCTGGGTTCAAAATTTATGATTTTTAGTAATTTCAGATGTTTAGTTTGCAGATAAGATGTTAACGTCATAGTATTTGTAGTTTTTTCATCTAGTACATGGCAGAAAAATATTTAAAAATGAATTCTTATTAGAACAGTTTTTAAACAGCCCTTTTTAAAACTAGCAGTCTACGGCCTACGCAGATAAATATACAAGTTATTAAAAAAATTATAAAACAATGTTTTAGAACATAAATGACCACTTACTAGGTCGAAGAAAAAACAGAAATATCTCAAATTTGATTCTAAAATAAGACATTAATATCACGAAAAATTACTAAAAGTGAAACTTTTGATTATACTTTTCTTGAATAAAAATTTACAGAAATCGTATGTTTTTATCCACTAGGCACTAATAAATGATATGAATTTTTGAAAATCAATATTTTTATAGGTATGTCGCATAATCTTTCTAATATCTCGCTTCCGCGTGGACCGTCGACCGCTGGTTAAAAAAAAGGGCTGTTTAAAAACTGTTCTAATGAGAAAATTGTCCCAATATTTTAAAATATTTATCCACACAGTACTAGATTATAAAACTACAAAAAATATGACGTTAATATCTTATCTGCAAACTAAACACATCATGGGTTTATTTTCCGTCGGGAATCATAAGTTTTGACTTCAGCGTGATTCTGACGGAAATGCCTTAGCCTTTTATGTACTGCCTGACGAATATGCACTGCAAAATTTGTTGATTTGCAATAATTTTTCGAGTACAATCAGCAAACTACATAGTTACAGTGAAATGGTAAACAACTCGTGTTATTTTTGTGAATAATTTATTGAACCGTCTTTGATATCAAAGTTTATAACTCATTAAATATTTGTTTCATACCTTACAAATGCAACGAAAGCAACTGCTCCACTCGTGTTCCAGTCTCGAGTCTTGGAGATGTACGGCCTCACCTTCGTTGGAACAGGATGCACGCTGTCCTTCTGTAAAAGAAATTATAGTAGTATTAAATTTAGTAAAAATAAGAATTCAGAAATTTCTGAACTAATTGGGAATATCCGGCGTCTCTTAAATAAATAAAGTAAATAAAATCCTACTGAACGGATTTTCATGCGGTTTTCACTAGTAGGTATAAAGAACGTTTAACGATATATATATAATTTGCAGAAAAAAATTTCATCTGTGCGGAGCCCTGCTTGACCGCTAGTTAAACATAAATAATAAATGTCCTTTAATCAATTGCAAATTGGGGCTTACCATAAGTTGATGGCGCTGTAAAAAGACAACGACACAGTACATTCCCTACTTCAGCCACTGTTATTTTTAAATAAAAAGATGCGTAACTAATAAACACTGCATTGGTTACAACACCCACGGGTTCGTTTATTACAAATTCCTATTAAAATGCAACCTATCCCGTTCCGCTCCCCCTACGTAAATCGGTTCGTCCATTAATGCAATACCAGCTTATACATTAAGTGCAAAATGTAAATAATTTTGCATATATTTGTTTGTTACTGTGTATTTGGAGTATTTTATGATGTATTTCTACACTAGCAATCATTTAAAGTTCAGATGATTCAGAGCAAGACGGATAAATAGTCAACAACGCCTTTTATGGATTCATAGACATGAACGTTCATTACAATATGATAAACAATAAGTACGTGTGATAATAAGTACATAACAAAATCCAAACATCTATTTCTAGAGTTCATCAGTATGGAAGAAAACTACTTTACCGGTAGGTACCTAATTACTTACCGGTACCCGGATGGTACGGTTAAAATATAACACATTAGTTTTATACTACACTAGTGACCCGCTCCCAGCTTTGCCCGGGCTGCAATTTTCATACGCACAAACCTTCCTCGTTTATCCTTCTTTCCATAAATGAAAACCGAATTATTATCGGTCGAGTGGTTTTGGGGTCCATAGAGGACAAACATACTTACATCGATTTTTATTTATATGTGTATTATTACATTTGTTTTATAATATGGTTAAATACATTAGTTTACCCCTACATTAGTTTTGTTTTCTGGCAAATACTGATATGTAACACAGTGATCTCTAGTATTGAAAATACCTATTTAAAAATTAAATATAAAGTACAAATATAGTATTGTGTGATAGGCACAATGAAAAAATATTTACTTTCTGTTAAAATTTAAACACGTACAGGTATTGTAAAGGAAAAGCTAATCTGATTGTAGATAAGTATGGAATCAGGTTAACAAAGTTTACCTGCTAGACCCGGCTAGACCAGATGCCGTCATATTGACCGCGAGTAGTGCGGAGGAGGCTGCGGTTTGTGCGATATGCGTGGGAAATGGCTGTCCTATATACAAATTAAATGCAACGAGCGTTGCGCCAGACTGTCTTTTCAAATTGATGACAGCACATAAATAAGACAGCCCAACGCATATGTTATACTGTCGTCCTAGTTGATTCGCGAATTGTGATCTTTTTGTGATCTTCATTTTTTGAACTATTCCTAGGCAGTCTACTGCCGCATGCCGTGAAGTAACAGTACGGGTTCTTCAGTAGTGTTTCAATGTGTTAGTAACGTATACTAGAGCCTATTCGCCAATTCTTATATTGCTCTTAAATTTTATACTTCCAACATTTTTAACTATAATTTGTTTTTCTTTTAATTAGATTTTTTTTGCCAACTTTTGCCAATAGATGCAAAAAATCTATTGGCATGAACAAGATGATTATATTTTAAGTTAAGATTAAGTTTTCCAATTTTACAATATTTCATTTAATAAAAGTCGTTAATTAAAAAGCAAAACACTCATCTTCCGTTTATAAGCAAAATTCTATTAAAAAATTTTACGTCTTTCAAGTAGTATACTTTTTTGACTTTTTAGCGACTTTATAACTTTATGTTACCTTACCCAGTGTGGCAAGTAAAAATTTGAACATTAATTCAGTTTTTTCATTTTTTATTGTTGTATTCATATACAACAATAAAGAATGAAAGTATTACTACCATAGAAGTATATCGTATACGAGAATTAATTGTAGGTTTTGTTTAGTAAATATAACTAATATTTACAAAATTAAATGTCACAAGCTCAGTACAAATAATTATAAATAAATAAAATTTAGATGCATTTCTGGTACAGTAACATCAATATTTTATAAATTTTATTATAAATAAATATTTTAGCCAATATTTAGTGATTGTTTAAGAATGCGGGGACAGCGACTTTGTTTTATACTATTAACAGATTTTTTTTAAATCGATATCAAATGTAAGTAATATTATGTCACCATACTTAAAATATTATATAGACATATTAGATTTTTAATTATATGACACCTATATACTTTTAAACGGTGTAATAATGTAATATTGATAAAGATGACATCGCGTTACGTCCGAGTGTCGTGGCGCAGATCACATTCACCTTGATTTAAAGCCTCGGATCCGCATTCTTATTACGTGTTGCCACGTCAGGCGCCACCGGTCACACTGTCCTACGTAAATATTTTGGTAATTAATGTGTGCTTGTCAATAGTGTCTTGCGAATACACGCTGGTATGTTTGCCCGATTATGTAAACCTATCACTGTTCTTGGAATTCAAAATTATTTACTTAACATCATTTGTTTACATTTCTTCAGATATTGCCTACATTGGGATTACAAAATTCAAACCTCTAGCATACTAAATTTTTAAAGCGAAAACTTCTTTAGGCGCGTTGGGAATTTTTGAGTTGGGGAAAAACCATTGAACTCGCGACCTGTAACCGTAATGTAACCGACACCTCTGTATATTTTCAGATATTGCGCCATCTACACAATACCACTGAAACTAGGCTATGTTACGTAATAATACATCCTTGCGAAAATTAATTGAATTGAAATAATACATCAAATACAGAGATGACGCTCACAGTTTAAAAAGAACAATTTTTGAAATGGGGAAAAAAACATTGAACTCGCGACCTGTAACCGTGTAACCGACACCTCTGTATAGGTATGTACTTTCCTGACGATTCAAAAAATACACACTTAATTTTTCAAGTTTTCACTTCTGTCGGCGCTCCCGGAGTGACATTGTTTTTTTTAAAATATACTTAATGACTTTTTTTATATATTACTTTAGCTATAATACATGCATTTTTAATATTTTATTATGTATATGTAGTATTATGTATAGAAATAGTATTTTGTTTATATACTTAGTAGTAGTATTTTTATGTAATGATAGTAGTCCATATGATACTAGGTCGCCTATTAACACAAGCAAGGCCAAAGGTGTAGCATGCACGTTGCCGACCTTGATAGTGCATAGGTAAAAGATAAGCAGAGGATAGAAGCATAGGCTTTGGGTTCCCTTACTCATTAACAGCACGTGTTATATTTATTATTTCCTAGAGGTTTTTTGTAAACTTGCTTGCCGCCGTACGAGCTATCCAGTTTATGACTGCGGAACGTACTTTGCCCTGCTGCTATTATTCACTATATTATATTAATATAACACAATTTATTATCTTTACATAGTATAATTTGAAGTCGTTTTCCGCATTTGTCTGTATGACCGCTAACACCTCCTAAACCACGCATAAAACTACTAACAGTTTACTATTATATATAAAATATATTAGTATAATCATGTATAATGTACTAGACAAATTTCCATTGCAAACCGACTGTTTGTGGAATCACGGTAGAATTAATACATATTACATCCCCTGGTAGTCGTATTGTGACCCTCTCAAACGAATACCCTTATGCCTACCTCAGAAAGTACCTTTTTACCTTTATGTAAGTGGTAATAATATTCGGAGCTGCATATTCGATTTATCTGATCGGCATTTAAAATGGACCTTCCGAATGGACATACAATGCTATAGTTTGTCCTACAAGAAACCGTAAAGAAGCTGAAGTCTGTATAAAAAAAACTTCAGCAAGTTTAGTAATGAGTCTACTGGAGAAAATTTACAGGTTTATTTTATTTATTTATTTTTAATAATTTGATTCACACAATTAGAATTATCACGATAACGCAGTATAGGGGAAACAATGATATTAGTAGTAAATTCTTTGTTTTATTCTGACGAAGCTTTTATTCTGCCGGAATAGTAGGCAAATACTTCGAAGTGTCAGTCGGGAGTGTGAAAAATACTTAATTATAATTAATTAGTAAATCAAAACACTATTCGTTTACCAATAGTGAACCAATAGTTCCATAGTTTACCAATACTAGGCAAATACTTCGAAGTGTCAGTCGGGAGTGTGAAAAATACTTAATTATAATTAATTAGTAAATCAAAACACTATTCGTTTACCAATAGTGAACCAATAGTACCATAGTTTACCAATAGTGACTCGATTGAAAGGCGAGCTAAGAAACTTATTGGCAACAACGCCCTTGTGGAGTCTCAACTTCAAAGCCTGCAGCATCGCCGAAAAGTAGCATGCCTATCGATTTTCTATCGTCTACACTATGGAGAGTGTGCGTCCGTTCTGTTCGATTTGATCCAACCGGAACCGTTCCACTTGCAGACCACGAGGCGCGGGCAGGGGTTTCATCCATTCGTGGTTGCCGTTCCACGTTCGCGCACGAAGCGTTTCAGTTCCACCTTCCTTGTCCGAACTTCTAAGGAGTGGAACTCATTGCCTGCGTCCGTGTTTCCGCATAATTATAATCTCGGGGTCTTCAAATCAAGGGTGAATGGGCACTTACTAGGTAAGCGTGGTCCACCTTCGGCCGCATCTGCACCTTACATCAAGTGAGATCGCGGCCAAGCGCTGCCTTGATTTAATAAAAAAAAAAAAAAAAACCAAACACTAACACTATGATTCAAATTGGCATTGGCTCATACAATTAAATGTCCCTTAAGTGAGATATCACATAATTTACAACACAAGTGCACAAGTTAAACCTAATTGAGAATTTAGATACACAAACGATACATTAACTAGTTTCCATTTACGTATAAATTTATGGACGCGATATGTGCATTTTACTTTATATGGCAATAATAATAAATCCCATTACTTAAATTGATTTATACAACAACGCATTAAAAGAATCGAGTATACGGAATGTTTCTTTAGTTTACTATCGCGTAACGTCTCCGTATTTAAAAGCAAGTCTATATTTACATTTATAATAGTCTTAATCCCATAGCACCGGCAGTTCTCAAGGTTACGGAATTTATGAATAATTTTTATACAAGACTTAAAAGAAATTAGTTAGCCAACATGTTTATATTTAATGTAAATATAGAAAACTAGCTTTCGTATGTATTATATGTTAAGGTCGTCAGACAGGCTGACGGTCCAATTGATGTTGGTGACCATCGTCCGTAACATGAGCTGCAAACGCGCTGTTGCGCTGCAGTGAGCTCGCTCCATCCTAGGCCTCATGCAAACGGCTAGATGCAAACCAATCTTTAATAATAATAATTTAAAACAAACTGAATATACTTTATATAAAGTTTATATAAAAGTGTGGTCACAACACGGATGTCCTCTACTATTTACGTTTAGATGTATGCCCTACTAAGCGCAGATAAGACGCGACACCGATAGATAAGCCATTTTAGTCAATGTCAATAACCAAATACAAATTGACATTGTTGAGCTTCCTATAACAACATCATCAGTGCAACCAACAGATCAAGTCAATTTCTTGCATACTAAATACGAGTCTTTTATTATTCAAGACACATTCGATGACCATTAACTCGTTCATAAAAAAAAAACTTTCCTCTGTGTACATTACTTACGTACTAACTAACTTATCATTTGTGTTACATTATAATTTCATTACCTTTATTGTAGTGTTAGAACGTATATAATAAACTAACTGTTGCACGCGACTTGGTCCGCGTAATTTTATATATATTTTTTTAATTTTATAGTTTTTAAATTAAATTTAAGAAAGTATTTTCAAAATCGGTCCATTAGTTATTGAGTAAATTTTTGGTTTGGTCTCATATCGTCAGTTTCAAATCGTCAGTTTCATTTGGTCAGTGTACAATCAAACATAAATTATAATTCAAATTAAAGTGAATTAATTACAGTAAATCAATTTTAAAATAAAAATGACCAATAGCTCCCAAACGGATAGACCAAAGTAATGAATAAATTCAAAAACCGATTTTAAAATTATTTCACCTATAGAAAGGTACATCAACAGCGAGTAACAAGTTTTATAAAGTTACGGAGACGAAGTCGCGTGAAACAGCTAGTTTTTTATAAAGTGTAGATTTTGTGCTTCTTTGAAAGATTTTGTGCGTCTGAATTTAAAAAATTAAAAAAATCACTTGATTAATGAACGACCTCTAATAAACTATCTGTGCGCCAAATTTTATCCAAATCCGTTAAGCCGTTTCAAACGCCCAGAAAACAAACATCCACAAAAATTCTAAAAAATTTTTTTTTATCTCTGTAACATAAGTACAACTTCGACAAATTGCTTTTTTTAATATTTAACCTACAGACACGGCTCGTTTACGATTTAATTATATATATGTATAGATATAGATTAATAGTCACTGTTAGCCTCTGTGTATTTCGCCACTGACTTCTAAAAAATTTCGATACGGTTTCCACTAATGAATAGAGTACCAAACGAGAGTTTTGTCTACATAATTATCGCTTGTCTCGTCTCCGCTTTGGTGAAACCCGGGCCTAATCCAACCGTGCTATCAGTGATGATGATGATATTTCTAATAATCTATTGATATTTATCAAAAAAACATTGCTATTCCATTAAAGCCAGTTGCTTGAGTAGCAAAAAATATAGTGGACATAAAATAGTATGACTTGTAATATTTCATTTATAAGTCCAATATAGTACGAGTATTCGCAGTCATAGATTTTATCTAACAGTGTCGCATGCATGGTTCATAGATGAAAATATTTTATGTTTTTATGATGTGTTTGTTTGTTGATTATGGGTAATTCGGAGGCATTACAATGCTTCTTAAAGTGTCAAATGTCATGCTTTAGTAACCGGATGTATTAAAAAGAACATAAAAATACATTAAATACAATATTAAAATTGTACATTATATGTAGTCACATTACAATTAAGTTAATCAAAAATTAATTTACCGAAAATCAATTGACTCACGGTTTTATTTATATTAAAAAAAATATATGGAAAATTATGGGGGAGGCCTATGTTCAGAAGTGGACGTCCTACGTCCTGATGAAGACGATGATGATGGAAGTACATCTAAATGGTAGGGGAGCCCACGATGCTAAATGTTAGTTATTGGATTTTGAAGATTAGATAGTAGAAAGAAAAAAAGATTATATGATGTACACCTTTTCACCGGTGGAAGGACCGCCTACAGGCTTTTAAAAGTCTGTAGACGTTGTATTAAGAAAGATCCTCCAAATAATCGTCAGATTAGAAATCAGCACGACCAGAATTTAAGCTTAACCGCTCTGTATGAAAATTTGATGCGCTCGAGTATTTCAAAATGACGATTCTTTAATTGCATTTTTAAAAAGCTGCCACGAGCTTGCGTCCCATCCGAATCGTCAGTCTTTTAAATGAGAGCTTAAGTTTGGGTTCACTTAACGTCCCCTTTGAAAATATGACGCGCTCGAGTAGGATTTATATTTTCCCATTTTTAACCCTTCCATTACAGCCGTTCCCACCATCCAAACCGGCAGATTAACAAGTATCCATTGGGGCATATACATTACCTATATATATATCTGACGCGCTCGAGTCAATCCCAAAATCCCCTTTTTGGCTCCCCTACTAAAAGGCGTATTTACGTCAAAACGCGTTGTGCTTCTTATTTTTACTTTTATTTAATACTAATTTAGAGAGAGACAAATATGACGTGGGAGGACATATGGAGGACATGCATTGATACAATTAAGTGCGAAGCACATAATTATGTAGATACTATACGTAATGTAATCTGAATGTTAAGGGTTTAGTTAGAAGCGCTGAAGTAATATTCCATTAACCGCTAAATGATATTATTCCTGTAAGTGAACAGAAATTATGCAAATCACGTAATTATACGGTACTTTGAACACTTTACACGGAGTCTAATTGCTGTGTTTAGTTTTAAAGGCACATACGAAATATTGTCAATTTTATTGATCATTTTGTTAATAACCCGCAGGCGAACATAATTTTTAGAAAGTTGCTCCCGTGTCGCATTACGTATGATAACTAGGCAGCTGTGAGAACTTCTCATACTACGTGATTTAAAACTTGCATTAATTATGGTAATATAGGAGGCAGTAGCAAATAATTATACTTATCTATTAACATTAAAGAGATATAAACATCTGTTTTGTTTGTTTATATTTTTATATATTACTTACACTGTCCCTTATAAAGAGGTAATTTTCGAGACTTTAATTTTTTTAATTTTATATTTAAAAAAAAATTTTTTTTATTAAATCGAATATACAACTCATCAAATTTAAAAAAAATCACCAACAGTCAGAATAGGGTTTCAGGATAGACATAGGCTAAATATTCCACTGGGGCGAAGCCGCAGGCATCAGCTATCTAAAAATAAAGTTCCAACGCTTGACAAAAGTATAATGGCACGCGTCAATATATGACAGGCGTTATATTGCATTGTATATTTTATCAGGCTTTAAATCTTAAAGTTTAGTTGGTGCAAATCAAATTGGTATAGGTACGTCTTGTTCGAACTGTATGATACATACTTAGTGCCTTCCGAGAGGCGAGCAAGCGTGATCCATGTGATTGTGTAGCGGGCACTTTCGCAACCGAAGAATTGTCGTCGAATGCTACAACTTGTGCAACCGGTAACGGTTGAGAACGTCTCGTTTATTGTAAGATTCTGCTTTTAAAGCTACAAGCTATGCGTTTTTAACGCTTTTATATATTTTTAATAAATATATGCACAAACCGCCGAGAGAGCTTGAAAGATATATCTATATATATAAAAATCGACTGAACCGACTTTGATCAAACTTCATAAGTATCTGTTATTTGGTCCAACTTAAAAGATAGGATAGTTTATATCTCATTTTGTTTATTATTTTGTTTATTATTATTTTTTAAATTATATAATATAATTAACATAGCGCCATCTGTTGATACTTATTCAATACAGCAATTATTTATTTGACAGACAAGATACGTGAATTTGTCAAAATTATAATTCAGCTTTCGGACAAACGCCAGGCTCGTCGGGAAAGATAGCGACAGACAAAAACAACGCTATACCAAACCGAAATGAACCGAATATCTCACTTTTGTTCCTGAAGTGCCAAATTGGAAATTGGAAATTATCTTCAGAGACACAAAGATGGTTTATACCCTGAAAGTGCCATATCCCAGTTGTTATTATATGTTTATTGATTTAATTAAGTTTAAGTTGTAATTATTGATTTATTTATCAAGTTCATATGTAATAGTGTTCATTCAATAGTTACAAATTTATGTTAATGTGCAGTCACTTAAATAATAATAGGCATTGCGTAATGGACGCGTTAGCAATGAATTAAGGGCACACATCAAATCTGTCATACATTACATCGAAGGACATAACAGATTTAAGTAGAACACATAATAGTATGCATAATTAAGTAGAACATAGTTTACTAATAACGTGACGTCACGGCTGTTCGCAGATATATTATGATTATAAAATATAGACTTTTATAGAACATATAAACTTATTATAATTCAATTATCTGTCTTCTCTAATTCTCTTTAATGATAGTAAGAAACTACCCTTTCCACCTAATGGTATACCTACCAGGTGGTAGGAATAATAATCCGCATATCAATACTAATAAATCTGTAAGGGTCGGTCATGGAGTAAGTTACTTTGTTTTCAGAGATATCGTGTTTATAGGCTCTATACATGATACTGAAACTAAATTGACGATTTTTAGAATTT
The DNA here is from genome assembly GCA_936446665.2 of Synanthedon andrenaeformis. Taxonomy (NCBI): domain Eukaryota; kingdom Metazoa; phylum Arthropoda; class Insecta; order Lepidoptera; family Sesiidae; genus Synanthedon; species Synanthedon andrenaeformis. The sequence continues at coordinate 5,605,518 of OW387780.2, read as the reverse complement.
TTTTCTGTATGTATGTATGTTCCTCAATAACTCTGAAAAGAATTAACTGATTTTCATGAAACTTGGTAGATAAACATTTGGACGTACGGGACACAGGATAGGCTACTTAATATTTTTCAACGCGGACGAAGTCGTGGGCACCAGCTAGTCTCTAATAAAACCGCTTCAAAATTCGTTGCGAAGTTCGGTTTACTGTTTTAAATAACTGTAAAATTTATTTCAATTTATTTTTTGACAACAAAGGTTACTACAAAAACGGATTTGGTAACTAATTTACAGATTTACAAATTACTTTGTAAATTGTAATAATGTTTATTTATAAATCCTAGAATCTTTTGAAAACTTAGTTAAAAAGCCACAGTTGCGAACAGAATTGCTTATTTTCCAAGCATGTGATCGGTTCAGTCGGCGATGATTAATTATGATTATAAAATGATAAGCAGAACTTACGAATGACACCCGTGGTCGCTAGAACGGTGTACTGAGATATGAGAGCTAAGAGGAGTATGCAGGCGACGCGTGCGGTGCACGGGCGACCCCGCATGGTCGCAGCTACCGGCGCCTGCACACGCCGCGCCGCCTTCCTCGCATCACACCCCCGCGCCACGCCACTTGTGACTAACACCTGCAACCAAAACTATCATAAAAAACCTGCTATATATGAACTTAATCTAAAATTTTAGGCCGATCTATGAAGGAAATTTATTTAATTTTTATATTCAATTCTCAGATAAAATATGAACTAAAGATACAGCCCAGTTTACGGCTGAGTGAAGCCGGTAAAACTTAGCCCTCGCCGTGTACGTACATACACGGTTACACGCACACAAATGCAATTCAAATACGCCTCACCTTATTTAAAAAAAATACTTAAAACAATAAAAAGCAGGATGGAATCACATTCCACACGTAAGTAAACTTGGAAACCAATATTTTCAATAAAAATACACAAAAAATTAAGTTATTGCTTGCAACACAAAAACTCAATACAGAAAACTCACACATATGTTTATAAAACCGGCTTCACTATGTTGTCGGCCAAATTCTGTCTATAGTTCTTATATGGTCTGAGATTCAACTATACAGAATCACCTATTTTGCGCGAGTTGACAAACTAAATAATAGGTAAAATACAAAAAGGATAACTATATAAAATTATAGTGAAATCCGCATTAAGAATTAAGAAGAACTAAGCGGAAAAACAAAGAAATGACGAGGTATTTGTTCATTAATAGTAGTTAATTAATTAGACATGTTGATCATTCATTCGTTCATCAACAATTACGGATGTCTACGGCGTAGCTGATCTACGTCGCTACCTACGCAACCTATACCCAAACTTTCGCCCTATAGCACAGATTGCTACACCATTGTTCCATCAAAAAACTTAGTTATTTCTAAAAATCAACAAAGAAAAAATAAATTTAAAATTTCAACAGACAAATCGTAATTTTTATCTAAAACACAATTTAGTATGAAGAACAAATATATTTAATTTGGTCCTCTAGTATTTTAAAAATTATTTTAACTTGATCTTGACGTATTTAGTCAAGAACTTTAAAATTTTATAGTCCTAGATTGTACTACAATTTCAAATCAGAATATTTATAATTCGCACTATTTACATTGGTTTCATAAAACAAAACGTATTAAACTTCTCTAAAAATAAAATTGTACAGAGAAAATACATGTTTTTACATTTTATGCCATTTGTTTTATCCGTTCTAAGGCAACGCACAACTGAGGGCCTAGTGCGAGTTTTACTCGATCAAACGCGTCGAACGCGTAAACGTCAATTTGTATGGGAATGAAGCAGCGCCACCTAGTGGCTATGGTGTAGTGCTGCTTCATTCGCATGCAAATTGACGTTTACGCGTTCGACGCATTTGATCGAGTAAAACTCGCACTAGGCCCTCTGTTGACGATAGCGGCGCCAACAGAAATTCATTCAATCTTTTTTTACATATTTTTACACGAACCCTCTGAAGCAGTACTTTTTTAATGGATGAAAGGTAACCTATGTCCTTTTCTATATCTCTGACAACGTCCCATGCCAAATTTCATGACGATCGATTGAGTTAGTTAATGCGTGAAAACAAACAAACTCATTTTCTCATCTATATTACAAATATTATAAAGAATATTATACTATTATTAATTATAAAGAGAAAAGATTTGTATTTTTGTATTTTTGATTGTTATGAATAACCTCAAAAACTACTGGACCGATTTTGGAAATTCTTTCACATATACACAGCTTAATTATCTGCGAGTAACATAGGCCTATATTTTATAAACTTCACGTGTAGAAAAATGTGTTAAGGAAATATGTTTGTCTAAAAAAACTAGTAGGTAATGGTTGAACATCTAAAAAGGAAAAATTAGTTCATTGACAAGTTAATTAACAAGATAATATTCAACAGCTGTCTTACATGTCATTGAACTCCACATAATCTGATTGGATAAATAAATAATTTATTAGGAATTCCGCATGAACAATCTAGATGTAAATACATACGAAATACATTCCGCATGTAAATACATACGATGTACATTGTATAAGGTATACTTACTGTACTACTACTATACTTTTATGCTATGGTTTTCTGTATAGAGGTAGTGACTGTCGCCAAATGACTGCGAAACGCAGTTTGCTCTACCAATACTTTCCAGAAACTTGTAAATTCATTTACAAAGTAAACCCTGTCGGGAATCGAACCCGGCACACCTGAGATAGGGCATTAAGGGACCAGCCTAACCACTCATTAAACGGGCCTGTCAATAATTAATAACGTTTTTATTTTCAGCGTCATGCATAGGACTGGCTACTTTGCCAGGCTTCCTAATATCTTCGTGGCTTATGGACTCTTTTGGACGAAAGATTGCTCACGGTCTAGTAATAATTCCTGGCACTTTAGGATGGCTGCTCATCTACTACGCTTCCAACGTGACGATGCTTATGAGTGGCAGGATTTTCTGTGGAGTCACTGCCGGAGCCACAGTCACCTTGGGAGCTGTCGTCATTGGGGAATATACGAGCCCTAAACACCGCGGAATGTTCTTGAACCTCAAAACTGCCTCTGTATGTTTGGGTAACACAGTTGTACATATAATAGGCAATTATTGGGATTATAAAACTGTTGCAATATGCGCTATTTTACCTTATATCGTCGCCATAGTTATCATTTGCACGTGGCCAGAAAGTCCAGCGTGGTTGGCAGCGAGAAGGGAATTCAAATAAAATATTCAATTACATTTATTTGATAAGACAAGAGGCGAAAGTATGCCTAATACCGTTGTCAAGGCTCCCCCAAACAAAGTTAGAAAGAGTAGGTTCATATACTTACTTGCTATAATAAGATTTCGCTATAGTATAAGGGCCTTTTTCACCAATTACAAGTAAAGTGTTGATTAGTTACTTTTCAAGTAACGCTAATTGGCGAGTAAATGTTAGGAGTATCTTGTTTCAATTTCATTGAAATTACCCTTGAGTAATGCTACTCGAAGACGGTGAAACTCGTACGCTTTCTTACCGGTGACTTTAAATGGCGGTTAGCCTACTTGACACTTTATTGTAATTAAGACACGACCGTTTGGGAGCTTTAAGTAAAGCCTTAATAGCCAATTAAAAATGTGACCAGCCTCAAAGCCTCAAAGCTCAAAATCGAGTTAGCCTCAAAGCTCTGACTCAGGGGTTCCGGGTTCGATTCCCGGTATGGCCAACTTTAAAAATGTAATTTTAATCTTTTTGTTCCCAGTCCGTTGCACAGTTATCTATAATAAAACCCCCTTTTTTTTCTCGAGGAGAAATCCTTTTATTGATCCCCTGCCGCTTGCTAGGCGACAGGAGTATGTGGGGGTCGACCAGCATACTCCGCATGCTCACGTAGCAGGCAGAACTGGCCCCTACCCACTAAAACTCCCCGGTATCTCCTTGCCCTTTGAGCAGGGTGGACCGGGCTCTGCCGAGGCAACAACTCCGATCCACCCCAGGGCAGCCTAGCCATCGCTGGCTATAGGCTAACGCCAATGGGGGATTGCCCGGAGATACCTGAGCAATCCCCATATATCACGGGGGGGACCCGTGCAGGCACACACAGTTAGCAGCTGTGTGCGCAGGTCCCCTAGGGCATTTGAAGACGGGCTAGATATGCCCGCCTTCTCCTGCCCGGCCGTCTGCGTCTGAGGGAGCCGAGATCTGCCGCTTCCTCTCGCTCCCTCTCAGCTGCCTCCTTCTGCGACATTACAGATTCGCAGAAGGAGGCGACCGCTTTCCAGATGGTCTCATTGTCAAGCATGGCTTCAACCATGCTTGACAATGAGACGTCGCAACCACCCAGCGCCGCCCTCAATTCGCGGCGCTGTGGACTCCAGGCCGAACATACTTCGAGTGTATGCTCGGCCGTGTCGTCAGGGTCGCCGCAGATCTATAATAAAACCCTATGTTAGTGTTTACTTAAGGACTTCGTACGCGTAGCTCTTATTATTTTAATTAACTTTTTGTTTGTAAACCAATTGGTATGAAACAACACTAAATTTCATGGCAAGCTTACTACATACATCAATGAAAGCCGCATTCAAATCGGTTAAGCCGTTTCTGAGATTGATAGGCACAAACCCACAGACAAACAGACATTTTTTTTATATTTACGTTTCTCTCGTTTCTCGTTACGATTTTATTATATTTATTGAAATAATTTACTTTTCTAATAACTGACGTTGTTACTATTTATGTATAAATGATACTAGTATTAATAACGGCAATAAAATAATCCCTGAATTTTTTAAAACAAAATACATATGTATGTACATTGTAACTAGGCTTAAGTTTGATGAATAAATTATTTATTATTATTATTATTATTATGAATAGGTGAACGTCTCTACTACAAAATGCCTACATATACTTTAAAAATGTAAAAATTATTTAACAGATAACTGTAACATTATTTTTTCAAATGAAATGTTTTTTTCTCTATATAGATCTTCTACGTATTAATCATCTTAGACAAAATAAAACCGAGTTTTAAATATGTAGTAAACTTTGTGTAGTTTGTTTGTGTAGTAAATTTCGTATTATGGTTAAATTTGTTTTCACATTCTCAATAAGGAAATCACGACATTATCAGTTTAACCACGTGGTCTAGCGAAATCTACAGACAATAAGATTTTCCAAAAATGGTAGCAGAGAAGTTATGCCAATTCATTTAGCAACTCTTTACGGTGAGCATCAAAATTCAACTTCATACGTTTCGCTTAGCTTTCGCCATAAGACTGTTTGCCAACCGCTTCGCCAACATTGCAATCTCCGAGCAAGTGTTTTGAGAATCTCAAGTGTCTCGAGCCATGTATCTCCACACGCCCAAATGACGCAAGCAAACTGCATTTAACAGCATCCGTTATTCGAAACAATTTCATCAACAAATTCACTTATCGAATTATCGAGTAATAAAGATAGGTTGTTATTAAAATATAATAAAAATATTTTGTTCTGTGAAAGCATGAATTCGTGTTTGGCCATCAACGTATCACGCGTCACGCTGTGTAGTGTTGTTATTACGTGTATGTAATAGTGATTTACAACCTCGAAATTGTGACAGTAAAGATATGTATGACAAAAGCATTAAGTAATATTGGCATTTAGATAAATCTATACTAATATTGTTTTATTTATTTTATTTTTTATTTTATAAATAAGTTATGTGTATGAGGTAATCTTGGAAACCATTTGGATACACGTTGTCAAGGACAGGTTGTCAGAGATACATAGTAAATTTCATCTAGGAAAAAAGTACTATTCTCGAGGTATCATCTAAAATATAAAAACGCGTCACAGCGATAAAGATGTCATATGTACTCATATATTTTCTCAGGTGTTATATATTTTTATTTTTCAACTCTGGGAGCATTCGCTTTAATGTAACGTTACAGATTCGAGCATTATACATCAGTGATGGAGGAGAACCGAGCGTTACATGCGCCATCTGTAATGATACAATCTGTAATATTTTGATACAACTTGTAACATCTGTGCGCACTTTATGCTCAAAATCGAATCTGAAATGATACATTAGAGTTGAAAGGGAAAAAATAAACTTAAAAACAACCCATAAAAAATTCAAGGCCCTCTTTATAGTTAAATCCGTATTACTATCAAAACGGAATAACTTGATTGTGTTTTTTATGGTAATACTTTTAATGAACATCCCACCGAATCATAGCTTAATTAATTATTGGAAGCTAATCAGAGAATTAATGAGTCCGGGGCTAGCAGAATGTCGCTCGCGTCGAATCAACAGTTGATACTGACTGAACTGACGTCCTTAGCGCATTTTTTACAGCATTCCGTGCGATCGTTGACCTCGAGTACTCGGACATATAGCATTTATTCATTAATAATAACAGAGTGGGGCAAAAAGTGGTTCATATAAAGTGCGTTTACACGGGGATCGGGCACCAGCGGCTCTCCGCGTCGCCTCCTCTGATACTCTGTCAAATCTAGTTTCGGTTCGTTATAATAATTTAACAAAAAATAATTATATTTTAGCCTATAAACATTATCTATACATATTTATACTTGCCCTGACTATCAACGCATAGCTAAAACTACTAAGCCTAAAAAGCTAAACTTTGGAACATGGGTTTTTTATAACGTAAGCACGCCAAGTCAGGGTTTTTGAAAATTTCGACGAAAAGGCACCACCCTTTTAGTTGAAATTTTCAGTGGGGATTTTCTATGAAAGTCTTTGTCATTTTAAAGTTAAATATTTGAAATTTAGAATTCTATACGATTCAATTTTATCAACGATTGGACTTCGACCATAATTGCCCCTCTACATATTCGGCCATAGCGTTGGCCAACTATGATCGGCGAGCGTGTGGAGGGCGTATTTGCGTAGGTTGGCTTATGGCGCGTGCGATTGTCGTGGGTTGGCTTCGATGTCGGTTTTTCCGCCGCACATCAAAGGCAGTGGGCCAACGATGGCGGTACGCATCTACACGTGGCCCATTCCTCAGTGCCTGCTCGAACGCGGTTGAGTGTAGACGTCACGCTTTGTTTATTAATTTATGAATTTTCTTAAAAATGACTAATACGTGGCCTCATAATGAAGTACCACACACACTAACACACACACATGCACGCAATAACGCATAATATGTTTCTATATGTATGTATTTGCATATAATGTATTATAATATACATGTATCTATAATTATATAAGCATATTATACATTATATGCAAACTTAAAAATTAAAAAAATATAACAATATATATATAATTTTTTAATATAATTTTATAATACAATTTTTGTTATAATTTTTTAATTATTCGTTTTTTTTAAATGTATTTGTGAAATGTTACATGCTGTAACTATTAAATGAATAAAAATAAAAATATTGGGATAGATATATATCGGGATAGGTATAGATATATTGTCGCAGTGGCAAATGCTTCCACGTCCATCTCGGAAAACGTTAAGATCACAACTGAATGTCGCCATTGTGTAGTTGCGTATCAACCATCGCATGGCCATCTCGATTGGCGAACGTTCGCCGAATATGTAGAGGGGCAATTAGGTTCAATGACAAACATAATTAAAAATATAATTTATTTTATATTATTGTATTAAATTTTTAATCAAATTTATATTGCTGTTTTAATCCATAAAGAAGTCTCTAAGTTTTATATTTTCCCATGTTTTACCCAATTTTGACAAGACCTTCGTTGAAAGAGCCCGTTCCACCTATCCCTACTAAGTATCGCCCCTGGTCGGGATAGAAAGGTAGAGGAATTATTTTCAAAAAATATAGACTTTTACTAAAATATTACTTTTTACTAAAATACTTCAAATATGAGCTAGCAGACGAAGGTTTAAATCCCGGTTGAGCAGCCACCTTTGTATCATTATGTTCAAGTGAAAATGCTATAGGTACCTAATGTTAAATAAAAACATGTAACCATCTATATTTTGGTATAAAATTTCTAGGAAATATGAATTCCTGGTAATCCGCAATGAGCTGATATAAATTACTAATAGTCCATACTTGCTCATGCAGTCGAGATTCCTGTGCCAAGAACAGTATATCTGTATGAGATATAACATAAGAAATTAACTTCCTATGTGATACGTCTAGTATCTTTCCTATATAGTGTAAAAACATTAAATGCTAATAAAAGTGACGAGAACCCATGCCAGGAGAAATATTTTTTAATAGCAACTAGCGAAACGACCCCGGCTTTGCACGGATTTCCAATGTTACAAAATTTTCCAATTTTTGTCTTCATTCTCGAGACAGCCGTTCTCGAGTTTTGAGCTTAACAACACATTTAGCGATTAACTTTTAATTATTCAATACAAATTAGTATAATAAACTAGCTGTGTCCACGACTTCGTACGCGCTGTACTTTGTTTTTTGAAACACATTCCTGTAGGATTTTTTCCTAAAAAAATTCCAGGCTAAATATTATAGTATCCTATATGTTATAATCCTGGTAATAAACTATCTGTGTGCCGTATTTCATTAAAATCTGTTCAGCTGTTTTGCGTGATTGAGTAACAAAACAAACATCCACCGTACTCCACGGACCTTGCTCCAACAGATTACCATTTTTTTCGAAATTTGGATAACTTCTTGCAAGGGAAAAAATTCAACTCCGATGAGGCAGTCCAAAGCGCCTTCAAAGATTTGATTGATTCCGTCCAAATGGTTTTTTTAGTAAAGGGATCAATGAACTACCTATGAGATGGCAAAAGTGCATAGATAGCAATGGTACATACTTTGATTAAATAAATATATTATATTTAAAAAAAAATCGACATTATGTTCCTCCCTTACAAAACGCCAATTTCATATATAATGACCTAATATTATTAGGATAAAGATTTGGAAGTAACTGTCTGTCTGTCTGTTATCTTTTCACGCTCAAACTACTCAACAGATCATCATGAAATTTTGTAATACACGTTGTCAGAAAGTACTGTTCCTAATGAATCATCTAATAATATTAAAAAAACAGTGGCGGCGCCACCTTCGTCACAGCGATAAAAATATCAGGCGTTATATTACTCATATATATTTTCTCAACAGTATTTTTTATTTTTCAACGCGGACGAAATCTCGGATAACAGCTAGCATAGATATAAATACAACAGCATTTCTTTGAATAATCTGCTAATTGTATGTAATGAATACAGACTTAATACAAATACAGATTTTATAGCAAGCATTATCAAAGCAAAATATGCATTATTGAAATCAATTCAACTGGCACAAAGGGAGTTAGCTAATTGTGAATCGGTTAGCAACCCACGAGATGAGACTGATAAACACAGGTTGCTACCGCACCCGCTACCAGTATTGTTTTATTTTTTGTCAGACATGTCAATCAACTCGTTATTATTAATCGTGAAAATACCAATCGAACAATAGAAGCCACAAAAAGCGTTAGTCAATAGAAAAACCACAAAAAAAGCATTATTAGCGGAGTTATATAATGTAATAGTCGCGTACGTTTTGTTATTTAATGACAGGATACAATTGAAATTACATAAATCAACATTGACTTACGATACTACATTTTATTATTAACATAATATTAATAGTAATGTAAACTTATCATTGTCACTTCGCCTCCAACTTGAATTTTAAGTATAAAAACTTTTGTTAAAGACAAATTACGCGTCACTTAATATTTTATGAGTGATAAACTTAATAGTTAAGAACACGTTTGACTGAAAATCGTCCAGACACTGATGCCCGTGTATCACTTCATGAATCAAACTTAAGAATGAAGTGTGCCAAGCTTTAAAGTTGAGTGAAATAATTTCTTAGAAGCCAATGCAACATTGCTCATCCAGCAATCTTGGAAGTCAGTGATTATCGCTAATCGAAACACTGAAATAAACAATGGATACCAAACTGCTTACTTTCGAATCTTATGTTTCAATTCTCTGAACACTATCGGATGTTTTTGATACACTATCGGATGTTTTGTGATTTGTATTTTATTTATATCCATACTAATATTATAAATGTTAAAGTAACAATGACTGTCTGTCTCAGGACAGGATACAGAAGGATATAGGGATAAGGATAAGGATATAGAAAAGATATTCCCACGAGTATGTGTGGCAAAAGTATAACACACAGCAATGAATATATCAGCCATTATAATGCTGACATATTTTGTCAGTTTTATTTTTTAACATTCAACTCGCAAGAAGTCACCGGCACCAAACCTAGCTTTATCTTTGATAGTGAGGCGAAAACTTTAGGATCCCTTTACAAAATTAGGTACGCGGAGGAGTGTGCAATTTGGTACACTTAAAGTTTACATGGATGAAGTTTACATGAAATTTTGCATACATTTTGTCAGGGATACCGGAAAGGACATATGTAATGTACTTATTTCTATTAACATCGATGTTTAGTTTTATTTATTTATTGCTGGCCACCACATAGAAATTAGAAATTGGGTTTCAGTGAGTAAGTAAATGTCAGAGCCCATTTCCTTATTCTTATATTATTTTAACCAAAACCTTTAAATGTAATTATTCTAAGAAAAGCGTCCAAGGACATTTCTTAGTGTATATTAAAGTGAAACACTTTGTTCGTATGTTTTAATACGTATGTTTACGGCACTTTTTATTTATTATATTACACTAAACTAACTGAAAAGGTTTAGTATTTTTCACTAAATCTGGATCGCTTCGACATTCACATGATGATGAAGTGTGGTTGTGAGCTTCTTAATTTTTTTTCAAAGACGTTGTACATAGGGCTATACATAACATGGTGTGTGTAAAGAGGGGACTATATGTGCTATGGCAGTGACGACGCAAACTTTCTCGAAGACATTTGATTGCGGATGGGTGTGTAGTAGCGCGCGTGGCAAGGTCGCCGTGAGGCAAACCACTCATCGACCGAATTTCTTCGGTGCAGAGACACTCGCATACCAGTCCGACTGCGGAACGCGGTCGCAATAAAAACGCTCGGATATATTTCACGCGTAAGCAACATTACCTTGCCGCTCTCGGCTCGGATTACTTAATGCTCCGCGTATAACTGTACCCGCGGAGAGAAACAAGATACAGGTTTTTTTCTTAGTACATATACTCGCTCGCACGAGTACAAAGTTGTGCCGAGCCGGGACACTTCCAAAGGCGTACCGCGGCACCCAACAAACATGTGACAATATATGGATTTTTGGAGGAATCGATTTGCATATATAAGCCCATGGTATGAAAATTTATGGGAGTAAATCAAAATTGTCACACGGAAAATGCGTTACATTATTCTATTTTCGAATATTTCTGAAGTTTCAGAATTTATATTGCGCAATCCCTAATACTGGAATGTGTTATGTAATACATCCTTGGAAAACGTAATCATGTATCATAACTAGAACAGATGGCGCTGATATTTATTTATTTATTAATATTATTAATTATTTAAATTATATTTATTTTATTTAAAATTTTATAAACGTTCGTAAGGAGTAAACTCCAGTCGTGCGTCGGAGCTGATTATTATTATTAATTTCAAAAATTGACTTTAAACCAGGCTGTATTCTGTCTCTAAAAGATTCACAGGAAACTCACTATATTAAAATTAATCACTGGATTAACACTACTTACGTGAAAACTTAAAAAAGTAAAGACAGATCATATTATTCTCTACTGCAGTATGGACTGGCCACTCGGCCAAACTAATATCCTCTTATAGAGTACCTAATAATATCCTCTTATAGATATAACAGACTTGTCTTTCAGTGTGTAAAGGATACCGTTTCCTATTCCTCTTGCACCATTTTTTTTTAAATTCTAATTATACTATCAATACCGAAAGCGGTATCCTATCATTTCATAAATAATTCCCACTGTCCTTACAGGTCAAGGTTGTGAAGTAAAGTGAAATGTCTAGCTGTCTCACCATCATTCATCATAAAAATGAATGAATTTATCATCTTATCTATCACACATTTCTGTACCCAGCCTTCAGAATGCAGTTCAGAGCAAAAACAAAAATTCTTCATGAAACACAAAATATTTCTAGTATCCAAACACTGGAGTCTAGCCGTATCTAGGTCTATTTAACCAGAAAGCAACTACTATTTATATGTAGTTTCAATGAACTCGCGGAAAAATCCGAGTCACAAATGCGTTATCTAACTTAGCTTATTAAATGCATCCTCTTTGTAATTACAATACAATATAATTACATTTATTTGTAGTAATTTAATTACTTATATTGTGTTAATTCAGTCGATAAATCTTTAATTAAATTTAGGAAAACACGAAACACTCGTTAGAAATGGTACCTAGCGTGCTTGTGTAAATATTGAAGGTGAACCTATAATTGAGATTGTTTGCAAAGATAATAGCGAGCCGTACATAATAAGTAGGTCTACCTGTGTATGAAGAAGAATTATTATTTGTGAATCTTTAACATTATCAAAAATATATTATAACAGGTCGCTGAAAGCGTAAATCAATGCGAAAATTGTGAGTTCTTTATAAGCCTATGATATTGTATGGAAAATTTAAAAGCCAATACAAATTAAATAGTTTATTCGTATTGTAAGGATTTTCTATGTTCAATTGATTCGTAGGCATTCGTCTCTCTTATGGCCAAAGTTTTTATTATTTCTAAAAAATAATAAAAACTTGGGCAAATCTTTTAAAATTATCTTGAGAGATCATTGCTATTTTAATTAAAAATATGTACATTAGTGTCAACTCAAAACAAATGTTACTTACATTTGTTCCCACATTATTCGGAATCAAGTACTCTATTCTCTTTTATTTTAATAGTAATCTCTAAAAAATATGCAAATGCTATCAAAACATGAATTCTTATCAAATCAAACTAATATCAGTCATACAAATCTAGCTAAAATTTAGCGATGGAGTTCAGTTAGAGGCTTAGTATCATATGAGACAATTTTCAATATTTATGAAGTCATTGGTCGTGTCTGCTATATCACATATCACATGGGTTTTATTTCACGGTGCTCTTCTGTAAGAGTGTGGTTACACCTGAAGAGCTTGATAGCGAATTATGCTAAAATTCAACATATTTATGTCAAAAAATAAAACAAGTATTATATAACAATTCATAGAATTAAGACACAACGATTTGATTGTTCATAAAAGCTAAACCATGTACTATAACCATATTTATGTTATAAGCCTGCATATACCAACTCTGTGATACTTTTGGTTAAATAAACCTAAATAAGTTTATGGCGAAATACAAAACTTAATCATTTAAAAAAATAACCGTTCGATGACTGGTAGCGTGCACGTTTTTGGCGGTTAATTAAATTAACAAGTTTAAACACAACTTGTCCATTAACTTGTGATTGATGTCTGCAAACAAACAGTACGCGAAATAATTGACAATGTACACTAGTCGCGCCTTTTAAGTTTTATGACGTCATAGGTACGTGAATAAGAGAAACTCGCAGATTAAAATATTCATTTACAGATTCACAGATTATACATATGGCTGCGTGGTTTTCATTTAGCCCCAAAAGGTTAAATATTAACATTATATTCTATTTTTTAGAAAAAAAAAATCTTTTAAAATTTAATACTTAGTCAAAAATACCCGTACTAGAGGATGTCAACAGTGCAATATAAATAATCCAATACAATCCAATCCAGTCCATCTGTCAAGCGGCTGTAACCATCCTCCAAGAAGAAATAACATTTCGCTAAATGCTGTAAAACCCATTCTCTATGTTCTTCATTCTTTATGTTAGGATGAAGACGATTATATTTGCATAATTGAATCTTCATTGCGTTACTTGTTCTCACAGATCATTACGTTATATGCATTACATTAGTAAAATTATCCTATACGTAGCACGAGTTCATTATAACCGATTTTAAATAAAACTACAGTGTGATATACCCTTTTGCCAAAAGATAAATATTAAGGGGAAAATGTACTATAAAAAAAAACGAATTTTCCATATCAGGATTCCATCGTTATAAAAAAATGTTGTATTTTTGCTGATTGTTTATTATGAAATTAAAATGTCAATATATATGTATCTAGCAACATAGGTGTAAGATTATTTTCACTCTTAGGTATTTTTGTTTTGCATGCTGGGCAAATCCAAGATAATTTATTTTCATTCGACATTCGTTGATAACGTGAACTTTGCACATTAGCGCACACATATTTGCATTCACATTTGGTACATTGTAGGTATTCTCGATTTTTGCTGATATAATGTTATGACATCCAGCACACACTGAGTCTTTGCTTTTTGAGCTCATATTTCTTGTTGCTTTTAAATAGTGCGTTGAATAAATAATTGAAAACAAAAAAAAAGTTTAAAAACTTTACGATCACGATTGGATTCAAACCTCCGCCACCCTCGTACAAGCTCAGTACTTACTTGTGCAGTTACACCAAACTTAGAATATCGTTTCGAAAATGAGAAATGTATACTTCTGCTTTCTAATAAAAATTGTCAAGAATGTAGTCGGTAAGGTGATATCATAATTTTATCATACGAGTTCACAATTTTTGATCACTATATTCACTTATTTTTAGCGTAGACTTATCGCAATTCTTCCAATAATTGTATTTGCGGCATTCACTTGAGGAATAAGTGACAATTACTTTAATAAGTGAACAAAAACTATTTTAAGAACAATTATAACACAGTATTTGTGTACGGGTACCCGATAATCTGACTGTTTATAATTGTTTTAATAAACAAGGTTCCAACCAAGTATATGCTATAAATTAAACGTCACAGAATTGCGTAGCGGAAAATATATCGTCCCGGAAGGGGCGGGCGGAACTGCACTGACAGCCAAATAAGTTTGTGGCCTTGTGTACGCAATTGTAATCACGAAAAAACTGAATTTCGTGGACAAACCATTTTCCGCATTTGCTATCAAATGTGCTTACGCCTACACATCGTGGCGTCGTTTATTACGACAGCGTCTAAGTAAAGTCTACTTGTAGTTTTGCCAGAGCAAACAGCTTTCTTTTCCAGTAGCAACAGAGCAAAGCAACAGCACAGTTCGTTCTGCAATAATCTAAGCAATGGAAAATGTATCTTGTATGCTAACTAGTAAAAGACAACCTTCTTACAGAATATCACCGTAGCATAAACAGCAAGTTTTGTGCTGTAAACTAATTATGTTCATAATACTAATGTGAAAGTTAGTTCAACCGATCATCATGAAATTTTGGATATACGTTGTCAGGGATACAGAAAGGGACATAGGACACCTTTCATCCAACAAAAATACAGGACCTGAGGGATCACCTAAAAATTAAATTATTACATTCAACGCCTGATGAAAATAATTATATGAGCAATAAATATTGAATAAATCTTTTAATGCCTAAGAAAAAGGTGCCCGCGACGAAGTCGTGTACAAAGCTAGTTATTGATAAATCCTACATCTTTTTCAGCCTTTTCAGTGACGACAACAATGGAAAAAATTGTAAGACTTTTTTACCCAGTCACTACGTGTCACTGAGTTAGGAATCAATGCAAAGGTCTATAAGCGGCATTAGAGGTAATGGGTTTATACCTGTTCGTTATATCCTACTAATATTATAAATGCGAAAGTGAGGATGGATGGATGTTTGTTACTCTATCACTGAAAAACGGCTCAGAAAATTTGGATGAAATTTGGCACACAATTTATTACCTGGATTAATATATACATTAGAATTTTTTATCCTAGAAAAATGTTGGATTCCCAAAGGGTCGTCTAAAAATATGAAAAATTCGTGTGGCGGCGCCACTGTCGTCACAGCGATATAGATGTCAGGCGTTATTTTACACATGGACGAAGTCACGGACACCAACTAGTATTCACATAAAAAATACACAAGACAACTCCGAAAATCACTAAATGAAATATTTTTTATAGCGATGTCAATAATTGTTTGTTATCAAATGTTTGTGATTAATTGTATATGTAACGAAAATAACTTTAATGAGTAGTTGAAAACGATTTCGCAGAACAATAGGGTTGAGATATGGAATGAATTATGAATATAGCTAATGAGGCGCGTGGAACAGGCCGCGATAGCCGGGTGAGCGGTGCGACGCGACCTCGCTTGCCGGCGCGACGCTCGGCCCGATGTCGATAGTGCCCACGCAGCCTGATTGTCGCCAACAGACCAAAACCAACATTTTTCTGCGCTCATCAAGTTCTAACTTAATTTAAGGAGCACAATGGAGAATGCATCAAATGGACCAACAATCAAAGCATATTACACAATATACTTTCTTGACGCTAACTCATTTTTTATACGTCGTCCTTGACTTTAAATTCAATGACTTTATATGACTTATAGCTTCAGCAGTAAAATTAAAATGTCACTTTATCAGCTGTCAAATTTGTCAGGTACTTCACCTCAGACATTTCATTTGTATCTAGTTAGAGTATAATAAAATAACGATGATTGTATCTAAGTGGCTGCTGTTAATTTAAAATGAAGTTAGACACCGACAAACTTAACTTCAGTTGTATCAAATTGGCGGTGACCAATAACTTTGTCGCGCTTTACCCTCGTAAACCGGTCGGTTGCAGGAGTCGTTACGAAGATACGATACCGGCCCTCGCTTGTCGGAGGAAGATGCTGCTAGGGGCAAGGCTCTAGCATAGCATAGAAATGATTCTTTCTTCTTATTTATAATCGACTTTTTTTAGTTTAAAAGTATAATTTGGTTTTCCCATTTCGAAACAGGGAATCATGTAGGTACTCTTATAAATTTATTAGGAACATTACTAATTTGAGAAATCGCTCTTTGCTGCATGTAGCTCTTAGTAAGACTAATTATAGGAAAAATACATTCATGTCTCGTTCATGTAGATTTTTTAATGAAATTTTATTAGAGGATATAGATGTTGACCTGTTCCACAGTTCCATAGTTAAAACGAAAAATATTATAGCCGATAAATTCTTCAATGGTCTTCTATAATATTATCGTTGTTTTAGACTAGTTTGTAATCTATAAGTGGAATTTTTTTTATTAGGTTTAAGCTATTTACTCTAATTGTTATTGTGTAATTGTACCTGTAAATTTCCCTAAAATAAAATAAATAAAAAATAAAATAAAATAAATAACATAATTGTACGTAAGTGAGACGTATTTAACATACTCTGTGGTTACACAACTAATAAACAAGTTGGAATTGAGCGCAGGCAACTGATAACAGGGGGTCGCCAGCTATTCATTCAAACTCGTAATTAAATAAAATGAATGACTACGGAGCAGACGACCTTAGACAAATTCACCTACAGTCCAATACATTTTATCATTTTTTTTATCGGGTCTACATTGTAAACATACAGGCCATTTAGTTATGGCACCAATAAAAACGTCCAATCTCTGAAATTTTTTTTTTATTGAAAAGTTAATGACCACCACTAATTAGATTAAAATATATTAAAACTATGCATTATGATTTGATTAAACTTTGACCAGGTTCCGATGAAATTTGACATAGGTACATTTATTTATTTATTTGGCTACAGACGAGGTGGCTACAGTCGCCAATGCAACAGATGCTGCAAGTGCGCTGCCGACCATAGTAAGTAAAGACTAATATAGTCAGCCAAATCACCGAAATACAAATGCCATTTTGTTGTTAATTTTACATTTTCTTCTGTAAAGGGTGTTTAGTGCCACCAGATGGGCTACCCATTTGATGACTACAAAACAGTATTCCCTGCCACTACTAAATGTTCCTACTACTACTGGACTAATAAATAGTCCAATTCCTGAAATAACACAAGTCAACTTAATATAATTTTGAACACAGCAATATGTAAACCGTGGGACAGTATTTAGGAATTTATTTTTAAAAATATTAAATAATTTATACTTATTTAACTTTATAAGTGTAAAAAAAATCATTTGGTTCAATAAAAGTCGAAACAGGAGATGGGAAAGATATAAGATTATCCTATTAAGCCCTGTCATTAAAAGGACTAACTGTAAAGTTAGTGTTTGATAAAACCGTTTGTTTTATGAAATTACTACGAGGCAAATTTTACCAGCATTTATTGTAAATATTGTTTATATAAATTAAAAATGTTAAGTTTGTTTGTATAAGCTTCAAATTCTCGAGAATGGGTAGACCGATTTTAATTCGGTTTTCACATAAGGGGAATATTTTCATATACAAAAAAGCAGCCTGGGCGAATCCGGGAGTGGGTCGCTAGTATTGCATATATTCATTGTTATTTCAGGTCAAAATTATTTATTTCTTGTATGCGTAGATGACGAAGAAAATTGTATAATTTTAAATATTAAACTGTATTTCATTTCCTATAAAACTCGCTATATCTCATCACGTTGTGGATAAAGTAATCTTATCGATAACTACGTAAGCAATACAAACATTATGAATGACAATATTGGTATTCAACAATAATCCGGAGGCAATTAAGTCATATTGTAAACGATAGCTCTGACGCGCTATAAGGTCTGATAAAATCAAATTTTTCAACGGGTTACTGACTAGATGATACGTCATCGTCATCGTACAGACAGCTCTTCGATAAGAATCCATTGTGGTCATTACACTTTCACAATATTATTGATAAATTTCGTCACATCTTTTCTATTATAAAGGGTGCCAGGCAGGTTGACGGTCCAGTTAATAATAAGGCCTTAATACTCATTCTAAAATGTGTATCTGAATGATATAACAATGAACAAAATGTAATACACAAAATGAAATATTGTATTACATTTTGTTCAAGCATGCTTAATCTTATTTTATATTAGCGTTAATAAATTTGAGTTTTAAAATTTTATTATAGAAAAAGCAAACTTTAATATTATTTCATTTTATAATAATTTTATATATTATAGATAAGATATCTGCCAAGTTGGAAGGCTGGCAGAAATATGGAACAGAGGACTTTTTAACATAAAAGCTTTTTATAATTAATATAAGTAAACATTAGTAAATATTGCTATTTCACCGTAGTCTTCTGTAAGGGGGTGGTTACTGCCGCCAGATGGATTGACCAAATAATTGCAAAATTCAATGTGTCATGAGTAAAATGTTTAATTTTAGTTATTTAGTTAACTTTTTTACGCAAAAAAAAAAAAGATTTAGAAAAGATTCTAATTTAATTACAATACTAGCTGGCGCCTGCGACTTCGTCCGCGTTGAAAAAGAAAAAAGTAGCCTAGCCTGTGTCCCGTACGTCCAAATGTTTATCTACCAAGTTTCATGAAAATCGGTTAATTCGTTTCAAAGTTATGGAGGAACATACATACATACATACAGAAAAAAATTCGTCAATTTAGTTTCAGTATCATGTATAGAGCCTATAAACACGATATCTCTGAAAACAAAGTAACTTACTCCATTACCGACCCTTACAGATTTATTATTAGTATTGATAAACTCTAAAAGATGTAATTAGGTCGCATGATAATCAAAGAGATTATAATATTTTTAAAAAATAGGCTTTAAATATAAGATTTTATTTTTAATTTAAAATCTGTTAAAAATTGTTATTATGATTTGTAACTATACAAATTCCATGGACCGGGCAAACAAACAAATATATATGTGTTTATGAAAGCTCCGCGCGGTTGTCCATACGGTTGAATATTATCATAAATATGTCCAATTATGAAGTACAAAGCCCATGTTGAAACTAATTGACTATAAGCTTGAATAGTTCGTGGGAAACGAAGCGACTTTCAGTGGAATTACTATTATCGCTTTTCTTTATCTTTTGAGCTTAAGGGTTATCTACAGTTTACTTTGTGTTAATTACAAAAGTAACGTCTAGTCTCTGTCGTTGGGCGCTTTTATCTTAGAGCATGTCTTATTTTGTTGTTACATATACTTTGAATTACAATTATATCTATTTAAAAAAAATACCTTTCCTTCCATAAAAAAAAATCCCGTATAATCCTGACCCCTTGAAAAGTTGCAAAATTTTCATAGTATTTTGTAATGTATTCCTTTTCTACAAAAGAAAACACGATGGTGTTGATGCTCGGATATTTTTTTAACGCTATACCCGCGCTCCCTCATTCTACAACTTAAATAGAAAATTTATTTAAGTTAATAAGCTATCATTTATCAATATTTTTGATATCTATCGATTGTAGTCCGATTAATGGAATGTATGGAATGCGCCTTTTGTTACAATAAAGATAATAATCAAACCACAAGTGGAAATGCAGTTATAATGCATTAATATACTTCAAATGTGCATTTACTATCTTTAATGCGTATTTTATAGATAACTAGCGACCCGCTCCCAGCTTCACGTGGGTGCAATTTTTTCTGCAAATCCATACTTCTGTTACCTTTTCACGCCTTAACTACTCAACCGATACACGTTACCAGCGTGTAAAAAAAAATTAAAAACAGTATAACTCAAAATTCTGTGCAAATATAAAAAAAATAAAAGCAGTTTGTATGGGTACTTTACCTTTGTCTACAAGTACGTGCAAGGTTATCCATTATTACTGGGACACCCTGTATAAAGCGGAGTAGGAAATACATGTTTTCCTGCAGCTGTATGAGCTAAACTTTAGTGACGATTTTTGTTACTTCGGCTTGCGCAAATCTTCAGATTAAGGTTTCTTGTTTTCCTTGCATTATTTTCTTTAAAATAAAATAAAAATTGACCGCGCTCGAGAATGTCCAGATAACGTTTTTTTTTTTTTTGCAACTTTGTGACCCTCCTACTCTCTTACGTTACGCTCAAATCGTCAGATTATTAAAATGCACACTTTTCAGCATGTAATTAACCTACCAAAATCTTAATCTGACGCGCTCGAGAATGTCAAGGTGACGACTTTTCTTGCAACTTTGTAACCTTCCCATTTCCGTTCGTCACGCTCAAATCGTGAGATTATTAAAATGCACACTTTTCAACATGTAATTAATCTACCATACCTTATTCTGACGCGCTCGAGTAAATCCTGAAATCCCCTCTTGGCTCCCCTACTATAAGTAAAAACCGCATTAAATTCCATTGCGTATTTTAAAACGTGTACGTGGACAGACGGCCCGAAGCGACTTTATTTTATACTATGTAAAGACTAACTAAATATTCTAAATACATATATTCAAATTAAAAAAAATAATTTAATGTTATTTTTTATTATAAATAATGTATTATAAATTTATAATAATATTATTATATATTATTAAATTCTATTAAAAATTTAAATTTAAATTTTTTATTTTATATTTTTAGACACAAGACAGTGTGATAAAGAAACTTGTTTATTTTAAGTACTTACTTACATATTATATATAGATATCTATAGGGTACAGATAGATAAAATGACAAAGAGTTTCCTTCTGTAATCTAACTAAATCATCCGGTTTGCAATAAATATCTAGTGATCTTATGACGCATTACAAATCTATTGAGATTATGTTTCGAGTACGGGAAATGTCTGTACCCCGGTATAGAGTGAGTCACTCTCATCTCCCTGAAGTTAACTATATTTTCGCTGAAAACAGAATGACGCATGTCGGCGTCACTGAATACGACAAAACCGCGAAAAAGAAATTTCAAGTAGGTATAAATAGATTTTTTTACTACTGTAGTCATTTCATATTGACAAAACATATAAAGAGATTAGTTGGAATAAAACAATAAAAACTGAAATCGTCTATTTTTTTTAAAGTTTGATTTGATTTGACTTGATTTGCAGGTGCAGCAAATGTGCCAACCATAGTATGATTAAGGATAAGGGCTTAAGGAGGGATAGGGAAATGATTTCTACCATCCCTTACTCACCGAAACACAAAAGCGACATGCTCTTATTTTAACGTGGCCTTCTGTGAGGGCTTGGTTACTGCCGCCCAGACGGATTGCCCAAATTAATTGTAAAACGCAGAGTGCTCTCCCTTATAATAAACTTTTATTTTAATAATTAAAGAATAAAATAAAAGTTACTAACAATAACTGAAAATACTATAATATAGTCGTTTACTACGTTGATATAAAAATGACAAAGTATAAGTATTTAATTCTATTACGAGTATACTTTTTCTATACCTACATATTATAAAATAAATTCGCTATCCGCTGCGGTCTGTTTCTTCACTAACTTCTTCTAAACCAACAGACGTATTTCGATATAGTTTTCACTATCGGAAAGAATGATAAACGAGAAGGTGTGTTATTTAATTTACAAAAAAAATTGCATCCATGCGAAGCCGGAGACGGGTCGCTAGTATAGGTACTGAATAATATGGTAAAGTATTTTTGTTCTGTTACCTTTTAAATTTTTTGTTAAATTAATTTTTTGTTTGGTTACATTGCTCTCAATTTAACGTTAATTTTAATTAACAGTTAATTAATATTTTGGGGAATTTTCAATTACGACGTTATTATCATGCAATATAGTAATGAAATAACATAGTAATTTTGATGATAGTTAATGACTCAAAGAAAGAAATGAATTGTTGTTAAGTTAAGCTTTTTCGTAATCTATCTAATATAATTAAAAATATTATATTAGATAGCCAAACGTGTTGTTGCTAAGCGCAAAACTCGAGAACGGCTGGAACGATTTAGATTATTTTTATTTTTCTCAAATATTCGTTGAGATCCGAGGATGGTCCTTATGAAGAGTGAACTAAGTGTGAACTAAGTCTGTCTGTCTGTTACCTTATCACGCCTTAACTACACAACCAATCATGAGTGTTATGACAAAGTAAACGAATTAACACTTTTATTTTTATAAATATAACGTAATATTGACATAAAATTTAAGTTTATTTCACAATATATATAAAAATATCATTCACAACATTTATCATGGATTCATCATTGTTATTTCCCCTCGTTGTATCTGTGACGTACTAGTAGTACCTACCTGAAACTTTTTATATTTATTTATTTTTATTATTAATTATTAAAAATTTTGTTGAACTATTATTGCGGTTTCAGTTATGTTAATTACTTAAAATGTTCATTATTAATATTTTTTTGTAGAAGTTATTCTCTTTTTAGAAAATTGATTTCTAAAAAGTGAAAATGCCGTTTAATTTTATTTTAATTAAGTAATGCTAAATAACAAATAAATTTTATGGTGAAAAGAGTCATAATAATATGACATGTGCATTCCGAAATTTATCATTAGATTATAAACATAAGAATATCCCATTTCCTATTCATAAAGTGACATTTTAATGTAAGGTACTTTGCTTAAGATTTTCCTAGGCATGTTTCTAATACTACTGGTTAAGTACTACTGGTTTACTCTATGGTAATACATTAAAAGTCGGGCAAGGCGAGTAAGTATCTATTGTAGTACCCACATGTCAATAGCAATGCCACACGATGTACACACATGCTTACAAACTACATATTACTGGCTGAATAAGTATATACTAAAATTAGAACCAAACTATAAATAATGAAAAAAAAGCACAGTATTTTGTTCTAATATTATTACTACTAAGCAATAATATTCGTATTTTATTAGAAATACGAATATTATTGGTCATTTCGTAAAAATTTAACAGAAGCTAGGGAATATATTAACAAATTGTTAACAACTTAATTTACATAGAAATTATATAGGAGTAGGTATAACATAACCAAAGACATTCTAAAGTAAAAATAATAAGGAAAGGACTCACAGTTCACGATGTCTTACGAACTGCTTACGAACAATGATTACATATAACTAAATTCAAGTAAATAATTTAAATTATTGTCATTTTTATACATATTTTTTATCAAACAAAATTATTTACAACGCGCAAAAATACCGTTCTCCACGTGTTGTGTAGACAGACACCCAACGCTCATATGTAACATAGCTATGACCTCGACTTCGTACGCGCTGTAGTTCACAGGAATATTTTTATCAGGATAAAAAGTATTAATCCATGTGTTAATCCAGGTAATAAACTATCTGTGTGCCAAATTTCATCCAAATTCGTTCAGCCGTTTTTGCGTGATTACAACTTCGCATTTATATCTAACATTATTGGGGCAGATATTAGGTACAGTTCCGACGGTAATTATCAATATATTTTTTGTATAAATTATTGTTACAGTTCAGCCATTAAATAACTATACAAAAACCTTTAAAAGTATTACGTTTTATTTTACTAAAAAAATAAATAGGTAATAGGAACAATGTTCATAGTAGACATGTATTTCTGCGGAGTTCACTTTAAATATTTCGACACCAAGTATTTGTTTATCTAATTCACGGATATTAACCGGAATCTTCTGCTCGGTATTGAACAATATGTAGATATTATATATTATGTAATGCAAATGATGTCGTAAACGCTAATTTTTACAATAATGGCTAGGCACATTTTAACATTTGTGAGACTAATGGGACATTATTTATATGGCCCCAAGACTACGAGGTTACATCAACTCAGTAAATAACTAACTAACTACGTGTGTACGTGCAGTTTCTACTTGTTTTATTGCTTATACTTAACTTTCTAAAATAACTTACGACGAATATAAAATAAGTGTAATTTAAATTAATTGTACGGATTTCATTTATTAAATATAAAAAAAAATAATTAAAAATCTTACCTTATAATTCAATACGATTTATCTCCAATAAGTTTTTTTTATGTGTATAATAAAATATAACTTCACTGGCTAAACACCAATAGTAGTTTTTGAACTACAAAAAAATTCAGTTGAAGAGACAACAAAATAATATTGCAAATTCGGGTTTTGGAAGAAAATTTGAAGTGATTGCACACGAAATGAGTCGGAGAGTCGTGTATCGCGAGCATTGAGGGCAACGCAAGTGACGCAAGCTGACAGCGGGAAGGCAACGCGTGGACTGACTGTGACTAGCGGCGTAGTGTCCAGCCGAGACTCCGCGAGACTCGATTGCCCCGCGCCTGCGCCGACCGCCGGACCTGTTACACAGCCTCCCGCACCCACCAGACCACCACTCGCATACACAGCCATTGCACCACACACCAGCCATACCATCAGTGCATTCGCATAAGCATCTCATCAAAAATATGCACTCAAACTAGGTACTTTAAATGCAACCGGACGACATAATTATCATCGTAGGCTAAAAACGCGAATAATTCCATAGATGTATATAGGTTTATATTTTCATTATAGCTTTCAGCTATTACACATTGAACAAACACTGAGATATTCAACAACATAAAATATTGTTCAGGACCAGTTCCATCAAAATCATCGTCCTCATCATCAGCCTGTGTCTCTCCACTGCTGGATGTAGGCCTCTCCCAAGGCTCGAAATGAGCCTTCAAAACACGCGGTCCGGGACCGGATAACACCCCGAGCGGTTGGGGGTGTTGCCGGGTGTTGGGGGACGCGCTAGTGGGCTGCATGACATTTTGTGGTATGCTGCCAGATAGCGACTCCCCCTCCCCTCCCTTAATCGAAGGTATGCGATAGCATCCCCGGGAGGTTCCCTGCCGTAAAATGGGGGGCATAGCAAGGAGGGCCATGTTGCGCTAATACGTGCCCAGGATCCTCCTTGACTGCCGAGGAAGACTGCCGCGGGGCTCTTAGTGGGTATACCTCCCTCACTAGGGGGAAGAGGAGTTCACATAACCGCACCATCTCCCCAGACGTTGTGTATATGCGTAACGCATATACACAACGTCTAACAAAAAAAGTCGAAATAAAAAACCTATCAACAAACAATGCATTTAAAGGGAATAGTTATTAAAACTAAACAAATCGAAAATATGACGAAACATTATACATATCTAAAATTATCTAGGAGTAACATGATGAAAATTATTTATCGCTTCTGTAATAGAAATAATATTGTTTAGAGGTACGACACAAATTAAACTACCTATATGAGAACACTACGTAGTTATATCTAGAAGATACCACTGCTTCTGAGGGATCAAGAAGGCAGGGTTACATACAGAGGGAAGAGGGGCTCCCAGCCGACCCGCCGGAGGAGTCTCGGGCGCAGGCGGCTGGCCTATGTCCGCCGCCTTCCCCTTTAGAGCCTGGGCGGTGGCGGAGACTGCCGCCCGAGATGGCCGGCGTACCTCCACTTTCGGGTACGCCAAGGTTCCGACAGGGAGCGTAACTCTTCCCATGCTGGATATTCGTGGCGGTACACGGATGTCGTGTAATAACGTCCCCGCGACCCCGCCCATCTACGGCCGCGCCAAAAATTCATTGGGTTTTAGTCCTGCATAACGTCGCAGCGTCCCCTACATTGCCGGGAATCCATGAGGATTTCCCAACGTTAAAAAAATGGGTTAACATTATATTTATAATTTATGAATGAAAATAACCGTAACATAGTTAGCTACCAAATGATTTTAAATTTAAACCAATGCATGATTCCAAAATTTAATATACGCTGGTAGCTAAATCCTAACGGTGGACATTATTATAACTTACCATAAAAAGTTGAAGTAAAAACAACATCAGGAATCTAAAGATTAAATATGTACACAAGAATATTTCCATTTAATGAAGCCGGTGTACAAAGTAGTTCACATAACTTGTCATTTTTTCCTGTTGAAGATAACGACTTCATATGAGTCGTTTGCTACCTGATTCAGCCCCAATCAATGTTGCCTTACTAGGCAACACGTCGATATCACATTATTTACCGTACGCGGTGATCGGTGCAACACATACACCTAACTACTATGCAATATTGCTAATTGATTGACCAACTAATTGGCCAGGTCAAGATTAAAATCGCATTAATCAGTGCAAACATTCATATGCCAAGAGTCAGTAAAATAACACATCTGCATATGATAAATAAAACACAAACCTTCCTCGCTACCTTCATCTGGGAGACCGTATCAAACAAAATCCGTTGGGTGATTTAGAAGTTAGCACAAAAGCAGGTTGAAGCAAAAAGCGACTTAATTTTATAATATGTATAGATATAGATGTCTTTCCTTGCAGATTCCGTTAAAAAATTAAATAATAGTAATATTTTTTACCTAAAACCCAAATGCACATGCATTCAGATACAGATCATTCTCGACAGCAGCATCTTTTTTTACTGCAAATAAATAGAATTGAAAAATTATCAATTTCCATTCGAAATTAATAATTTCCCGCTAAGCTGCCAATAAAATCATAACGCTTTTCTTAGAAAAACTCAAAAATCTCGAATATGTATTATTTTTCACCCATACCGGTCTGAAGGAAATGACATTTTATCTGTAAATTGCCTTCACGCTTCATTCGTTTTCGGTTTGCATTTTTCAGGTCCGTGATTTTTGTATTATTCCAATCCCAACAGACGGTTTTATTGTGGATTATAAATTCGAATTATAATAACCAAAATTCTTTGGTTCTTTTTCATAAAATGTAAATTTAACATAATAAATAATATCAATATGATTGTGCCTAAATTATTTTCGTAATTATTCCAATAAAATTTCATTATTATTGGATAGCGAAACTTATTTTATTTTTAATAGTGTACTTGCACTGTAGAGCAATAAATTGTAAAGCCCGTCTGGAGGCTGTAACCACCACACTAAAAAATCGTGAATAAATAACATGTGTCCTGTTTGGTTTCGGAAAGCAATGGATCCGTGGCCCTTTTACCTTTTCTTATTCTTTGTCATAATCAAGGTTATCATCGGTATCCGCCAACCATCATGTGAACCGCCAGCTCACTTGACCAAACTAAAAAAAATTTGAATGAAATTCTTAAAAATGTACGAGTAACTGCATGAATAAAGTGGAATCATACCACAAGTATCACGACCTTTGTTCTAGCCAATCAGGGCATGAATTTTAAAGCATACATGGTTATATTATTAAAGATTATATCAGATAAAACAAAATAATTAATAGTTTCACTCGAACAAAACCTTAACACATAATCTATTATTTATAATGTGACATTATCGATCGGTGTGATCAACTAATCTGAAGTGATAATGGTCTTGTAATAACTGACTGCGAGACAAACGCGAGATACTTAGATCATTTGCGCCGCAAATTATCTTTGTTTGAAACCTATACGTTTTACCTAGAATTCGTTCCTTGGTTAAATCAATGTAATAACACCTAACTGCCACTTGCGTGCATAATGTTCAACATTGATTTTAGCTGCAGACTAA
Organism: Synanthedon andrenaeformis; assembly: GCA_936446665.2. Lineage (NCBI taxonomy): Eukaryota > Metazoa > Arthropoda > Insecta > Lepidoptera > Sesiidae > Synanthedon > Synanthedon andrenaeformis. The sequence continues at coordinate 5,577,420 of OW387780.2, read as the reverse complement.
CAACAGTGTTAAACAAGCAATTTTGTTGTAATTGCATAATACTGGCACCCTAGTTAACGTAAATTGTTCAGCGCCTATTATATTACTTGAAGTAACACTGTCCGTCTGTTTAAGTCGTAGCTACACTAAACATAACGAATGCAGTTGGAAATAATTGAGATTCTAAACAATTTTTATTAGTAAGCACAGAAATGCCTTAGGATGTTGCGATGACATTCTAAGCCAATCGAAGCTATTCTAACAACCTGGTATTTAGATGCACTGATCTACTGCAAGATCAAACGAACTAGCGATAGATACAGTACAATTACAACAACTGCACTTTAATTTTAGCGTCTATTCCGTTGGAATACTTAATAATAATACTTAGAAAATGTGGTTCCAAGTATACCAACACACCGCATGTCTATTGCAGAAGCATCAAATGTAATTTAGTCTTAATTTCACCTTCATCCAATAAATATGTGGGAGTGACTGGCTATATGGTCCCTGTGGGAGTGTCTGGCTATATGGTCCCTATAGGTGATAGTGGAATGATAGGCGATATTTTGTGTGCACTGTTTATTACGGTACGTGTTGCGCGTTCGGGGACCGCCAGAACACTCTCGGCTGCGCAGAGCCTGACCTGTGTGTTTGGCTAGCGGGCTGCGTCAGCACCGCTACAAAATATTTACAATATTTGTAATATAAATGCGTATTTAAGGTATAGTACAAGCAGAAGGCCTAATAAAATGGTGTATCATCTAAATCTACATCAGGTGTTTAAATATGGCGCCGTAGATCATACAAAAAGGGGTTCCCCCTAATACAAAGGATAAATCTAAAGGTTCTAAATAAAATAAAACCTAATTCTTTTAAAAGAGAGCCCAAATGAAATGGCAGCTTTTAGAGATTTGATTTTATTAGCAATTGTGAATATTCTGAAAAAAAAAACTAGGTCTTTTGTAAGTTATTGATTCACCTTCGACAATTGCACACATTCGCATTGTCAACGTCTCCTGTAATTTACACTTGCCATGTTCGCCTTTAAAAAATAACTTTTCTAACCGATTTATTAAGTTCGAAATTAGGACTCATGCTGTACTACAAATATTACTATAAATGCTGCATTGATTTTTCTCGTTTAATCGGACACAATTATCTAGTAATTAGTTATAATCGCAGGTATCTTAACAAGCTATGTAATTTCCCGTATTCTATCTAATATGATCGGCGCGACTCGGCGCCAGCGCCGGCGACTTCTTATAAAAGACGTTTATGCTAATAAATAATACGTCAGCTACTAACAACCGACCAATCAGCGCGACATTTCTCGGCCACATAACAGCTAATAAATTAATGAATAAATACTAATTAAAGCCTTTGTATTTTAATTGAATTGCATTTTGTAAAATATCTACATAAACTTATTGTCTTAAAACAAAATGTTATAAGCTTACAATCAGGGAACCTATTATGTTCCACTTAATTATAATGTGAACTCATGACAAGTTGGCTTTTCGCACATTTCGTACGAAATCAAATCGTGCGAGATGACAACTAAACCGACAACTGATTTTATGGTATATTTTATTCATTGTTAATACTGAAATCAGCTGACTCAGTAATATTTGTTTAAAAGGGTTGATCTCGAATTTGCTTGAATTTGCATGAGCTTGCATGTTTATAGTCAGACATACCGAACAGTCTATTGCCGCCTATTATCACAGGCAAAGCCACAAGTACGCTGCTGACCTTATGGATAAGGGATTAGGAAGGTATAAGAAAAATTAGAAATTGTTTTTCTACTGAAAATTGTTGGAAATTAATGCGAATTTGTTGGTCTACTACTTAATCCTGACTAATTGTGAGAGCACTAGGGGGAGGTCCCCGAGAACCGGACACTTAAGGAATAACAAAAATTTAAAAAATCGTGTAATAGACTAATTTGTTTATTTCTCTTTAATAAGCTCTCAACTATATACCTAATCAACACAGATATATCAGCAGTCTCAAATGTTACTTTAAATGTACTAGATAATAAGGAACAGTTAACATAGAAAAACGGACGTTTTCAAAAAGGTCCCCTAATGGCGGACAGCCAACTTTTCGTTCATTTTTACACTTAAACATTATTTAAACAAACAATAGAACAAATCATCAGTTAATAAAGAAAACTAATCTTAATTCTAATTAACTTTGGTTATAATCAGGAACGTTTTCTATAGAATTCGAAAACCTTAATTGTAGGTACATGCAACCTGCAAAAAAGAATTCGACATCACTTTAGCGGTGGCTTTTTTCAATATTTCATGTTTGGCGGTATTCTCACATCTCGGTTTGGGTTTACCCATGTTGAATCTGAAAAACAAAAAACAAAAACAAACTTGCTCTAAAACTGTCCGGTATTAGGTGACTTCAAGAGTGTCCGAACTTAGGGACCCTTAGATACATACAAAAAAAATCTCATGCAAATTGTGTGTTATGAATCACAAAAAAACGCATGAGTTATATCAGATTACTACAATAGCAATAATAATTAATAACAATAAATATCATTCCATACTTTAAATACTATTTACAGACCCCAAAAAATTAATTCGAACAAAATTTTTACTAACCTTAAAATTCGCACCTCGCTCCAGGACGAACGAGTCAGCACTGGCTATTGGTACGCTTCCCCCGCAATTCACTTGGGAGAAGCTTCCTAACCCTGGCACAAGCAACAAATTGGCGCTCTTCTTCGCACTAATTCAAATCCTGTCCGGCTTTAGGAGCCGTCCGGGCTTAGGGGACTTCCCCCTAATTGAAGTAAAAACTTCTTTAGGCGCGTTGGGCGTTCTTTAGACACCTCTGTTGATAATTATAAAATAACAGTAATTTCAAATAAAAATAGAAAACGGCCAGTGATATTCCAAAAATGTCACATGTTAAATATTACAATAAAATACAAAATATGTTAAATGTCACATGTCACAATAAAATAATTCCTGGCGATTAAAAAAAATTAACACGTAATTGTTCAAGTTTTCACTTCTATCTGCACTCCTGGAGTGCCACTGTTTTTTTATGTAAAATATACAAAATGAATATTTTTAAGAGGAATATTAAAATTAATAACGTATCGCCACAATGGCGTAATTTGACCCTAAAAAATAATTAATTTTCGCCACTAAAGCATAAAACTTAAATCAGAGTAGGTTCAAATTCTAATCAAAACATTGTTACCCCTACCCTGCAAATTCGACTAGAAAAAAATCTTCATATATACATTCTTCTTGTACTCACAAAATGGTTTTTTTGGGTTGGCTTTTTGAGGAAATTGTAGATAAAAAATATATACAGATTGTCCGAGTCCGATATAATACAGATTTATATAGAACAGGTTCGCAAAATAGTGGGTGTAGCAATTAAGTGCGTGTCTCACATACATAATGCCTAATAAACAGTTTTAAGAGCACGCTATACACGTTTTATATCACTCTTGGTAACTTCCAGACTTCAAGACGAGGTTTCTGTATACGCTCTTTGAATTTAAACTCCAAAAAGCGCGAAAAAATCCTTATTAGAATTTGAAACATACCATCCATTTCCTATTTAAAAATAAATTTGGAGAGTAATGGAGAAATAAAAATCGTCAAACATATTCTTTTTAATCAATTTTGGTAGGTATAAACTTTTTTTTTATCAAAGCTTAATTGATTGATAATTGAGAAGCGTTGAAATTTGGCAATTCTGTTCGACTTTTTTTACAACATCCAAGTATCGATAAATTTTATAAGAATCTACGGTAACTCAAGAAACCAATTAAGCATATGAAAATTTCAATATATGTATAATAGGTGTCATAATGAAGTGCTTTGTACATTAATGTAGGGGCTATCAGACATTCAAGTGTGGAAATGTTAGGGATGTACGTCATGAAATCATGCAGTGACGATAGAGGTTTTCCCGAATCCATTAACTGCTTGCTCAGATAAAAATCACATAATATTAAATACTTCGGCTCAGTTTGGAGTATAATATCTGATTATTAGTGTTTTGTATCTTAAAAGCAAAAAATCACATTATTGCTCGCTTTTCTGTCCATTCCTCTGCTTTGCGTCTGGTCCAGGACATTTTCATAGTTCGCATTGTTGGAGTTATATTCAGCCCCGGATCTGGTTGGGGGGGGGGGGTTGTATATTTAAAATATTTTTAACTAAACTTATAAATGATATACCTAAATAGATAATTACAACAGCCACAAATGGGGAACTTGCTTGAGAGCTATTGTACTATAAGAACCACAAAACTATTATATCGCAGCGAAACTAATTACACCCAGACCAATCCTGAGATGTTAGATCTCAGGATTACATGATAATATATTTATATTAAACATTATTAAACACTGGCACAGGTTGGATGTTCTCTCATTCAATTTAATTCAGTTCGCGTGTCAATGAGACGTGATCCTACGCACCGGATGACATCGCTACACCAACAGAAATAAATACAAAACTCTCCAGCAATTCATTAATTATATCAATTAAACCATACCACTTTAGTACCTACTTCAATTCTTTGATGGTATTAAACCCTACTGGTTTAGAATATCTAATGTCACATTCGTAATAAACCATTTCATATATCGTTTTATGGGTCCTTTCCTCGTAAACATTTAATTGTTTGCGGAGGAGGTTTTATTAATTGTGTAATGTACGAGTAAAATGCACGTGTTTTTCATTGATTCACTACAATTTATAATGGCCGTACTCGTTTGAGCGTTTATTGGTTTTCTTATCTGCTTAAAAACTTCGCAATGCATCCGGACCTAAAGTGCAGTTTTCCAGATGAAGCAAATGCCAATTCGTAGTTAGTATAACATTGTAATATTTTATAAATAGTACTTGCATCAGTTCTATATCAAGTAGACAATCAGTCTGTCTGATGACCATCACATAAAAAACTTATTTTTGAGTATCCATTGAAAAAGGTTTGTAAGTTTATCATAAATCGATTAATTTATTAAAATTCTTATTATGTAATTAAATATAAAAACAAGTAGAGAACATTCGACGTTTTAGAATGACTTTTTATTTTGCGGGCTTCCATGACTTATGCCTTAGGCATGCACTAATGTTAATTTAGATTAAAATTACCCTTTAGCCATTTGCAGCCGACGCCAGAGGGAATTGCTAAGTATAAACTTAATCGACGTCGAGTGTATAATTTGCTAGCAATGTAACTAATCTAGCTTTTAAAAGTTTTAATTTTCCTAGTACAGATCTTTCTCATTTAAAGAAACTACGGATTAAGGACACAAAAGTTACACACTACATAAAGTTAATAACATTACTTCATACATATTATACTTATATTTTGTTTTTTAGTTAAACGCACAATTTTTGGTATAAAAAAAATTGTTTCAATGATTATTTAAGCCAAAGAAGGTGCAACGACTTTTTAAGCAAACCTAAAACGGATGAATCAAATTATGAGGATAGCTCCAATATTTTTTATGGAAATCTTCCACACTGGGCCAGCCACCTTGAATCTGTGCGTGAGAGGGATGCTGAAAAGTGTCCATTCATATTACAGTAAATATAAAAATATTTTATATTGAATAGGACCAAACTTCAGTCGTTATATTCGTTATAATTCGAACATCTATTCTACAATTACTGTCTGTTCATATGCTGATTCTGTGAGGAAGAACCCTCCAAGAAACCTCAAAGATGCTCTTTCAATTTCAATTAAACAGCATGTGTAACAATCACCCTACATTATTTATCTACAGCTACATATAATGTAAGTAAGTATAAAAGAAAGTAATAAGTAAAAATAAATCAATAAATCGGTTGTGTTGCTAAGCGCATAACTTCAGAACGGCTTGGTCCAGCCGGCTATTTCTTTTTTGTCTAATATTCGTTGAAATCCTAGAAATATTGGTTGGTAACATTTTTTATAATGTCTTATGGTATGTGTTTTAATATATTTAAAGAGACTTAAATATATTTTTAATATATAATATATTTTACAAGACTGACTCTATTTACTATCCACCATCATCTTGTCGCTTACCATTTATCTTACCAGAGTTTACAGCACAATTGTAAATGAAGCGTTACATACTTCTTAAATATTAAATGTGCCGTTAGCCTGCCTGCCGTCTGTTATCATATAAAGAAGTATTTTTCATTATAGTTGTGAATTACTCAGACGTGTATTAACTACTTGAATGAAGGCTCTTCAAAAGCTTTTGTTTCTTTGTGTGTGAATCGCGTGGGCGCCCCTAGTTCATTCATTTGATGTGATGTGTTTTCTCATTGATATCTAAAGACTTCGCGGCGGCAGAGCGGCGGATAGACGGAGTGTTTTTGCCGACAGTCGTCGACTATGAATTTATCTCCTCAAGAGATTCCCATCAATCGGTCCTTAACTTACATAAACTTACCTACACTTCCAATGCCAACACTTTTCTTTATAGACGAGGGGGTATTAAAAAACAAAATTTACTTTTTTAACATTTTACCACTTTCATTTGGGATAGACAATTCTATGTATATATACAAGCCATAATTATTGTTTTTAGCTATAATTTATGAAGATATGTTTCCCCATCATCAGCCCATTTCCTATTTGAGGAAGGGATATTTCACTATAACTTCCATATGTTGGCATTGATGTGGAATTTGGCATACTGTTACTTCGGTGGTATTTTCATGACATGGTAACCTTGACCAAGTAGTCCTCAGGACACCCAACTCCTCAGCAACATGCAACAGATTAGCGTGTCTAGGCTCAATAGAAGTCGGAGGTTAGTTTATAATTTTAATTATAAGCTTATAAATATTGAAAACCGTAAGACAGAGGCGGACAGCGATTTTATTTAGTTGTTACGTAGGTATAGATATAGATCAATTTTATCCATTTTATATATATACATTTAATTTTAATTTTAAGAATAAAGAAGACAATTTAATTTTGAGAATACAAGAATGATTGAATAGATTTCTATGAAATTAACCACTGTGTAAATTGGAAATTTTATAAGCAACTAAATTTACTTCATGAAAATTTTGTTAGTGATCTACAATTGTGTGGATTCATATTTTAGTGATAGTATATGGTGTGCATAAAACTAATTTATTCGCCAGAAACAAATTCAAAAAGTAGGGAACTGGCAAGTTGCCTGAACCGACGCGTTCGCCGGAACTGGCGCTCGTACGCAACCCTTTATGGTGCATGAAAAATACACTACACTTAACAGCTGACAATTACCATTATTTTAGATACAAAAAACGAGAATTTCCTACGCTGTTAGCGTTGTGTAGCAAATTATTTAATGATATGGGATGGGAGGCAGGCTGATTAATTTAATAATAAGTGCCAATAAATGCAAACACAATTAGGATCAGTCTCGAGCCGCGCGCTGTGTTGTACGGTCGTGTTCTGCGCTCGGTTTCTTATTTACTCGCTTGGTAATTTTAATTCGAGAAACAATGGAAGATAGTGTTGTAGATGACGACGACGTCGGGGGTGATGAGACTTTTGAGAGTGAATACATGAGTTTGGCGGAGGAATTTGCTAACGTTAATCAGAAGGTAGAACAGCAAAGGTGCGCGAAAAGAAGAATATCAATAGAAAATGTCGATCAGTGGAGTGTAGTTGGCAAAAAAGGTAAAACTTTGTCACCTAAATACCATACAGAACCTGCAGTATCCAATCAAGAAAATATAGAAGTGTGCGTTAGTAGTATTGAAAAACTGCCGAAACAGTTCGCTTTAGCAAAATTATTTAAAGCACAAAACATAATAAATGTTATCAAAATTAAGTACATTAACCCCTATAAACTTTTAATTACATTTAAAGATGAGGGTAGTTCAGAAAAATTGCTATCATGTCAAAATTTCAAGGAACAGGGCTGGAGATGTCAATTAGCAATGGAGGTATCTTACTCATATGGAATAATTAGAGAAGTCGATTTAGAATTGTCAGAGGACCAGATAATGCAAAATATTAGTTCTGATATAGAAATTTGTTCTGTTAAACGTTTAAATCGAAGGAAGAAGAATGAACCCGGTTGGATGGAGAGCGAGTCCGTTCGTTTATGTTTTAAGGGTTCTTTACTACCTACTTTTGTATATATACACGATATGAGAGTTAGAGTACAAGCATTTATTTTTCCAGTTACTCAATGTTCAAGATGCTGGAGATTTGGCCACGCATCTAAATGGTGCCTCTCTAAAAAAATTGTCTGTCCGAAATGTGGAGGTAATCATGAAAATTGTGAATCGTCTAATTTCAAATGTATTAACTGCTCCGGAAACCATATGGCTCTGGTTAGAACATGTCCGGTTTACCGAAAAGAAAGGAGACTTAGAGAGATCATGTCAGAGGTTAATTGTACATATAAGAAGGCCTTGTCCATTTATACCCCACAATCATTACCTAATCCTGATAATCCAATTAATACAGTTGTGGAAAGTTTTATAACAGATGCTAACTTCTGTAATAATAATTCACCTTCATATGCGCAAGTTGCGGGTACTTCAACATTTAACGAGAATAATAGCTCTGCAACTAATAACATGGATAAAGCAAAGAAAAATATTAAAAAAAGAAGCCCAATAAATACTTCAATCTATTCTGGCAAGCTTAATTCTGATTCAGGTGTAGACATAGATCAGTGTAAATATGTAGAAAAAGAAGAAGTGAAATCAACTTTCAAGAACCTATTACAAAAATTAAAAGAAATTATATTTAATAAACGAAGCAATTTGTCAACAAAATTCAAAGAAATAATACACGTATTTATAGATTGGCTTATAACATTCGCTGTGAATTACAATATGGACTGGCTAAATATAGGAACTATTTTAAACGTTATTAATGGCCTTTAATCATCAAGCGGTTATAAATTTTAACGTAATTCAATGGAATGCTCAAAGCTTAAGACAGAAAGTGACAAATTTGGAACATTTACTTTTGCAAGAAAAAGTACATGTTGCAGCAATTAATGAAACTTGGCTTGATGAAGATCATGCTTTACGTATAAACCAATACAATACGTTTCGACGAGACAGAAACGGCATTGGTGGCGGTGTCGCTATTTTAGCACATAAATCTATTAAGGCACAATTACATCCGTTACACTGTTATAATCCTGCTCTGGAAGTTATCTGCATTAGAGTATTTAACTGCCAAAATATAATGTTTATAGTTTCCGTTTACTGTCCACCAAATATTAAATTTACAGCTACGGATTGGGACCATCTGTTCTCTTTTAAAAAGAAAGGGATATTAATATTGGGAGATTTTAATGGCCACCACTCTAATTGGTCATGTAAGGACAATACCAGAGGTAAGCTGATTTTTGATTCGTTATCAGACTCGGAGATGATAACACTGAATGACGGCAGTCCAACCCGTGTTAAACTCGTTAATAACATTGTACAAATTTCATCTCCGGATATTTCAATAGCGTCACCTGATCTAGCTTTAAGTTTTAAATGGAATGTAACAAATGAATCTTTAGGAAGTGACCATCTTGTAATAAAAATGTCTACAGAATTTAAACAGTGTTGCCATACTTGGAAAAAAAGGAACTTTAAACTAGCAGATTGGAATGCGTACAAATTGTCACTTCAAGATATACTTTTAAATTTTGAATTTTCTAACAACTTACAGACAACTTATGACTGTTTAATAAAGTGTATGGATGCATCAGCAAATATGCATATCCCTTTTATTAAACTAAGTAACGACCTAACTAGTAAATTCAATCCTAAATCATACTGGAATCCAGTACTCTCAAAAGTAGTAGCTGAACGCCGGTTAGCATTGGCGAGGTTTAGAAAAAATCCCACTCCTTGCAACTGGGACACATTGAGGGATAAAGTAAAGGAATCTCGGCGTTTAATAAAAAATGCAAAAAGACTTTCTTGGCAAAACTTTTGTTCTGATGTTAAGGAAAATACTTCCTCTAGTGAAATGTGGCGTAAAATGAGATGGTTAAAAGGACAAAGATCCCATTGTAACCATATTGATGGTGATAAGGCTGATACCCTTTTGCGGTCTTTAACCCCAGACTATGTACTTCCTCAAACACCAAGATTCTGTTCTTACAATCCAAAGGTAGAATCTCAAATATCGAAGCAGGAACTTGAAAGATGTATGAAATCCAAGGACACATGTCCTGGAAATGATGACATTTCTTATTCAATGGTTAAACATCTTCCAGACATAGGCAAATCAATTTTACTCTCTATCTATAACTTAATTTTGTCTTCTAACACTGTACCCCATCAGTGGAGAGACATACAAATAGTTCCTATTCCAAAGCCTGCACAAACACCTCATTCTATATCTACATTTCGTCCAATATCTCTCATATCATGTATGTGTAAAATATTCCACTCTATCATTAACAATAGATTAGAATGGTTCTGCGAATCCAATAACTTATTTCCAAAGGATATGACTGGTTTCAGAAGGGCTCACTCCTGTATTAATAACTTAAGTAGGCTAGTTACAGATATTCAGATAGGATTTTCTAAGAACGAAAAAACTTTGGCATGTTTTTTAGACATAGATAACGCATATAACAATGTAGATGTAACCTTGTTATTTAAAAAATTGGACTCTCTTAATGTGGGAGGTTTGATATGTAATTATCTATGGAACTTCTTTCAAAGAAGAACCTTAAGAATAAAGTTGGGAGACACCTTTATTTGCAGATGTACAGCTCGAGGTCTTGCGCAGGGTGACCCATTGTCCCCTATTTTGTTTAATATTGCTACCTTTGATTTATGTGAAAACTTGCATCCTAGTATACGAATTTCACAGTATGCGGACGATTTTGTACTTTATTTTTCCAATGTGAATCCCAGCCTTATGTCTCAAAACATGACCATGGCCTTAGATACATTAAGTGAACGATTGCTAAATTTGGGTTTAGAAATATCTCCCACTAAAAGTAAAATCTGTTTATTCAGAAAAGGTTTCGGTGGTACTCCTAATATGTCACATATCAAAGTTAATAATGTACAACTACAAGTTGTAGATTCTGTTAAATATCTAGGAATGTGGTTAGATCGTTCTCTTAAGTGGGGAAAACATATTAATGAAACCAAAGAAAAAGTGTCAAAATATATCAATGTTTTAAAAGTCTTAGCAGGTCATAATTGGGGTGTTCACCCTTGCCATTTAAGACGGCTATATATTGCCATTATACGTAGTCGGATAGATTTCGCATGCTTTTTATATGATAATAGCTGCAAATCACATATAAATAAATTGGATATATTGCAAAATCAAGCCCTGCGAGTGATAGGTAGTTTTCTAAGATCTACCCCAGTACATGTAATGGAAAGTGAACTTAGTGTACCACCATTGTTCATACGTAGACAATTACTAGCTTTTAAATTTTGGCTAAAATCCAAATCATTTAATGACAGTACTATTATCCCAGCTTTGGAACAATTTAACAGCATAGTCATTAATAACAGATATTGGAAAAGGAAGAAGAAACCACTGCTATCTATAGTTCATAACTCTTTAAAATCATGCGAAATCTATTCAAAACCTTTTCTTGAAATGTTTTCGTTAGATATATGGATAAGTTATATTAATATATCTAATGCTGTTCAAACACAAATTCCTGGAATAAAGGAGGCAAAGCAAAACTATAGTACAGTAAATTTAAATTTAATCTGTACAAATTACATAAACGAGCAATATGTAAATTATCTACAAATTTTTACTGATGGTTCTAAGAATTGTGACGGTGTGGGTGCTGCTTTCTTTGATTACCAATCAAATTTTCATTCTAAGTTTAAAATGGGAACCGAAATATGTATAATGCACGCAGAACTAATTGCGATCTCAGAGGCGTTAAAATACATAAAAGAGAAACCATTCAATAAAGTTGTTATATTTACAGACTCGAAAAGCGCCCTTCAACATTTAGTTCGGTGTACATTGGGTTCCCAAGGCCTGCCAATAGCGTATCTTATTTTAAGATTTATTTATAAGTTAAATCTAGATAATAAGGACAACGTAGTTTTGCAGTGGATCCCGTCACATGTGGGCATCCCAGGAAATGAGAGGGCAGATAAATTGGCCACTGAAGCTCGTGGTGATGGTGTACCTTTATCCATACCCCCGTTTTATACCGAGGTATTGACCACATTAAAGAGGACCTGTAAAGAACTGTGGAAAGAATATTTTGATAAGAGATCATTGGAAAGAGGTATCTGGTATAAGACCATTCAGCCGCATCCTCTAGACATACCATGGTTTGTTAATGCTCCGCTGGGCAGACATGACGTTGTGACAGCTATGAGACTGCGTTCTGGACACATTCCTTCAAACAAATTTGGACACCTGATGCGAAAAGTGGCAACGGCGAAATGTACTGAGTGCAACACTGTGGAGGACGTGTACCATGTTTTGAAGGAATGTGTCCGGAACGAGAGGGTGCGTAGGCTGGGCTTCAGTGGCCAATTTAGCATGCAAGTAGGTGACCTGAACAGCGCCCTGGCTTTCCCGTTATCTGATGATGCCAGGGAGCTGTACAATATTTACCACTCTAGATTTAGTGTTTAGTAATAGTTTAGTATAGTAGTATCTAGTATAGTGTAGTATAGTAGTATCTAGTATAGTGTAGTATAGTAGTATCTAGTATAGTTTAGCTATATATAAGACCTTGCCCAATGAGGCGACATGTCCCTAAGGGAAAAGCCTTAAATAAAGATTAAAAAAAAAAAAAAAAAAAAAAAAAAAAAAAAAAAAAAAAAAAAAACAATTAGGATGGATGCAAATCGAGACAGGGACACAGCTAGGCTTGCCAACTCCAAAAAAGCCATTTCCGGGATTATCTAGCTCGACATCCGGGACTTGGGTATATTACGCGGGACACACACAACACACCACATACAAAATGGTTAAAAATAAAAAACTATATATTTTTTTAATCATTTAATAAAAAAATCAGTACAAAAGTATGACAAACATCTTAAATTATTAAATTAAATTTATTTTTGAAATTTAAAACTGTACTTATTTTGCGATTTTGCACATTTTAACAAGATTTTGTTTTGTAGTACGTAATTATAAAATTCGCTGCATTTTTGGTTAAAATTAATTTTTATTTGTAATTCAGCCTTGACGTGGTCGACAGACAGCTTATTTCTGCTGTCTGTCCATGCATTTCCACACAGAGAAAACACTCTCTCTGCTGATGCATTTGAAGGTGGTATTGAAGCTACCATCTGAAAGATACGTAGAAAGCCAGGTGCCTCTTTCATAGTCATAAATAATTTGTGCCATTGTTCATAAGCACCCAATACTTTTTCTGGGGCTGATTTTTGTTTTTCTTCTATTAATGTCTTTAACATGGTCTTAATAACGCAATACTCATCGTAAAGTCTATCCATATCCAATCGATCAATCAGTTTTAACTTCTTTGCAGCTTCTGATAGTTCCGAAAAACTAAACATCGATTTTAATGAAAATATTCTTAACGCAGATAGGTGATTATTTTGCGAGAAGTCAAAATGTTCTTCTAAGTATTTCAAAACGTTTTTGTATAATATCATAAGATTTTCCTTTGTTGACTCTTTATCTTCAAATTCCAAATTGTTCATTGCATTCGCACAAGTAAATCCAACAAATTCATCGTCAATCCGTTGTTTTATTTTATTGCGTAAAGTATTTATAATGTCAAAAGTTTCGCAACATAACACTTCATCCTTCTCTAAAAGCAATATAGAATCTTGAAACATTCGAAGTGTATTGTGAAAAAAGCCAAGATAGCATTCAGTTTTTTTAATGTTGTCATTATCAAAATATTTCAGTAATGCGACAGGGCAATTTTCTCCAAGTGACAAAAAGTATTCTTTCAAAACTGTAAGGCTGCGTAAAAGCTTTTCTACAGCAGGATACAAAGAGAGCCAACGAGTGGTAACATGTCTTGTTATATTTTGGTATTCTAAATCGGCGTCTTCAAAAAACTCTTTTAATTTTTGCACTCTTTGTGAATGGTACGATAAATGACCGTAAACTTTCAACACCAGATTTTCAATGTCAAAATCACACTTCTGCATAGCATATTTTACCGTATTATGCAAAAGATGAGCTGGGCATCCTGCAGGAAAAATATTTGCGTTTTCTTTCAAAAGAAGTTGATATACGGAGTGATGGACTCCAAAATTAACATTGCAGTTATCTGCAGAATAACTTGAAATATTAGTCATTTTTAAATCAAACGCTTCTAATCTGGTTTTCAAATTTGTAAAGATGTGTACGGCCTTTTCGTTAGGATCTTCATAAAAATCTAATAAAGCGACACGAAGTCCGACATCGGGACTATAAAATCGTACAATTATGGGAAACAATTTCATGTTGCCATGGTTGGATGCGTCAGTTGATATACTGAAATAAATGTCACCTTTTAATTTGTTCACTATATCTTCTAGGGAAGCTGGTGCAAGCACATTAAATGCAATGGAACTTGCCTTAGTTCTACCGAGTGAAATTTTGTTAGCGATCTTCGAGTCGGGAAATATGACGCTGCATAATTTTCCGTGACAGTCAGTAGTCGTATACGGAATACTGTGTTTAGCGCCATGATAAACCTGCACTAATTCCGCCGCTATAATTTTCTCGTCATCTGTAGTCAAAATGTCTCGCTTCAAAAACATAGTCAAAGTTTGATTTTTCTTACTATTTTTTTCTAGCCTCTGATGATCTGGTCCTGCTGTATGCCTTTTAATATCATTTAAACCGCCATGTGAAATAGAAAATCCTTTGCGACATATTTTACAAAAAGCTTTAAAAGGATTTGCAGAATCTTTCGATAAAAAATCGTACGTATTCTCCCATTGGTCGCGGTAAACGCAAAGCCGTTTTTGTTTCTTTCGTCTAACTTCTTCTTCACCATCACTGTTGCTGTCGCACATCATTAGCAAAACCCAAACCACAGTCCAAGCAAAGCAAAGAAGCTCAACCAAAACTACTGCGTAGTATTTATCGCACGAACAGAGATAGACTGAACAGAGGTGCGGGCGGACTCGAGCGACTCGGGCGAACCCACCCCCGCGCCATACACCCACCCGCCCGCGCAGTGAACGAACACCGATCGCTCCTCACGCGAAATACGTAATGCGTAAAGTATTTTTAATGTGTAACAAACTACTAGGGCCAACTGCCCAACTCGAGGGAATTGGTACGAGATATATACTAATATCATTTAATCATTGATTTCCGGGACAAAAGGCGTCCCGCAAGGGGTCACGGCGGGACGGACCAAAATTGACCCAGAAGCGGGACGTCCCGGAAAATCCGGGACGGTTGGCAAGCCTAGACACAGCCTTGGCATTCCTTACACAGTCTCCAAAACACAACAGATCAAGTGCTACTATTAAATTAGTTATTTGGGATTCATTTGGTGATAAAAACATATAAATTTCATACTTTATAATTTTTATTTCCGTTCTTACATCATGTTCATAAGTCTAAAATAACATCTAATTAGTTACATATTTTTATATTTTTAAAACATATCCGGTATATGCTAATTTTTATATCGTATTGTAGAAAGTATAAATAAAATTTTAATTAACCCTTCCTCTATCCAAATATAGAAAAATAACTTTATGGAAATTTGACTTTACACACGAGGATTTCTATCTTTAATTTTTTTTATATCCTCTACGTTTTATATCCTAATTCAGTACTACATTTAAAAATATACAAAGCAACCAAAATCACCACACCAAATTTTGTTCACTTACAAAAAATATATTTTACCGCTCTCGGTACAACCGATATTTATTATGTCCCTTTATGTTAGATTTGATTCATATCTCCACAAATTCATTATTTATATTGTTTATGATTCAAGTAATATATTTCCAAAGAATATATTGCTAGATATCTAAAGGTCAATAGATTAACTAAATTAGCAATCGACTACTAATATTATCAATGAAGTCAAAGAGACCGATCAGATCGGGACAAAAAATTATATTTATTGCCTGCGCACATCCATGAATGGAGGGAATAATTCAAAATGATTTAAAAGCCACTTACATGAGTGACACACATCTAGTGAACGAACAATAATAATGACAAATTAATTGAAATGAGACTATGTCTGGGTCAAACAGTCGTTAAGGCGAGTGTGCTCATTTAATCAACGCACAAAACTTGAAGGGCTGATTGGCCCTAAACAGTTTGTTAACCTCGGGATCACTGTCAGTCATACGATAAAATTGAAGAGAAACCTTGATATATTTCAATTGTTTCGAATCACTGACGAACACACGTTGATTAGACTTGATTTTTGTATGCGGACAACCTATCATTCATATAAATGTCACTGGTAGATTGAATCAAAAAAATTTTATAACTGTATAGTGTTTTTGCACAGTTTTTTTTTTTCTTTTTTAATTTATCTCATTAGGAAACTCTTTTAGACCGAATTTCAATTGTTTTAATCGTTTAGACGTTATTAATTCTTGTGCAAAACGATTTGGTAAAAACGTTTCATTATGAAAAAGAATGAGATACGTGCTGTACCGTGAATTACGCCAACTTTGCATCCAAGGGTATCTTTGCCCGAAGAACAATTTCTAAGCAAATCAGTTCATGTGAAAAAATATACTATTATTATGGCAACAACTATTATTATATACTATTATTATGGCAACAACTATTATTATATACTATTATTATCGCTACAACAGTGCAAAGTAGACTTTATATGTGACATCACTGAACATTTCCCTTGTTGCTAAGTTCATTCCGTAACGTGTTGGAACTTGTAGTGTGGAGTGTATTTCTGCGGGCAAATTTTTCTAACAAATTGAAAGTAAATTGTGCTTCATGGCGAAACCACAAGTGAGATTATTTTATTGTGCGTTATGGAAAACAAATTCTAGAGTGTTTTAAAGACGGATTCAGTACTGTATTTAGTGTTAATCAAAAGTAATGGTGGTGGGTAATGTTATCCGGTAATTTTCTAACCTACGAATGTCAACATTGCCCACGATCTAAAAAGGCTCAGGGTTGTCACCACGATAATTTTTATATATCTTTTGATTTTTGTGTTTGATCAGCAATTCCGTATAAATTTTTTACTAAGCTTCCTTAAGTTTCTGCAAGTTAAACGTACGAATTTTATAGATCAGTTGAATTTTTTTCATATTTTTTGGGTTATTATCTATTACCAAAACCAGGAAAAATTTCATTTATTGATGTATTGTTTATTTTTTTATATTCCAGAAAAAGAAAAATAAGTCTAGAATTCGACACCGAAAACTAAGACGTGTTCTTGGATCTAGGATGTATAAAAATTACTCCGAAGATATGTTAAAAATTGCATGCGATGCTGTTAAATCACAACAAATTTCTTCAAGAGATGCGGAACGACAATTCGGGATTCCAAGGCGCACAATAATAAATAAAATAAAAAACATACATACAAAATCTGTTGGTCATCCTACCGCTTTAACGTCCGCAGAAGAAAAAAACATTTTAAGGGTTTTGCAAGCATCTGGTGATTTTGGCTCACCGCTTACTAAAATAG
The DNA here is from genome assembly GCA_936446665.2 of Synanthedon andrenaeformis. Lineage (NCBI taxonomy): Eukaryota > Metazoa > Arthropoda > Insecta > Lepidoptera > Sesiidae > Synanthedon > Synanthedon andrenaeformis. The sequence continues at coordinate 5,559,863 of OW387780.2, read as the reverse complement.
ATCTAAAACTATTGGTTCATGAATACTTGAAAAAAAATTCTCGAGATCATATATTCAAAAATAAAATTCCGGGTGATGCATGGGTTGACAGCTTTTTGGCTAGGCATGCTGATGAATTAACTGTAAGGACTACTCAAAAAATTTCAAAAGCAAGAGCTGAAAAAGGGCCGCAAGAGATAGCTGAATATTTTGAAAATTTAGGCAATACATTAAAAGATATACCTGCTGACAATATAATCAACTTCGACGAGACTAACCTGTCTGACGATCCAGGTTCTTGTAAAGGCATTTTTCGAAGGGGCGTAAAGTATCCGGAAAGAGTTATTAATTCCACAAAAGGAAATATATCTTTCATGTTTACAGTAACTGCTAGCGGAAAGTGTTTACCTTTATATGTTGTCTACAAAGCAACCCATTTGTATACAGAATGGATTAATGGAGGACCACCAGAGACCAGATACTTAAAGATTTTATTCTGATGTGACAGCCCTAGGCATTTTGAAATCGCTTCATGTGCCTTGTATAGGAAAGAGAAAAAATACTAGGGTAAAATTGCCCACCCATTTTAGTACGAGAGTTGTGACGTCGTTGGTTTGATTTCTGAATAAAACGCCATCATTACCCAAAACCTATTAGTAAACCCCATTATAATAAACATAAATGTTATATTTGCGTCAAAAATTAACTTGGGTAATGTTGTCCAAAAGTTCAGATAACTTTGCCCGCCACCAAAATAATTCGAAAATGGCACTAAACGTTAATTTATGATAAATTTTGCTTAATTAATACGTGCATGTGGTCTTAGAACTGCAGTAGAGGATAAAATACATTAAGGCGCCTATAGAAAAAACTGCAAATATTTACAATTTTTCTAAGAAAACGGGCAAAGTTGGCATATTTCACGGTAATCAAAGTAGGTACGTGCTGCCTAAACTTTGGAACTGAACTTTTCAAAGTTGGCTCTGGTCTGGATTTAGAAAAAGTGGCAGGCACACTGCATTTCGCAGTCATTTGGGCAGCCCGTCTGGCGGCAGTAACCACCCCCTTACAGAATACTATCGTGAAATAACAGCATATATGCTGTTATGAGTGAATAAAGGGAGCCAGAGCCTATTACCCCATCCCTTCCTTATCCCTTATCCTTCTATGGTCAGCAGGGCACTTACAGCGCCTATGACTTTGCTTTTGTTATATGCGATGGCAGCCACCTACCGTCAATTGTCTGCCGGCCTTAACATATAAAAAGAAAGGGTTTTTATATTTTATTGCTATACACCAAACCCTTCCAGTTGACCCAGAATCATGAAATTTGGCAAGAAACAAAAGCTCACAGTACAGTTATTATCACATAAAAATGAATTCTTTTTCAAATTTACATTAGCAACTTTGTGTGGGTGCACTAGAGCAATGTAAATATATTGTTACAACTTTTTTTGTGCTGTAAAATTTAAATGCCGAAAATTGTGACTACATACACAAATAATGTCAACAGTATTGAGATTTCATTTTTAAATCCTTTTGAGATACTTTCTAAAAGTTAATAGTAAATATCGTATTAAATTTACTAATCATTTACTCTTTAGCTGTATTAAAAATTTAATTAAGCGCTTAAGCCGTCACACACATTTTTTTAAAATATTTATTAAAATAGATATACTATTTTACAAGAATTTGTTATCTTACATATTTTCTTTTGGGTTCCCAATACCTACTTGGCCTAATAGCGCGTGCTTACGACTTCGTCCCCATTAAAAAATAAAATATATAGCGATTGATATATTGCTCTTACAACTTTGCCCAGGCGTTGAATAATTTTTTTTTTGATTAACCCTCGGGAACAGTACTTTTTTCTGGATTAAAGTACCCTATGTCCCTGACAATGTGTATGCGAATTTTCATAATGATCGGTTGAGTAGTTAAAGCGTGAAAAGGTAACAGACAGACAGACAGACAGACTTACTTTCATGTAAAGTTAGGCGCCAGTAGGCACATACTTCCCTCGACAAGAGGAGGCTTACTTAGTTAGACACATTAATTTACGTTTTAATTTAGATAAGAGCATCTAAATCATATGAACAGACAACACTTACAAATATACAGGGTGGAGAAATAAGTCGGGCCCTGGAGGGAAACTACCTTAAATCTTTAAGCTAGCTCATTTTACATAAAGGAGACATTCCTTTTTTTTAAAAAAAGAAACAAAACTGCATTAAAAGATTTTTTTAAACTCGCTTGGCTCGCCCGGGACTCGAACCAACTAAAATTTAAAAAAAACAAACGCTGTTTTATTATACTAATCGATAAGATTATTATTCAGGATAAAATATTTCTAACAAATATTTCGTCTTAAAAATAAAAATGATCGTAAAATCTAACATTAACTTTATTTTGTTATCAATTTGTTACACTTAAATTATTTAACTGATAAATTGTTCGAAATGAACCCCCTCGTTCCGGATACACAAATTTAGTCTTCGTTGAAATTCATTTCTTGTAGCCTTCAGCAAAGTGTTGTGGTGTATGCCCCTAATAACATTTTCTACAACCCTTAGCTCTTGCACGGTGTCATAACAGGTTTCATAAATAACATTTTTTACATGACATTCATTAAAGAACTTGTGTACTAAATAGGTATTCTTCGTGGATATCTTGTACGACAGACGAGAGTAAGACCAAATGTTTGTTAGAGAAATTTTATCCTGAATAATAATCCTATCGATTAGTATAATAAAACAGCGAGTGTTTGTTTTTTTTAATTTTAGTAGGTTCGAGTCCCGGGCGAGCCAAGCGAGTTTAAAAAAATCTTTTAATGCAGTTTTGTTTCTTTTTAAAAATAAAGGAATGTCTCCTTTATGTAAAATGCGCTAGCTTAAAGATTTAAGGTAGTTTCCCTCCAGGGCCCGACTTATTTTTCCACCCTGTATACGTGAATATGAATAAATATCAATAAATAAAACAATGTGAAATAAAGCCCATATATACAATATGGAACTAAGCGCTTGCAGAATACTGACATGGAATTTCTGGCATTGTGACAAATGGCCGAGAAAGTTTATGGGACGGCTACCCAAAGCCTCATATATTTTCACAATAGTAATTTCGGTTTGTCTCTAATATAATACAGTGTCCGACTTATCTCAATCCTATCCTCCCACAAAGACAAAGAATTGACCTCGATCCGTAAGTGTCTTCCATACAATAAACCCCTTCCACGCAATGAAGCCTCTTTCAGTGTATACACATTGAAACTTAAGAGCATTCATCAATTAGAATCACGCTGGAGTCAAAATTTATGATTTCAGTAGTTTCAGATGTATTAGTTTGCAGATAAGATGTAACGTCATATTATTTGTGGTTGTATAATCGAGTAAATAGCTGAAAAATATTTTAAAGTGAATTTTCATTAGAACATTTTTAAACAGCCCTTTTTTAAACTAGCGGTCGACGACCTACGCAGATAAATATACAAGTTATTAAAAAAATTATAACATTAATGACTTCAAATACTAGGTCCAAGAAAAAACAGAAATATCTCAAATTTGATCCTAAAATAACACGTTTAATATCACGAAAAATTACTAAAAGTGACACTTTTGATTATACTTTTCTTGAATGAAAATTTACAGAAATCATATGTTTTTTTCCACTATTATCTAATAAATGATATGAATTTTTGGAAAATAACAATATTTTTATAATTTGTCGTATATAATTTTACTAATATCTCGCTTCTGCGTCGACCGTCGACCGCTAGTTTTAAAAAAGGGTTGCTTAAAAACTGTTCTAATGAGAAAATTATCCCAATATTTTAAAATATTTTTCAGACATTTACTAGATTATAAAACTACAAATAATATGACGTTAATATCTTATCTGCAAACTAAACACATCATGGCATTATGATCCGCCAGGAATCATAATTTTTGATTCTGATTCTGTAACGCTCTCCACAGCGTAGTTAAAAGAGGAATACACCCACCATTTTTTTCTGAATCATTTTAATACGAAGATCTAACCTCACATCATATGAGTGGATTAACCTATTTTTATATTATTACTAGTGACCCGCTCGCGGCGCAATTTTTATGTACAGAAACCGCTTTGAAAACTGAATTAAATCGGTTTGCCATTTTTGAGTTTTTGCAAAACCAACGCACGGCGATTAAAACAAAAAATAAAAAGGGGAAACCACATAAAAAAGTATATAATGAAACGAGCTATTGCTATTATGGCAATATTTGACTGTTATTTGAATTATCATATATGGACTGATTTTTTTTTTAATGTATCAAAAGTATAATCAAAACCTAACTACTGTGTCGTGATAAATAACTTTTATTTTCTAATTTGAATAGAAAATAATGTATTTTAAATATAATGAATAAATTAAACAAAACGAAATGACGAAATAAAGAACTCAAAACAATAAAAAAAGGAACAGAAAACATTCATGACAGAATGACATTCTTAGCCACACAGATTACTCACGCGTTTGTACCTATAATGTTATGTAAATAGAGTACAAGTAATATTCTTTTGAAACAGTGCAACGAATACGTAATAGATCTCAAACGCATTAACTAGATAAGCAGTTGTACAAAACAAACATGTAATTAACGTTGTTCATTCTGTAATGTCGTACAACAATCTTTGCAAAGGGTCGTGACGTCAGAGCACTTAAAAGCAAATTGACGCACGAATGAATTAGCTGAATAAATTCGCTACCAGCGATTTCTACCTACGCTATCACTGAAACCTTTATCTGTTTGATCGAGCGTGTCGTCACAAAGAGTGCTAAAAATAGAAAAATCAAGCGCTGGGTTTTATATTATAATAACCCAGTAAATAATCTATATCTATATGTATTATATACTATGTATATCAATACTAATAATAAATCTGTAAGGGTCCGGTCATGGAGTAAGTTACTTTGTTTTCAGAGATATCATGTTTATAGGCTCTATACATGATACTAAAACTAAATTGACGATTTTTAGAATTTTTTTCTGTATGTATGTATGTATGTTCCTCCATAACTCTGAAACGAAATAACTGATTTTCATGAAACTTGGCAGATAAACATTTGGACGTACGGGACACAGTATAGGCTACTTAATATTTTTCAACGCGGACGAAGTCGTGGGCACCAGCTAGTTATAAAATAAAGTCGTTGTCCGCTTCGGTCTCTGTCCCCGCTAATTTCTTCAAACCACCCAACGGATTTTGATAAAGAAAAACGTGATACTCTTCATATATATATATATTTTCCGACCTTTTAAAGTTATTCTGCTATTCGGGGCGGAGACAAATTCAACAAATCAACTAGGGTGACTGATCCAATTATCAGCACTTTAAGAGTTAGTCCTAACTTAAGCCCGTTTATCACATTGAAAAATACTGTTTCACCCGTTATGACGAGTTTTCTAGTTTCAATATTCAATCAGTAAGATGATTAGAAGAAAAAAAAAGTGTTTATCTTTATCCAATTTTTTTTTAGATAGGCAAGAGTAAAAAATGACCATCTCACCATTTACTAGCACCATCACCACCAATTAATAGCATAGAGTGAGCCAATTAACAGCACTGTGATAGTGGTATTGAAATTATATGAAATAATAAATGGTTTTTAGTACCTATAATCTCAATTATTGACTTTTTTTAAATATAGGTAGGTAATATGTGACTAAGGATAAAAAAATATTTTACTTATAATCTAATAATATTTATAAACTTAACAAAGTTTAACATCTAACGTGTCGTAACTCTATCTTTATTAGAATCTTCTTGTAATTTTGATCTGTCTTCTTTTGGTTCTTCATCATGTATACTTCCTTTACCCAGACATTTTTTGTAGTTGATGGCTTCAGAGTTCCAGGGACATAAGCCAGTAGTCCTGAATCCATTTATCACTGTTGTATCTTTGACGCCAACCTCTAAAGCAGGGATTCCCAAAGTGGTCGATATCGACCCCTTGGGGTCGATATCGGTTTCCTAGGGGTCGACATAAACGAAAAGTGATTTTGGGAGTCGACGAGGTCTAAAAATCGACCCCTATTATATTAACACAAGTTCTTATTTAAAACTTTCAAGATAGGTAAGTAGGTAGTTACTGTATTGTTTATGTTGTGTTACGTGTACTAAGAATAATTAATATTTTTGTAGGAAATAATGTTCCAGGAATGTAAAGTTTCAAGTTCGTACAAGATGAAAAACTCGGCAAGTCTATGTGGACAAGTTTGTGCAAGATTGAGTTGGAGCGTACGTCTTTCAGCGGCGTTTTGACTTGCTCTCTATTTGACGATAAAGTGCTTATCACACTATTCAATTTGAACGATTCCTATTTAGGAATCTAAGTAGTGAGCTCGTGATCACACTACGCTAAATTGATTTCTAAATCGAAGATATAGAGTTGAAAATGGATAAACTCTTAATTGAATCCAATCTGTTCTAACTGCGATCACACCTTCCGATTTCCTAAATTGGAATCGTTCAAATTGAATAGTGTGATAGCGGCTTTACGCGAATTAAGACGAACGAATTCATGATCAAGTCCAAACATGTTCCTGATATTTTACTATTTAACGAGCTTGCATTTAGGTTGAAAGTTCATTTGCGTTTTGAAATTCGTTGGAGCTTGAACGATAAAAACTCATATAGCTAAGTACTCATTTATTTCAAGAGATTACAAACTTATTACAAAGCTAAATTAAGTGAAGTAAAGTGACTGAAAAAGTGTTAAACACAACATACAACATATTTTAAATAGGTATGTATAATTGTATTTGTAAAAATTACTAACACTTAAGTCTTTGGTTTTCGTTCTTATTCTACCTAATTACCTAATACGAAGTTTCTATACCTAATTACCTACTGTAGTTACTTCCCAATATAGGTATCAAAGTTTATCAAAGAGTAAGTCAGTAATACTTAACAAGAATCCATTAACTGAGTGTGATAAAAATAAGATAGTGTGCAAATTTAACAGTTTATTATTGTTTTTTATTTAGGTTCCTTATTTTTTTGTTTGCAGAATTACTGAAAGTTTTATGATGGCGGACACGAAAAAAAAATGCAGACAATACAGTTTGGACTACTTGAAGTTCGGATTTATTGCATCTCCATCAAATCAACACTTCCCGATGTGTCTCATATGTGAAAAAGTATTTAGTAACGATGCCATGAAGCCTTCAAAAATGGATGACCACTTATCAAGAGTACATGCTAACAAAAAAAGTAAGCCCTTGTCATATTTTCAAGCACTGAAAGAAAAACTAGACAAAAGGCCATCCATAGGATCGATGTTTGCGTCATCATCTATTCGAGACAATGATGGTTTACGAGCGTCCTATAATATATCTTTACTAATAGCGAAGTCGGGGAAACCCCATACAATTGGAGAGCAGCTTATCTTACCAGCCATTGCGGAGGTCCTTAACAATGTATTGCACAAACCCGCACATGATATTTTAAAGAGAATACCTTTGAGCAACAACACCGTTCAGAGACGCATAGATGAGATGGGACGCGATGTGGAAAACATTTTATGCAAGTTCTTACAGACCCGCAGATTCTCTCTCCAGTTGGACGAGTCTACATTACCCGGCAATGAAGCTCTATTGTTAGGATATGTTCGATTTATCAAAGATGAAAATATGTGCCAAGAACTGATTTTTGCTGCATATTTAGAGACTGATACTAGAGGAGAATCGATTTTTCAGGCCGTGGAACATTTTTTTACTGATAAAGCTATTCCATGGAAGAATATTGTTTCTGTTGCGACTGATGGTGCACCGTCTATGGTTGGTCGTCATCGTGGCTTTATAGCTCACTTAAAGCGACAACTGCCTGATGTACTGGTTATTCACTGTGTGATTCACAGGCAGCATTTAGCAGCAAAAAAGCTGAGTCCTAGATTGCATAAGTCTTTACAATATGTAATAAATGCTATCAACAAGATTCGAAGCAATTCTTTGAACTCTCGGTTATTTGCTCAACTATGTGACGAAAACGACGAAGTCTTTACTCGGTTACTTCTGCACACTGAAGTTCGCTGGCTATCAAGAGGCTCTTGCTTAGAAAGATTTTCAGCCCTTTTTGAATCTGTGTTGGAGTTTTTACAAGAAAAAGATCCGAATTTGAAAGAAAATCTGAACAATTGTAAAACAGATATTTATTACTTGACTGATATCTTTGGAATGTTCAACAAAGTTAATTTGCAACTACAGGGTGATGATCTTAACTTGATTAAAACAAAATCAATAATATCGGCCTTCGTGGGTAAACTAGTTCTTTATAAACAAAATTTAGGCAGAAAAGAATATTCGCAGTTTCCGCATTTGTCAAAATTACCAAAAATGCTTCAAGATGATGACATTTTATGATATGTTACTCACTTGGACGCATTACACAAGGATTTTACGGAGAGGTTTGATGATCTTTTAAATTTACAAATTCCTCAATGGATAATAAATCCGTATAACACCACAGCCATAGAAGAAGCCAATGTGATAATGCAAGAAGAGTTGATTACCATCAGCACAGACGAAGAGCTTAAGCAAAAGTTCAACCAAGGCTATCAGAAGTTCTGGTTGCAACGCAAAATTGAAACACAGTATCCTACATTGTGGAACATTGCTGAAAAATACCTTATCGCTTTTCCATCATCATATCTAGTTGAAAAAAGCTTCAGTGTGGTAACAAACATTTTGACAAAACAAAGAAACCGTTTGAAAATCAACGAACGTGGAGATTTAAGGCTGCAACTCACTAATATTGAACCGGATGTAGCTAGATTGGTAGATAGTCACCAGGTTCATCCATCGCACTGAATGTTTTATTTTCTCTTTGCGAATTAATAGTTTTTAAAATATAATTTCCTACCAACTTAAGATGCTTTATGTATTAATTTGTAATAATTATAAATTAAACTTGATATTTACTGAATTGGATTGTCTTTTTATTTTGTTAAATTTTGACGAGAAAATGAAATCAACTTCACTCACTTAACCAAGTGCAAAGTTTTCTAATTGGCACCTTAGTACCTAGGTATTTTGTACCAATAGGAAAAAACTAAAGATAGACTAAGATAGATAGCTGCTTTAAGTTAGCGGACCATTATGAATAAGGGGGTTGGTCTTAAAAGTAGGTAATTTGACCATGGGGGTCTGAGGTAACAGTTCATTGTTGAAAAGGGGTCACTTGTCCAAAATAGTTTGGGGAACCCTGCTCTAAAGCCTCCTTAAGAACAGGTACAAAATTACTCTTTGTAAGAGTCTCCAAAGGGTGATCTCTCCTCCATTTCAGGACACTTTCCTTCCATGCATATTTGAGAGGTCTAAAGGCTGACGCGTCGGCTGGCTGTAGTATCCGTGTGGCGTTGGGGTATAGAGCAATCAAAATAATCTCCAACTTGCTGCACAATTCACTCACTTCAAGACTAAGATGTGTTTTGTGCCCATCTACAAATAGTATGATGGGAAATGTTACTTTTCTTTTGATAAGGTATCTATGAAATACATTCTTGATATAATCGTAGAAAAGTTCACATTTCATCCAGCCAGTATCGCTTAAACCAATGCCCCACTCAGTTGGGACTGATGATGTTATATCCTTGGGAAGCCTCTTGTTGGGAAACACAACTAGTGGAGGTGTAATATCTCCGTCGGCGCAAAACGTAAACAGTACAGTAAGGGCTGTTTTGGCTGCAGCGTGATCAACTTCATACACGTCTCTTTCTCCTCGCAATGAAATAACTTTGCCACTCTTGGGACATAACTGAAAGTTCGATTCGTCCCCTTTAAAAACACGAGACGGGTTCTCTAAGATGTCAAAGTAGTTGTTTTCCTTAAGATAAAATTCAATTTTGTGGAACCACCCTTTAATGTCTTCTTCTGATACATTAGCACTGGCTGATGTTACAGCTTCAGCAGTGCATTCGCTGAGTTCTGGATGACGGCGCATAAAAAGGTCATACCATTTTCTACCAGGTATGTCATCTTTAAAGGTGTTATCTCTTCCTGTTTTCTTTAAGAAATTTGCTACACTCAATTGTAAATCAGTCTTTCTTTTTGGGAATCCTTTCCGACAGCAATCTAAAACCCACTTTACTAAAACTTCCTCTTCTTCGTTCGACAATATTGGATCAGGGCCTGGTAGCTCCTTGCACGGCTTTCTTAATCGCGACTGAATAGTTCCTCTAGGTACATTGAAGGTTTTCGAGGCCAGTTTTTTGGACATACCCTTTTCTACTGCATCTAAGGCTTTTAATAGATTTTCGTTAGAGAATTTTTTTCTTTTATTTGGCATATTTACTTTCTTTGGTTTCATGGTAGGTGGGTCTGGAAAAAGGAAATGCTGATAATTGGGAATTCGCAAAATATTAGATCCATATATCAGCACCACATTTTTTAACAATATATCACCATAACCTCCCATTTTTCTTTTTAACTATGCTCATAAACTATCTAAGAAATCAGATAAATCAAAAGTTTCAGTATAAAATATCTAAAAGATCTAATACAGTATAAAATGTAAACACGTGAACTTACCTTCGATCACTAAGAATAGGCAAAAATAGGACGAACTGTAGGACACAAACGTTTGTTTACAAAATTTTCGCCACTTTGACGTTGGAAAGTATGGTATTGCCAGGAGTAGGATTCCAAAAACATCAATTTATTTATTTTTTAAAGTGGTAACCCAAATTAGTTAGTGAAAACCTTATAATTTTACTATTTATTCGGAGTGCTGATTATTTGGTGCAGTGCTAGCATTTGGATCATAAAAGTCGGTCCAGCCGTTCTCGAGTTACTTATAAATGGCGTAACTAACACGACTTTCTTTTATGTATATAGATTACTAGTAATAGTAGTTTAATATATAAAGTATTTTATATTAAACCTTCACTTAGTAACCGAGTAGATACCATTTTCAGTAAATAATTTAGGGTAAGTACAATTTTTATTTTTATTTTGAAGGAACAAAACGAGGTAAGGTTTATAATCTCACCTCATTTTGGTTCATTTATATTCAATGTATTCATTTATATGTATTTGATGTCATACTATTTAAAGATTTCATGTTTACCTACTTGTTTACGAAAGTCCAAATTTATATAGGTGCTCATACATAAGCTAAATCTTTACAAAACTTTGACACTTATATTGTAATTACATAAATATTGAAAAAAAAAATTATTTTTCAAAATTGGAAAATTAATTCAAATTGGGCAATGTATACCTAAGATGGTCGCACACTATGTGTTATAAATGTACAAATAATAATTATACTACCAATAATAAACTTACCATTATTATTATACAAAATTCACTGTAGATATAAAAGGCTAAAGTTCACAATATCGCGGTGACTTATTCTGTCAGTACTCAATGGCCCGATAAGAAGTGATTTTAATATCGTATCACTTATTTCCACTGTGCTATGATTATTTACTCTTAAGTCAGTTACACCATGAATATAATAAAAGGAGTGAGCGAACAAAACTTTACTTTTCCGTTTTAGAATATTTTACTACAAAAACAAAATGTTTCGTAAGAACTGTGTACTTTAAGAATTCTTTTTCAATGGGAAACATTACTTTTAACAAAGAAACAATGATAAATTCGAAGTAATTTAGAATTGCAAGTCTAATAAAATGCCCATAAATGGGGTGTGGCTGTGTCGTGTACACGGCCTTATGTTTTATGTGAATTCGCGAACGTTAAGGGTAATGTTATCTATAAGTGTGTTACATGTATGTATATCTACAATATCTAAAGAATTCGAATATACCATTATATGCAAAAAAAGCTTTTATCCTTTAGCTATAAAGTCGTTTAATTTAATTATGGATGTAGATTATAGATATGGTTGCTAGTTATACCCCTAATTTTCAGTTTAATTCTAATTAAGACATTCACGTCAGCTACATCCAAAATTTTATTACACAACTCGAGCTAAATTTTTTTGGTATGTATGGTTTATTCGAATTTGTTGGATATATACATACATTTATAATACGCTCAAAGAAAAATCATGTAGGTAAGTATTCACGTAAAACGCAAAGGCGTGTCTACGACACAGCCACAACCCATTTTACTTTTCAGTGTGAACGTCAAAAGTTTTCATTTCCGTTCTCTTTATTGAGGAGGTAATTTACTTATTCTCAGATAAATATTGTAAATTGGTACAAATACTATCAGTTCACATCTAATGCATAATATTAAGATGTTATTATTCCATCCGGTAATTTGCCCAAGTATACGAGCAGTAATGTTATCAAGACCTTTGCCACCACTTCGGTCTACACTTCAAAACACGACGACAAAAGTAGGGCTCGCATTAACTACTCCATTATTTATTGGACTGTTCTAATATAGGTATCTAATAAATGAGAAAACTGTTTAGACGATGGCAACACTGGTTACTAACAGCTTTGTTATTTTAATTTTGTAAAAAAAATACTTGTTCATATTAATTAAGCATTCGTTGTGATGGAAAATATGTATTGAAATTAATATTCATTAATGAATGTTTATTAATTAAAAATAACGATAACGCGTTACGAATGACCATATCAGTGTGTAACCTACAATATAAAAGCCCATCACATCAATAACAACTTGTTCTGAGGGCATTGCACTTCGTGACATTACGTTTCTCTTAAACGTCTTAAAGTTGTAGGTATACTATTTACTCGTAAAAATATATACTCGTAAAATACCACGATTAAAGCACAAAAGAGGTGTATTAGAGCCATGTTTAAATTAAAAGTTATAGATAGTTGTATCCCCTTTTTAAAAAAGTATAAAATCCTGACACTTCCATCGCTCTTTTACTCGCTGTATATGTAAAAGCCAACCCCAACCTATTTAAGCGAGTCTCTGATGATAGTAAACGAGCACAAAGAGATCCCAACAGATTATGCATTCGAAAAGCACACACAGCCCTGATGCATAAAAGTGTTTTTTGTCAAGCACAGTTATATATAATAAAATTCCAAACGCCATTAAAGAACTTAATATTAATTTATTCAAGAAAAAAATGAAGAAATTACTCGTCGAACTATGCATTAAGGTGTATAACGCCGATTTGGCCTTGAATTATTAGGCTGATTTCCCCGCGCCACCCTCTACAAGAGATCGACCGCACAGAGATGGCAAAGAGTAGTATGGAGACTAGACGACAAAGGCACGACATAGTCGACTGAGCCTACTTTACTGCAAATACATACTACAAATTTATAATTATTTACAATGTAGAGGGATAATTCAGTAACAATGAAGCGTGTTTTGTTATTTAGGTAGTAAATTATGTTACCTAGTAAAAATATTTACCCGTCTGCGCCACAACGAGGGTTATGTTTTTAGTGTATAGCGGCGCGCTCCCGGCTTGGCCCGGGGTGTATTTTTTCTAAAATAAACGTAGCCTAAGTTACTCCTTATTACATCAACTACCTGCCAGTGAAAGTCCCGTCAAAATCGGTCCAGCCATTTCAGAGATTAGCCGGAACAAACAAACAGACAGACAGACAAAAATTGTAAAAAAATGTTATTTTGGATGTTATTTTGGATTTTTTCTAAAATAAACGTCGCCTAAGTTACTCCTTATTAAATCAGCTACCTGCCAATAAAAGTCCCGTCAAAATCGGTTCAGCCATTTCAGAGATTAGCCGGAACAAACAGACACCCAGACAGACAAAAATTTGGTTTGGTTATGTGGTTGGTTTATTTTGGTGTATGTACTCATATATGGTGTATGTACGTATATATAATCATATGCATGTAGTAAAAAACGGTTATTTAAATATTACAAACAGACACTCCAATTTTATTTATATGTATAGATGTATGCATATTTCTTTATACGAATATAAAATATATGGTAAAAGAGCCAAACAAAAGTTTTTATCAAGACTAACAAATTTTTTAATTTTCAGTAAAAACAATTGAGTTTTTGCACCAACCGTGCAAACTTCGCGTGGTACGTTTTGTTTGGGTAACGCTAATGCCGGCGGTAATAATTTTTTTTTTAATTTTGATATTTTTTTTCAAATTCACCAAGTGAGTGAAGTGACAATAAATTGAGACAAAAAGTGTTTTTTTTTTCATTTTGATAAAGATTACGAACTTTTTAGAGCGAGAATCTTGCTTCTTCAATTTTTTCAAAAAATCTATCGAGTGGGACAAAAAAGCGGCTGAGTGGATTAAATGGAAACTCTGTGGGGCTTTTTAGGGTATATTGAACTGTAAAAGGCACACTTAACATTTATTATTTTCTCCATATTTTTGATTCAGCGCTTGATTTTTCTAAAAGCTATCAAAAGGCCTTTTTTATAATTTTTCAAATTCATGTCAATAGAATTAAAAAAAAAAAACAAACAAATCCTTGTAGAAAATTTATTCACGTTTTCATTTTGTTTTCGTTTTGTCTTGTCTTTTGCCATGTCTAATTGTTTTGGTTTGGTTTTGGGTCTTATTATTATTAATTGTGTAATTTTAAAGGGGGGGGGGAGGGGGGAGCGGAGGGGGGGGGGGAGGATGGTGTTGATAGATTACCCTCATCCTTTCAAATGATACCTAACATGGGGGGTCTATTTGTAACCGTTGACCATGGTTACGTCAAATTTTCTATCACGTCGAGATGTCCCCGATGAGCCCAAATACGATCCGGCTGTGACGCGCCGTTTCCGAGTTTCGGCCGGGGGGGTCCGAGGGGGGCGTCAAATTTTTTATCTCGTCGAGACGTCCCCGATGAACCCAAACACGACACGGCTGTGACGCGCCGTTTCCGAGTTATGGTCGGGGGGGTCCAAGGAGGGGGCTTTTTTTTGGTGCCCCGGTAGACCGGATGACACTTTCCTTGGTGACTACCGATCACCCTCTATGACCTTCTTCAAACGCCACCCTTCTATCCCTCATAGTTTCCGAGAACCGCTCACCAACTTTTTACCAGAACGGTGTACCGAGGATATCGGATTTTTCTGGAGGTCACGGGGGCGTCCCCTACGCGACCACCTACAATAGGGAAACCCCCCACCGCTCCTTCTAGGAGAACAATTCGATGAGTCACTAGATACGTGAGTGGGAATCCGGCTTTATAGTGGCTTTATTATTTATTTATTAGGCTTATTAATTTATATGTATTAATTAATAATTAATTATTATTAATATTAATTAATTAATTAATTAAAATTCATGAAAACTTTCCTTCCTCGTTTGGTTTATTTTTGATATATTACGCTTTTGCCTCCTTTGCTTACTTCCTATCTTTATTAAATTTAGATAACAAGTATATATACAGATGAATTATTAATTGAATATTATATTACATCATAATTTATATTTAGTTTTTTAAAGATTTAATTAAAAAGACAAAAAAGAAAACCTATTAAAGTATTATATACACTATCATGCACTGTCTGTTCTGCCACTAAAATGTTTATTCTTTGTTTATTACGTAAAAATTAATAATTTGATGAAGCGCAACGCGGCACAGGTCCGTCTAGCATCACGACTCGCCCCGCACTGATTTTATGGACGAGAACGGGCTAGCGCTGAGTAAGTGGGGAAATATTTTTGATATAAACATTATATAAAATTCAATTTTACGAATTTTCAAAAAGCGCTTTCAACAAATCATGCTACATTGTTATCTTCATAAGTGTACAAAATTTCATAATCTTTGGATAAATATTGTAGAAGTGAGATTGTTATAACTGAAAATAAAAGGGGTGAGTTTAGAATTTTTTTCCTGAATCAATTTCAATAAAATAAAATTTTTAATCCCAACAAATCATTCCTCATATCTTGTAGATAAACATATATTTTTTTCGCTGAAGAAAAGGCGTATATATAATGAATAATACTGTTACAAAATGTTGCAACAATTTAATTTTTTGGAAGGATAAGCCTTAATATTGCATTCATTGTAGTAATTAGTAATATTAATTAGCTTTATTCTTTTATGTAGTGTACTTGAAATATTTGCAAACCCTCGAAGGGTAGAATGTCGCGAGAAATATCTATTGTATTAATTGTTTTACAATATAAATAAAAAACAATAAAACCTAGTGGCGCAAGTAGCGGGGCAAGGCCCAAGCTACCGGTGGTTAGGGCTGCAGAGTGAGGAACCTCCAGACAATTCGTGCCGCCTTCTGTATCTGTCCCTTGATCCAGCCATCTAGTGAGAGCCTCTCGAGATGTTGGTTCGGACGATTATCGGGACGATGATGGTCGAATCGACATCCCACGTGGCGGTCACCTCGTGTGCCAAGTATATGTATTTAGTGAGCTTATCTTTTTCGACTTTCACGAGGTTTTCGTCATGCGGGACAGCGATGTAACAAGTATCGTCCGGTGCTTGGATCGGTCAATAACCACGATGTCAGGCTTATTGGCCTGTTAATTATGTCAGGTTAAAAAAAATGTGCCGACAAAATGTTTTTTCATGATCAGCCAGTATCATCATAATAACTATACTTTGTAGATAATAAGGGGGTTATTACTGACGCCAGACTGGCCACTACTTCGAAGTACGAAATACTACCACTACTTCGTACTTAAGTTAGGTCTACATACACAATTAAGTTTTATACTGCATAATAACACCCAGGGTGAAAGTCCTACTTGCATTTGTCAGTTTTTTAGATATCCAATGTGACAAACAATAAAATTACGCCATAACTCACCGATTTAGAAAAAGAATTTCCTTTTTTGCAACAACCTGTTAAATTCAGGTTAAATAGCATGGAGATAAGAATAAAAATCATTCCTTTATAACAAAAGATCATATCCTTTGTGCGACAGCGCTAAGTGGCGACACATAGAGAAGAGGGATGGCACATTCCTTAGATAAGATAGCCGCCCTCCCTGCTCGCATTGCTATGCGATCAGTCATTCTCATCACCAAACACTGCGATGTGTGAATATCGGCGTCAATACAGTTATTTCTTTGATATGACAAAGCCCGAAGCCTTGTAATTACATGTACTTAGTCAGATTTGATAAAGTCAAAGTAACTTAGTGCGTTCCGCGGTCTATTGAATTTTCGGTTTATTTTTCAACGCGCACGAAGTCGCGGGCACCAGCTAGTATTAAATATAATATGAACTAGAGATAATAGAGGGTAATTACTAATATTATATCAAAGTTAACTCTAGGAGAGACTAGACATTGAATGCAGAATCGATACAACGATGACTGATGAAAATTTCAAAAATATTATGTCTGGTAGACATAGGAAAGCGTTTTTAAATTATTGTATAAAACTACTTAATTAATAAAGTTATAATAAGAAATAAATAAAAAAACTGGAATTAACGTATAACACAGACACAGACGCTATTGCCGGAGAATACTATAATAGAAAAAAAAACTATTGTAACTAAGTACAATAAATTTATTGTTATCGGTCTAATTAAAATGATTTTAGAATTGTTAATTAAGTTGTTAAAATGTACTTAGTTAAAATAATAATCAGTCTAGTTAAAACGTGGTTTCCAGTATGGTCTAGTTAAAATGCGTAATATAAAATAATAGTAATTTTATCAATTTAATAACAATGATTGTCGTTTTAGTGCGGTCATTTCTCCCTCAGAATCTTCGGTAAGCAAGGGTCACATGCAAGTCTAATAAAGATAGCCAGCATTGCAGCTGCTCAGTGCTCGTAAAACAAACACAATCATGCCGTTTGTGAGGCAAGTTTTATTGCTCTTTAATAATGAATGGAGTTTATACAATTATCGATACTGAGAACCAATGTTGCTGATGTGAACCCGGGAAGAGTGATTTACGTAGCATGGTACGTATAAAAACAATAGCTCTGTCTGATGATGTCAGCCACGTCTGAACCCTGAATACACCTTTGTTTGCCTATATTCTTAGCTGTCATGACAGAGTCGACGACTCGCCGACACGCAATCAATTTACTTTTCTGTACCGAGAAATATTTACGTTCACAGTAAAAATAAATGTGGTTCCACAATTAATTGATTGAATGTCATGTCGGGTCAAACATGAAAGTGGTATTTGTGATTTTGCTGGATTATTAAAATAACATTTGCTCTAAAAATCTGAAAGTTCTTTAAGTGTAGAAAATTTATTGCTGTCGAACCTGTGCGGCTGTTTAAAGATATGAAATTCAAAAAGAAGAAATTGAGCAATCTGAAAAGCATTTAGTGATATATAAAAAAAATACTGAGAAAACTAAAGAAATCTGAAGAAACTACTCTTATTTAAAGTTATTAACTAGTTTCAGTCATAATGTGGATAGGAAATGTGTGATGTGAAATATTATAATAGTCTATTTGAATTCCTGGCTCTTCAATCGCTTCTAGACTTGGAAAGAAATATAATGAATATTTATGTTAAGGACGACAGACAGACTTACTGTCCACTTGATGGTAGATGGCTACGGTCGCCTATAACACAAGCAACGCCACATGTGCTGCAATCGCTCTGCCGACGATTGTAGGATTAAAGATAAGCATTAGGAAGGGATAGGGGAAAATGGGCTCTGGCTTCCCTTACTCACTCACTGAGACACAACAGAGGGTGGTTATTGTCGCCAGACGGGCTGCTCAAATGACTGCAAAACGCAGTGTGCCCTGCCACTACTAAATAAATAACAATGTCAATACTAAATAATAGAATAAATATTGAGAAATAGGATGACACATGTGGAAACTGTTTTATTTATGTAAATTTTTTTCCACAAATGGTTAACATAAGTAAGAAATCCTCTACAAAGGTAAATATGCGACTTTGATTGAATGTTACTCCTTCTTGTTCTTTTTTTCATACCGTTTTCAAAGCGACCAAAATTTTACGTGACGTCATGCTACGTATACGTTCCAAAGCAATTTGAAGATAATTATTTGAATAGTCAGTTAGTTTAGGTACCTACAGAAAAGATAAGCAAATTAGTCCTCCTATTAGATTCATTCACAAGTTTTTTCTGTGATTTCACTGTCATTGTTTGAAATGTTGAAAAATAAAATTCTCCATTGGACAATAAACCAAATAGTAAAATAATAGACTGAAGTAAAAACGTTGCAGAATGAACTGGCAATTTTGTATTGTATTAACAAATTAAATAATTGGTAAGTTTTGTCGCCGGCCAATTGCCCTGTCGTGTTAATTATTATTTATTGTTGTGGACACACGGACGGAAAATGAACCGAGCAACGTTCAAAGAATTAAGAGATTAATTTCGATGTTATACTTATTATTAGCATTCCATTATTATTAGACCGGTGTTCACATTATCGGATCCCCCACACAAGTTTGGAACAGCCTGTGCAGTGCGAGCTCGTTCACATTACTCCGGTCTGGGCGTTCTGCAGTGACAAAACATGGATTGGATATAAATATTGTAAACCACTTCATATAAATTGTACAGCCACTGGACTTTCCGCCAAGTTTACCGGCCCGGTAAATTTTGGCATGGTAAGGACAATTAATTAACAATACTATCATTAAATATTACTATTTATTAATTAGTAATTATAATAATAATGAACTAAATATTAGATAGCATAATTACCTATCTGTTTGGTAGGTAATTACCTATATTCAACAGCATGAGGTCTCATGTAGGGAAACGACATGCATGCGAAAAATGTGTGGCCGTAAGAACATCCGTATGTATACGGCAGCCGCGACACCAAGCGCCCGGCACATAGCTATGGACACGAAATGGCCGTGAGAAAATAATTAATGGCAAGAGAAGTTTATTGAATGAAACTAAAACCTATGAAAACAAATAAATACCCTACCTACCTAATACCTAGGTTCTCCGGTAGAAAAACCAACCCTGCACTCGGTGGTCGTGACGTCGGAGGACGTCACGGACACCGGGGAGCAGGTGTTGGAAAAGATCAGGGAGGCGGTCAACGCGAAGGATGGCTGGGTGAAGGTTGAAAGAGTGCGGAAAGCAAAAGACAGAAAAATCATCATGAGCTGTAGCACAGAGGAAGAGAGGAAGAAAATTAAAGATAAGATTGAGCAATCAGGGAAGCGACTTCTTTGCGGCGAGGTCGAAAACAGGGACCCTCTGCTGATCCTAAGGGACGTCCTTTTGGTGAATAACGATGAGGACGTCCTAAGGGCCATCAGGAGAATCAGAATAGGTCCCTGTTTGAGGGCCTCGACGAAAAGAAGTCGAGGATGAAAGTAAAGTATAGAAGGAAAGCGAGGAATCCGCTCGCGGGGCATATCGTCCTGAGCACCTCCCCGGAGGTGTGGAGAAGGGCGACGGAACTCGGGGTCCTGCACGTTGACCTTCAACGTGTCAGGGTCGCGGATCAGTCGCCCTTGGTGCAGTGCACGAGATGTCTGGGCTATGGCCACAGCAAAAAGTTTTGCACCGAGGGGGAGGACCTATGCAGCCATTGCGGGGGGCATCATCTGAAGATGATGTGCCCCGAATGGAAGGCGGGAACTCCCCCAGCCTGCCATAACCGTGCTGTGGCCAAGCTCGGAAATCGCGGACACAATGCACTCAGTCCGGCGTGCCCCGTGAGAGTGAAATGGGATGCCATCGCACGCTCCGCTACTCAGTATTGCTAAGGGCACCCCTGGCGGCGGCCGCACCTATGGGCTCTTGCAAGTCAATTTGCAACGAAGCCGGCTAGCTACCTCCGAGCTCCTAGTGGAAGCAGGAAGGAGAGGAACGGCCGTAGCTCTCCTCCAGGAGCCCTATGTGGGGGCGGCTCGCACGGTTCGGGGTCGGAGGGTGATGCGAGTCTTCCAAAACCCTACTCCAGAAGAGGGTACTGTTAAGGCTGCTATAGTAGTTTACGATAGCAGCCTTAAAATCACAGAGTACCCAGAACTCACCACCAACAACATCGTGGTGGTGGGGATACGGACGGGGCGCTGGACGACTACGCTCACCTCCTTCTATTTCGAGCCGGACCAGCCAATCGAACCCTACATCGGGCACCTGAGGAGAGTGGAGGCCAAGCTGGGAACTGGGAGGTGGTTGGCGGGTGGAGATGCAAATGCAAAGAGTCCATGGTGGGGCAGCCATAGGATTGACCTGAGGGGGGAAGAACTTTCGAGTAGTCTGGAGGAGCTTGGCCTCGAAATTCTGAACGTCGGTGATGCTCCGACCTTCGACACCGTCCGAGGGGGGCGGCGTTTCTGTAGTCATGTGGACGTGACTGCATGTTCACATGACCTATTGGACCTGGTCGAAGACTGGAAGGTCCTCAATGATTTGACGGGCTCCGACCACAACGGCATTGCATTCAGGCTGAACCTCGGACCTTCCCGAGGAATGGAAGTGGTCAGAACGACCAGAAGGTACAACACTAATAAAGCAGATTGGCAAAAGTTTAGATCCAAAATTTTAGAACTCATTGATAAATATAAAATTAAAGAGGGTGTTGTACCGGATAGGGAACAAACAATTTCGGCTGTACAAAATTATACTAAATTAATAATTGAGGCGTCTGACCATGTCTGAAGGACCTGGAAATCTTGAAGAAGGAGGTCGCCACCAGGAAAAATAGAATCAGGAACGCCGCACCCGTCCGACGGGCGTCGGTCGTAGAGCAATACGTTCAGAAGAAGGCGGAGTATGAGGAGGCCGTGAGGCAGGTTCAGACAGACTCCTGGAAGTCCTTCTGCGAGCGGCAGAGTGGCGAGAGCGTGTGGGATGGCATCTACAGAGTGATTGGAAGAACGGCAATCAGAGAGGAGGACTCGCCGCTGGTTCGAGACGGAAGGGTTCTTGATGCGAGGGAATCGGCGGAGTGGCTTGCGGAGGTGTTCTACCCGAAAGACCACGCAACTTCGGACGAGGGAATTCACCGCCAGATCAGAGCGGAGGCAGACAGGGTGAACGTAGGGGAGCAAGACTCGCCCTGCGACCCCCCGTTCACGCTCACCGAGCTGGAGATGGCGGTGAAGTCCTTCAATCCGAAGAAGGCCCCTGGCTCCGATGGGCTCACTGCTGACATCTGCTCCAGGGCCATCGGCTGTAACCCCAAAGTCTTTTTGGGGTTACTTAACAGCTGCATGGCTCACCATATTTTTCCAAAAATATGGAAAGAAGCAGCAGTGATCGTCCTGCGGAAGCCAGGGAGGGATAGTTACAACGTCCCCAAGTCGTTCCGACCAATTGGATTGCTGCCCGTGCTTGGAAAGGTATATGAGAAAATTCTTGTGGCTCGCCTCAAATACCATCTTTTTCCGGGGATAAGCGACCGCCAGTATGGCTTTGTGCCCCAGAAGAGCACCGAGGGCGCCCTCTATGACCTAATGTCGCTGATTCGCAATAAACTTGATAACAAGAAGATTGTAGTATTAGTGTCATTGGACATAGAGGGGCCTTCGACAGGGTCTGGTGGCCTATGGTCAGAGTCAGGCTGGCGGAAGCGGGTTGCCCGGTAAACTTGAGGCGAGTCTTTGACAGCTACCTCGCCGACAGGACGGTTAGCGTCGGATACTGCGGCGAGGTTCATAATGCCGAGCCAAGCAGGGGCTGCATCCAGGGGTCAATAGCCGGACCCTTGCTCTGGAACCTGACGCTCGACCCGTTGCTGCGGAGCCTGGACAGTAGAGGCGTCTACTGCCAGGCCTTCGCGGACGACGTGGTCCTCGTCTTTGATGGAGACGGGGCGCTCCAGATAGAGCAGAATGCCAATGCCACTCTCGCGCATGTTCTGGAGTGGGGTGTCAAAAATAAGCTGAGGTTCGCACCAGGCAAAACAAATGCTATGGTGCTGACCAGAAAGCGTAAGTTTGACACGCCACGCCTTACCATGGGCGGGATTGACATTGCCATGAGGGACAGAATCAAATTGCTCGGACTAACCATAGACAGGGGTCTCACCTTCAAGGATCATGTCAAAAACGTGACCAAGAAGGCCCTCGGGGTTTATAAGCAGCTCGGGAGAGCAGCTAAAGTCAGTTGGGGTCTCCATCCTGAGGTCATTCGCTATATTTACATCGCCGCGGTGGAACCAATAATCACCTACTCTGCGAGTGCGTGGGCACCTGCTACCCGCAGAGTGGGGATTGTGCGGATCTTGAACGCTGTGCAGCGGGGTTTCGCGCAGAAAATCTGCAGGGCCTACCGAACGGTGTCCTTGAACTCAGCCTTACTACTGGCTGGGATACTCCCCCTTGACTTACGAGTTCGCGAGGCTGCCTCATTATACGAGGCCTAGAGGGGAGTACCACAGCCTGAACTCAAGGACAGGGATATCGAGCGGAGTGTTCTTGCGGCCGAGGCTCCCCACCCCGCCGAGCTGGTTAGCCTTGAGTTCGGCAGCCTGGTGGACGAGGAAGATCTAAACTCAAATAGCGATTACCACCTTCGCATCTTTACGGACGGCAGCAAGATTGACGGTCTGGTTGGCGCCGCACTATCCTTATGGAAGGGCGACGCCGAAACCAGGGCCGTCAAGCTTGGTCTGCCGTCGTATTGCACCGTCTACCAGGCAGAGCTCTTGGCGCTATGTGAGGCGTCGAGGGTAGTCCTCGGGCGCAGCGAAACATCCGTTGCAATATACAGCGATTCGAGGTCCGCATTGCAGTCCATTGCGGCGAGTAAATGCTCGCACCCTCTAGCCGCTGAAACAAGGAAGAACTTAATCAACATCAGCAAGCAAAACAAAATGTTAAAACTATTTTGGATAAAGGCTCACGCTGGTCTAGAGGGGAACGAGAGGGCGGACTACCTCGCGAAGGAGGCCGCTCTGAAGGTCAAGCGAAAGCCGGCGTACGACCTGTGTCCGGTCTCGTTCGTCAAGCGGTGCATACGAATGCGCTCGCTTGACGAGTGGGACCAAAGATACAGGGACGGTGCGACGGCTGGAGTTACCAAGCTGTTCTTCCCTAGAGCCGTAGAAGCTTACAAAACCCTGAGGAAGATGAGCCTTGAAGGTGTGATGACCCAGGTCTTGACGGGGCACGGTGGATTCTCCGAGTACTTGCATCGGTTCAAGCGCAAGGAGAGCCCATCGTGCATCTGTTCCGACGCGAATGAGGATGTCCCGCATGTTCTGCTGGAGTGCCCGGTCTTCGCCAAGGAAAGAATGGAATTGGAATACGAGATGGACATGGAAGTGTGCCCAGCCAACCTCAATGCGTTGATCACCAGTAGCCGAAATAATAAATTTGTGGATTATTGTAAAAAAGTAGTTATTAGGGTTATAGATAGGAATAAAACATAATGCTGTACATAGCTATAAGAATTTTAAATTGTATTATTTTAATTGTATAAATCGGATTTTAAATGTAAATATATTTTAACCTCATTGTAATTACTAATAGAGCCCATTTACAGCTCATTATCTGCAACAAAATTGTTTAACTATCAATGTATAACGTTTTTAATTTATAATATTTTGATACTCCGATTATTTTAAATTTAAGGTTTAATGTTTTATAATAATAAGAATACAGTGTACAGTTATTTTAAACCCCAAATACTACAAAAGGACAGAGAATAAACGAGTAAGGATAAAGGATAAGGAAAAGGAAATAATAAAATACAGAAATAAGGATAGACAGACAGATTAGGGAATGAAGACGGGCACCCCACCCGTAATGGTATGAAAGGTGAAGGATATGAGAAAGAAAAAGTATGGAGAATGAATGCGCGAGAAGCAAAAAAGCGAGAACTAGTATGGAAGGATGCATAGCTAAAATAGGCTACGACCCTGTGTCGGAGGGATTCGATTTAAAAAAAAAAACCTAGGTTCATACCTACTTATGATTCAAAGAAAAAATATTTGTGTTAAATCTCTTATTTGGAAAGCAATAAAAAAGTTATCGTTTTAACATTTTCGTGGCTGAAGAACACCAGAGAGTGGACGGGATAGCTAACCGTTCCAAAGAACAAAGGACACAGAGCCCTGTCCCAGGCTAATCGCCTTCTATGTTTGAGGCACCGCAAGAAAAGAAGAAGTGTACCTACTTACTTACAAAAATAAAATCAAGTAGGTCTGTACTAAAACGCTGATAATTTAGTTAGAAAATTTGATAAACAGATACTTAAATTAATAATGTGTTAAAAGTTAAAGTTACGTCAATTAAGCTGTAATTCTTTTATTGTTTTGTTAGTTAATGAATGAATGAACGCGATAAAGTATTCGTCACTTCGGTTTATTAATAGACAAAAGACTCATCACGTAATGGAAACTCATTGAACAGTCTCGGCATTTGGTCGCCACACCAAATCGCACTATTTCCCAGAACGACGCTGACTAAACTTTAACTAAACTGTCTGGATACTATAATATATCTTGAACTGAATGAAGTCATAATAGTTTTATGTTCTAAACATGAAAAGACGAAGGTACATATTAGTTCTTCATTTATTTTTAGACATAAAAAATGTTCCTTTTGTTGTTCAAATACGTTAATAGTGACTGGGAACTGCATTTCGCATTAATTTGGGCAGCCCGTCTGGCGGCAGTAACCACCCCCTTACAGAACGTGAAATAACAGCATATGTGCTGTTGTGTTTCGGTAAGTGAGTAAGGGATGTCAGAGCCTATTACCCCATCCCTTTCTTAATCTTACAGGCGTGTGTTATAGGCGACAGTAGCCACCTACCATCAAGTGGACCGTCAGCCTGTCTGTCGATTTTAAGATAAAAAAAGTAGCATCCAAACGAAGGCGATTAAGTAAAGTTCCTTGATCGAGAAGACGACTATATAGTCGCGCCAACGATTGTTTTACTCGACTCAAAGAGAATCTGAAATTATAACAGCTGTTTTAATTTGAGATGCTTTTTATTTTCAAGACAGCCTCCTTTGCTCCGAAATCAGTTTGTTCGTAAATCGTAACTACAAATTTTAATAATAGCTCCATCTCGAGGCAGTTTATTGCGGTAACATCGTTCGCTCCGAGAGACAGCTTTTAGTTGTTATCTATTGTTATTCTGATTCTATGGAATGTATCTACCTGGTAGTGATTAAAACTGTCTATAAGAATTTGGGAATCATAATGGGTTCCTGATAGCAAAGAGTATGTAATCACTGCGTTATACCTAAACGTAGTGATTATATACCTGATAGCATAGAACCACCATAGAACACTATCTAACGATTATCTATTTGTTTTTTTTTTGTGTTATTGATTATCTCTCTGACAGCCTCTATCTATGTATATGAAATTTCTTCTGTGATGAAGGTGGTTGAAGCTCAAAATTTAAATCATATTATATTATCATTAAATTGTTATATCATTAAATCGACTTAAAGATTTAGTTACCAGGCCTTAAAATTTAAAAAAAAATTTAATATTCAAACCATTCAAACCAAATTCAAACCAAACGCATGACAGTGACAGCAGGCTCACTCTTTCATAGACTAATTCAAACACAATTCAAATCAAAATAAAAAAAGGAAGTTACTGCTTCACGTTCACAAGTTTTTCAGTTTCGACAGCGAAGTGTATTGTTTGATTTGTAACTTATTTCATTAATAATTGAAAATATATTTGTAGGAATTCATCACGTGCTGTTGAAGGTATTTATTAAAACTAAAACTATGAACATGAACTAAATAAAATTATTACTTTAGTTACTTCTAATGAAGAATATCTTTACAGACTTTTAGGCGGGAAATTTTCTACTCTACGGAAAATTCTGTGGAAAATTGAAAATGGACAAACGAAAACCTTTTAGAGGACCGCCTGCAAAAAGGTTTAAATCTCAAGACGACGAAGAAGAAAATGACGTCCCTTCTAGTTTCGAAGAGCATTTAGCGGGTATGGATTGCGAGTTTGACTCACAAACTGTTGTTGGTGAAGGTCCTGAGAATCAAACAACAAATATGAAATGGTCTCGTCCTATGCCGCCTGCAATGGATCCAAAAAACGATACTCTTCTTTTTCAACAATTAGATATTGACCATTACAATGGTCAACCTATGCCCGGCATGCCGGGATCACAGATGGCTCCTGTTCCTATTATGAGGATGTATGGTGTAACTATGGATGGTAATTCTGTATGTTGTCATGTCCATGGATTTACGCCGTATTTTTATGTTACTGTTCCTTTAAATTTTACGGAGTCAAGTTGCAATTCTTTAAAGGTAAACCTTAGTAAAGCAATTTTAGAAGATTTACGGTCTAATAAGGATAATATCAAAGATGCCGTTTTGGAGGTGCGTTTAGTGAAAGCACGCTCCTTGATGTATTATAAAGGGAACGATGACATTACATTTGCAAGGGTTTCAGTGGCTTTGCCGAGACTAATTGCAGCTGCTAAACGTCTTATTGACAAACAGCCTACAATATTCAATTTAATGGATCCTACTTTTTATGAGTCCAACATCGATTTTGACATACGTTTTATGGTTGATACCTCAGTTGTTGGATGCAGCTGGATTGAATTACCTAAGCAAAAGTGGATTCTTAGAACTAAAGATACTCATTTCAAACCAGTATCTAGATGTCAAATTGAAGTAGATGTGGCATGGAATGCTTTTATTGCTCATCAGCCTGAAGGAGAATGGTCAAAAGTAGCACCTTTTAGAATATTAAGTTTTGACATAGAATGTGCTGGCCGAAAAGGTGTATTTCCTGAACCAAATCACGATCCTGTCATACAAATAGCATCAATGGTAATCAAACAAGGTGAGACTGAACCATGCATTAGAAATGTCTTCACATTAAACACTTGTGCACCAATAGTAGGCTCTCAAGTGCTGAGCTTTGAAGCAGAATCTGAAATGTTAGCCAAATGGGCTGATTTCTTTCGTGAATTGGATCCAGATATTATAACTGGTTATAATATTAGTAACTTTGATTGGCCATATCTGATTAATCGTGCGAAACATTTAAAGGTTCAAGATTTCGATTTTTTGGGAAGAATTAAAAATGTAAGATCAGTTATTAAAGATTCAATTTTACAATCAAAACAAATGGGTCGCAGAGAAAATAAAAGTATTAATTTTGAAGGAAGAGTTCCATTTGATTTATTACTTGTACTCGTTAGGGATTACAAACTTAGATCATATACTTTAAATTCTGTTAGTTATCATTTTTTACAAGAGCAAAAAGAGGATGTTCATCACAGTATTATTGCTGATTTGCAAAATGAGAATGAACAAACACGAAGAAGACTGGCTATGTATTGTTTAAAAGATGCTTATTTGCCTTTGAAACTGTTGAATAAACTCATGTGTATTGTCAATTACATGGAGATGGCCAGAGTAACTGGGGTTCCTCTACTATGTCTACTTACAAGGGGTCAACAAATTAAGGTTGTAAGCCAGCTATTAAGAAAAGCCAAGGATTCTGGGTATTTAATGCCAGCCTACCATGGTCAAGGATCAGATGATCAATTCGAAGGAGCAACTGTTATTGAGCCAAAAAAGGGATATTATGCAGATCCTATATCTACTTTGGACTTTGCTTCACTGTATCCAAGCATCATGATGGCTCACAATTTATGTTATACCACACTAGTACCACCTAATTCGTTAAAAGATTTAAATCTAAATCCAGATGATATAACTACAACACCATCAAAAAATATGTTTGTAAAGGCAAATGTAAGGAAAGGACTTTTACCTGAAATATTGGAATCGTTACTTAGTGCAAGAAAGAAAGCTAAAGCAGATTTGAAGAACGAAACAGATCCATTCAAAAGATCTGTGCTTGATGGTAGGCAATTAGCTTTGAAAATTAGTGCTAATTCTGTTTATGGTTTTACCGGAGCACAAGTGGGAAAATTGCCTTGCTTGGAAATTTCAGGGAGTGTTACTGCTTATGGGCGTACCATGATAGAATTTACAAAATCAGAGGTTGAGAAAAAGTACACGAAAGCCGAAGGCTACAAAGAAGATGCCATTGTTATCTATGGTGATACAGACTCTGTAATGGTTAAGTTTGGGGTCAAAACTCTTGAAGAAAGTATGCAATTGGGTAGAGAGGCTGCAGAATTTGTCACTTCTAAATTCGTTAAACCTATTAAGTTAGAGTTTGAAAAGGTCTATTACCCATACTTGCTTATAAATAAGAAAAGATATGCTGGACTCTATTTCACTAGGCCAGATAAATATGACAAAATGGATTGTAAAGGTATTGAAACAGTAAGAAGAGACAATTGTCCTCTTGTTTCAAACATGATGAACACTTGTCTTCAGAAACTGCTTATAGATAGAGATCCAGATGGAGCAGTTAAATATGCTAAACAAATAATAGCAGATTTATTATGTAACAGAATTGATATATCACAGCTTGTGATAACAAAAGAACTTACAAAGAATGATTATGCTGCTAAACAAGCTCATGTGGAACTCGCCAATAAGATGAAAAAACGTGATCCCGGTACTGCTCCAAAACTAGGTGATAGAGTTCCCTATATTTTGTGTTCTGCTGCTAAAAATACACCTGCTTATATGAAAGCTGAAGATCCAATATACGTGTTAGAGAACAGTGTACCCATTGATTTCAATTACTACCTAGAAAATCAATTGTCTAAGCCACTTCTGAGAATATTTGAACCCATTCTTGGAGAAAAAGCTGAATCTCTTCTCTTAAAGGGAGAACATACAAGAACAAAAGCTATGGTTACTTCTAAAGTTGGAGCTCTTGCTGCTTTCACACAAAAGAAGGAAAAATGCATTGGGTGCAAAGTTGTTATGCATGATAATTCAAAAAAAGCTTTATGTAACCATTGTTTAGAAAAGGAAGACCAACTATACATTACTGAGGTATTCAAATTACGACAGCTGCAGGAGAAATTCTCAAGGCTTTGGACAGAGTGTCAAAGATGTCAAGGAAGTTTGCACGAGGAAGTCATATGTACAAATAGAGATTGTACTATCTTCTACATGAGAAAAAAAGTAGGTATAGAACTGGATGCTGAGGAAAAATCTGTCGCAAGATTTGGTGAACCAACTTGGTAAAATTATGTGCACATTTCCTTTTGTACAATATTTTATAAAAATTAAAACACATTTCATTTAACTTATTTTTACTGTCTTTTATTTTACATATTGTTATAACAAACATACACACGATTTTAATACTTTTTGGGCAGTGCTTTTTATACACAGGAATGTAGAAAAAATTATATGCACATTCAAAAAACACTCAAGCGCCCGATTCCTATTTTCTCTAACAGTATAAATTAAGTAGTCCTTGTTTTGGTACATTATTATTTTTAGAAATTTTACATTTCCATTAAAATGTATAAGAATCACCTTGAGTACATTTATATAAACTTATATTCAACCATTTCAACAATATATGTACTTAAATATTTTATTTTTTTAAATAAATTATTATATGAGAATTTAATCAAGTCCAATAGCCCACAGCTCCTTCATATTATGTATAAAATTTAGAAAAATAATAATAATAACAATAGTATATTTAGCAGAGTTGGTACAATTACAGGGTATGTACTACAAGCATATTTAAATTTAGGTTAAACAAATTCAAAATAATGATTAATCAATATTTCACCTATTCTCTTGAGATATTGACCTAGTCAGACTCTGTCTGGGAGTTTTAGCATTTGCTTTATTAGATCCATTATTCTTAGGTAAAGTTGATAAAGGAAGTGGCATTTCATATGAAGGAGTTACACTCCCACTAGTAGTTAATTTCATTATGTCTTCCAAAGTTCTGATGAATGTATCACACGTTGCAGTCAACAGGCTCGAAGCATCCTCCATTTTCTATAAATCACAAGTCATATTAAATTTATGGTCTATGAATGTTGATTATTGTACAATACAATACAATAAACTCAATAAGTTATCTATAGGCCAAGACTCCTCTGGTGCTAACAAATGTCTATAACACAAGCAACGCTACAGTTGCTGCAAATGTGCTGCAGACCATGCTAGTGATAGTGAAATGATCTCATAAATTCTTACATTTAAAAAAATAATAAACTAAGTAAAGATTGGTTTCAACTATATAGATAGATGGTGTCACATCATGGTTTTTTTTTCCATGACCCTAATTGTAGTACCATGGGTAAATTTGCACCTTCCGGGATTCCGTGCACTACTGGCACTCATATGCCTTTCAGTTGCCAGTCATATTAATATGTGTTTGTTTTTTAGAATAATTCAGTACCGAAATTATGTAACAGAAATGTCATAATGGAATTATTATTCTTTAAAATTTAACTTTGATTTCTTTTTTATCAAACTAAGGTTGTTTAAATAAGCACTAAAGTAATACCAGTGTATGGTTTCATATTTCCTAATATTGTCTCAGTATAAAAGAAACTGTGTAGTTACCTGTATTTCTGGTTGACCTTCAGCTGTGGCAGCACTTTTTACTGCATGTACTTGCTGCATCATGAGGTCACAATACAGCCTTAGCTCTGATTTCTTGTGAACCAATGAATTAGGATCACCAAAGCCTGAAACTAATTTGTAACATTTACATTGAATGTGGGATTTTTACCTACTAAAAACGTAATTTCGACAGTGGATTGGTCATAGTCCTGATGGGCCTGTGAAACCGACACTGGTCATTAGGGGGAGTATAAAATACATTTGTAATATAAACTGGACAGGTATTTACAATTGTCAATTTTATGTTTGAAAAAGCATAAAAACAACATACTTACCATTTGCATCTCCTATAGAGTCCACACATGCTTTTGCACTTCCTAATGCAACTAGCCACTTCTGCCTGTCCTGTGGCGAAGGAGCTCGCAGATACATATGTTGTTGACCTGGTATTACTAGGTCGAGGCGGGTATTGTCAATAGCATTCACTGCGAAAATTCAAATTCAAATAATTTATTTCACAAGATTTACAATTTTAAGAACAAAACCCCGGTCCCCACACTAGGCATGCCTGTATCGTGGGGTCCCGTACTATCGGTGCGTCCACACTGCGAGCCTAGCGCGGTTGCGACGACGGGCGCGAAATATCAAACATATGAAACCGCCATTTGCATCCATTATTATTATCTTCCTAGCGGCTATTTCTGGTCTGCTAGAGAACCAGTATCACTTCGTCCATTGCTGAAATATTGTGATCGCCAAAATTTGCGTCCATACTGTAGTGACTAAGGCGGGCGCCTAGCGCGACGTTTTCAAACGTTCCTATCCGCTCGTATTGGCCACACTACGGGCCTAGTCAACAAGCGACCTAATGAGCGGGTGGCGGGGATATCAAATCGTTTGGGTAAAATGGCGACAAATAGTGAAATGTTTATAAGTGCGGTTCAATCTAAACCAGCTATATGGCAAAGTAAACACCCAAACTACTGTAATCGCACAAAAAAGACAATTATGGAGCGAAATAAAAGAACAATTTTCTGGAAATGATGGTAAGTTTATTATTATAGCTCAGTTACAATCTTTGATATTGTTCCCACAAATAGTTGGTAAATTTTTTTTACGAACATTTTTTGATCTACGTGATGGATTTATTACGAACTCCAAGGTTTGCAACACCTGCAATACGTCTAAACGCTACAACAAGTCGCACGCCCGCCGTCGTGCCCGCCTAGGCCCCCGTCACCGCGCGTTTAGTGTGGACGCACTGTATGAATTACAATTCGAAACAAGGAACTTATCTAAGCAACAGTATCTTTTTTTTTTTTTACGAGCGAAGAAACTTTCAAAAAGTACCTTATGACAAATACCACATGCAAAGACAAATGTCATAAGGTTATGTGGGATTCTTACCACACTAAAACTCCAACTCGGGATGGGTATGGTTCAGTCCTGAGGGGACTTTAGAACCGACAGTATCTGAATCGTGTTATGCCTTTTATGTCCTTTGTGCCAGTGTGCATGTGTGTGGTGTATTTTATGTAATTTAGTGTTTGTTAGTTAGCAGTTATTAATGCGTTTGTTACTTTGTTGCGTGCGTGTGATGTTTTTTATGTAATTTAGTGTTTGTTAGTTAGCAGTTTTTCGGTGGTCGTAGGAGAGCTCTGCTAACCAGGACCTAAGTTTGAAAAGTTAAATACATATGTACATTATTAACAAATTTTTAAGTAATAAAACTTATTAATGTTTCGTGAGACGGGCAAATTTAGTGGTAAAAATCAAATTAAACTTACCATTTATCTGACATACGGATACTTTCACCGAACCTTTACATCCTTGATTAACTTCCTCTTGGGACTTATAATAAGATAATATACCGTTTTCCAAAACGAACCATCTGGTTTGCCATCCTATAATGAAAACCAAGAAATATGGTTATATTTTTCTTTCTAGTGATTAAATTATTTTAAAATATTAAACAAATACCATTCCAATAATTTGTCCATTTCCACAAAATTCCTTCCATGCGAAAAAATATGTATTTTATTAGGTTTTTATGCCAAGAAATTTGGTTTATGATTACTTCGTTTGTTTACTCTTTTTATTTAGTAGGACATCAATTTCATAATTTCATTCCACTTTTTTTTTTTCAAAACTTCTGAATTTAATTTATTGAATTAGACAGCAGTGTGACAGACAGTGTTGCCAGTGCCCTGTACTCAAAAGTTACCTAAGGGCATTCAAAAAGTTACGTTTTCCCAAGAAAAGTAACGCTTTATGTAATTTTTATATTTCAATATAATAAACACAATTTTAATGGTATTCAAAGGTTCCAACCATTATTTAAAAGTTTCTTAAATCCTTAAACCAAATCGACGGGTGTAAAATCTGCAAAAGAAGATCAATGCTGCAATAAAACAGTTAATCATTGTTACTTACGTGATCATAATCCTATACATACTTACGATGCGTATACAAAATGTAGGTAATAATTCTTGGGTTATATTTTTATCTTAATTACCATCTGAAATGTAAAGAAAAGTTTTTTAAGTACAAAAACATTTCAGACTTTAACTTTACATTTGTACATTAAATAAAATATTAAGCTATTTTCACCTTCACCTTCTTTACCGTATTTTATTTTTGCCAACAACATGGCTTTTGATGGCTCAAATTTTGTAGCATCTCTGATGCTTCTTTTAGTTGCCATCAAAGCTGAAATGGTTTCCGTGTTAAGTTTGTTTCTATTGTCACATTTTATTAATTTTAATTGACTGAAAACGCGCTCTACGCTGGCGTTTGAATAAGGCAACACGAGCAAAAGCATTATAACTTTTTTTAAATTAGGAAACACTGGTTCCTCTGCTATATTTTTCATCTTTAAAACATTCCTCCAGTATTCCTCCACGGGCAAGTTTATATTCGGGAATAATTCGCTGTGTTCTAAGAAGGCATGCTTCCTCCACTCTTTATGTAGCTCTTCGACGTTAATATAACTTTTAATATTTGGAAATCTTATAATTACATTTGATAGATGTTTTACTTCGAATTTTTGAGCTCTGTTGTAATCGACGACTTCTCCTATTATATTAAAGATTGGGTCAGAGAAATCGAAGCGTTGTCTTATTTGTTTCAGAGTTTCTATGTAAAATGACAAGCATGTTTTTTTAAAATCAATAAGTTGAGTTTTAGGTTCTGGAATTTCTTTAGCTAATTCATCCATTGATTCCTTTGCTAGTATACCCAAATATAATTTCTCTAATGGCACAAAGAATCGTGGATTGGCAAACTCAATTTTGTAGGCATCCGTAGTTATGACATAATTGAATTCCATGTAACTGCTGGCTAGCGTTTTTATTAATTTGTGAACCTCAGGTTTTAACTGATACAACAATGGTTTTTCAGACTGAAATAATTTGTTAAAATTATTAAACTCTTCCAGAACATATGACATGAATTCTAAATAAATTTTTGTGAATTTATTATTAAGTGTTATTAGTATGTCTTCTGTAACTTTACTAGGGTCTTCAAAAACCTCGACTTTGAAGTATTCTTGAAGAACATCATATTGCTCTAGTTCTTTTTACACATGCCTCTAAAGATAGCCATCTTGTTGTAGCTGGACTTAAAATTTTATGTATTTCAACTTTAAAAAATGCTTGAAAGTCCCTCAGCTTTTCCTGTCTTAAAGAGCTGCGACTGAAATGGGAACCCACACTTCTCAATAAATCTTCAATAGATCTTGGCAACTTGAGACACGATTTGGAAGCAACAAGGTGTATCATATGACAGCTACATTTTATGCACAATATGTGTGGTACTTTCTCTGTTAAATGGGTAAATACAGAATTGTGTGGGCCGACCATGCTGTTTGTTGTATCTGAAGCAAATCCTACAAAGTTTTTTAAAGGAATTTGCCTGTTTTCAAGCCAAGTTAGTAAACCATTTGTAAGATCTTCGGCTTTCCCGGATTTTACTTCATACATATCAAGAAACTGGGTGCGAACTATTAAGTCATCCTCCTCACAAAAAATTACTGCCAAGGCACACTGCTTCTTTACACTAATATCCGTTGTTTCGTCCATTATTATACTAAATGGTGTTGCTTTTAGTTTTGATACAAGTTCCTGTGTTGTCATCGGTCCAAGTACACTTTTTATTGTATTAGTTGTTTTTGTCCTCCCCAAACAAACCGATTTTAAAATTCCAGAATCAGGAAAAGTATTCTTCAAAAAAGGTATCAAATCATCTGACAAGGAAAGTGTCAAATTATGTTGGGCAATGAAAGCGCATAATTTTAACTCCGCTCTTTTCTGCAGTTCTTCTTCTTTTTTTGGTTTAAACGATTGCTCTATATGTGGTGTATTACTTATGGAATTAGCAATTTGCTTGTGTTTCGAAGTCATCATATGTTTAACAAGAGCCGGTCTATGGTTTAATACAATACAATTGCACAAATTACAAAAGGCAGTAACTGAACCATTTTCTTGATCTTTCCTTGAAATCCAAGTTTTGAACTCTTTGTCGACGAGCCATTTATCGCTAAACTTGTATGTTCTTTTTTGTTTTTTTCGAGGAGGTATCTCCTTACTACTACAACTATCGACATTGTCGATAGTCGATGTCGCTTCGAGATCGTCATTCTTATCGCTATCTTCTTTTTCTTCCCTTGAAGTAGATGCCTTGGATTTAGCTTTAGGCGCCACATTCAAATACTTGTACATTTTAGTCTACTACTAGTACCTACATCATGCATTTGCATATAACACATCAGCACCACAACCATGTAATATCAGCACCAAAAACATGCAAGAAAGAAATTAAATAATGTTAGGGTCGAATGTAAATAAATGTTAGGGTCGAATGTCTTTAATTAAAATTAAAGTCGATGCGCATCGAAGCAGCAGAATTTTACATGGCTTATGAACCCCTATCTCCACAATTTGGGGCAAAAAAGGGGCTGACACGGAAAAAAATAATATTAATAGTAATATTAATAATTATTATTGATTAATAATAAATAAATAATCAATAATTAACGAGATAATAGAATATTTAGGTGCACCCCCCACCTCCTTTCGGGTCTAAATCGAAAAACATTGATCCTCGGGAAAAATTGATAATTCCTAAAATTGTAGGAAATTTAATTCCAAGCAACTCCGGTATTAACAATTTTTCGTGTAAAATTGAAAATAAACGCGTTATTCAATAAATGAAAAATTCACCCCCTCTTTTCGAGTCTAAATCGAAAAATATTGAAATTCTAATTCGACTGAGCTAATATTTCTATGGCGATAAACTGATGAAATGAGGGGTGACTGAGAGTCCGCGCTTTTGCGCGTCTGCGCGGGCCTTTTTTTGTCATGATAGAAATTTGACGAGCCCGTTGGATGAGTGGTTAGGGTGTTAGCCTAACGCTCCAGGGTTTCCGGGTTCGAGTCAACTTTGGAAATGAACTTTTGAAAGTTGGCTCTGGTCTGGTATTGGAAAGCAGTGGCAGAACACACTGCGTTTCGCAGTCATTTGGTCAGCCCATCTGGCGGCAGCAACCACCCCCTCACAGAAGACCACCGTGAAATAACAGCACGTGTGCAGTGTGCTGTTGTGTTTCGGTGAGTGAGTAAGGGATGCCAGAGCCCATTTCCCTATCCCTTGTCCTTAATCTTACTGTAATCGGCAGCGCACTTGCAGCACCTGTGGCGTTGCTTGTGTTATAGGCGACGGTAGCCACCTACCA
Source organism: Synanthedon andrenaeformis (assembly GCA_936446665.2). Lineage (NCBI taxonomy): Eukaryota > Metazoa > Arthropoda > Insecta > Lepidoptera > Sesiidae > Synanthedon > Synanthedon andrenaeformis. The sequence goes on along the minus strand of OW387780.2, from coordinate 5,522,904 downwards.
TCAAGTGGACCGTCAGCCTGTCTGCCGACCTTGACATAAAAAAATGTACCGTAAAATGTGGAGATAGGGGTTCATATGCCATGTAAATTTTTAGATTGACGCTTCGATGCGCTTCAACTCTGCGCTAGTAGAGTGAATTCAAGCGCTATGAATGTGGTTTCTATGTCGGTCGGTACCAATAAACGCAATACCTGACCTACTGGAAACTAAAAAATAAACTAGGTATATGTGCGGTTTAGTAAGAGACTGAGTGTCGCCTGAATATTGTTACTTATAGCTTACCTTATCGATAAGAAAGGGCTTTTTTGCTTTGATCCTTTAAATTTTTAACATCTACTTGCACTCCAATAAAACACAATAGAACTAGCAAAAGAAAACTTGAATGAATAATAAATAAACAACAAAACACCTAAATAATCACTGTTGCTGCTCCGGCTCAATTTAATTCAAATTCAAATTTCAAATCTCGTTACGTTACGAGCGGTATTGTATAATCAACCACACTTACAACTTGCTCTTTCTATTTGCCCATTCCAGATAACTGTGCGATAGAGACATGAATATAGGATATAAAAAAATTACTTTAGTAAGTTGGCAATACAATGCCAACATTACGCAGATTACGTTCGATACGAACACAGATATCTCTCTTGGAGTAATTAATAGTGTTCTGTGACTGTGACAGATATACACAAGCGCCTGAGCCTGAGTTGTTTCACTTATTTTATTGAAATTTCAAGTCTAAAATTTTTTGTTGTATAAGTCCATTATTCCGAAATGTAACGCAAAAGTAACGTTTTGACTCGTGTAACTTAAATGTAACGTGAAGGGGTCAATAAGTAACGTAAAACGTTACAAAAGTAACGTTCTGGCAACGCTGGTGACAGATAACATCTAGAGCTGTGTCAATCGTGAACGATACGATCATTTGACCCGGGTCGCGTAAAAGTATTGATGATTGCAATCATTCGTTTTGAATGATCCGGTTCAACCAATCGCTAAAAAATGTTGGTATCGTTTTGATCTATGATCATCTATGATTGGTTACACCCAGGGTGGGGACAGAGTACAAAATTACAAATGACTACTAGCACAGATTATTATGTTATTATACAGAAGTACGAGTTACGAGTATATAGTGTTCTGTACTACGAACACAGATTGTTATACAGATGTCAGATACTAACGCAGTGATTACATACTCTTTAGTCAGATACACTTACTTATACTTTGCACTCCCGCCGCCTTATTGTCTTATTAAAAAACGAGGACTGCTTTATACCAATTTATAATTTTCTAAAGAAAACACTTGGAAAAGTTTGACATCTGTCAAGAGCAATGCCAAAAACGCCAAAGCTACGCAATGATCAAAGAGTATTGTAAAATATGTAATGATTCAGTATGTTCTGTAGAAAATAAAGACTTGGCTTAAAGGTCTAGTTACCAGGCCAAAAAATTCAAAAAAAAAAAAATATACTTTGCACTTTGTGCACTTATGATAACATTGGTATTTGGTATTTTTGGTAACATTAATAACATTACAAATTGTCCAAGTTTGTATTGTGCTGTTATTTAGCCGTTTTCTTGTTAATTTTATTTTAATCAAGTGATTTTCTGGTCTTGCGCATTCCATTTACGTTGAGTCGAGTTCCCTCCTCCTCCGTTCAGTGCTTTGTTTGAGATAGTGACTTGTGATTGTGTATGAAATTAACGACTACGGCTTGATGTGTTTATTGTGTACGGCTTTATTGTGATTTTTCTTTTCTAACATGCAGTAAGCATAAAGAAAGTCTTATAAAAATGATCATAGATTTGACTACGAATATTGTTATTTTCAGTTGGTGCAATAATGTTAATGTTAATAGAATAGAACACAGGAAAAAAATATAAAAATTAATTTTCTACGTATTGTTTTATTTTTTCTTTCAACCCCTTTTCACCTTTTGGTATTTATATGAGTGAAATTATTGTAGTTTATTTTCATGTTACTATCACTTATTGGTCATTAAACAATAATTTTACCAATATCACTTATTGTTCAATGACCAATAAGTGATAGTAACTAACAATTTAAAATGTAAAGTTAGACGTCATCTAGTAGTCAGAAATGGAGATTATAAAATAACTCTTGATCATGAGGGAAGTCCCGCAATACTGACCGTGCTGTTAGTACTACGCTAGTATATCTATATTTATCTATGGTTACTACGTTCGTAGTACGTGATCAACTGTTGACCGACGATCGATAATCCACAATCGGTACAAGTGAAATGAACACAAACGAAACGGATCGTCGTAACGACCCACTCCGGCGGCAAAATGAACGATCGATCGAAATGACCCGGGTCGTAGCACTAATCAATACTTGAACGATCGAATCACTGAGAATGAACGATTGACACAGCTCTAATAACATCAGCAGAAGTGGCAACAAACAAAAGTAAACCAAATAAACAACACTAAAAAATAAGTACTTGTCCAAAATAATACGGTAACAGCTGACACTTAACCATAAACTAAATTGTTTAACTGTGTCTTCTACCACAGACTATTAAACGTCTAGTCCGGTCTCGTTCAATATATCTGTATACGTGTATACTGCGTTTTTTTAATTCGAAGGAGTAATTTGACAGATACTATAAAGCATTGATTACCGCTACATAAAACCGTAATTTTTTTTAATAAGTACGATTAGGTGACATTACTATTTTTGTATGGTCAAAAACCTGCAACCCAGGAAATGTCAAATTCTTCGAATTAAAAAATTCAATATAGGTAGGTATGTATGTTGTCTGTAGTTTGGTATCAAAGTCAAAGAGTATGTAATCACAGCGTTATATTTGGTATAGTAACTCTTATTTTATCTGTGATTTGGTGGACACTCATGTCTCGCTCATAGAATAATAACTAGTATTATTCTATGTTCTCGCTAGACTCGGCTAGAGAGTATATAATATGTTCCTTGCTCAGAGTACTACTATAGATAGTTAATATCAAGTAGCGATGGGGAGTCGAGTTATTTGACTCGAGTTACTCGAGTCAGATCGTAAACGAGTCAACTCGAGTCAAGATTATTGCAAACCGAGTTGACTCGGTGTGTACGCGGCAAGCGAAACAGCTTCGGCCGACGAGTCCGACGACGCGCGAAGAACTATGTCGGTGTCGGTCGACTCGACTCGCGCTCTTGAGTCGCGCCAACTCGGTCGTTGTTTCGCGGGTCGTGTGTGTTAGTATTGTGTCTGTTTGTCACACGGTAAAACGAAACGGCTGTACGGATTTGGAACATAGATAGCTTATACCCTGGAACATCACTTTTTTTTACAATGGAATAATACCTATAACAGAAATTCTCGCAAACAAAGTCGCGAGCAGAAGCTAGTATTGTTATATACGGAATCTTTTTACCATAAAATATTATTAATTAAACAAAACAAACTATTTTAAGCTACTTTTAAATCCCTACTGTTTTTTTTTTTATATTGATCTCATTTAGGTATAGCCTGCCCCAGTGTGTGTGCACGATGCGCCGAGTTGACTATTCATTGATTGATAGTCGATTACTATCGATTTAACCAACTCGGTCCGAAACACGAGTCAACGGAGTCAATAATTAGCCAACTCGGAGCATCGACGTTCCACACCATTGGCTGCATCACACGATTCAGCGGATTGAGACCGAGTCGAGTCAACTCGAGTTAGTATCCATTTCAACTCGAGTTACTCGAGTAGCGAAATCGTCAACTCGGCGCATCGCTAATATCAAGGAACATATATACTCTTTAGCAAGAGGTTAATATCATAGAGTAACTTATTATATTGGTTAATTAATATAGTAAATTATTGGTTAGTGGGTGTGGTAATGTGGTTGCGTTTTACTGGATTTTATAATAAAATAAATATACATTAATATTCAATATTAATCTGCATCATGAATAAAAATTGTGCTTATATTATTTTCAGTGTAATAATATTGGTTGTTCTAGATAAAGGTTTGTTTTAACTTGATTTTCATTTAAAAAAATTAAAATGCTGTTGATTGTTTTGTTTGTCTATTATTTCTTCGTTTGCGTTGATTACTCTAAACCAACATTATATAATAAAAGAATACAAATATATATAATACAAGAAAAGCTATATAATAAAAGAAAACAAAGATTCATATTTTGAAAATAACTTGCAGATTTAGCGTTAAAACAGTACCTAACTGTTACATTGCTGGTTGCTACTCAGTCATCAACTTCCACTTACGTTTATACAATGGGAAGGCAAAGGAATCTTTACTATAACTCTCACAAAATATACAAAGAGGAATGTAACCTCTTTTATACTGTTTACATTCCTGACGGCAAGGCCAGTTTATTTTTTAATCAGATAATTCAATCAGAACAGGAACTTGATACATCGAAAGTATTCTTTACATTAATTATTATGTGCACAGCTACATAATAATTATCCTTAAAACAATTTATATATAATTAGTCCTTTTAGTTTAGTCTGATATGATCTATCTAGAACAGAAGAAAAGGTATTCCAAAATGACTAAAAAAAAAGTGCAACAAAACATTGTTTTACTTTGCCTCACAATGCCTTCATTTCTAATTTAATTATTTTATATATTCCAGCATTTGGACTCGAATGTTATGTTTGTGAGAACCAAGAAGATAACAGTGAAAAATGTGTTAAAACAATCAAAACCTGTGATTATCACCATGACGTTTGTTTAACACAAATTAAATGGGGCAGTACTCCATACTGGTCTCAAGGGGCGAAGAAGCAATATTATGTGTCAAAACGTTGTTCAAGCAAAACTGAATGTGCTATGACAAGACAACATTACATGCCTCTCTGTACACACATTTGGTATCTAGATTGGGTGTGCTCAGATTGTTGTCAAGGGGATCGTTGCAATTATTATATCATTGTAAGTATTTTCCAGCTCTCTGTAACATTACCCCATCCCTTCCTTATCCCTGATCCTTTCCTTCTTTGGTTGGCAGCGTACTTGCAGCACCTAAGGCTTTGCTTGTGTTATAGGCGATGGTAGCCATCTACCATCAAGTGGACCATCAGCCTCTATCGACCTTAACATAAAACAACAATATTTAATTTTTTTAGGCAAATATTTAAAAAAAAAAATTTCTGCCTATCAATGATTTACTTAAAAATAATTAAAATATTCAAGATGCGACCTATTAAAACTACTTCCCAGCAGTTTCATACATGGATTAATGTCAAAATGCTGGAGGCTTATTATATCATCCTCTCATGAACATTGATTGTGCAAAGTTATGTTGTTAAGACATACAATTTTATTGTTCATGCTTTTAACAAATTGATTTGCTTACTTTATATAAAAATAACATAAAATTCGAATAACATTATCTACTTAGACTCCTCACAATTTTATATTCTGTATTAGACTCTTACTTTATATTTTCTTCTTTCAGAGTGGCGCTACACCTGTGCCTGTGGCAAGCTTATTACTTGTTGGGGTCATACAATTAATTCGGTCTGTAATCAGTTAAAGTTATAAGGAATATGTAATTTAAAAGTCAACAATGAGTTGCTGTGGTAGTTTTTATGATACCTAAATAAAAGCAAACCATCAACCATAAATGAATTAAGTTATACCTAATTGAAACAATAAGTTGCTAATTGTATTTACAATACTTTTTTATATAAAATATAATTTTAGAATAATTACCTGATGACTGAAGTATAAGCATGACCACTTAATCCGTCCATTTTGTAATTATTATAAGAAGTTTATTTTAAATTAGTTTATGCTAGTTTAAGAATTAGGTATTAGTTAATCACATTCTAGTTCTTAATATGCTTTGGGGTTGTTGCACATCAGACGGAATATGCATCGCGTACAAACTATCTACGGTGATAAACGCCAACTTTTTTGTTTCGGTCATCATGGAAGAAAAAAACAGATAAAAGTTGTACCTATTATCTTTTCTTTTTTGGATCTTGTTGTAAAGCCTTCTAAATAACTTATTTCAACGGACTTCATATTCAAACAAGACAAAACCGCTCTGTACTGCCGAATAATGCAAAAACAGACTATTCACATAACATAGCAGGATCAATTTACCGAATAGATGTGACGGATAATACGCCTGACGCATCTTCCGTCAGATGTACATCAACCCTTATACCTATGTTTTAATTTGATGTAGAAGTTCTCATTATTCTGATATTGTAATTTTTACATTTTCATATAATATATGGAAAATTAATTGTTTATTTATTTTATTAAACCAATTTAATACTGCCAAGGCACACGACTAGCTCCATCCACCGTTTACGTTCCGCCATTATTGGCTCACTAGGAGTGAGATCAGTGTAACGGTAACGACGAGTGTAAGCTACAAGGAAACTTACAATGTTATAAGGCTATAAAAAACTTCTAGTTTCTCAAAAGCCGAAGTAGATGATATGTGGTCCAGTTCACATGTCTCGTAAATTTCGGCTTTACTTCAGAACATTATCTACAAATATTGGTCGTTCTTTACCTACTTCGAAAGCATCGGTAAAATATTTAGCTTTTAATCAATTAACTATTTTCGTTATTTCTGGGTAAAGAAAAACTAGCTACGCAGCATTAACTGGCGAATGGAAGCCATTGAATATGCGCATTCATCGTCATTTACTATTTTTGAAAGACAGGTAATGAATAATACTTTAGTTTATGTGTCTAGCTGCAGGATGGCAGTAAAAGAGTAAAATCTGGTTTCAAGCACTTATTATGCCCTTCGTCCACTACGAGACTATAGAGCGAGACACATACGAGATTTATCTATTCTATCTATTTCGTACGTCCACGGTGTTATTGTGAGAGCGCTCTATGTTGTTTTTTAGATCATAGTAGACTTTTCTACAATAGACTAGTATACACACTGCGTCCACGCTGAGACTATTTTAAATCGAGATCTCTCAGCTCAGTTTTTTTTTTTTTTTACTCGAATCCCTCCAGCACTATGCTGAAGCCTATGTCTGCAATTTCTCATCCATACCAGTTCTCGCTCCCTTTCCTCTCGCACTTTCTTTCTTCATACTTTATCTTTCTTTTATTCGTCATCTTTCATTCCATTACGGGTGGGATGCCCGTCTGTCATTTCCTACTCTAACTAACATAATATTCTATTGCCTTGCTTTATTTGCGGTATTTGGGTATTTAAGGGTAAATAATTGTGCACAAATTTTTCATTAATTACAAATTTTGAACAATACACAGTATTAAATTTTAAAACTTATGATAACAATATAATTCCATAATAACAATAAAACATTAACATATAAACTTATGTACATTTGAACACATTATTCAGTTTTTTTTTTTTTTTTTTTTTTTTTTTTTTTTTTTTTTTTTTTTTTTTTTTTTTTTTTTTTTTTTTTTTTTCTAGTTACATTAGTTGGTCTTGTTCCTCTTCCTAACCCTTTCCGCAATTTTAATGCAGTATTTCAGAAATTTATCTCTCTTTTCACTAATTATCATTTCACTTATATTTTCTACTGTTATCTCCATGTCCATTTCAAATTTCAATTCTATCCTTTCTTTATCGTGTATTGGGCATTCGGTCAGCAGGTCTCCGCAACGCTTGGGTCACAGATACACGATGGACTCTCCTTGCACTTGAAGCGATTCAAGTACTCGGAGAATCCACCGTGTCCCGTGAATACCTGCGTTAGAATATTATTTATTCCAATTTTTCTAATTATACGGAAGGCCCCGGCAGCAGTGGGGAAAAACAGTTTTGTGACTGTTGCTGTCTCGCCTTGCACGTACCTGCGGTCCCATTCCTCAAGCGAGCGCATGCGTATGATTCGCCTGACGAATGAGACCGGACACAGGTCGTACTTGGGCTTGGTTTTCGACTTCAGCGCCGCCTCCCTAGCCAGGTGGTCCGCCCGCTCGTTACCCTCTAGACCGGCATGAGCTTTGAGCCAAAAAATCTTTACTATTTTATTTCTGCTAAAAGCTTCTCTCAAGTTTCTGTGTGCTTCTACGGCTAGAGGGTGCAAGCAACTATTCGCCGCGATGGTCTGGAGGGCGGCCATTGAGTCGCTGTATATTGCAGAGGTAGTTTCGCCGCGTCGCAAGATCACCCTCGTCGCCTCACACACCGCCAAGAGCTCGGCCTGGTAGACGGTGCAGTAGGACGGCAGACCAAGCTTGACGGCCCTGGTTTCGGCGTCGCCCTTCCATAAGGATAGTGCGGCGCCAACCCGACCGTCTATCTTGCTGCCGTCCGTATATATGCGTAGATGGTAATCGCTGTTTTCTTTTAATTGATCCTCGTCCACCAGCTTTCCGAACTCAAGACTGATGTGTTCGGCGGGGTGGGGACCCTCGATTGCTGGGACCATCCGCTCGACGTCCCTATCACCCAACTCCGGCTGAGGTACTCCCCTCTTGGCCTCATATAGCGAAGCGGCTTCGCGAATACGTAGGTCAAGGGGGAGTAGCCCAGCCAAAAGCAGAGCCGAGTGGAGAGACACCGTGCGGTAGGCCTTACACAATTTTTGAGCGAAACCCCTCTGCACAGCGTTCAAGCGCTTGACCACCCCCAGTTTGCCGACTGCGGGCGCCCACGCGCTCGCAGCGTAAGTAATTATAGGCTCCACCTCTCAGCTCAGTTACAATCATGTCGCAATCACGCACAGCCGCCGCACTCATTATTTTAGCGTCGCATAAAAAGAATAAAAAACGAAAATGTTGGGTGAGAGATTGGATAAAAGAACGTTCTCAACAAGGTGCCTATAATAATTTATTCCGTCAGTTGGAAGCCAAGGATGAAACTTATTATAAGAATTTTATTCGAATGGCACCTTCCAATTTTCAATTTTTACTTGAACTAATTTCACCACGAATAAAGCGCGATACTGTTATGCGAAAAGCTAACATTACCTATTACTTGCTTGCGAGGAACGGTTAGCAGTGACTTGGCACTTGGCAGTGACTTTATGATACGATTTTTGGCCACAGGTAACTAATTATTTATTTTAATACCTATACCTTTTTTAATCTTTAATAAGAACATATCGAGTAAAATATTACACCTTACCGTTTATTTATTTATTTATTTATTATGTATATTATAATATAAATAAATAAATTGTGCAGATATTAACATGACGGCGCATCTGTCACTGTCACACATCAGGTTGACTTTTAGCTGCCAACGTCAGCCTAGCGAAGCGTCATTGTCGATGGTAGCAAGGGCGGCCATCTTGACGACACTTACGGTCGAGACCCACATATTTCGCATACCCACATATTTCGTACAAGATGAGTTCTGATGAAATCGCATCCTGGCTCTTCAAACAGTTAACACCAACTTGGCTACATAAGGTCAGTTTTTTACAAAATATACAATAGCACCTTGAATATTATAATATGTACAGTGAGAATTTTTTTGTTTGATAAAAAAGGTAAACAATTCACGACATAGAGTTTTCCAGTTTTAACCTTAATTACACATTCATATATTCACGAATTCATTTACACTCACTAAACATAATATTCTTTACGATATGTATCGAAAATTATTGCATATTTTCAGTGGAAAATGCAAAAAAACTCGATAAAATCGTCACATAACCTACAATATTAATAGACGTCACAGAGATTTTGTCTATGGTTTTAGAGACGGGACATGTACACGACCTAAGTCATTTGGAGTCACATGAGGTTTTGATTCGTAAATAAATTATCAAGTTCATAATTCTATATACATTTTTAAAGTTTTAGTTCATCATAATTCATAACCGTAGACGAAAACACTTTATGAAATTATTTTTGATTAAATGGCATTAATTAAATAGATTACTTAAGATAACCACTAAACTAATAATTCGTATTATATTTATTATTCTTATTAATAATAATATTTTATTCGGTTTTGGTTTTTATGGAGTTGCAAAATGCAGTGTTGCCAATGGCAACACTGCATTCTCAGCCATGGCAACTTGCCATGGCTGAGAATGAGTTACTCACTGAGTCAACTCTCTTTGATATGCCTATTGTACAAATCCCATCTCTAAAACAGGTCAGTGACCCTGGCGACGTCTTATTTGTTTACCTTTTTTATCAAACAAAAAAAATTCCGGTATATAATTATATACCCTACATATTTTAATACAAAAAATGCGCAGGATCAGATCGGCTGACCTAACGAGACTGCCGAGAGCAAAGAGTATATAATCACTACGTTTTAAGAGACGGGACTCCCATACAATGAAAATGAAATCCACTGTTCTATGACAAACATGGACTGCTCCAATACAAACCTAACCAAAATTAACAAGTACGATGCTGCCAACATAACGAACAAAGAAATAAGGATGTGCTATTGTTACGATAAATGAGGTCGATAGTATGACTATAGTCTATGGTTTTATGAAAATCCCAAAAAAGGCTACATAATCTTAAATATTATTTATTGACAAATAAAAAAATCAAATAATTACAATCATTGCTTTATTACTATCATACAGTTTACGGTTATCGCCGACTGACGGAGTAGCAGAGAAGTAGTGAACGAAAAAAACAATGGTTACAGAGCTGGGTGCCATTTTGGTATATGATTTGTTCGTCGTTCATATTGATAGGGATGAAAGTTTATGTCAAACAAATCAAAACGTTTTTGAGTTACAGCGCTTACATTTTTGCATGTAATAAAACAGACCCATGCACGTCTGATTCTTCGATGTTTATCGTTTTGAGGATGATTCTGACCAGCAATCCAAGAGGCAGACGAACAAATGATTTAACACACAGATTTTTTTTACATTTTCAAAGTGCTGTCAATTGACAACGCAGGGCTGTCATGGTGGCAGACGCGGTCCTTAATGTTTTTTTTTATGGTATAATCATCCTAACACGAACAAATCATAAGAAATTTTGGCACCCAGCTCCCTAGCCACAAGAGTAACTTCACATAAAATCTTTGAGGACTGCAGGATCTATTTATTTTTAAGTTAATTACGGCAGTATCCAAGGTCGACGTTGAAGGTTCTGTAACACACATAAAAATTGGATTATGTCATGTATAACGTAATAATAATTTCATAAAGTAATTCAATGGATTGGCCCGATACATGGAACAGCATTTCATTTGTTGTTTGTACAGGATTTTTAGCAATATGGAGCGTAAATTCACTGAAAACTTCATCGTTCAATGGTTTGGCAGATATTCCGATACATGGGCCAGCATTTCATTTATTGTTTGTACAGCTGTTTTTTTTTCTTTTCAGTCTTGCCTGCACCTAGAAAGTAAATGAATAATAAATGTTATTTTTAGTTAAATATATAAATAAAAAAATAAAGGCAAAAGAAATTTTTGCCGATTGTCGATAAAAAATGGCACTGCACTATTGTTTACATGCAACACATATGCATCACAATTTTATTCGAAAATTTGAACTAAACTCCCAATAAACTATATTATACATGGTTTTAGAACAGCAGCAAGATATAATATGTACTAACCTATCTTCATCCAGCGGAATTTGGGCCAAAAATATTAGTTTTTTTATTATCAATGCGACTCGTTCTTAGGCCACATATTTCGCAGGTTACTTTCGGCATCTAGAACACTAAACACTATACACCAAATATAACACTACGAAGAAAGATTAAATACTTTCTTTGGCAAGTTTTATAAAAATCAATACTCTGCTTGCCGAAAAATTTGAAAATAAACAACAAACAAACAAAGACAGTCGAAATGAAAGACAAGACGCCATATTGCAACACATCAATATGGCGCCGATGGTTGTTTGTGGTTTTGACGTAATACGGCCAAACTAGAGAATCGGCGATGTCTTTAATAACGTAATGGGTTTCGCAATCGCCTTGACTTAGTCGGGTTATTCCGGCATTACCCAATCCATGTGTTTCATACATCATTTTCTTTCCTTTGAGTTGCGCCAGCCTGGCCGAGAGTTTTTAAAACAAATAGAATTCTCGTAGAGCGCCCTACCGATAATGTTGTCTCACTCTCGCAGCTGCGTACACGTTTAGCTCTATCGATCTAGTGTTTAGTCTGCTAAAGGCGTACAGACTAAACACCCCTTAGGGCAACCAATAAACACTAACACAAATATGAACAAATATAAAATAATACAGGCAAACCTGCAAAGAAGTAAGCTGGCTACCCAGGAACTGGTTATGGAGTCCCGAAACAGAGGTGTCTGTTTTGCTATGGTCCAGGAACCATATGTGGGATCCTCAGGCGAAATGCAATATTTTGCAGGGGTTCGCACTGTCCAGTTGGACGGAAGTAGAGCGAAGCCAATAAAAGCAGGGGTGCTTGTTTTTGATGATGTAGTGAGAATAGAGGAGTGTCCTACTTTAATCACCGAAAATATAGCGGTTGCTATCTTGAAAACAGACAGATGGTCTGTAGGAGTGGTTTCGTTCTATTTTGAAGGCCATTTGGATATTGAACCGTACCAGGATCGTATCAAAAACATACGCGAGAGCTTGGGCGTCACATGGATCCTCATGGGGGGAGACTGTAACGCCTGGAGCACTTGGTGGGGGTCTGAGAGGACTGACCATCGGGGAGAGGAGTTACTAGGGACGATTAACGAAATGAATATGGAGGTATTGAACGTAGGATACGAGCCTACATTCTATACAATACGTGGCGGCAAGGAGTTCAAAAGCTGCGTGGATATCACGATATGCAGCGCACTTATGCTCCATAGAGTCCACTCCTGGAGAGTGGACAAAACTATCACGTCTTCGGATCATAACGCCATTACTTTCACTATGGAAATGGAAAAACCTGAGGAGGCTGTCGTTGGGGGTACGACTAGGGTTTTTAATACTTTAAAAGCTGACTGGTCGACTTTCCGGCGGCGGCTCACTCAGGAAATAATCAAGAAAGGAATAACAATAAGAAAAGTGGAACTAATACAAACAGAAGAGGAATTGAATAGGGTGGTGCAGGACTATACGGACAGCATAGATTATGCATGCCGTAAGTCCATGCCCATCCTAAAAAAGAAAAAAAGAAAGTATAAATTTCCATGGTGGACTGGTGAACTCAATGATCTGAAAAAGGAAGTGATGACGAAAAAAAGGCGTATAGCATGCGCTGCATCTCGGCGCCGCCAACATGTTGTGGGTGAGTACCTTCGCGCAAAGGAAAAGTACGAGGAGATGGTCAGAAACGCTCAAACCCAAAGTTGGAAGGACTTCTGTGAAAGACAGGACAGGGAAAGTCTCTGGGACGGGGTATACAGAGTCATCAGAGGCATAACAAAAAGAAAACCTGACAAATCTTTAATTAAGAATGACGTGCTTCTGGGACCTGAAGACTCTGTCAAATTTTTGGCAGATGTCTTTTCTCCATCAGACGACCCTATCCTGGACAATGCATGTCACGTGGAAGTCCGAACTAGAGCAAACACTCTCAAAAACCAGGAGCAACAGATGAAGAATGACCCGCCTTTTACAATGCACGAGCTCAAAAAGGCGGTTAGCAGTTTCAACCCAAAGAAAGCACCAGGGTTGGACGGCTTCACTGCGGATATCTGTGCGGCGGCAGTCCGGGAAAGCGGGGAAATCTTTCTGGGCATTACTAATAAATGTCTAGGGATTTCCTGCTTCCCGAACATTTGGAAGGTCGCCGCTACGGTTGTCCTCAGGAAGCCAGGTAGAAATAACTATCAGACGCCCAAGTCATATAGACCAATAGGGCTCCTGCCAGTCCTGGGAAAAGTGTTGGAAAAAATGCTTATACGAAGAGTTAACTGGCACATATTGCCAAAAGCAAACCCAAATCAATTTGGCTTTGTGCCGCAGCGTTGTACGGAGGACGCCCTCTATGATCTAGTGGAACACATTCGCAGGAATTTAGAAAACAAGAAAATTAATGTGGTCATTTCCCTGGATATAGAGGGGGCATTCGACAACGCCTGGTGGCCGGCAATTATGTGCCAGTTGGCCAATAAAAAATGTCCGGGAAACCTATTAAATTTAATAATAAACTATTTTGAAAATCGACAAATGAAGCTCTTCTTTGCGGGCCAACAATGCTTGAAAGATGCCTCAAGGGGATGTGTGCAGGGTTCGATCGGAGGTCCCACATTTTGGAACGTTCTCTTGGATCCGCTGCTTGAGGAGCTAGACGGGATGGGCTCATATGTCCAAGCGTTTGCTGATGACGTCGTTCTGGTTTTCTCCGGAGTAAACATGGAGGCTGTCGAGGATGAGGCCAATAAGGTGCTGAGCCATGCGAATGAGTGGGGTATTAAGAATAAATTAAAATTTGCCCCAAATAAAATAAAAGGGATGGTAATAACAAGAAAATTAAAATGGGATAAACCGCTCATTCGCATGGGCGGAGTGACAATCGAATTTGTAAATGAGCTTAAAATACTTGGTCTCATAATTGACAGCAAACTAACTTTTAACTCTCACGTTCAATATGTATGCAAAAAAGCTACAAATATATATAAACAGTTGGCTAGAGCTGCAAAAGTAAATTGGGGGTTGAATCCGGAGATCATCAGAACGATGTACATTGCTGTAATAGAACCTATTGTGATGTATGCAGCCAGCGTCTGGGCTTCAGCATCGAGAAAATGGCGCACAAGAAAAGCGCTTTACGCGGTGCAGAGGGGCTTTGCGCAGAAGATCTGCAAGGCTTACCGTACCGTCTCCCTGAATGCGGCTCTTATTTTATCGGACCTCTTGTCTCTGGACTTGCGCATCGCAGAAGCGGCCCGAATCTACGAGGCAAAGAGGGGTGAGGGCGCATGTAGGAATCCGGGGAAATGAGAGAGCCGACTTCCTAGCGAAGGAAGCTGCTTTTAAAATCAAAACGGCAAAAAATTATTACGAGTGTCCACTTTCGTATGTTAAACGACATATTAGAACGGAGACCGTCGCCCTGTGGAATAAGGTGTACCAAGAAGCAAACACTGCTGAAATAACGAAAATGTTTCTACCGGACGCTGAGGTTGCACACAAGGTCATAGCAAAACTTAAAATGAACTCAATAATAACGCAATTCATGACCGGGCATGGCGGTTTCGCCGAGTACCTTCATCGTATTAAAAAGAAAACTAGCCCGGATTGCCCATGCGAGCCTGGGGTCCAAGAGACAGTGAAACACCTGCTGCTCGAGTGCCCCAGGTTCGCATTGGCCAGGCTAGACCTCGAATTTGAATTAGACGTAACATTAAATAAAAATGTAATTAAATATATTATGACGGATAACACAAAACGAGAAAAATTTATAAAATATTGCACGAAAATAGCGCGGATGTCAATAGACGGTAACAAAAACTGACAGTACTGAATTAATTAATGTACAGTAAATATTCATAGATGATAATAAAATAGATGGAAAATGTCCCTGACTCTCGCCAGGGGAACATGTGAACCCCCCGACCCCTCAACGTAACATTGTCAAACTAACTGTAAAATTTAAAATTGTGAAATCTAAATATACGGCCCGTGGGGGTGGGGTAACCCCCGGGGGAAATTATAAAAAAAAAAAAAGCTCTATCGATCTTTCATAGACTGCCGAGATACTCTAGCTAGTTTGATCTCGCTTCTGCGTACACATATAGATTGCTCTACGAGAGTAAATCTCTCTTTATTCTCTCACTCGTGGACGAAGGGCATTAGCATTTTATTTACGGTTATTTCATGAACTACGCAACCCTCAGAGTAAACATAAGCAAGCTATAGAGCGAACGTTAGCGAGTATGAACTGTAAGCACGGGTTTGAACAGTATCGAAATTGCAATGGCGACGCCATTAATCACAAATGTCACGCGCGCTGTTTGTTTCTCCCACCGATATTTATTTAAATTTAATGTTATAATGGTGAATGTGCAGTACCAAGCTGTAAGAACGATTCACGGAAGCAAACTAATAAGAACAATGATTTTTTCTTTTCATCGGTAAGTAATATTTTGATTAGAAAACACGGATTTTAACAAAATTACTCATGGCGAGAAAGGAGGTTGCGGGAGGCGCGGGGGCGGGTCCACGCAGGACGCGTTTCCGCGCCTCCCGCTTCACACCTCCTCCACCTTGAAGATAGTGCTGTACCACGTTGTACTCGAATATTGTGTAATAACATGATTTCTTCCGTAATAATAATATGTAAGTATTAGACATTAATATTGTTTGTATTATCTACTAACAAATTATGGATTAATATTTAAAATAATTCCCCCTTCACGTCGTTACGCCCCGCTGTCGTCCAGGCGTGTTGCTTACTGTAGACAACATACAAATTTTTCTTTACTTTGAAATCATTATTTTATTCTAGTTTTACAAAATATGAGATTTATAAATACTTACCTACATGATTATGTTACGTACCAACATAATAGATACTTATAATAAGTTATTATAAGTACCATACCAAATTAAGGCATTTAAGTAAGTATTACTTACCTACAAATATATAATAAAATACATACAAGATCGTACAACAAAATAATATAAAAAATACATACATACAAAATACATACCTACTTAATACTTAAACTAATGACATTTACTTAAACTAATAACATTTACGCACAGACATTAATCGTGGCACATCACTATTCAACCGCTACATCTATCTATCAGTATCTATAGAACATCTGCTTACACTTGGCATAATGGACCACAAGCGACGTTAGCGCTCTATAGCTTGCTTATGTTTACTCTGAGACGCAACCAACCAATCATATCAAACACCAATGCTACGCTAGCGCCATTCTAGTCCTGTAAGTTGGTTACATGATGCTTTTAGGCCACATTTACAGTTTAACACCCATGTAAAGTCCTTATCTCTACCCTTCCAATTCCAATTTTGTTGTTATGGCCATCTTTACCTACCCACCATAATCTTGACAACCTTTTGACATTCGGCCAATATAATTCTTGCGATGACAAATAACGACATTGACAATTTTAATTTGACTTCGGTGATTCGGTCGGTGCTGGCTGGCAGGCCACTAGAAGTTATTGTGCTTTTATTTTAATATAATAATTCTGTAAATTATTGAAAAGAAAAGGTTTTTAAAATGACTTGGAGTAATCTTATTAAGTTTAACTACAGATTAATGTTAACTTTACTTATTTTGGTGAGTTTTACAATTATTACAATGTTTAGCGGCGGTACCGCTAGGCGTACACACGTATCAATAGTTTGTTGAATTTAATGGTTAATTAGGAACAAGTAATTGTTTTCAATACAATTACTTTTGCTGTGTTTCAGCTGTGCCATAGCTTTTACAACCCAACCGATAGCGGCGCTGTGCAAATTACACAAAGCAATTTGGATATGATATTAGGTGAGAAGTGTACGATTTTTTTTTTCATTACCAGCGGTACTTTTTGCCAATTTTCATGACTTTATGTTGTTTGTAAGAACTTTATATTTCAATAATACTCTGATAAATAATCAACACAATCTTTTTTTTTATGTTAAGGTTGACAGGCTGCCGCGACGGTCCATTGGATGGTAGATGGCTTCCGTTGCCTATAACACAAACAACGTCACTGCACTGGTGCTGCCGACCATACTAGGATTAATGATGTGATTAGGAATGTATATTATTATGCTCTCTTATGTAGGATATATGTATCATCCCTAGTCATGTATAAGCAAAAACATAGATTAATCTATCTATATGAATTAAGGGAAGGTGGGTGATCCCAGCCATACTGTGTATATATTTATATTTAAAATAAAAACTTGTGATTTTTTTTAATAAGATGTATAATTTTGTATTACTTATTCATTTTTCAGCTTCTAATGAGGTTGTGTTCATAAATTTCTATGCTGATTGGTGTAGATTCAGCAACATGTTAATGCCTATATTTGATGAGGCCGCAGAAACAGTATCAAAGGCTGGTTACGAGAATGGCAAAGTTGTTATGGGTAAGGTGGACTGCGACAAAGAAGGTGCTATTGCAACTAGATTTCATATAACTAAATATCCAACTCTGAAGCTGTTCCGAAATGGTTTACCGGCTAAAAAGGAGTATAGAGGTTGGTTGTGTAAAATGTTAATTTTTCTTATTTAGTATACAATGGTCCACTATTTAGAATTATTTGAAATTTATTAAAAATTGAAAAATCTGTATTTGCTCATCAGTTACAATTAAAACTGTATTTAAAGTATTATAGTGATTTCCAAACATTTAGATTTCAAGTTTAGTTATTGACTTTGAAGGTACACAAACATATTTATTAAACATTTATATTAATCACTACCAAAATGAGGTCAGGACTTCTCCACTGAGTCCTTCTTTTGGTTAGATTTGTGCTTTAGATAAAAATGTCTCATAAATGAAGCATAATTCAAAGACATATGAAGTTTAACTACTTAAAAATTTAGTAATTGAGTTTATGCATTGAGTCTAATTACAAAAAAAATCCCTTGGAAAAGGAAAAAAAAAACAGGAGAATATTTCTAATTTTTAGGTCAAAGATCAGCTGAAGCATTCGCTGAGTTTATTAAAAAGCAACTCGTAGACCCTGTTCTTACGTTTGGTCATTTGAATGAGCTACATAACTTAAGTGACAATAAGAGGCACATCATTGCCTATATGGACAGAAGAGATCAGCCCGAGTATCAAGTGTTAAGGAAAGTTGCCGCTAATCTGAAGGATGAATGCCTTTTCCATGTTGGCTTCGGTGATGCGTCACAGCAAATGCATCCACCAGGTAAATCCTTACATAGCTTAATAATCTGTCTATCTGTATATCTGCTAACTCCTCCTAAATAAATAATATTGATGTGTTTTTCGCCATCAGTTAGACATTCTTTCACAAAAGGTTTATATATATTAATGTTAAGGCTGACAGACAGGCTGACGGTCCACTTCATGGTAGGTGGCTACCGTCACCTAAGGGATACACTAGGACTAGGGATAGGGGAAATGAGCTCTTAAGTAGATTTAAGTCACTGTATGCCATAATAGAATTAAGGATAAGGGATAGGGAATCACTTACTCACAGACACACATCACACATGCTGTTATTTCATAGTGGTTTTCTGTTGGTGGTTGGTTACTGCCGCCAGTTGGGCTGCTCAATGTATAGTTTATCTAGGTTTAGTCATTAATAAGATTGTTTCGCATCAACAGGTGCTTTAACCTTGAGGATACTAATGCCACAACATTTGAAAATTAATTAAATTATCATATGATTCATATTACTTATATTATAGTCATATGTATTAATTGTGATGATAAGCCTTGCCTTAATTTTTTAATAGTAGTAAATGAATAATAATCATTGGAATGTGTATTATATAATATATTATAAATATTCATTTATTGTTACCTAATAGTTAATATCCTACAAATTCTTATAATTAATAATTATAATAAATTCAGTAAGAAAATATAGAAATTAAAATAATTTTGACAATGAAAAATTTCTGTCCACCGTGATAAATGTTTACTCAAAGTTTATGAAACTTCTTACTTCTACATTTTCTTTTTCAGAACTTTCGAACTTGAACTTGAATCAATATTGTAACTTAAAATGTACATTTTCTTTTTCAGGCCAACCCATTGTTGTGTTCAGAACAGACCAGAGAATGTCAACCGATCCGGACGAGACTTACAAAGGGTCTTTGTTAAACTTCGATGATTTATATGGCTGGGTTCAAGAGAAATGTATTCCGATGGTAAGAGAGATCACATACGAAAATGCAGAAGAACTAACTGAGGAAGGAATACCCTTCCTCATATTGTTCCACCATCCAGACGACACCGAGAGTGTGAAGAAATATAAAGAGGTTATTAAGAACGAGTTGGAGTCTGAAAAACGTGAGTATATTACACTGTCTTACAGTAAGTCACCAGTAACAGCACTTGTGCTATTGTGTTTCTTTGCAAACGTAAGTGAATTCTAGAGCCTACAACCAGATTCTACAATATTGATGAAAAGTGTAATATTGTTTGTTTTATATCATGTTTTCATACACATATTCCATTCTAAATTACATCTATACTTATAATATTATAAAGAGAGTAAATTTGTATGTTTGTAATGAATAAACTCAAAAACTACTGGACCTATTTTGAAAATTCTTTCAGCTATAGAAAGCTACATTATCAGCGAGTAACATAGGCTGATATTTTAAAAAGTTACGCGGGCGAAGTCGCGTGCAACAGCTAGTGCATTTTATTTTACAATAATTTCAAATATGACAACACTGTTGTATAATGAATTATCTATTTTTTTTAAAGTTTAAATAAAGTCTCTGTCCGCCTCGGTAAATAAGAGTGATAAACGAAGCATTGTGGCCAGGAGTGGGCAGTTTGTTGACTATAAGTTAAACAAATATAAACTAACTCCTTACAGAAAAAAGACCACAATTAAATAAGAGCGAGTATACAGTTGTGTTTCGGCGCGAGAGTAAGGAATGCTGAAGCCCATTTCCATATCCCCTTCTAATCCTTAATCTTTAATTCTATTATACTAAGATTGGCAGCCCACTTGCAGTTTTGACGTTACTTGTGTTAGGTAATAGGCGACGGTAGCCACCTACCATCTAGTTTTCAGTTAGCTTGTTCAGCTGTCAGCGTCATTAATTAAGATTTTATTCAGCTGAATCAACAAAAAAATCATTATTTTAGACAATTCATCAATTCAAAACAGTACAATAAAATTTAATGTTCCAATCATTTTATGTTAATATTAAGCTAATTATTTTTTCATATTTTTTCAATGTTTTCTTTCTATAAATAGTATTCAAGTGTTTTGAGATAAACATAAGATATGTTTTATATGATGGGTGATAAAGAAGATAAGATATGTTTGTTGCAAAAATGTTTAATGTAACATGCAATCACAGTTAGTAAAAACTCCTTAAAATATATTTGCATATAAGGTATATTCACATTTTTTATTGTGTTGCTTTTTATGATTATTAAGTGTCCTTACACCAGTAATACACATTCTGATTTTATTTCATTTAGTAGGGTTTGAAGAATGCAATCCAAGTTTCGTAATACTCGCGGAGTTGAGAGCTATGTCCTAATCTAATCTAATCTAATCTAAGCATACAATAAAAGGTCTGACTTTATCGAACTCCCATAATTATGTCATCTTGGTAGCTAACTATTCGCCCCATTACGTTCAAGGCTGCTGACAGACGCTGACAGACGGTATGACATAGCACAGAATTTTTTTTTCGTAAATATATTTTTACTTAAATGCATGTACACTTCTTTATTTCAATACCAAGAGGCCGTAGCGTCCCGCGTCATGCCACCTACAGTAGGTGTTGGCACATCGTGGCATGCAAGGGAATGTTTGTTAATATCATTGCAACAAGGTTAAAAATAATATGTATAGGAAAAATCCTTTCCTTTGCCGTGCCATACCGTCAATCAGCGCTGGCTATAAGCGTTTGAATGAAGGGATAAGGAAATGCGCGCTATCAAAACAAATTTCCCCTTCCTCTCCACATTGATGATAACAATCAATTTTTAATATATGTATTGTGTCTTACTTTGTTCAGCAAATGTGAATTTCCTGACTGCGGACGGCATCCGTTTTGAACATCCGCTCCACCATTTGGGAAAATCGATAGCGGATCTTCCACTCATCGCCATCGACTCGTTCCGCCACATGTACCTTTTCCCTAAATATAGCGACATGGAGGTGCCCGGCAAGCTTAAGCAGTTCTTGCAGGACTTGTACTCGGGGAAACTGCACAGGTGAGTGATGTTTCCTCCGTCATTATACACTATCAAGTTGTACCGATGCACTTATGTTTCTTTGTTAAGTTCAGCGGACAGCCTGATGGTCCACTTGCGGACGCTTTAGTCATTTATAAAAACAACCAATATCAAGAATATAAGTCCACTGCAGAATTCGATAGTGGATTGGGCTCCGATATCCCTTAGTCTAGCTAGAAGTCGTCCACATCAGAGTGTGGATGAAAGAGGACTGTTCCAGGATGATATCTCCAACTAGTGAAACTAGTGCACCTCACCGCAAGAAATCCCTTAGTCTGTGTTCGTTCGGTAATAATGATTTCGTTTTGCTTTCGTGTAGTAAACCTGTCTGAAAAGTAAACCTCAATTACTTTAGGATCCGACATTTTAACTAAACGCGGACGCAAAGCGAACTGGTTTGGTTTAGTTAAAAACTCAAATATACTTTGGAACCCGCAATATAAAACTCAAA
Organism: Synanthedon andrenaeformis; assembly: GCA_936446665.2. Lineage (NCBI taxonomy): Eukaryota > Metazoa > Arthropoda > Insecta > Lepidoptera > Sesiidae > Synanthedon > Synanthedon andrenaeformis. Next base: position 5,500,714 of record OW387780.2, on the reverse strand, counting down.
TTAAGAGGTTGGATAGAGTGTTTAACTTGTACTTGAAACATCTTCAATATACATAGATTTAACAATGTACCTACGTTTGCATCCCTTGGTCATAGACGTGTTCAGAAAGATCAACTGTTTTTATACAAGATTATGAATAATTATATTGATTCACTGTTCTTATTAAGCAATATTGGATTGAGTTGCCCTCGAATAAATTCACGCCGCAAGTGTTCGTTACACATTCCGTTCTGCAAAAGGAATTATACAAGTAATACCTTTTTGTATCGCTCTTGCAATTTTTATAACGAACACTTGCTAGATCTGGATATTTTCAGTTGTCCTATAGGAGCCTATAAACGAAACCTTAAACAAGCTCTCGAAAATATAGTTGTGTAGTGTCCTTTTTGTTATGGCCAGTTTATTTGTTTATTTTGTATGTTATATGGTATTTGTTAACTGTTTCTTGCTTTATTTTTGTGTTTTCTCCTAGCTCGTAATGACTTGTAATTTATATGTTTTAGTAATTTAGTAGAAACTTTGCTGATTTATGTTCTTCTTGTATGTATATGTATAATGTGTAGCGAGATATTGTATGTTTCCCTAATATAAATAAAATAAAATAAATCATTGATCATCAATCAACCTCAACCATACTAGTCAGAGTTTCGGTGATGTTTCGTTTTAAGACTTCAAATCCAAAAGACACCTCTCACATAGGGTTGTCGGTTTTTTATTAGACGTCATTTTTATTGGTGGACGGTGTGCACAGGGATTTGTATTTATATTGTTTTTAAATTTAAAGTAAAAATTTTTCACTTTTCAGAGAGTTTCACTATGGGCCTGATGTGTCTCAGTTAGAGGCAAAATCCGAGTGGAAAGTGACCGCTCCGCCCATCTCCACCTTCAAGAAACTCGCGCCCTCCAAGAACAGATACACACTGCTACGAGACGAGTTATAAGTTTAGAATTCTACACCTTAGAACATGCATTTTAATGTAAGACAAAAGCCACATCCATTTTAGGTATGTCATTTTTGTGTACACTCATGAAAACCCACGAATGATTCATAGACACACCATCAACTTAACTAAACTAGGAAATGTTAATTGTCAAATACTCAAATGCCACGTAAAAATATAAGTTTCTACAACTTGTATGTATTCTACTAGATATGGTGATAATAATAAAGTTGTTTGTCAAATACAGTATGTAAAAGTCTTAAAAGTCATTGAGTTTCTAGAACAATACGAGTTAAAAGTTGGTGGCTTTATTTTGGAGAAAAATAAACAAGAGATTTTTTTCATCATTGTTGAAATAATTTAATTAAAACCTTTTTAAACTTCAAGGTGAATTAGTAAATAAACTAATTCATTGCTTGTCACCGCTACTGGTGGCGAATGGGCACATTTTTCTTGCATATGGTTAGCAAGTGTGAATATTTAGTATAAAAAAATTAAACCGCCAAATATTTTCACACTGTTGCTACTTATAAAATGTTATATATATTTTTTATCGTCACCTATTGTCGTATAGTTTGACATATTATATAATATCTTGGTTCAGATGTGTCGCTGGTTTGTTTTATTGAAATATTTATTGAACAGATGCCCAATGAATAATAATTCCTCACATCCCATTTAAGGAAAAATCGCATGTATGTTATAGTCTCTCAAGTTGGATAATTAATTCAATATAATTATGCTATAATATTTATTTAATTTCATACATACATACATACAATTTATAATTTCATAATCAATTTATACATAGACAAGTATAATTCAATAAAATTTATATGGGTCCATTGAAGTGAAGTGAATCATTTGTGGATCGTGCAGTAATCCCTTGGCTGAAATATATCAGTATGTAATTGCTTATAAGTTTCTTGTTTCTTTTAACTATTTATCAAATTTACATAGAATTTTATATTTCCCGTGTTCAGAATATTCAATGAGAATAACTTTTTTATTGCATGCTATAGTCTGGTAGACTGAAATTTTTAAAAAGAAATCTCAAAAAAATATATTCCATTATTAAAGATATGTGTGAAAAGAAAAATATATAATTTGAAATATTTTCATTTAGTGACTTCAGTTATGTTTATATAATTTAATAAAAAAATAAAATAGAACAAACCTCAATTGCAACATTGTTATGTTTAAAACGCTTAAACTAAATCCACATGTCATCAAACCAAGTACCTATTAAAAACTTTATTTTTGAATTTTAATAATTTCCATGCACTAACTAGTTCACAAAGATTGTCGTTGGCTGTTTAGTCTATACAATTAATTTACTGACTCTCGATCAATGGTTTGTTGGGCATTGTTTTATATTTATATGTAATTTAATGATTCAGGCCTATTCGCTAGAATATTTCTATGATGAAAGGGCTAGTCTAAATATTCTTTGGGTTTTTTGGCTCGACTGTTCTCAAGAACTGGCTTCGATTAGTGCTTGTATTATAATAAGACATCATCATGATATAATTCCGATGATTCTGCGTATTACCCATCTGTAGCTTTACCATGAGTTTACAATGACCACTAAAAAAATTGTCAATTTGACATTAACAGTTTTTCATATAAATATTTTACGCTCTCGCTAGCGAGTGCGGTCATTATAACTCATGGTAGAGGTACAGATCTTGTGTAGCAAAGACAAAACCTTCTGTCTCTGTTTAGAGATATGGCGATGAGCTGTTATCACATACTTCTGTCTGTTTGTTTCTCCCCACACGTACTGAACCAGAATAAATTTTTTTGATGGTTCATATCTCGCGTTTGTTCATAAGTCTTGGCACATGGTAAGCATGGACCACCAAGCTTCTGAGGGTGCATTATGATGACTTGGAGCCGGTTTGTGGCGGGGGACGTTTGTGTTTGTCTTTCTATATGTCACCTATGTATGTATGTTTTTTTTATGTCCTTCGGTGCAAATAAAATTTATTCTATTCTAATATTGATTTAAAAGTTTTAGTGATTAATCACTAGTCTTAATAATTCCCATCTTCAATACTGAAGGGCTTGTCCTGTATGCAAAATATAGATTCATAATTCTCCATAAAAACTTTCTATATTATAAAATGTATAACATAAAAGAGGTTTCAAATAAATTCGTAGTTCTTCGTTTGTGTTAGACTATTTATTTTCAATATTAATAATATTAGTAATGTTCACTGCGTTTTGTTTTTTTTATGCACAATTTTCTCATTTGCATACGAGTGATGTAAGTATGTTAATTTGTTCTAAGCCGCATCAAACTAAAACAGTCAGCTCCATTACATTCTCGAAACACATAACAGTACTCTTTACATATAAAAGAGTAGGTTTTACAATTCACCAATTGTAAATTTATCTTAATTTTTATTTTTTAAATTTAGATACTTCTTAATGGATTATTAAATCAAGTTGTAAAATATTATGCGTTGTATAAACAATTTTTTTTGTTTTTGCGTTTATTTAATTATAAAATTCTACAATAATTTTTAGCATTTAATTTAGTTTATTTTAGTAAAATTTAATTTTTATTGTAACATTTTTATTTTTATTGCGAAGTGATTACTTTGGCTTGTTTTTTTTGTTTGTTTTTTTTTCTACATCTAAATTTTTCATACGTTAGTTAATGCCTATGCCTATGTATTATATATACTGCTCAAAACAATTAGGAGAACAAGATTTTGGTCCTTTCTATTGTTTAAACTATAATTATATTTAAAATAAATTTTATGTAATTTTTTTACTTCTTAATTTATTAATTAACTAGTGGCCCGCTCCCGGCTTCGCCCGGGGTGCTTTTTTGCAATCCAGCCGATAAATTACTTTAAACCGCCATCTGTGAGAACCTTATGGAACTCACAGATAAATAATTGCTGTATTGAATAAGTATCAACAGATGGCGCTATGTCAATAATATTATATATAATAATAATAAACAAAATGAGATATAAACTATCCTATCTTTTAAGTTGGACCAAATAACAGATACTTATGAAGTTTGATCAAAGTAGTTTCAGAGTTTATCGCGAACATACATCGTGACACGAGATTTTTATATATATAGATATCTACAATTAACAAAAAACTCATTTTGTATTTTTTTAATTAAAAATAAAAATAAAAATGTACATTGTTGGCGATAAACTAATTGGAGATAAAATATGTCCGTCAAAGAAATATCCTTATATCGATTAAATTTTCGTCTTTAGTGAATTTTAGTAACGTGTGTGGCCCCTCATGAGCCATAATCACGGCTTGATAATGACGCGGCATGGTTCGTATGATCCTCGGAATATCTCCTTGTGGAATTCGCTCCCATTCTTCAATCAACGCTTCAGTGAGCTGCTGCAGTGTTTGAGGTGTAATAGGAGGCTTCCGGGTGCGCCTGTCAAGCAAGTCCCAAATGTGTTCAATCGGATTTAGGCCAGGGCTCATGGAAGGCTATTCCATTACACGGATTTCATGATGCCGTAACTAATCTGACTCGATGGCTGCAGTATATAGCCAGGCATTATCTTGCGTTAAATCTGGGCCTATGTCATATGCTGCGGGCAAAACAGATCTTCGAGCACGTTTTCTATATAAACTTAAGCACACAACCGTCCGGGAACAACGACGAAATCTGTGCGCTCGTCCAAACCAACTCCGTCCCAAACCGTCACAGAGCCACATCCAAATTTGTCATATTCCTGGACTGCCGTCTGCACTCTATGGCTTGCCTGGGCGTCTGTAAACACGGAGGCGACCATTACATCGTGTTAGACGAAATCGTGATACGTCCGTTAAAAGCACTGGCCTCCAATGTCGAAGTTGCCAAATTAGCGTGATTTTAGGCCAACCATCAGCGAGACTATGTTGAATAGTTAGACGCACAGCCCGAACTGGTCGGCGTAATCTCAAATTGCCTTCCATCAACCTATTTCTTACCGTCTAGTCGGAAAATTCTACACCAGTTGTGGTGCGGTTACGTAAAGCACAGTTGATGATGTAGCAATCTTGCAAACGTGTAGTTTTTCTCTTTTGAGCTTGACCACGCCTTCGTGAGTATTCTCCCGTCTCACGGTATCGCTTCCAAAGTCCGTAGATAACAGAAGGGGCGGGTCGGTATCAAAACAACTGGATCTCAAAATGACCGGTTCTGCATGAGGACGGGATCGCAAAACGACCACAATTGCAGAAAGTCTATATCTCAAAAATAACAGGGTAGCAAAACGACCACCTCGTGCAATGTCTACATCTTTAAATGTCTTAGTAGTTAAACGTCTTCATGCAGAACCGGTCATTTTGAGATCCAGTTGTTTTGATACCGACCCGAAGGGGCTACTCCTAGATCATTTCCTACATAACGCATAGTTCGACCCTGTTCAAGCTACCGATACCTCGGGCGGCATACAATATAGTCTAATCTTGTATTATGACCTAAACTCACTCGCTTCAATGAATAACAATACTCAAAAGACTTGAACAACCACTTAAAATGTGTTTTTTTGTGATTAGAAAGTAAAGAAAATTTAATGGCGTCACTGTTTTTAGGTGTTCATAGAATCTTGGCCACTTTATTGCGAACTACTAACAAAAATGCCGATGCTTTTTTGTTTTTTATATTCTTTGATAATGCCTACATTATTTAGTGGGGAGTTATAATTAAAACCTTAAGCAAAAATTTTAGTTCTACTTTAAACTTTTATTCCCCAAATTGTTTTGAACAGTATATTTATTTTTACCTATTTCTCTTACACTATATATATACAATAATATACACAATGTTGTATATTAAATAATATACATATGTACCATTTCACATGTGTAACATGAAGTTTGCTGAAAATCATATGAAATATTGTTTTTTTTATACAGGTGATTTTGTAGTCCCTATTGAAACTTTTACGCTGTAATCGTTGATGAAAATTGTTTAAATTAAAAATTTAATAGATTTCATTAAAAACTAAACGAAAAATTCACGTTTTTATATTGTTCACACAGTAACTACTGGTAATACTGGTAGTGATTTTGTTTCATTATAAATTTTATACCTTTACTTTTTGTGTTTAAACAAATTCAGCCTTTATAATAACTATTCCAATTCCCACATGTCTATATTGTTTTCTATTATAAGAAAATAATATTTAAGTATGCCAACAGCTTGTTTAGCTGTCACGTATGTATGAATGTAAATACAAAATGAATGTATGTATTGTGACGTGTACTATGTAATAAATATATAGAAATTAATATACGGTCTTTATGTTTACACATTTTATAGATATGGCAATAAGCAAATCATGAAATGATTAATGATAGTGATGATCACAGACTACTAACTTGAATGACCAATTTTACACTTCAAGTCTCAAGAGAAATACAATATTATACTCCATACAAGAGAAATAGGAGGCATGCAATCAAAAAGGACAGTAATGTTTCAAATGCTGATAGGACACTTCTATGTCCAAGTTAAAGATTTTACAAGTAAGTGTGTCCTTTTTGCACATTACTGCCACAATAACGTCCGTATTTTCTCATGTTAATGTCGTCAGATAGGCTGACGGTCCACTTATAATGGTAGGTGGCTACCGTCGCCTATGACACAAGCAACGCTACAGATTCTGTAAGTACCGACCATAGAAGGATTAATGATAAGGGATTATAATAGGGAAATCGCCTTTGACATCCCTTACTCGCACAAACATGCTGTTAATTCATGGTGGTCTGTAAGGGGCTGGTTATTGCTGCCAGACGGGCTGCCCAAACTGCAAAACGTAGTACCTAACCTACTACTTGATACTTGCCATACCATATCTAGACCAGAGCCAACTATTAAAAGTTTATTTCCAAAGTTGGTCTTGCGTAGAATCGAACCCGGAACCTTATCTACTAAGGATTTCCAATAAAAGGGTCGTCAATGAGAACATTTCACAAGTATGCGGTAACGCCGCTCATAAAGACTGGAAATTTTAAATACCGAAGACAAATTTAAATTTTGGAATGTTTAATTTCTAAAGTAGAAATTCGCAAAAAAGGTAGCAAAAAAATTTGCGAGGACTGTTAATGAGTCCGATATGCCGGCGTCAAATGTGTCATTAAACATAGCCATATCTGTTCGGAACAAGTTGTTGTGTTAAATAAACTGAGTTCGGGTAAGTTTTTACTTATGTAGGGCAATTTCGGCTGTCACAAATCAAAAGGGAGATGTTTGAAAGCCGCCGCTACACGGCAGGGCGCCTGGGATACGCAGAATTTTCTACCTACCATTTTTTTTCGTGTCAATCTAACTGGTGACGGATATTATGATTTTACACATGTTTTTTTTTAAATTAAGAATTGAATATTTCTATGTGTTCAAGTTTCCGTCAGTATGTGCAAACAATTTGAAACTAAATTCTTTGGAAGCCATTGCGTATAGGTACCTATTATAGAAATGAAAGGGGTGAGTTCAGAGTCGTTCTCTCGTTTGGTCCACATTTGGCTGTTTTCGGAATTTTTTTTTCTTCTTTGAGTTATGAATATAATTTTTGTAAATAAACTTCGTATATCCATTTGCATTAGTATGTTTAGAAAGGCACATGCGTAGCATGAATACTTTTGAAGAAATCTTACGGATAGTAATGAGGGCATGGAAGGAAATGAAAACTGCATGCATTTTTAACTTTTAATTTTATTTGCGCTACTTTGGTACTATGGTTGTGTTCAGATTTTTTTATTTTCAAAGAAAAAGGCATTTTGGAGAGTATACGATATTTTAAAAGTTTTTGTCTGTCTTTTCAAATGTTTCTTGCGAGTTCTTTTTTGTCTTTTTTATTAGTGTTCTTATATTTTTCACAAAATCCTTTCGTTATTGATTCTGAAAATAATAACTTTCTTTTCACCTGTTCTACTTTGTCTTCTTTTATATCCTTTATCATATTATCTACTTTTTTTTCCAGGGTATCTATTTTTTTGTTGTGAAATTTCTGTCTTTGTTTCTCTTTACGTAGTTTTTCATTTTGCTTTCGAACTCTATCCAATTCATTTTTCAACTCTCTTATTGCCTTTAAATTCCTGTATCGGATTCTCCTTATAGCTGTTTTGCAGAGACATGGCTTTTTGTTATTTTCCAGTGTATACGTATCGACTGCTTTGCTTTGGCTTGAGTTTTCGGACCGATTTACAGAAGGATTTAGAGAATCTATCACATTTTGCTGAACAGTTGAATTTGATGTTGCAGCTAAGGGATCAGCGACGAAGTTTTCAGGTTGTGATCCAATACACCCGTCTTCATCTTCACTGGATGGTGGCGAGTTTTCCAATAAAACGCGTTCAAGAATTTTCTGTTCCTTTTTTTTCTTTAAATAGTTTTGTGAATTATTTCTCCACCTGCGTCTGTGCTCTCTTTTTGCCCTATCACTCAATTCTTGGATACTTAGCACTTTCTTCTTTTCTTTTTTATCTAGATATCTCTTCCTCTCCTTTTCTTGGTAGATCCTATATTTTTCAGGGTCACTTTTCAACTCAGCATATACTTTTTTTTACGTAGCCTATCTTTAGCTAGCTTTTCTTCTTTTGTTAATTTTTTTTTAGTTTTCGCCGTTAGTGCTGCTTCGCCAGTATTCTAAAATAAAATATTACCTAATTTAATTACATAACAATTATCCTAGAAAGCAAAAATCAAAATAATTTTAAATCGAACTTAGACATTCATTACCTTCCATGTTATTTCATTTCCTTCCGCGAACAATTTTGGATAGAATGGAAGGAAATGAATTGGAGAGAAATGAAATTTTGACGGTTTTTATTTAAATTCTCGTGACAGCTTGGTATTTCAAGGTCATGATGCAAAATTAATTATAGTCTAACTAAATGTTATTAATAAAGATGCAAACAAAATTTATTGCGGCAACAGTTGCTATATTAATATATGGATAGTAATGAACACTTACCTGTGACAAATCAGTATTTTAAAGAAGAGAACACCAATATTTTTTTAAATAACTTGCGCACGCAGCCTTCTATGAGATGTTTCGGACGACTGGCGCGGGAAGGGCGCAGTGGGGATCGCGGTGTTGTTTGCAGGGTTGTATTTGGGCAAAAACTTAATTTCAATGTTCGCGGAAAGAAATGAAAGATTCCGTTAGACAAAATTAAAAATTGCATTCTCTCTATGTAATAGTTTATTTTTATACTCTCTATTTATATTTACGTAAAGTACGTTCATTGCTCATTTTAAAGAAATAAAAGCATTCAGAAATTTATAACGGAAAAGCATGAAATTATATTTTTATTGATACGAATAATCAACTTGGCATAGGAGGGGAATGAAATTTAACCTAGTTTTTAATTATTTAAGCCTCAACTGAACGGACTTATGCCAACTATGAATCCTACTCCATTTAGGTATTTATATTAAGTAACCTTTCGTTTAGTGTTGATTGCTCAATTGTTTTATTTAATCCTTTTATTAAAGGCGGAAACGAAATTTGGACGAAATGAGAGAACGACTCTTCACCAGGATCTCCTCCTAACTGAATCCTCCAGGGGATCCTGGTGAACTCCTTGGTTCATCAGAATCCCCTAGGGGATCCTCAGCCCAACCAATTATATAAAAGTATAAGTGTTAAAGTATTGACTGGACTTAGTTACAGAGATGTTGGTAAATTCTCCTAAGCAATATTTCCTAGCATAGAGAACCAAATTGGTGCCCAGCAGTGAAGCTATAATATATCATCTCAGCAATAGGACGTCCACTGCTGGACATACACCTTTTCCATAATTTTCCAAAAGGACAGATCGTCTGTCCACATTGTGGGTGTTACGTCCTACGCTGCGCCTTCTGGTTCGTGGCCTCCACTAGAGAACTTTACTTTTGTTCTTAAATTAAATCCATAAAAATGATAAATGAGATGCAAAATCATTAGCAATTCAAGCGTTTTTATCATATTAAAATACAACTTACTGGTTAAGTAGTAGATATTGTATCTATAGAAGTACATAATAATAATAACATAATTATCATATTTTGAAAGATTTCAACACGTTCCCTTTAGTAGGCAGGTTGTTCACCCATTTTTTCCTACGTAATAATTGCATTTATAAAGTCGTATAGGTTTTAAGAAACATGATATCATTTCGCTACAAAGGAGGTAAAAAGCTGAAATGCTACTGACAATGGTATTGCTATTGAATCTATTTTAGCGGACATTGGATGTTATCTGATCGGAATTCCGCTTATGGATCTCGTAAAGGAGTGAAATCTTATTGTTAGCTGTCACATGATCACCCGATTTACCTACCTGTTAAATGACAATGCGCGGTACAGGTTGGCTTACAAACGTATAAAAATTAAAAAAGAAAAATAGCTCACGCACTCACGGCTTTGCCTATGTCTATTACATGATTTTGGAACTAGGTTACCTACTTCTTTAACATATTTATTTTTGTGCATTTTTTTTACAAAATTTTAGTTAAGTTCATGAATTTAACACACAAAACTTGAAATAAGAGCGGAAGAAAATGTTTAAATAAAAAACTAAAATTGTTATAAAAATCCATGTTTAAATAACTAATAATAAATTATTTTTCCTATATAGAAGACAGATACAATTGTTTAGCCGTAAGAATCTACTTTTCAAAATAGTGCCTACATTTAGAACCTGTAACCTGTTTTGTACTTACTTATCTCATCTTTTGGCAGAAACAGTATAGACATGTCATTTACCAGTCAGAATCCTGGATCCACCGTCGACCCGTGGCCCTTATCAGGTCGTCCGTACATCTTGTGGTTGGACGGCCTACGCTTTAATATCTATTATTAACTTTTAATTTTTAATAGATAATACCCAGATATTCTACAATCTTTTTTCCTATTGCACAAAATTTATAGTCTAATTTATTCGCTACTATATATGTTCACCTAATTGTTCGTGCAAGTGCATTTTTCACGAGCGATTGAATTTCTCAATAAATTGAAGTTCTCATGGCGTGGGTGCCTCGCTGGCTGTGGGGTGCACAATAGCTTGCAATTTGACACCGCACCGCGCGTACTTTCCGATTCTTTCTCAAGCCGCCCGTTAAGCCGGACCCATTCAACTTTGGCCAAAAGACAGGAAGAAGGACGACTTGCGATAAAACCAATTACCCGCCCACGTTATCTGAAACCTGTAATTAATGTAAAATACACTGAACGGAAACGCAGATATTTCTTGTACTTGATGCGTGGATTATTGCACAAATTTAAACAATGCCTAGAACTGTCTACTTATTCGTTTCTTTAATAGAATATCGTTCGCTTTATTTTAATTTAATATATAATATAAATATACAATAAACTTACCTAAGTAGAACATGTTTATCGTAATCTAAAACAATGTTTAATTATATAAGTACCTTTTGTTAGTATGATGTATAAATCCATTCCATAGTTTTTGCGTGAATAAGTAGATATACAAAAATTTATAAAACAATCCTCAGAAACTTTTAAATCTATACTAGTTTTATAATATATGTGATTTATATGACTACTTGCTTATTAGTTTTTTAACTAACTATCTATTTAAACGCACTGCTTATATTTTCAATTATTACTGGAATTAATTATTTAATTTTTGAATCTAATAATATAAATTTCTAAGATTTTTTTTTTAGTTAAAGAAAACAATTTGGCGAGTCGGCAGAATCTTTTAATTGCACACCGACACTGCGCTGCCATGTCCTTGTTAAATGATTAAAGGCTGCCGAAAGGTACCTACTTTTTTGAGTCAGAACAGACAAAAACACAGTAGCACAAAGATTTATGGCGTTAGGAGAGTGATCATAACGCATTAGTATCCAGTTTTGTCCACTGCATGTGGCCATTGTAGAATAACAGTAGCAACGCACTGCATTGTCTGCAACTTGCGCCGTATCCTTTTGTTCTTTGCGATCGTAAACATGTCGACAGGTTTAGAGCTTTTTAAAGGATGATAACTGGGAACATTTATTATGCGAACGGTAGCGACTAGCTGCGTTTACTTCGTGGAATACACTCAATAGGGTAGTTCTTTCAAGAACAAGTGGAATTCAAATAATGGTTGTATTTTTTTAAATGTTAAGATAGACAGACAGGCTGACGGTCCATTTGATGATAGAGGGCTGTCGTCGCCTATAAAACAAGCAACGCTACGGTGCTGCAAGTGTGCTACCAACTATAGCAGGGTTAAGGATAAGGAATAGGGAAATGGCTTAAACGTTTGTATATTTTAAATGTTTGCCTATGGAGAGGCTACATGATGATGATTATGTCTATTGCCGCCTCACTATTTAAGTTTTAGCCACAATGTCGGCTCAAGTGAGTAGGATATCACTCACTTTCGGTTCACCGACGTTATTGTTGTCCTGGCGATAAGAGAATTCAACAAGATGCTCGATGGTCTCAACCGAATTTCCCATATCCATTCTAATCATTGAACTATATAAATCATTGTCATAATGTAATTTTAGACGTCAGTTTATATTCACGAGAATGTTTTCACCACTTTATTGAATTAAATAAAGCTAAAATAAGCTTTGTTAGGCAAGAAACTGTTCGTCAGTCTGAAAAGAGGCAATTAGTTAAATAAAAAAATAAATAATAAGATTGGTTGTGAACGAAAAGGAAATGTAGAGGTAGTTCTCTAGGGAGCGCGGTGTTTAGTGAAACAAAAGCACAGGGAATGAATTAACAAACTGCCATATTTTAACAACGTGTAATTAAAGGTTTGGCTCCGCTCGAATATGCATAAATCATGTGTCTGCCGCGAACTGCCGACCGAAATAGAGAAAAAATTAAATACATTAAGTGAGCGCCTCACAATTCGAAATCGAGAGATAGGTACCGGTACCTCTCAAATGTGTTAGCCATATTGTAAAAGTTAAAGGAGCTGACCGTTTAAGAACGTTGGGTAATGCGATTCTACATAGGTTATATAATCATGAGGTTTTCTAACAGGGTTCTTATACTTATATATTCTGCATTTCGAGACGTCTGTAATTATAAGAAAAATAATGTTGTACTCATTGAAATTCAGTTGTATATAATAACAATTAATTTGTTTTATTTTAATCGTAACTATTTCCATTAATTCGAAACTAGCGACCCGCCCCCGGCTTCGCACAAATGTAATTTTTTTTCTTCAAATTGTAAGCAAAACCTTTCCAAGTTTATTTTTTCAGTTTTTTTATTTCGATGAGTAGAAACTGATTATATTTAGCAAATATTTTATTGCTTTAAAAGTAGGTACCTAAATACCTTCTGTCTTTACTTTAGCCTGTTAAGGGTTACAAGATTTTTTAAAAGATTTCATGTTGTTGATTGTACGAATTTAGGGAAATACCATAGAGTAAATAGTACTTTAAGTAGGATTTATTCTATGGAAATACCCACTATTAAATTGACTATGATACAGATATAATATAACTTTTTTTTTCTACTGTTCTTATTCCTGATTAGAAAAAAAATCTGAGGTCAACTTTGACAAATGACCGATATAAATGGCACATACTACTAAGGTAGTACCTAAGTATTTACTAGGTATAGGATTGCAACTCGAATATACTTATGGTTATGATGTAAAGAAATATGTACATGCAAGATAGAGCTTGTTATGTGTATGTAAAGCAATTTATTTTGAAAAAGTTTATTTAAAATAAAATCGATTTAAAACTCTAACAATTTTATTAAAACTTTCTTAGCTTAAATTAATTATCTCTACTGCTCGCTTAAAATCGCTTAATCGTGCTGCTGCTAATTTTAAATCGTTGGGCCAGCTTCAATTTTATTATTTTTAACACTTAGATAATAAGTCAAACTATGAATATTTATTCAATTGTACCTATAACATATTACTTAAACAAGGTATAAAGCTGATATTTGCTGACTTTTATACTTACATCTTGATTTTCGTCTAACCTTGATGCGTACAATGTAAACATAACCTTTGTTGTAGATCGTTTGTCTCTTTCACTGGTCTCTCATTCTGAGAGCTTAGCTCGTAATCTCATAACTCACGGCCAGGGTGGGATGTGTCGGAGGCTGCGCCGCGGGGCAGGGGACAGGGGCAGGGGTGCGCGCGCGCCGCTTACGGGGCACCCTCGGGCTGCGGGGCAAGGGGGAGGTGACAACCGCTTGTTACGTCTATTCCCCAAGCCAGTTATTAAAAACGTCTCGGCGCGAGCGGTGCGCCGCCCTGTAATTATCCAGTTGGAAGGCTTTCGTCGCTACGTTGTCACCATATCGTCACCGGAAATGCAGTACGTGGATCCGCCCGCGCAACAGGTTAGTCCGCCCGCCTACTTTCAACCGCCCTACATTATCGCCATAGCATTATCTCTAATAACTTTGACGATTTCGGGTACTTATTTTAAATTTTAACTGCAAATGCAATCCTTATTATGAAACAAAATCCTCGGGATCGCCGTATCTATTTGTCTGTATATCTGTATGTTCCAGATAACCTCAAAAGCTACTGTACGTATTTATATGTGGTTTTCACTAAAGGAACGAGGAAGGTTTTTCAGAAATTAATTTTCAGAAAAAAATGTACCCGAGCAGGGAGCGGGACGTTAGTTACAATATAATTTAGAATTAATGAATGGCTAAGGAATTAGCCCTATGATATATGGGTTCTGGGTTAAAATCCGGATTAGGATAATTTTGGGAACTTACTAGATGCCTACATTTTGTGGCTCTCGCAGTCCATCCCAGTTTGACCACACTCAAAGCCACATCATCATGTTTGTCTAGTGATTTCAATTAAAGTAATTATTTCTTCAACAGATGATGAATATGATGAGTGGATACAGTACTTACGGACGCGGCGATACCTTGTCTCCGGCGTCAGATCTCTCTTCATGCAGCAGTGCTTCTTCGGGCGCGTGGTGCGGTCCGGCAACTTGGCGTGATCTACAGCCATATCCGCCTCAATACCCTGCTTACTGGCCACCAGCTGCAGCCGTTGCAGCCGAAGAAGCTAGAGAATTGCAGAGACGCTGCGCCAAGTGCAGATGCCCTAATTGTCTCACCGAAGCCGCCGGTCTTGGACCTAATTACGGGAAGGATGGCGCTAAAAGAGAACACGTCTGCCATGTGCCTGGTTGCGGCAAAGTGTACGGTAAAACGTCACACTTGAAAGCGCATCTTCGTTGGCACACCGGAGAAAGACCATTTGTTTGCAATTGGTTGTTCTGTGGTAAAAGGTTTACGAGGTCCGACGAACTACAACGGCATCTACGCACTCACACCGGCGAGAAGAGATTCGCATGTCAACTTTGCACGAAACGCTTTATGCGTTCTGACCACCTTGCGAAACATGTCAAGACTCACGCCAACATGTCACGGAAGAACAAGAAGACCGGCGAAGAGAAAGATGAACAAGTTAAGGTTACTGATTCAAAAGACGAACCAGCTCCTCATCCTAAAGAGACTCCAGTGACATCAGACAGATGTATCGGCAGCACTAACCATGGGACAGTTCCAGCAGCAAGTTTACCGCCGAAACAGATGTCTTTGAACTATGGCGTGGTCGCTCCTAATGTAGTGTCAAGTGCTTCGAATAACTACAACGGTAGTACAGTGTTCGGTGGTGGTGTTCTTGGTTCAATGGGGACTACTGGTTCTATGGGATGGTGTCCAGAGGTTAGACAAGAGCATATTTATCCTCGACCTTCTGTTAGGGATAATCGCGCTTACCATCAGTATTCAGCGCCATTCGGAACATACCAGTGCGCCACAAAAGATAACTATGGGGTATTTCAGGGACACTACAACTTCCCAACAGCAGTTGGTCTTGGTCAGTGAATACATTTATAGCTAGTTAACTATAGAAATCATCTATTCTGAAGGTTTGCTGTATTGTATGGTCTGTGCAAAAATTTAACTTTTTCACTCATTCTCGTCTTAAAGACTGTCTGTTTCATCTTGCCATAATGTAATATTCAAATTAAGTTACCACTTACCACGCCCATTGTGATTTTATAATGTTAAATTGTGTAAAATTATGTGCCTTTTCGATAGAACTTTAATTTGT
The DNA here is from genome assembly GCA_936446665.2 of Synanthedon andrenaeformis. NCBI lineage: Eukaryota > Metazoa > Arthropoda > Insecta > Lepidoptera > Sesiidae > Synanthedon > Synanthedon andrenaeformis. Next base: position 5,484,720 of record OW387780.2, on the reverse strand, counting down.
AAATATTTCTTTGGTTAATAAATATTAAATAAATTAAACAACTATTATTTTGTTTCCTTGAAAATGAAGTTTTTAGAAAGAAACCGAATGCAAACACAAATAATCTTTATTAAAATGAAATAAAGTCATAATTATATACACATTTGATGTCCAGTAATGTTTATTAGTTGCATACTTCTCTATACTTAACCTTACTTGAATGAAAATGACAGATGATCATGATAAAGGAAGTAGGTATTTACAAACCTATATTACTAACATAAAAATAAAAAAATAAATGCTGTAAACACACAGTGTTATGAGGGCAATTAAAAAAATGTTGAAGTCGTATAATTTTATTAACAGCAATTACAATTTTAAATGTCAAACACAATACAACCGTTTTTAAATAACGCTATATTATTATTTATTTTAATGAAATAAAAATGCACACAACGTGTCAACGATTGTGACACGAACTCTAATTGAAAAGTAAAAAAATATTTAAGTCCATTTGTTCTGAACAACTTAATTGTAGATTTTTCGATGCGATATACATAGGTATGTGATTTTTAGAAAGCTTTATATTTAATATGTAGGCATTAATATATAGGCTTTATTTTTAATACATATACTTAATTTTTTTTACATGTAGGCTTAATTCGTTTCTTTATACGTTGACTGTCTTTATAAACGCACTTTTCTATACTTCATGTCTGTATAGAAGCCTACAAGCGTTTCTATCTATCTCGATTTGTTTGTTTTAAATTTTTTCTCAACTTGTTAAATAAAATAAAATATTAGGTAGGTAACAACTTAAAAGCTTCAGAGTCACTAATTTTAATACTAATAATAATTCATTACAATCAAAACAGAAGAAACTCTACGAGATGTAGCTTCGCTACGCGTGCTACGAGTGACTGTCTACGTAATTACGTAATTACATATATGTAATAATTAAGTATTAATCAAACTATTTCTAACTGCGATGTATTTTTTAAATTATGGTAAATTATGCTTTTTCTATTAATTCCGACCACTTATTAGGTTTTTTTTTTCAAATTATAAAGGAGTGTTTGTATTGTATTGATGAATAGACATAATATACTAATTGGAATTTAGAAAGTTGAATTTAATAAATAAATTATAAAGTATTAATAATTAAATAAGATAAAAAGAAGGAATAATAAAATAACGAAGTAAGTACATAAGGTATTTGCACACACACACACATATATTTTATTTTTGACTTAATTTTCATGTGAAAAGTAAATTATTAATTACTTACCTACATAATTTATTATAGAGAAATGTTTCGTATCAATTACAATTAAGGGGATTACGTACTACGTCATTAGCTTTAAAGATTTCACCTCTACTTTTACTCATTATTCGTCTATTCCTATTTCCTTATTTTAGCACATTTTTTGTAAAAAGAACATGCTTTAAATCACAATAACAATGTGCATATTGTGAGCCATTTTTAAGCCATTCCAATGGACGAATTTTCATGAAAATTCGTCCATTTAAAGCTCAATAGCATAATACATAATATTAATCTGCTTAATTGTAATCGTTGCAAAACATTTCGCCATCGTCAGTAGATAGATGTAATTAATTTTTTTTTACACAAAAATACAGTCAGAAAACGCGTTATTAGTTTTCAATTCTCACATAGACCAATGGCAATTTCATTGCTTAACTAAGTATTACCCTACATAATAATTGTGTTATAATATTATTAAAATGTTTTATATATTTAAAACCATTATTTTAATGATTGAAATTACAAAATTAAGTAAAATGGTACTACGCTTAAACTGGTTAGAAATTGAATTGAAATATCATTTCATGATAATAGAATTCAGAATAAATTGAATCAGCCTCTCGCCGCTAGATGGCGCCAGTAAGCGCATCGTGGCTGCTCAATGCTGTGGTTCGGGCGAGAGGTGTAATTGCATGCGGCTATTATCTGGGCGGCGCTCGACGAGTCGCCGCGCATGGCGGCCGGTGCGAGCGGGATGCACTCGATAATACGTAAAACAAAACGAGGGAGTAATAATGGTAAAAAACGAGCAGCACGCAAATTATAGTGAGAAATGAGGCAGCCGGTAGCGGTGGGGCTCGCGTCGTACGGTGGGGGCCGTCGGGCGGCAGTCGCGGTCGCTCGGCGCACGCAGACCGCCCGCGCCGCCTGCGTCGCGCCTCGCGAGTGCTGTGAATGTGTCATGCGCCACCACCACAGACGCCATGAGCGGCAAGGGCTCTTCCTCACCGGACCTACTCATGAATGTGAGTCCAGACGCCTTACACAACAACGACGTTACCACTGAACACAACCTTCGTTGGACCTCATCTCGAGAGATATGTTTTGCTTCTCTTTATGTACGTACTGGGGTGTGTAATGTTCATTTTTCAGCAAAGTTTAAATGCCTAGCTAACATTTAAAATCCAAATTTGATAAACTCTTTCAAGACAATATCCATTAATAGTTAATATGCAACATGCAATAATAATAGTTATTCAATATCCAATAGATAATATAGTTTTGCAAAGCAAATATTATTTTTTATAAAACTTACAGATCGTAATACACCCTAGTGTTCGCTATTTAAATACATCAATCACTCAATCCAACGGTCGCTACTAACAGAAGTTATATCCTAGGAAGTTGTTCCACAGATAGATGGCGCTTAACGGATTATTTTTTGTGTTTATAAACTTTATGGACATATCTTCTACAAGTAGTGACAATCGATTGAAAATATATTATATTATGTTTGTGATGTGTTTAAATTCTGACGAGATTAGCTCCAACAGAGGTTATAGCACCAAAGTTTAGCCTTAATGACCTCTCATTTTTAGAACAAACCAAAACGGGACAGTTCATAAAACGCTTTGTTAGTCACAAGACAGATCGCCCCAGGGGTATTGTCGATTTAGCACGCACCATAAGTGGCGCATTACTCGCGATTGGACCAGCGTCCCCAGGAGAGGGAGCCTCGAGGTCTATTACTATTCATAGCGACCATCGCTATAGGGTAAAGTGGACCTTTGGACCCACTCTATTATATCTACATAAAACATTATCGTTCCTTTACGTTTCCACTATTTGAATAATAATTGAAATGTAGGCTGTAGTTCAGCTGAAACTTTTGAATAATAGAACGACTCTTTTGACGAAAACTGTATATAAATATTGCAGTACAAGTATCGTAATCTATACCTATGTGAATTCTTAAACTTTTTACAGGGTGCTTACTTTGAGTTGATTATGATAGTTATTTAGTATAATTTACCTATGAAATGTTAGTGTTTGTATATATATTATATACTATTAAAAGTCTTATAACTCGAAATATGTTTAGCAACTTTTGTGTTTCAAACTGGCGATCCGACACCGGCTTTGCATGGATCTGAAAAATCTTTTCTTAGCAGATACTTACCTACGTTATAAAATAAACCAATTTAAGATTTCTAGACTTAGTAGTTTCAGCTGTGTGTTAATAGTGACAGCTAAAACTGCTAAGTCATACACATGATTTTATAAGTACCTATAGATAGAAGTATTTAGAAATACTTAGTCATTATTAAATAGAAGCCCACATAATTTACGAAATAACGAAGCAATATCGAACCCATAAATGTTATTGTTATCCTCCGAAAATTACACATTAAATTTCGTTCCGAAACATTTCTAACAGCTCGTAAAAACTACCGAAATTGTTAATTCAATTAAGTGAAGTCAAATAAATAAAAAGCAGAACGGCGCTTTCGAGCGCCGTGACCAATCCTTAATGACACATAGAGCCTTCGTCCATTTTCTACTCAATTTCCTTTTCGTATTAGTTTAATCTAGAGGCAGGACTACTGGCGCCAAAAATTATGCCATGACGGCCGCGGCGGACACGTCTAATCTGTTTAGCGTTATTGTATGGGGCCCTCGGTTCCTTTGTGCGGTGAAAAAGGAAGAAATTTATGTGTTTCGGCCCCGTGTGTGAGTGTTTTTTGTTAGAATGTAATTAATAATTCGGCGGCAAAACTAACAGTGTTTTAGTTGTTGCGTCGGCGGAGTGATTGATGCGTCCGACGTTAGTACGGCTTCAATTAGGTTTTGCGGTAAAACAAAGTGAACACCACACAGCCGATAGATAGGTATTAGGTAATTGTGTTACTTAATACATTAGGTAACCAAAAAATTTGAAGATAACCAAAAAGAAGCGAACGATATTTTTTTGACATTTATTAATTTTAAGCAAATACGCCTTGTTTTTAATTCGACAAAAAATATTTTTATTTTTATTTAAAGCCACATTAAATTTCGTATAAGTACCCTCAAAAATATTGTAATTATACGTAGATAACCAGAGACTAGACACGACAATCTAGTCATATAGTTAACCAGAGACTCTTTGAACAAAACTCCATTGTTATATGAAATAAAGTGTAAATAGAAGGCGGTCTACTTACCTGTATTTTGAAATTGGAAAACCCGTTTCACCGGAACCAAGTTGATGTGGTGTCAAGCCTGTGGCGGTGGTCGGTCGAACGCGCGTAGGCGCACACTATATTGCCAGTCACGCTCCTATTTCAATACTTACACAAATTCAATCCGAACATATCCGAACAGGTTATGTTTACTTGTTTCACTTGTTTATAATATGACAAATTGTTCTTTGTAGGAAGGATAATACATTTCTAAGTTGATTAGTTCTCAGTGAATTTCTCTATTTTCTTGAGAATAAATCTCAAAATTTTAGTAATGAATAAAACAGCCGCCAAAACGCTAAAGGCGCCATGATACATGCTTAAGGCAGTTGTCCCACCGCCGGCGAGCAAGTGGCTAACTATCAACTATTTTCTCGCTCAAAAAACTTACGTATAAATAAGATATACATTCTGTATGGTCGAAAGAGATGCATATATTATTAGTTGATCGCTGACTGTTTACACTGCCGGCAAGGTCTCGCTCCACTCGTTCGCCGCTAGTGTCAAGCGCGACAAGAACTGTCAAAAACAGGGTACTCGCTTAGCGATGCTCGCTTGGACTCGCCGAGATACCAACCAACGCAGCAATTATATCTTCCAAGCTACGTCTTTCACGTCTAATTGTTTATAGGAAGGTAGTTTTGTGTCCCAATAAAAAACTCATACATTGAAACAAAACACCCCTCTTTATTTCGTCGAGAACACTAACCGGCTAGCCACCCCGAGCGAGTGGTGCGAGTAATAGCCCGTCGCACAAGAACACTCGCTTATAGCCGAGCGACAAAACTATCGAAACTACACACTCGCTTCTCGCTGCTCGCCAACTCGTTTCTAGTTTCTCGCTCTAATCGCTACTCGTTCATCGTCGGCGGTGGGACAACTGCCTAAGAATTATGCGTAGGTATTATGCGTATGCCTGACCAAGCGTTTGACGTCACCCCAAAGTCAGCCAATAATGTGCGTTTTTAATCACCGTCAAACATGAAAATTTAAATATTTTATTAATGATTTCTTAAATAATCATACATATTTTAAAGTAATGTGTTGACTTTTGTTTAAAAATGTTTATTGTTAAGGTATAGTTAGTAATAGTTTGATTTATATATTTATTGTAGTCAAGTTGGCGCTAACGGATTTAGTTCAACAAAATCTCTATGCACTAAAATTCGCCGTGATAGGTATTATTCCGTGCTGCCGTGATGAGCAGTAAGAGTTGCCTTATTACGTGTAAAACTACTTTATATGCTTTTAATAAGCATTTAATGTTTGAACTTATGTAGGTAAGTACATTTATTTAACTAATAAATGTCGCCTTACGGTGAATTTGGTGATTATATAATATTAACTACGTATTATCAAAATAAATAATCTCACTATGGTCAAAGTAATAGTGAAGATAAATTCGAAAGGTTCCCATTTGACATTTACTTGAGATCATTAACAACCTGAGCACTTGTATACACATTTTTTTTTAAATTTAATATTTTGTCTGAAAAATGACCTAGCATTTTTGGTCCTTGTGAAAAGATGTGAAATAAACTCTATATCTATGTATGTAGGTAATACGACATAATATTTATATTTAACAAAAAAAGTTCACATTGTCATATACCTAATTTTTAACCATATAATCTTTCATTCTTGTAGGCTAAAATTAAACTGCAGTAAAGTGTGAAAAGTATACCTACCTACATTCTTTAAACATAAATATTTAACTTAAATATTAAGTTAATAAACGGCAACAGAACCGGTAGACTTAACACCGACTAATTCGTTGATGAGGTGGTATAATATCGGGGCGCCGTCAATGTAGTCAAGTCGCAACCCCCATTTTACTGAAACCTGCTTCGGCAACCGCGGATTCCAGTTGACTTAACTTATCCTAGTGAAGGATATGTGCAATTAAACACAAGTAGAGTGTGTTATTTAGCTTTGTGCGTGAAACTACCGTTGGTCGGGAGAGTTGCGCTCGGCATTAATTGACCACGCGATGTTGTGGCGAGACTCGTCCAACTTTTTCTTCTCCTTGAAAATTACTCTCAACTGCTTAATGAGCGATGCGTGCAATAGCCGTTTCCCCGTACGAGAGGTTGCTCTTATTTTACATAAATAGTTCAGCCAGGCGAACTAATGCCAATTCTCAGTACTGTAATTGCGTCTGTGACAGGCTTCGGTCGCCTTTCCAGAGGCTGACGTTTAAAGACGCCAAACACCGTCGCCAAATTATAGTAATTTCGCATTAACAGCGTACACATGGAACTATGCGTGCGCTTGCCGCTCTCGGCGTCGTTGACATATACCTATTCCAACTTATTTCAGCTTGCCAACTAACAATTTATCGGTATGCGTGACTGTTCATGGCGAAAATACCGCTGCAATCATGAGACACTAGTAACTTTAAAATGGAAGATACCTGTCTTGTCACAATGTTGTCCTTTAAAAAAATGATTATAACTTAACTTAAAGTTAACGTTATTCTCATGACTACATGCTTCTCATCACGCAACTAAATACACCTCACAATAAAATTCAGTGTTCGATTCTTGAACAAGAGCCAAAGAACTAGCAACATAACCAACGAGCTCGTCCATGATGATAATGAGATTGTTTCAACGGAACAATCTTACATTATTATCAGTCAATTTTGTCATTCATCGTCGATTGAGGGGAAATTGCGTGTTACAGTCATTTCAAACACGTCTGTCTCGTTTGGTATGCGACAGTTCGTATCAGATGGTTTCCGTAAGAATATTATATCGACAAGATAAATGATGTAATTACTCACTTGTTGCTGATATTATAATTACACTGACAACAAACGTGGTTCGGAGACAGGTGTCCGAAATTATTGAAAAAATTCCAGTCGTTTGTTAATCAATGACTTTATACGTTATTCTATTATAGTAGGTAGGTATATGTATGTATGGAGACAGATCTATACATATTTAATATAAAATAAAGTCGCTGTCCGCGTCTGTCTGTTTCTCCGCTAACTTCTTGGAAACCACCCAACGGATTTTGATACGGTTTTCATTAATGGAAAGAGCGACAATGGATGAAGGTTTGTATAATATAGTTTGCAGAATAAAATCACATAGGTCTCTAGTATGAGTATAAACAAATAATGTGTCGGTATAAATTAACTTGAACCTTTTTAATCATTTGCATGAATTTACAGCGTATGTATTAAATTTTAGTGCATGAATATAGGCTAGCATGAGGCTAGCACACCAGGTTGTGACGGCTGCCAACTTTCTACCAACGCTTTATCACTCTGTCTGCCGCCCTTAAACTTAAAAAAAAGTTGCATAACGATTCGATTCGATCAAAGAGACAAACCAATGCAAGTTTTTTATGTCGTTATTTTAACGCGAATAGGGACAACTCCGTTTGACATGCCCTTGGAGTGGTTCATTTCCGGAACAAGTCGATGCGCCGGCCATATTTTGCCAGATAAATGGAGTTATTTACATAAAAGTGCCGTTTGCTTTCTGCCCTTCCATCTATACGCTGATCGTGCACGTGCCCGCACCAATAACGTTTCCCTGAATGCGCTTACGACATGATTCATTACTCGATAACCTTCAATCAATTTGTACCACCTATGAATTTTTTTACAATACATTACGATACGTTACCATGTTATTTACAGTTAAAGATGGTTTTAATGTAAATATTCTATAATTATCTACTGTATACTACTTAATTGTAATAATATTTAACGACTTTTTTGCCATTTACCTAAAAAACTTATGGAAAAAATTAATTAAAATATATTTTTTTAAATGGTCACCAAGTTTAATAGAAATTTTCAAAATTAAATAAAAAATAATAATATGAACAACGTATAAAGCGTCTGTCGTCGCGTGGCGACACGTCGCTCTACGCATTTCAGTGATAGCCGCTTTGCTTATATTTTAGTTTTAAATTTTTTTTAGCGATATACGAGTATAACTTAATCCGTGTGAGAAAAATTGTAGGTACTGAAAAAGAGCGATTTTTTTTACTTACTTAAAATTTTAATACTTAGTTAAAATCAACAGTTTTAATTGAAGTTATTGAATAGTTAAGTAATGTTTGAATTTTGAATTATAATAAATTTCAAATAATTCGATTTGAGTTAGTAGATTATCTTGTTAGAAGTTTGATGTAGGTAGGTGATCTACTTTGATCTATTTTTAGAGAGAACACCTAAGAACTGAGAAAACCTTTTTGCAAGCGTGAAACTATGTATGTCTTTAGCTGAGACAAAATTGAACAAAAGAGCTACAAAACATCAAAAACATGTATTTTCTCAGTCGACGTTCTTGCTTCGACATTTCCAGTCCATTGAGCACCGAGTGCAGTTTCCGTACTTGCTCCCTTTTAACTTAGAGTAGTTACTTATTTTTTATCTCTCCCACCATTTATTGAGCTTGTCTTTTATCTTGTGAAGTGTTTTGAAATTACCAATAAAACGCAATAACAAAACGTTTTTAGTTTTTACTTACATGTTATGTTATAAGTTATAAAATTATAAAATACATGTATGTTTATAAGTTATACATTTACATATACATACCTACTATACCTTAACCTTTGGAGTACTTTTACCTGCCTTTTTTTTGATGAGCCCGCTGGAGCTCTCGGGTTTGGAATCTCGGGATCAACTTTGGAAATGAACTTTTCAAAGTTGGCTCTTGTCTGGGTTTGGAAAGTTGAGGCAAGGAACACTGCGTACTGTTCCCATTTGAAAAATTTCCTGCAGCCGAGATGATGGTGACGATAATAAATAGTAATATTTTTCTCTAAGATGTGAAACGCTGAACATTCAACTTTATTGACACATAGATGTGGCAGGTAAACTTATCCTAATAGTCCAAATAGTTAATATTACGGACATGCAAGTGCAAGTATGTTGGGTCGAGTGAAACGCGCCGGAGCCCGAAGCGCGCCGCTTATTATTTCGAGCGCCGATCAACATGAAAATGAAGGCCCATAAATTTATTAGACATAGTGTCGGCCGTATTGCCGTGGGCTTGCATTATATAAAATATGTCAAGAATTAACCATTATCATAATAAGAATATTTTACACCGATAAAAATAATGTTCAACGTGAACTGTGTCATGATTGTTGCAAAGCAAATTTGAATAAGTCGTGACTTGTGTGCTTCGAGATTGTGAGGCTGAAAAATTATTCCGCAAAGGAAAATTATAGACAATAATTGATCAACAGTTTTATTTTATTCACATTAACCTTGAAGCGATATGATTAAGTTCGTTAGACCAGTGTGACATAACTTTTAACGGAACCTGTTTAAGGGTCATAACAGTTAAGGCGTTTATGGACATTACTTGATTTTCTATAATAACTGGCATCCCCTTCATATGCTATTTGTCGTTGAATATGAGTTCCAGCCACAATTATTTAAAAACCCTAGAGTCATTTTGTTAATCACAAAACTTACAACTAGATTAGTTGTAGGTATTATCTTTAGTGTGCATTGACGTCAAAGTTCAGTAAATAAACACATTTCTGTTTATTAGGTTTATTAGAGTTACGTCACAGTTATAATGGGATGATGTTGAACTAATTAAATATAGCTGGTGCTCTTGACTTCGTCCGCGTTGAAAAATAAAAGATATAACACCTGACAAAACATGTAAAGCAATCATATACCTTTGCCAGGCGTTGGATCTCCTATCTTTATTGAAAATTTAAAAGCCCATCTCTATCGTCATCCATACCCTTTGTTCTATCCAGTTTGGTAGCGGCATTGCATTTCCTCTGGCGTTTCTTTATAAGCATTATATCGGTATAAGGTGATTGAATCGAGTGGACCGTCAACTTGCCTATCGAACTTTATTGTTAAATAAACTTAAGCCAATAGTCCAGCTGGGATTGAGTGATCGTAGCACACTCAAGTTTACATTTAGCGGCTCTAAAGTAACGGAATAAAAATGTTAGCCTGCGATTTTAGAAGACCAGGTTATTATCAGGTTTGCGCTCACAATTCTCAGATACGGGCTTCTGATCCTAAACAGAGATATAGCGCCCACGTCCGCCACGAGGGCAACATTATAAAATGTAAATTTATTGCGCGATATTTTACATAAATTCAAATTGGCCGCTATGTATCGCTGGCCTTACATTACATCACGTAATTATGCGGCTCACAATTATTATAATTTTGTTATAATCGTGGCCATAAAGACGTGCGAAAAAACAATTTTTGAACGTAACTCAACATGATTTATTGCAATGTTATGGTAAACGATGGATTCAGATCGGAATGTCCAGTATTCCCTAATTTATCGATAAATAAAAGCATCATTATTTGCGAACATTTACCTTTAAGAACTTTATACGGTAAGAGTTTTATAGGTTTTAATAATTATAATTAAGTTATGAAAGGATTTTTGAAATTATCCGCAACCATTTGATTAATATCTCTGTAGCGTTTAGATTTTTTTCCCTTTTTGTTCTTTATACAATCCTTAATGCTTATTTTTGTATTCAATGTAAGATTTCCTCCGAGTGTTTATAGTGTGGTCATTGGTATAACTCGGAAAATCTCTTCAGAAAGATTACATGATTTTTTGTCGATTATTTCACATATATATTTCTTATTGTATGCATACAATAAGTATTGAATTTTTAAAGTTTAGTTTTTTTTTTTTAATTTTTATATTATTAAATTTTAAGATATAATATATCAATAATAAAGATTCACATTATACAATCACAAATATTTGCATCTGCAGATATATTTTATATTTTTTTAAATATACTTAATTATAGAATTTAACTTAATTTTACCATACCCACACTTAGTAAAGTTCAATCAATCAATCAATCATTTATTAAGTTAAGGTTATAAGTTTTATCAGTTAAGGTTATATTAGCACGATATGTTTAAGTTCTCCATTATTTTTATATAAAAAATAGCATGAAATACCGTTACACTAGTCCAAGTCGCTTTTCCCGCGACTTCTTCCGCAAATGCTTATAAATTATGGCTTATATATGTATTCTGATGTCAACTGGAAGGTCACCTCAATTTCCGTACAGTATAGTTTTTGAAAAAGTAACAAATATCCATCCTCACGAACTTTCGTATGTACCTACTATAAAATTATACTAGAAGTATTAAAGCTCATGAAAACGACAACCTATTTTTATTTGAACAAGCATTTATCTAAATATATTACTTGTGTTTCTAGTTGAAATTGTTTTCACACAGTTAGAAGCAATGAAAACATCATTAGGCGCTAGAGTAATTATAAGAAAAACATCTGCGTCTACGCAAGTTGGTCACGAAGATCCTTAGGCCCACAACCACTCAGCTAATCAGCGGTGATTCATCTACCGACACAAAATTTAATTATATACTTTATACTTCCAAATATTACCTGCATTCGTGTTTTTAATTACATAGTGTATACGTGATTTATTATGAATACACGTGTGCTGATAATTTATGATATCTTTTTCTTCTCCAAAAAATAGTCAGTACCTATATAAAAGTTTCTTTTTTCTGTTGTATATATTATAGACAATTGTTTAGGAAAATTACAAAGGAACACCGACAGAGTGGCGTAAATTAAAAATATGCAAATAATTATATTTAAACGCTGTCTTGTAGTTACTTAAATATAAATTCGGGCAAGTACCTAGTCCAGTAACTCGTTTTCTTCATGACTGAAAACATAATAAAGTACCTATGCTCAAAAAGTTCTTTGCCTAATCTGCTCTAACCTTTTATAATACACCATGTGTAAAGAGGTCTCCAAAATATTAATTGCGATTTCGTACTTTGTTATTATTGATGGAAACATGAAAAATTGCTCCCCATTCATTTTCCATATAAATACACTAAAACTGGTATTTATATGGAAAATGAATGGGGAGCAATTTTTCATGTTTCCATCAATAATAACAAAGTACGAAAACGCAATTAAATGTTCGGAAAATTTCTTGTTGTACGCGTGAAAGCGAACACCTTTCTGAAGATAACTGGTTTTAATTAAATCCATGAGTCTATAATTATGTCCTTGCCCCATTTGTTAAACTAGAATTATTCTATGTGATTATAGAGCGCGACGTCTTTAAAATTCCAACATTTCCAACTTCCAGTACGGTTCCTGTGAGAACCGAAATTATCTGTCCGCTGTGTAAAGCGGGGACTTTTAATTGTACCGTTTTTAATTTTTAATCAAATAACACCTGAAATAAGCTTCATTGCTGCATGAACGTCTGATAATTCTGATAAATTAATGTTGATAATTATTTAAGTGGAATTAATTAAGGTGTGGCTTGGTTGAAAGCTAAACTATTCAAATGACGGAACGAAATAACTATCAATTATTTTTACTGACGCTCTTTTACTTGGTTATTAGAAAGGATACACCTACATACATATATATACATTTTTAGAAAATATAATTTTTAATTACTTATATATTTCATAACAAGGACACAAATATTTTCATTTTGTTTAGATCAATCCTTCTAATATTACAAATGCGAAAGTTTGTAAGGATGTTTGTTACTCTTTCACGCAAAAACGCCTTAACAGATTTGGATAAAATTCGGCACACAGATAGTTTATTACCTGAATTAACGCATAGAATATTTTTATCCTGAAAAAATGTTAGGTACCCAAAAGATCGTCTTAAAATGTAAAAAAATGAGGTTACTGTCGCCGTGGGGGTGTCACCGTCGTCACAGCGATAAAGATGAAAGATATTTTCTCAGATGTTAAGTATATTTTCCATTTTTCGACGAAGACAAAGTTGCGGCCACCATTTAGTAAATTATAAATAGAAACTATTATCTAAAAAGGTAATCTATTTTATAGTGCATGGTGTATTTAAGATCTCATAATTCCAACTTTGAAATAACTAATCAGTTTTCATATCGTGTGCTTTACAAGTTAAGTTTACAGGTAAGGTTGTAAGGTTTCTCAATATCTACTTTTTTTGACATCTATATTATTTTATGATTAGCTTGTCATATTTTGTTGGAATTCACTGGCTCTAATCACTCACACTAGAATTAAAAAAAATTATAATATTTCCCTGATTCGCTGAAGAATGCTAAAAGTATTATAAGTATAGGTACTCGTATATTATTTATTTGAATATCAGATAGAATTGTTGTAAAACTTTTATGTTTTACTAAAATTATTTCAAATTTAATAGTAGCAGCGCACACTGCGTTTCGCAGTCATTACCTAATTGGGCAACCCGTCTGGCGGCAGTAACCACCTCCTTACAGAAAACCACTGTGAAATAACAGCATGTGTTGTGTGGAGTTGTGTTTCGGTTAGTGAGTAAGGGAAATGGGGGAGCTCATTTCGTTATCCCTTCCTAATCCTTTATCCTTGATCCTACCTATATCGCCAACGCTTTAACAGCACCTGTGACGTTGCTTGTATTAATACCAACTAACTACAAAGTGGACCATCAGTCTGTCTGTCTGACGACCTTTACATTAAAAAAGTTACAACTTCATTCGCTCATTATCATCATAATACATAATATTCTATCTCGCATTCAGATCTGAGGTTCAACAGACTGAAACATTTTAAGCAATGCTTACATTTTCCTATTACAAAAGTGCGCGAGTGTTCGCGGCGCAGACAAATTCAATCCATTCGTCTTGGAGCGCGTCGCTAAGGTCTTTGCTCTTGACTTAATGTGACTTTTATTGCATTCCACTTCCAGTTTCATTGTGTGAAGTTCCCCTCTTTACACTCTGCAAACGGAATGTTTCAGCTCCTTAAATTTCTTTGTATGACGACAAATTTAACCGATGTTAAAAATATTATGCTCGCGCTACACTCAATTTTTTATAACCAACTATTACTTCTTAGTTTGAAAACGATATATTTTCAACAATTAATAAAAAACGTTTTAATTTTTTGTACAATTTTTAAGTGTTTTTTTAAAAAATATATTTATATATAAAAAATAATAATTAAGAAACTAAATAAATAAACGAGAATAATAATAAAGATCCCCACTAATATTATGTAAAAGTCTGCCTGTTACCTTTTCACGCCTTACTAGTCAACCGATCATCATGAAATTTTGCACACCTACACGTTCTCAGCCATAGGATACCTTACATCCAGAAAAAAAATCAAGCGTTATATATTTTGTCCATTGCAGACGAAGACGTGGGCACCAGCTAGCTCTCAATTACAAAAAAGGAATGCGTTAGGAAATTGTAATATAAAAAAAACGAACATTTTCTTGTACACGCAGAATATGCATTATCCAGGGTCGTTAAAAAACAAACAATAGCATCAACCCTCATACGCAAAGGAAAATCGGCCATATGCTGTGACAAACGTAATGGGGGCAGCGGACGCAGGCCGGGGAATGACCGCTGCCATTCATCATAACGCCACAAAACATTCGCACAAATTTGCTGTTCCATATTTTAAAAAGGAAATGATGCTTTGTGGGTTTTCGATACATCGGTGTCTATATTTAATTTGGTGTTTAAGCTTTTGCCCCCGACTTCACGTTTTTTCGTCCTTTCGTCCAGAAACATTATTTTTTTCTGTACCTTGACAATGTTTATTAAACATTTCATTACAATCGACTGAGTAGGTGCCTAGTTCAGGGGTAAAAAAGCAACAAACGCACAAACTCGCTTTCGTAATTATAAGTAATATTTATTATGTTACGTAAAATAAGATGTGTGTTACATACATCTTATTTTATAATGGTTAGAGGAAACGTTAATTTTTATAATGGTTTTTGTATGAACAGAACCCTGAAAATAACTCTTCACACCCTTCGCGATAAAGCCGTTAACACTGCCTTTCTTACTTTTTTTACAAACACGTAAAATGGATGTACTTTGCACGGGGGAGTTTGCGGTCTCACTAATGATGGGCGAATAATATTTGTCTTCCGGTCGACATTAGGTAATGAACCATAATTGGTTTATTAGAATTCACTGGAAAACGTATAGAAACATGTCTTGAGCGTAAAATTTGACACGGTCTGTAATGTCTTGTCATATCCGGCGTAAGTTTTAGACCCACTTTAGAGTGTAATCGATTATAAAAAGCATTTCATGAATAATGTATTGGTTTGTATTTAATGCGTTTGTTTAGTGTATGAATACGAAAACAGTTTACTTAGTGCCACATATAAACACATATAAAACACAGGTGATATTATTATTATTTTTAATTTATTTTAATAACTCAAAAACGGCACTTAGCTCAGATTGACTATTTTAAACAATCGTAACCACGCAATACTCACATTAGTTTAATGTGAATAATTAAATAAATTTAATAAATTAAACAAATTACATTAGTTAATTATATCAGTGCGAACCTGGCGATGGTTAGTACGTAAGAAATATTACACTATTAATTTTTTTTTGCACTATCATATTTTAATAGTAGACTGCATTCCGCAGTCATTACAAGACTGGCAGTAGTAACCATCTAGTTATAAAAAAAAACCACATGTTATGGCGAGTGAGTAAGGGAAACCCTTGTCATTTATCGTATTTAAGGACTCTAGCCCAACTGTACCCCAGTTAGCGTTTAAAACATCATAGGCGACAATAGACTGTCTCCCAGCCGTTATTTGTCCTCAAAAATTTGACCTTGAATATAATTAAACAAAAAGAAATTAATAATCTAATTAAGTCTAACCGAATTGTCGTATATTTTAACACTGCATCTAATATAATAATCGTAATAATGGGTTGACATCTCAAATGGATCTGTTTGACGTTGCAGTGAAAGAGCGTCGCAGCGTCGCCAGTCTTTGATGTCTCAATTAGTAAGGCGAGCGGGTAATTGTGGCGAAAATTAATTCGCGTTCAGCTGCCGCGTTCGGTTGCAGTGTCAACCCTCCGCCGACGACGTTCTCAGTTTCTAATTAATAATGACCTACATATAACTATATTAACTATATATTGTATGTATCTAACGTGAAGATGTAGTGTTAGATTTCAAATAGTTTCATCTCTTTTCTCCTATAGTAATTTAATACAAATCAACATAAAAATTAGATTAAAAAATGTATGTAGTACCTATATGGTGAAATAGGATATAATTTACTAGATTTTTTTATAATATCATCATCTATGAAATTAGTTTAAAAATTTGAGTTCTGGTTAAAAAAATTGAAAGTTTTTGTAAATATAATAATATAATATAATAATAAGTGACGATTTTGAAACACCGATACGAAACTTTTTCGGTAGCAAATGAAAACAGAAGCTTTTTTATGCGTATGCTCTATTTTTTCGAGTTGTAAATCACCTAAATATAATAAAATTATAAAGTCGCTGTCATGTTACAAAATCTCTTTAAAATTTCTTATCTCGAACTAATTTCGAACGCGTACAGAATTTTCAAGTCTAATAACGTTGCTTACGATCTAGGGAAATTAATTTAGAACGAAATTGGATCATCTTCCAGGAAAGGTTAAGCGACGTGCTGGCACCTCTGAGGAACGAACCAGAAACCGGTATTAATTCACAATCAAACTTGTGGTTGCCAGGACATTAAGCTTACACGAGGTTCAGTCTTAAGATAATAAATCAGGCTTATGATCGTTATTAAATGCTTAATTTGAGTGCCAGTGGTAATCCCTGGTAATTAGTCAAAATGTTTACTTAGTTGTGTATATATACGAGTATATGTCACGGATATTGATATTAAATAAATCTTGCTTGATGTTAGAATTAACATAAGCAACATCATAGCAGCTGCAAGCCCACTGCTGACCTTAGTGGGATAAATAATAAGAAATTAAGAGGCAATATGGAAATGAAACTTACGGTGGTCTTCCGTAAAGGGGTGGTTACTGCTGCCAGACTTGTTGCTATATGTAAATATGCATATTATCTACTTCATAATGCATATGTCATATTCATCTGATAATCGTAATATGATCTGTCATATTTACATATGACCAGGTACTAAATACTAATTTATAATAAATTATTAAATATTAAATTGTTTTAAGCTCTAGTAATACTCTATATTCTCGTCGCCCAGTAAATAGTTGACAGATAAATAGTTACCTGGGCTGAAAAGGCTACCAACCTTCCATCACAATTTACAGTTACGGATACTGCTTTAAGTGTTAATCAAAGTACACGTATTCAGTGGTTATAAGGTACCAAAGACCGCAATATGGGGTCACCGATAATGCCTATGTAATTACGTAACCATTATCCGCTCTGTTGCCAACACAAATACAAACCTCACTTCTAGTTTTAGGTGATCAAATGCCTTAGACGTGACTCGCAACTAACGACGCCAGAAGCAGTCTTTGTTTTAGTGCTAGAAGCTGACGTTGATGAAATGTATTAGTTACCAAATAATGTTAATTGTAATATAATAATAAAGTTTAAAATCGTTCTTAAAAGGTTTATATAATTTTACAAAGGAGTACGAATTGTAGACAGAAAAAGATATTTGCGAAAAACAAAATGTGCATTGTTCGCTACTGTTGAAAATCTATGTAGTATCACGTCAATATACGACAAATTATCTAGATTTCTAATAAATTATGCAGTAGGGCGACCAGTGGGCGCCCGTCCGTGACTCGTAGCAAGGACTGCGTTCGTTGATTATATTTATATATGAATTTATGTACCTAAAGATGTCTATCATACCTACTGGGTGTTCATTTTGTATTAGATTGTTTAACAAGAATATGTATTTTGTTATATTTTCAGTAGTTTGCTACATATTAGTATAATATGTTTGCAAAACGAATGTTTACTAGCTTTCATTAAAGAAATTTTTAAGAAATATAGGTAGGTTATTTACTTAGTTAGTTATAACAAAAATGTTCCTTATTGTATAGTTCGGGTCTAACTTACATTGCATCACTAATTCTGATCTGAATTTTGATCCTATGAGATACAAAAAACGACAGGTTGCTCTTCTGTCTATTAAATTTTGTTTAATTTTTTTTGATACAATTGGAAACTATGCAATAAATTATTTCTTACAAACAAGAATATATTAAGTTCTGATGTACATATTTATTATGTAATACTTAATTATAACTTGCCATAATTTAAATTTTATTACAAAAACTACTTTAGCTTTTGGATAACTCTTTGAATAATGCTATAACAGCCCTTTTCTGAATTAAATTATAAGTAATATTAGTATAAAAATTAGTAGGACTTGCATTTCTACAAGTTCTAAATAGTATTATAAATGTGAAAGTGATGTTTGTTTGCTACGCCTTTACGACTTAACTTCTCGACCTTATTAAACTCAACATAATGAAATTTCACATACTACACGTTTCCAGGGGTACAGAAAATCTAGTAATTTTCTAATATCATAAATGCGAAAGTTTGTGAGGTTAGGTAAAAGTTTTTACTATTTCATATAGATTTTAAAAAAACTTCAGAGAAATGTAGTTTATAAATTAGTATAACGGATAGGCATTAAATTTACCGCTTGTATTGTTTATATAGGGAGTATATTTCCACAGAACGGTTCCGATCGAGTATTTCACTTGAGAGAGGTAATTTGTGTGAGATTTTAACTCTTGGTCAAATTGTTAGCTTCAATAGAGTGAATTAGGTAAAGTAGGCGAAGGAAGAAAGCGCCGGCCGAGCGTAGTCAGGAACAATACATCGCGCATTGCGGCGGGCTACAATTTGCGCAGTGGCAGCTCCTCGGGCAATTTGTGTCCGTCGCCTTAGCAGCCGTTACTCCGTAAACGCTACTGGAATATGTAGCCTGTGGTCGACTTACCACTTTTAAACGCACAGTCGTCCGGACAAGTGAGATACATGCTAATTATAGGCAATTTTCAAAATCGATCGTCGAGCTTTTGCGCCGGTTGTGGCTTCCTGCGTTCGCGTTTTGAGGGGAATATAAGTAAACACGTACGTATACTTGTCGTTTCAATACTTATTAGTGGTTATTTTTAACTAACTATAGCGTTTAGTCTATAGTTTTATGTAACAAAATGGACTTTTGTTATAGGTTATACCGGAAGGTTGGCATTAGCTACCATTTAATGAAGGTATCATCGGAGTATCTAAGATTGATCTGATGAGAGGTTTCGTAGCAGCACGCGCAGTTAGAGCGCATTATCTGACGATCAATAGCTTCTAGATTGCATCGCAGCCCTTGTTGAAATATCTTGCGTGGCAACCGTACCGGCTACTTTCCTCGCCTTCCGGGATCCTACTAAATCAAAGCTGCTTTATTATCTACTGATAATAACAAGTCATATATAAAATAAACGAGAGATTATTATATTATCTGGCTAAGGAAAAAGCTAACCCGCCCCCGGCTTCGCACGGAGTTGAAATTTTCTTAGCGGATGTTTACGTTATAAAATAAACCAATTTAAGATTTCTAGACTTAGTAGTTTTGGCTGTGTGTTAATAGTCAGTCAAGACACATGATTTTATTATAGATAGAAGATTAACAAAAAAATAAACTAAGTAAGTAACTTAATACTTAGTCCTTATTAAATAGAAACCCACATAATTTACAAGTTAAAGAAGCAATATCGTTCCATGTTCCAAATTTCAGCTTTCTAGACATAGTAGTTTTGGCTACGCGTTTATAGTCAGTCAGGATAAACAATTTTATAACTATAGATAGATGCTGATAAGAGTACATTAAATATATACAGACCCGTTGATATAGTGCCCCTTTTAAAAATAAATCCCTGGTGTAAACTTGGTAGAACACGGTTTCAAGTAGAAAGGGATATTGTGCAGTTCTCGTTCTCAGCGATGTCGAAGTGTGCGCCGGTGACCGCGTCGTCGCGTCCCGACGTAGTAATTGATGACGTCGCGGGCAACCGGTGTCCGCCCATTTTCCGTCAATTTTCGTCATTTGAGTGATGGTGGAACGTCCCGCCCATAGTTCCCCGCCGCTCCCCCTACAACCCCGCTATACCCGCGACCGGCACGCGCCGCGCTAAATTTAAATGGGATGAACTTGTAACGGGCGGCCACCGCCAAGGAATGTGGCCGTCATGTCACGTTAATCATACATTTGTGACAGCTACACTCTTGAGATGTCGTCTGAGTGCTCGAAAAAAATAGCCGTTCGTGTTTTTCTCTTTGTCGTGTCATCGTTCTAAATATGCAATTTCCTGTATCTCGTTTCTGCAGCTAATAAATATTGCGACTGAAGAAAATTTCAGTTGATTTCTAAACCCGAATGAAGGTTGATAAAATAAAAACGCCTTTCGGTAATCTTTGTTTACAGTACTATTCCTCTTGGCAAAACGTTTGTTTTGTTTCATAAAATACAATACTGAATATCACGCCTTGGCTTCGTTATTAGGTAGTTATGTATATACCTACCCATAGCCTATGCCCATTTGCAATAATAGTAAAAGAATTTTTAAATATGTATTTCCGGAGATTATCCTCCACATACCTACCTATAAACTGACAAAATCTGTTCTTCCTTTTTTTATATTATCAGTATTGGTAATATACAGTTTTTACTCAAACTGTAAAAAATATCACGAGGAAGCCTTATATTGTGAGAGGATTTGACATGACATGACACATCTCATGAGCATTGCATTGTATAGCAGTTGGTAGCAGCCATATTATTATTACCCATTTTATTTCTGTTACCCCTTTTACTTTACAAGATATCAGTAAACACACGTCTTAAGTACACATAAGCTCTTCTGAAAACCAAATCCTGACCTCTCTAAAAATTCACCCCTACTCTGTAGATAATAAATAACATTTACTTCAGCTTTCCCCCACACAGTGCGAAGTCAGCGATAGACAAAGCGCTACCTAATTTTCCCTCGCTGTTACAATAGCCTGTGGGGATATAAATAAGCCGGGAGCACTTAATGAACACATAAACTGAAGTGGCGCGGAGAGACCTTGCCTGGGACAGCCGCGTCGCCATGGCAACGCTTTGAGTTCAGGAAACACAATATATTTTTTATAGAATTTTATACCTTATTACAATGACAATTCAGAATATATTCCTTTCAGTCACGGTCTTTAGTAGCACTAACCTTTAACGCTTGATAAACTCCTGTAATTTCATCATTTGAATTGTCGCGTTACCTTAATGGACATATCTATTATCATCCTATTTCTTTACAAGTTTTTTTCAATGGATGTTGAAAAGCCAATGATAACAATTGCGGATTAAACAGTGAAGTCATGCGATATTGTTTTTGTTGGCGCAAGAACAATCAATAAGCCAGAAGCGGGTCGAGAACCTCGCTGATGAGCGGCGTCATGCGATGTGACGCGCACGTGTTGCTCCTATCAGTAACTATTCTCCACCGAACCTAAGTCTAACAGTACATTATCTCATGGCAAACATTATTATTTTACTAAAATACTAGCGACAAATATTGGCTTTATGGAATTCAGGTAAATCAGATTCTAAAACACCATAATACCCTCCTCGACAGTCAACTTTAACTATGCGTTTCCTGTAGCCCCACCCCCACAGAATATCTGTCCGCAACGGAGATCCCTCGTCGTTCATCCTACCATGGTCGGCAGCGCCCTTGCAACACCTGTGGCGTTGCTTGTGACATAGGCGACGGTAGCCAACTCCGACAGGTCTGTGTCAGTCCTAATAATACTATTAGGACCGGAAACCTCATATTTTGCCGTGCAATTAAATTCACACGGTGAAGTGAAACCAAATTCATATAGTAAGAACAGCTGCTGTAACCGTAGACTCTCCTTAAACTATCAAAATTGTCACAAAACATGTCATTTGCTATAGTGATGACAACCCTGAACGGAACCAGTTGGTTCTTCTAATCATGGCCGTTTTAGTACTGGTTAGAAGGTAGAATATAGCATCGCAACCAACTAATCGTTACTTCAATTAATCTACATAAATAAAAATAAATCTAACTAGAGCAATAACTATAGAAGGGCTGGGCTAATTCGGCTATTTTTATTTTCAAATACATATCCGCTGAAGTCCGAGGAAAATTTGATATCTGCGTGAAGGCGAGACTGCATGGTTCGCTAGTATTTAAACTAAAATACAAAAATAAATAAAACGAATACTGCAAATAATCCACCCTTATTTTCATTTTACCTAGAGTTGCAGTAGTCCTTGCATCTGAAACTCACAGATGAAGTACTGTTGGTGTTTTTACTGCGTCATTATCTTGTCAGATGAGAAAAAAAAATCATTAAGTGTGTTTAAATGGTGCTATTATCCATAGGTGTATCTGGGTAATTGGTGTAAGGCATTAGACATGACACGTAACGAACCTACATCCGTTACAGTTTCATCAGATCAACTGCTTACTTTGTATTTATCTCTAATAGACAAACTCTTGAATGTGTATTGAGAAAACATATTATTTTTATATTATTTTATTTTATATTAGCTGAACTTGGCTACGCTTCGCTGTGGCGTGCGCGTGAGTCGTTCGCGGTACGTAATACTGCTTAGTAGTAGCCAAAGTTATACTCCTTATATTTACTTAACAGTGAATCTGTCAGTGGAAGTCTCTGCAAAACTGGTCCGATTCAGAGACTAACTGGACAAATACAATGAATGACATACAGAAAAAAATGGTTTTTATGTTTAGGACTATTGGTTGCTTCAGGACTTAGGTCTAGAATTTACGACTATTGGTCACTATTAGGGAGAGGGAGGGGGAGGCTTGTATTTAATAAAACAAGAAACCTTTGTACATAACTAAAGCGATAAATAAATCAATGTACCTACTACAACTATATATTTCTGTAGACTCGATTCGAAATTGCAATCGAGGCATTGTGTGTAATGTTTTAAGTACTAAGTAATGAGTGTTGATAACTGATTTCGTAAAAGGTGGCAACTTGTAATTACGGTACCACAATTGCACGTTGTCAATATAATTGAAGGTATCAATATAATTGAACGTCTTTACATAACTTTATTATATAGTCATGTATAAGAAGAGCATAATCAAGCTTAAAGTGTACCATCAGTGTCTCGTGCAGATGCTGTGATTTATGACGGTGTGTCTTGGACCGAGACTGATCATGCAGACGGTTGTTGCCACAAAACGTTTAGGTATACATTAAAAAAACAATATTGCATGTAAAATGCAATATTGTTCATGTTCATACTAGTATCTCATTCTATACTACACAGTTCAATATTTAAATGCAGTTTGTTGTGATGAAAATGTCATTTTATATTTAACTTTTAATAGTGGACAATAAGCAGTGATACATTTAACTAGTTCAATAAATAAAGAACAACAACAGAAAGATAAAAATATTTGCATAAGTGATATTTGCATGCATAAATTTCTTATAGGTATATACCTATAAGAAATTTCTTAGTGATTTCGAAGCTCATTTATAACTATTATATTCTACAATAGCAAATGGCCTCTAGTTTGGCACGGCTGATTTTTTTTGCAAAATATATAGAAAAATAAAATATATATAGAAATATAGATTCTTCCATTAGTGAAAACCGTACCAAAAACCGTTGGGTGATTTAGAAGAAGTTAGCAGAAAACAGACGAAAGCGAATAGAGACTTTATTTTATAGTATTTGTAGATACCTATATACTTATTTAACCATTTATAAAATATCTAATTTTGTTAAGTTGTTAAAGCAATTATATACCGTACAAACGTTAATTAAATTTGTTCAAGTCCTGTTTTCTTCAATTTAACCATTAAAAACTCGTTGTAAAATATGACACGTTAAAAAGCAAAACGCATTTAAAACTACAGCGGAGTTTTTAACGTTTCATTTAATTATTCAAAAGCCTTTATAGGTTACATAAATAATAAGTTCATAAATATTTAAAAACGTTCACAAAGTGAAATAGTTAACATTGAATATTCATCGAGTACCGTTGTGGTGTTGGTCTAAGAGACAGAGCGTGATATCACCGCGGGCCGGTTGACGCAAGCCGCTGTAAATCGCGCCAGGGCGGGACCGATCGATACAGCCCGAGATAGCCGGCCGTGATTTACCAACCAAATAATAAAGGAACGCATTCAACATACGAACTGTGTTATCGGTAATTAATTTTGTAATTTTCTATCCGACGATAATTAACTTCGAGAGATTGCGGGACGCGGACCGGTTCTCTAAAAATATGAGTTTAATTAAGTCGCCATCAAGGAATCTGGTAAGCACCGAGTTCATAGCGTTTGCGGTTTTTAAGTTTAAAAAAGTGCCGAAGAAGCGACACAAGGGTCGAAAGCGGTGGCGTCACGCTGCCTACACACGCGGCGGAAACGCTGCGCTCATGCATTATTCAAAGGCGAAGGCAAATACAAATAAATGGGCACGAAATAAATACAAACAGGCTGAATGGAGCCACGGCTGTGGGCGTGGCCGTGCGACATAAATATCGGTCGGCTTGTCATAAGAGCGGCGGATATCTCTGCTCGGCTATTTTGGACGCCTTCAAGCGAGCCGGTGGTGTCCCGTGTCCCGAGTCCCGTAAACATGCCACTTCGGCTATTCTATATCTGCTGTTACCTATTCAATTGTCTGACTAGGGTTAAAGTTTGTGGATTTTCTTGCAAATTTTAGCCATTAACTCTTATTTAGTGGTAAAAAAGCTAAAGTTGAAGTTGTCTTTTGTACTTAAATATTTATTTTGTTAAACAAGACAAGATGAATTGCTATGTTTGGCAGGATGAAACATTACTATGAATTTTGAGGTTTCTATAGAAACTCAGTATGTACCTAAGGCCAAGCAGGAACTGCATTCAATCAAAATTGCTTGTCGTGTATCCATTAATTTGAAGAATGTATACAAGGTTACCATGAGAATTCACGGTGGATCCAGTCTTCTGACCGGTTTTATTGCACCACAATAAAAAAATTGTGGAGGAGGCATATGTCCAGCAGTGGAAGTCTGGCGGCTGAGATGATGATGAGATGAGATGATGATGATCTGGCAGCAAAATTACAGCCGCATTATTATTGACAATATACATATTACGAAGTTAAAATCCAAAGTTATTAAGCTATAATGGCCAATTCATTAGCAAAATAATTGACCTAATTTCTAAATTTCAAGTTTTAAAAAAACGCATTAAGTATACACCTTTTACCTGCGACATGAATTAGGTAGATAGTTAGATGGATCTACTTGGACAGAACAGTAGACCTAAATAATTGGATGATTTGCGAGTAGGCATCAATTAATTTAAAAATATACAATTATTCAATAATTAGCAGCTGTTTGCGTAGCACGAGTGGACAACTGAGTAGCTTAAATGACCGCATAGCTATAGCTAGCTGATACTGAGTGCGCAATGCATTGAACGCGATGCGTGCCTTGGTATCGCTGGCATGGTGCGCAAGGCGCATTCTCGCACTAAATTACGTGCAATTTATTGCCGAAGGGCCACATTAAATTAACATATAATAATTTACAAACAATTATTTCATTAAAACTATAATATGCCCTGTCACAAGTTCTTCCTATAACGGGCTCGGATCAGTTTTAAACTAAATTGTATCACGTACTGCGCTCGCAACTTGTAATTGTTGATGAGAATCGATTATTGTAATAAGATTATGTTATCGTGTATGAAATATTATTAACTACATCTTGTTATTTTTTAAATTTTTTGTCGAATTGAGCATTGACTAAATAAACAGCTTTTATACTTTAACTTTTCTTGAATCGTGTGATGGACAGGCAGGCACTTAAACATAAATTAGAACAAATATATAGAATAAGGTTTTTGTAAATGAGAATTTAATAAAATAAAAATATCACTTGTTGCTACCAATAGAAAATACTATTACTGGATTTATATACTGTATTTATATGAGTTAGCTGCATGTAAGAGTGGGACAAGCAGGTTCGTTGTATTAAAAATGCATATATGTACCTACAAATATGTACCTACTTCTTTCTTGTGTTGTTTGTAGCAATAATTCTGTTTATATTTTTGTTATTGTAGACAACTCAGGTGTACGCTAGAACCTTAATTAAGTTCATAGTACACCTAAACTTTGTACCACCAATTGTATTTTTTTTTTGTGTGTAAATAAAAGAAAAAAAGAAAAAAAATAGGTATATTGCGTCAAGTGTCGAGGGCATAAAACGTGTACGAGGCATAAGGTGTGACGAGATGACTACTAAAAATATATTTAAATTAAAAGTTGGCTGTTCGCATATATCGTACAAAATAAAATTGTGCGAGATGAAACTATACGAGTGCGAGATGAGCTGAAAACCATTACCATTGGCCGGTCATAGTGCACGACATATATTTACTGATATTTCAGTGATACGTGTATATGTAGCAAAAATAAGTTACGTAATTCATTCGCGCGTCAAAAAAGGAATAATATGGGGAATAAATCTGGAGTTCCTTTATGTTCTTTAATGGAATATAATTGGCGAGTAATTTGAAGGATATGAAATTTTAATTGAAACCCTGGCTCAATTTCGCTATAGTGCGGTAAAAAAGCTGTACGTCGCCCACTTGTCCGCTGCTCGTAAATTGCGCGAATCGCCATAAATTGCACAAAATCACCAATTACAAGGATAATGTCAGGAGCGGACGGCGCGCGAGTGTATTCTCCGGCGAGGCTACGTGCGCACGAGCTTATGACGTGCCAAAATCAACTCGCTCATCCCTATGTACGGCCTCCTTGTACACAAATAGGGCCCCGCTCATATTTATGTATAATTTGCCAAATTAAAATTTATTGCGGCATTCATACGAGCTCTTTTTGCAAACATTTAACGATTGCGCGAAATAATCTTGAAGCAAATTCACAAACATACAAAGGGAGAAATTTTTATAAAATGAATTTTCATACTTCTTCTCTCGAATGATTTTTGGAATTATTTTATTGGATATTGTAATTGTAATGTATCCAAATGTTCCCGTTTCCTTTTTGGTCGTAAGATCATAATTTTACAGTAATACTTTCAAGACAACATTTTTGATTTTATTTATTTACATCTGTGCACTTTTTGTTTTCTATACTAATATTATAAAGAGATTTTTTTTTTGTATGTTTGTAATGAATAAACTCAGAAACTACTGAACCAACGGTTATAGCCACCTAAAGTGGAGTCATTTTAATAGGTAACATTTGACGTCTGTCAGTTTTATCTTCATAGTGAGGTGACCTGCTTAAAAACATCAATTAAAGTGAATGTAATCAAGTGAATTATACGGACTTCAAACATATGTGAATTTTAAAAATCATCAGGCGAATCCCTGTCCCATTATTATTTTTTCTTTCGTAAATTTAAGGATCAAAATAATACAAGTACATAATTTAACAAAAAAATTGCATTTATTCAGTTGAACTATCAGAACTGTTATTAGTATTGTCATCTTCATCACTGCTGTCAGCACAGAGATATTAATAATTCATTTTCAATAATATTGTCTATTCTCACATCTCGTTCAAAATCTTGTAAAATATTTTCTTTGTTTTCTCTACGACTTTTCTCCAGTCTTCTGTAGTGACTTCTGCACATGCAGTTTGTAGCAGAGTCATCAGTCATCGATAGGCACTGGTGTTGCCAGCAACATCCCACCTAAATTGTACCTAACATCAATGATTTTTCTATTTAGTTATTTTTTGTATTTTTATAGTTAGTTAAAATAATAATAAATATAATTATGTTTTATTATAATCACAACGTGGTTATTAATTTATGGTGATATTTCTTCACAAGTAATCATTGCATTCGATTCTACTTATCAGCTTTCGATTTTTTAGAGTAACATCCCTAGTCTTAGTTCAGAAATTGTTTATTATGTTTAGAATGGTTTATTAGTGAAAGCAAATCGTAAAATTACTCGTAGTACCGGTCATTATTACAATAAATATGTAATCGTAATTGAAAAAAGTTAAGCAATTGTGCAGTTCTAACAAAACGAAAAAATATATTATTTTATGCCCGCCGTTACAAGGTTACGTTGTTGAATTTTGATGAATTGTCAAATGTTACCTATTAAAATGACTTTACTATAACATTAAGTAGACCGTCAGCCTGTCTGCCGACTTTAACATAAAAAATTGGTTTATTTTATATATTTTTAACATAATATAATTTAATTATACTGTATCCACACTAAGTGAAGTTAGGGTTAATAGCAAGCTAGTTGTATTAGACTGTCAGCCTGTCTGACGACCTTTAGATAAAATAAAAACAAAAAGTATATTATGCAAATGGCGACAAATACATTATATAATTAACTTCCTAATATATTTAACGGATCAATGGATACACAGTATACATTACCTGAGTAGCTCGAATAAATTTAGTTATTGCTATCCATCAACTTTCAAATTACATATTATTTTAGCGTTTGACTATAATATTAACAGAAAGTAATCCATAAATTAACCAGGCAAACTAAACGTGATTACATAAAGGATCATGCTGCGAAGTGTTTTCTAAAGATAGAGCACGTCAATGAGATTTGGAGCGTGATCTAAGGTGTGCTGCAGGTCGGGTGCGGTGACGTCATAATGGACAGCTCACGAGGGAGCCATTACACGCCCAGCTGCAAACTGCGCTTGCACTAATAAGTATCCAACGCTTCTAAGAAAACGGTTAGAAGCGCCAACATTTCTTGGGTTCTCACAAAATGAACCAGCTTTTGCCCGCGGCTTCACACTCGTGAACACTTAAAAAAGTAGCCTATGTTTTTTGGCAGTTTTCAAGCCATAATTCCATACCAAATTCCATCACAATCACAATCAGTACAAAGAAGAGAGGGCAATTTGTATTTATACTTTTTAGAGATATGACCGATAGACCTCTTACTCTAAAACGATACACAAAACTATTTATTTATTTAATAAATAGCTATCTGCCCTGGCTTTACATGGTTGCAATTATATATGTACATACCATAAAAAACGTTACTACTTTTTTGCTTTTTGCATTAGTGAAAATCGTATAAAAACGGATGTGTGGCGGAGAAACAGATAGAGGCGGACAGCGAGTTTATTGTATAATTCTAATATTATAAATGTGGAAGTGAGTTTGTTTGTTTGTTACACTGTTTTCAACTGAACCGATCATTGTGAAATTTTGCATACACGTTGTTAGGGATACAGAAAATTAAGGATATAGGGTACCTTTCATCCGGAAAAAGTACTGCTCCTGAGGGATCATCTAAAAATATAAAAAAGATTGAATACTTTTGTGACAGCGCCACCGCCGTCAACAGTCGTGCGTTGCCTAGTAACGCATAAACAAAATATATATTGTCATAAATTGTAGTCTGTACAATTTTTTTTAAAAGAAGTTTACTTTTATGTTATGTAACTAATTTAAATAGTGTGAATAATAAATATTCTGATTTAACTATAAACTGACATAGTTAATTATTTCCCTATAAATCATTGCTCATTTTTTTTTTTCATTTTTCACCGCTTAAGAAATAGAGGCACGGAGAAATTCGCGGACAAAAATTAGTATGTATATAGAATAAATAAGCAACAAATATAATTTACCGTCTTTTACTACCATGTAACTAAAATGATATTATTATTTCTGATTTTTGGGTCTGCTCTCCTTCTTTTATAGAATGATCGAAGTCGTTGACCTCGTCGATCGTCCGCCACTAAATACATAATAAGGTTCATTTAATTTTTAAATTTTAGCACGAAAACCTCATCAAGGCTGAATTGTCCTTTAAAACACGAAGTCCTTCGGCGGACGGGATCGCTCAAATAAAAGACGGTGTTATTATGTTGGTAAAACAAAATTCCCCATAATGGCCTCATTATGTGGCGAAAATTGCTCAAAAGCTTTTTTGTGTGGTAATATAAATGTATTTGTAATAGCTTTTAGAAATATTGCGAGGAGCAGGGTCAGAACTCGGGCGTCGGATGATCACCGAAACTTAATTTATTTTCATCTTAAAAAAAACATAAAAATTGTCTTCGGCCGGCGTGGGAAACGACCCTGTCGCCGGCGGCCTCCATTACATGATTATTTTCTATATTAGATTCTATATTTAATCGACGATTAATCGTAAATCGATAGGTCCCATCGTAATGAAACATCAGTTTATTGACCGACACTAACCAAACGCCACCTGCGAGCTTTATAAAATCACTCAAATATTTATTACGATATTTATTATACTGTAAATAATAAATATTATATAGGTATTAGGGTAGGTCACAAAAATCCAATAATTTTTTTTGGATCTGACACTCGAAAACTAGTTGCTAGGCACTTCTATACTTACCAAGTATGAGCTCTTAATATTAACGGGAAGATTATCCTCGTCATAGTTTTCCATTTTCAATTTAATCTCATATAAAAATGGTCATATCTTAATCACCAATAGATTGTTAAACCAGTTTCATCATCAATGTTCATAGGAAATTGTACGCTCTACAAAAATGGTCTATGTTTTTAATTAATCTAACCATTTAAAAGATATTCAAGGTCAAATATTGAAGAATTTTAAAGGAAAATAACTTTTTGTTTTGAATTGTGTAACTTATTAAAAAATAATTATTGTCAAATGAGTTTCAATTATTTCTGTAGGAAATTGAACGCTCTACAAAGAAGGTCTGTTGTGGTTAATCGATAACTCTAACCATTTAGAAGATAATCGCATTGGAATCCCAATGCGTACTGATTTTAATTCTGATTAAATATCCCTTCCAATTCCTTATCCTTAATCCTACTGTAGACTGTAGTCGGCAGCGCACTTGCAGCACCTGTTTCATTGCATTGTGTTTATAGGTGACGGTAGCCACCTACCATCAAGTGGACTGTCAGCCTGTCTGCCGACTCTAACATGAACAAATATTTGTATTACACCCGAAAATCTGTAAGATAAAATTAGCTTCACTTCAAAAGAGGCTGCATAAACAAACCTTTATGCACCATCAGTCGGCTCTCGAATAAACATAATTAGTGAATGCGATAATGTGCCGCCATAAATCGGTGATCGTCAATTGTGCCTAATAAAGCCGGTGAATGTTAATGAATCGCTTTTCGGTTGTGAGATGTGTCATAAAACGAGCCACTGGTTCGGGTGTCGCGGGCGCTACGCCGCGGGGGGTCATGGGGAGCCCTAATTGATTTGTGCCCCAGGCCACAATCAAAACAGATCGTATTTTATAAGACGTATCCTCTACGCAGAGGGTGAGGGCGTTGACAATAGGCTCAGTGGGTAAAGTGTTCGAGTTAAGTTCAACTTCGATTTTCGTTCAAGCCACACTGATTTATTTGTTACAAGCCGAACTATTTACAAACATATATCTCATTTTTATGACACTAAATAAATATATTTAAAACTAAGTTTATAATATTCTACTTGCCTATTGCCAATCAAGCTTGTCTAGATTTTATTTTGAAAAAATAAAATTCATTTTTTTCCCAAAGTGCTACAGAAAAACGACTCTTACGAATTGTTTTAAATCTTACTAATGAATGCCTATAGACCTTTCAAGCACCAGGAAATATTATAATATTATAATTACATAAAATATACAGATACACATATATAGCTGTCCTTATTTTAATTCGTTCTCATCACTTACGATTAGTTTTAAAAATCCAAAATTATGCTTAGTCTTGATTTCTTCTTTGAAAAAAAAAATTGAATAAGTTATACCTACTTACATGATACTCGTGACCTGAATGGTGTAGAATAGAAGAGGTCATTATGACAAAGAAAAGTATAAGTACTTATTATGCTACGGCTACACCTGCGTCTTAACGCGTTAATTAGTGCGTTAAATAAGGCATTACGCAGATGTGGCCAAGATTTTAATGCGTTAATTTGCTAACGGCAATACTAATGGCATTAGACGTTAAGCGATAGCTCGGGTGTCGGTTTTTTTGACACATCAAAGGGTTTTAACGCGTAATTTAACGCTTAACGCGATGTTGGCTTGGCTACATTAACCGCTTAACATCGTCTCATTCCGCAGGACCGAGTTCAACGACGATGCATTTGAATCATCCACCATCTTCTTCTTTTTTGTTTTTTCTTTTTTATTAAATTGCATAAATGCATATAATCATTAATTACACTCATTGCTGCAACTAGTGCAGCTGCTTCAACTTCCATTTTGTATTAGCGCGTTAACGGGATGAATTAGCTTTTAACGGCGTTAGAACCTTAATGTAGCCAAAGCGTATTTTTAATGCCTTAATTAACGCGTAGTTGGACATTAACACTAACGTTAACATTAACGCAGGTGTAGCAGTAGCATTATAAAGAAGAAAAAACTCCGTTTGTAGTATCATTTACTTAATTCTTAAAAACCTGTTGCATTTCGGATTCTTTTTGTAGATTCGGCTTGAATAACTAGAAGTAACAGAAACCATTTTTAATAATATACTGTTAAGGATTATGTAGATCATTAACCTAATTTAATTAGTATTTGTAATATTTGTATTATATATTTAATGTAAACACAGTAAGTATGAAAACTTAAATTTAAAAGTTAGAATGCATGAGAAAGTGAAGCTACAATGGTCCCATTGCTGTTGCAAATTCTAATGTGTTCAGTGATCAAACACAAGAAAATCAAATGATCATTTGATAAATAGTCCCGGGGGTAAGCCCCCGCTTTGTCGCGCTCGTAATGCGGTCAACTACGCACCCCTCGCGGGATCTCCCCGATCTCTCTGAGAACCGACTAACAGTACCATGAGAAATTGTCAACAACATTGCTAAGTATACTTACATATTTGATGTTATTTATTTAATGCTTAACTTTTTAAGTTGGTAACATCTTGTAATTTTTTTTTGTTCTTTAAAGTTGTAACGTAATCTATGTAAGCAAAATTATCATGTGTTATTAAACTCTTCATTACTAAGTCAGGCATAATGGTTAACCGAGCAGTGTTACAAAACAAATGTTATGATTGATTAGTAATAAAAATATAATTATGCAAAAACATACCTAAACTTTAGACTTTTCCTTTTTGTAATTTATTTTTTCCCTTTTTTTCAAAAGATTAGGATTTTGATTTAGGATAGGTTATACTTAAAAAGCAAAAGCAAACTGTTCCTTCTTCCACTTGTATTAAGTGTAGTCCTTTCAGATAGTTGTACATAATGCGTGGTGGGACAAGTCGCTTTACGACTAGTCATAGTGCGAAGTAGACATAATTAGTCCAGTTAGATCTTTTTCTAGTCGCACACTGCGTTCCGTAGTTAAAAATTGGGACAGCACCCACCTCTAAGCACTCCTGTTGTGTTTCGGTAGGAATTGGTAGAGCCCATTTCTTTTTAGGGTCACTTGTTTGGGTCTGTTTTGTTGTTTATAGTGTTTTGTTTTTTGTATTGTACCTACACTTTTCTAAAAACACACTTCCCTCTGATTAGGAATATCGATACCTACCATTATCCCTTATAAATTTATCAGTGAATCAACAACCATTTATTACAATACATGAACCTTATTTAATAAATATCTGGACATCCCAATAACACCTCATTACCTATTTACATCTGTTAATAAGGTATTTTAATTAAGTTTTGTATTGTACTTACTTTCTTATCTGATTAGTTATCTACCAATCAATGACAGTCCTTTCAAATTCGATTCAATTTTTAAATCTTCAAATATTAACCCGAGATATTTACATACAATATTTTAATATGTGGGTTTTTTGTCACTGATATAAGTAATATCTTTATCTATGTGTTATATGTATCGAAATCAGATCGTTATTGGTTACTGTTAATAGAACAAACAGTTGGATCGAACACTAAATATATAGATCAGGCGAGTTGGTGTCTACAAGTACATTAATCACATTGCGTTTGATTCGGTGCGACGCGTCGAGGGAGAACTGCTCTCTGGCATAATAAATCAGTCGGACAACTGCATTGCGGTATACAATACATTGGAAAAAGTGACGGACAAATGGAAACTCTCGATAAACTCGATATAAAATTATGTGATTAATTTCATAATAATTAATAATATAATAATAACATAATAATTCTTGACACGATCAAACGCTTTTAGAAATGCCTTTTCAAATAAGGCCTTATTCAATATAAAAAAAACCCGTATCGGTTGATTTGCTTATCAGATCCGATTGGGCAAACCCTTACTTAGCGTTGTTCTTTTATTTTATTACATAATTAGAATTGGACTATTACCTTTATACCTTCTTTAGTCCAATATGGTTTTAATTTTGGAAAAGTCAGATAGATATTACAGGTCCGGACTTGTGCAACATTGAGAAATTCTCATTGGCATCGTCAATGTTGCAAGAAGGATTAGGGTAAACGGAGCTTTTCTCGATTCACCTACCTCATAGGTAAACTTATTTAAGAACCTTACTAAAAATAAGTTTTATTTTTTAACTTGGTTTCCAACTATGACGTTATCTACTATTAATATTTAATATAGGTATATGTAGTAGTCGTTCAAAATGCAATGGCAGTGGAAGGGTGCGGTGTAGGTTTGTTATTTACTCGTAGTACCTACGTAAGGCACGCGTGCGCTCGGGCAGAACGCGATCGGTCGCCCACGCGCTTGCGCATTGTATGCAAATTGCAGGTCGCAGGTCGCCATTCGTGCTCGACAATGTTTCGGCCGTTATGATAGCCCACTACACCTTCTTTCTGATAACATCTGAGGCCGTCCATCAAATCCTTTAAAAGATTTTAACAGACAAATAGGCCAATTATCACCTACTAGTTCAAAGGTGAATTACAAAAAAAAATGTTTGTCACTTTTTTATACGATTACTTTTCATATGTCATCATCACAATCAACTAATATATTCTTATAAATATATGTGAGCGATTTTTAAATATTAAGTAATTTTTATTATTGACTTTTATTGGTTGGCTTGTTGGTTTTTTCGAACCAGTCTTTATAAAATCATCGCTGAATCAAGTCGCGAATAAAAAAGCTTTAGTAACTGAGTTTGTAGTGCAATACAAATGTATAATTAGAGGTATCATTAGTAAAATCAGTGATATTGTGCGCATATTTAGATTATAAAGTATAGGTAAATGCGATACAAATACAATGAGTGAATAGAAATTACTTAGTTAATCTAATATTGAGTTTTATTTACGGCAACAACCCTTCTGAACTATTCTATTCTGTACCCCCCTTATATACTTATATAAGAGCTAATTTCACATAGACTTTTTTTCTTTTCGAATTTCTATATTCTTTTCGATGTGGCCAAATCACTGCCAAAATACACCTCTCCTAAAATGTAAAATGAAGTCTTCGCCTGATCTTCCTTTATTGAATGTAAAAAAATGCAATCGTAAGCTATAATTGAATGTTTTCAATGTTAGTGGATACGATATTTAATATTATAAGTTCAAGAAATTATTATTATGCTATTGCTATTATGATAGCATTATACCAGAAGAAGTATATAGACTACGTTTAATGTGAACTTCTTTGAAAGTTTTTCATTCGAAACTGAGCATATTTGTTACAATATAATGTTGGATTTAAACTAAGCCGAAGAATCTCCTGTTATGTATGTAATATTAGACTGTGGTTATAAAAATACTTCTTTCAATTAAGTTTATAGTCATTTTTCAAATTTAACTTCCACTAACTTAAAAAAATTATCTTAGCTTTTTTACCGATGTCGCTTATTTGCTTAACAGTCTAGAATTGGCAAACAATATCTGTTGTGACATAAAGGCGTTCCTAATACATATTAGTAAGAAATGTTCAAAGGCACGTGTGGTGCGGAGCATGAATGACTTACGAATTCCGTCGAGTCATTGCGGGAATGCCATTGTGTCTCGAAATCACTAAACACGACAACGACACGGAGTGGAGTGCCTCGACATGAGACTAATTGTGAATGAATAGGGGGTCAGAGATCGACACGCTTCATCGATAATACCTATTTCCTGTTATGAATCGTTCGCTATGATACAAAAAAAACGTGCTAAGAAAAAACATTTAAGGCGAGGACTTAGCAGAAAAGCAGAAAAACGTTATTTTCGTCGGCTTATTTCTTCTTCTTAGAGTAAAATTAAAACTTAGAATACATGATTTATACAAAAGTATATTTATATTTTCTGAGAAAAAAAATGGTAAATTACTACCCAAAAAACGTTTCTCGTCACAGTAATAAAAAAAAATCAGTGAAAACTACATTTGGTTTTAAACTTATTGACTAACTTAAGTTCTGTATTAAAGTTTTAAGTGGCAACTTTTATTTGTTTTTTCATATTTTAAGAATATTTAAGAAAAAAACTTCCAATTTTAAATCTGTTCGGTTATCTATGGGTTATCTACGAGAAGCTACAAAAATATTGCTGTGCAATATTGCACTTTAATTCATAGGTCATTAGGTTACATTCATTTTGGTAAAAATCGTGTTCGGTCTGTGGTTAGTCCTTGTCTTTATGACAAGTAAACACCTGTGAAACGAGGCAATGAAACACAAAAAAATAAGTAACAAAAACCTTATTAAATAAAAACTTACCTACGTGTGTAAATACTAATTTATAATGTTTAAACAAATACGATTATAAAAAACTCAAACAAAAAGTTCATTGTGTTCAAGCGTATAAGAATATTTTTATGTAAAGTTCATTAGTCAGTTGTAAATTTATATAAATTATATAAAAATAAAAAAATAATCTATGTATTATAACTTGAAAATATATTTAACACAAGCTGCTGACCTGGTTAGAATGAAGGATATGTTCATTCTAACCAGGTTCTTCTGGTTCACTTGCTCACGCACTGAAACATAACACCAAACGTTCAGTTATTTCACTTTTTTTCTAAATATACCTATCTTAATAAAATCTAATTATGAAATTCTTTCTTTCTTTCCATCTTTCATTCACTGTGGTACATAAACAGGTATTTACTGGCAGACAGGCTGTT
This sequence comes from Synanthedon andrenaeformis, assembly GCA_936446665.2. Lineage (NCBI taxonomy): Eukaryota > Metazoa > Arthropoda > Insecta > Lepidoptera > Sesiidae > Synanthedon > Synanthedon andrenaeformis. Next base: position 5,447,432 of record OW387780.2, on the reverse strand, counting down.
CTGTTTATGTGCAGATTGCATTGTGCCTAGATTTATTATGCTTAGTCAACCTAACGAATTTTGTCACGCATTTCACTAATAGAAACAGCGATAAACGAACGAACACAACGAAGTTTGTGTATAAAACATAATTTGCAGAAAAAAATTGCATCCGTGCGAAGCAATTTGTATAACCATTTAAAAGACATAACTGTAAAACTGAATGAAAATGAAGATGAACCCGTAAATTATTTATAGTTAGTACCCACTTCTAATACATTAACGGAGCTGTTTATGATGACCCAACCCAAATTACTTAAATAGGAAACTCAATTACGAAGTGAGTGGACGGCGATTCCAACCGCAGATAGGGCCCACATGTAATTAAGTTTACTTTACAATTTTTTCTACAGGCCCTTGTCTGCTTTTGAGGTTGAAAGAAGTTTTCGACATTTTAACGGTCACATTATTTAAAGTAGGGGAATTTTGTAGCGTGCTAATTATGTTACTATGATAGCTGTGAAATAATTTTAATTCTTATTTAAATTAGTATGAGCGTTTTCTGAAAGGCGGCACTGGGTTTGTTATTTGCTCACAAAAAAAAAATTGAATAATCCGATTTTGATCTCTATCCGAAAATTGCTCGTACTCTTAAATATTCTTAAAATGTTCTAAATAACCATTAGAGTTTCAATGGAAATTAAAGTTTAAAATTCAAATTAGTTTCAAATTAGAGACTAATAATTATAGAAAAATATGAATTATAGAAATATTTAAAAAAAGTATAAAAAAATTATCTATTGAAATTAATTTACAGTGATCGGGCATCAGTGAGCCGATGAGCTAATCCTCAACAAGCGAACAGATAGAATAATATAAGTTGGTACCAACGCGCGGACGCGGCCAAGACGCGTCCAGAAATTTACTGTCCATAATTACAGGGTTGGCACACTTAATTGCAGGCGGGCGCTCGTCCCGCTGCAATCGCTCGCCGCTTTTTTTGACTAAATAAAAATTGACTAATATTCATAATAAATAATGAATTCTCCGTTCTCAGAGCTGCGGAGGGATTACGGTGTAGATTTTAGGCCGATTAATGTTTCGAGGGTTAATCGAATGATCGCGACGCGGTGCTCTCGTAACCAAAATAAAGAAATTCATTTAGATACCACATATTAGATTATATTATTCAAAACTAACTTTTCTCTACGGCTTCTCATACTTAATACTTAAGATACTTAAAGTTTTGAACATATAGAATGATTTTTTACGATAAATTTTTCACTTGATATATGAGTTACTGATGAGGCATTAATATTCATCTATACTTCTACACTAATATTATAAATAGAAAAGTTTTGTATGTTTGTCATGAATTAACTCAAAAACTATTAAACCGATTTTAAAATTCTTTCACCGAACTACTTATCTACCAGCGAGTAACATAGGCTATATTTTAAAAAGTTACGCTGAGGAAGTCGCGTGAAACAGCTAGTTCTAAAATAAATGCATATAAGTAATATTAACAATGAACAAAATAATATTGCGTATTATCGTAATAATTATAATAATATTACAAAATGTTATTATTATCATCACCACCATAATTATCAGCTTGTGTCTCCACTGTTGGACATATTTTAACTAAGGAAACACCTCAGAAGTACTGTAATGTCTAAAATAAAAAAGTGCCCATTTCTTTTTGATAATACACTATTTCGCATCAATCATTTTTGTCCTTTCTCTATTTCGCTATGTCGCTTCTTGTCTCTAAGTTTCAAATTAAGAATTCTTCTCTCCGTGGCTTTCTGGAATGTTTAAATTTTCAAAAAGAGAACGCTTGGAACGATGCAGGGAAATGTGGAGAGATATGGGGGGAGGCCTTTACTCGTCGAGTGGTCCTCTTAATGACTAGAGTAAAATGTTTAAAAAAATGTACGGTATTTACAATATTGTTGTTGTTAAGGAAATAAAAGGCTTTATTATTATTATTATTATACCTACACTATTTGATACACTACATTTACTGACTATTAGTAATAGTATCTAATAGGGATATCACCGTAGTTTACAAAGCTCGCGCGTAAACCTTCAAACACATATAAGTACCGCAGGCAGCTAAATAAGTCAGCACAGTGAGACGAGGGATGCGATCCTTAAAGAGTGAAGCGGCTAAGCCGTGTCGGAGATTTACTAAATATATCATAATTTAAGGAACGAAGCAAAAACAGGCTCAACCTCGTTGCATGTTGGCTGAAGTTGCTCGAGGCTCTCCTTATAATTGCAGGGTTTCACCCAAAAGCCCTCAATTATAAAATAATAGCAGACTGATCATAGTAATAACAATTATTATCACGCTTGCTCGGTATCATTATTTTTGAAATATGGTCGTTTCTTACAAATCTGTACGCAAACTTGGAATTTCACTCCTCCTAACTAAACCTATGCCAAACACGTTCACACATTTATTGTCTACTAAATAGATAGTTATGAAACTATCTGTTCTATTTTATTTTTATTTTTCAAAACATTTTACTAGTGTTAAGGCAAGAAGTGTTATGTTAAGATGGGTGGCCTTACCCCAAAAACAAAAACAATATTTTTTAAACTGCACATTTATTTTAAAAAACTTTTCAGTCAATATATATATATCCTTACTGGATTAAATTGTAAAAATTTGGTAGTTCAGTTTGGTAATACCAAAATTAACAAGTAGGTATTATCTACTCCGATAAAGCTTTATTTTTGTGTATAGGAATTTCAGTAAGGCTTTACTATCCGATATTCAATTGATACTTATATTTGTTTTCTATTAAAGAAGGACAAATCATTTTAATTTTATTTTAGGTTCAGATTTAAATCATTTGGGTTTTAAAATTTTCTGGTAAAATATGTAATATTTTTTTATATATGTGCATATCATTTTTATATAAAAATACATTATCCCTTTTAAATTTATCATCCCTTACACACACACCGAAACAAAACAGCACGGTGGTGGTTACTGCTGCCAGACTGGCTGTTAAGTTTATGACCGCCGAACGCTGTATGCCCAGCCTAAGTACTTATTTAAGAATAAACTGTCTAAAGACTAGGCTATATCTAATTTTATAAAGATATTTTATATAATACCCAACGGATAGGTATTGGCATCTACATTTGCTCATAGTTAGATACAAAGCACGTACTATAGCTGTGACTGTTCAACGATTAACTTTAATTAAAAGCTATCTTTAATTAAACTTACATGCGCCGAACGATATTTCATAAAAATAAAATGCGTTTGTTGTGTACACCTAGGAAGTCTTTATTAAGATTGCGACTGCAAAGAGGCGGGGCAGCCTACTTGTTGGTGAATTTGAATAATCGACGCATTACAAACTTAACATTATTATGTGCGTACAAATACAGAGATTTCAACATATAATTACAGTGAACAGAGTGAGCATTGTCGAGCGCGCACAATTAATCTATTAAATTATATACTGAAGTATTTGAAGACTTTTGATAGGATTTTATTTTTATTTTTATTATTCAGCGTTATATATTATGATGTTATGTTTTGATATGATTAAAGAGGAAAAGGTCTTATCCTGTTAGCCGAGCTTCTATGACTCATAGGATAGAATACTATTCCTATTGCTACTATGCCAGCACCGGTTTGATTTCCGACAGGGTTAGACCTCTAGGCTAACCTAGAGTGGCGAAACGGCGCGGGGCCCTCACATTCCGCCTGGTGCAGGTGCTCTCGGGGCATGGTTGCTTCGGGCGTTACCTTCACTGGGTGGCCGTGAGAGAGCCGACGGATAAATGCCACCAATGTGGCTGCGCGGTTGACACTGCTCAGCACACTTTGGCTGAATGCCCCGAATGGGCAGAGCAGCGCGCCGCTCTGTCTCTCGTCGTGGGCGCCGATCTCTCGTTGCTGGCCGTCGTGCCGCCGCCTTCCACCCTGACAGGGACCCGGGCGGTGGTCTTGGGAGAGACTGCCGCCCGTCATATGGTCCCCCGAAATGACCGGCGTAATACTTCCACTATCGGGTACGCCGAAGTTCTGACAGGGAGCACAGGCCTCCCCGAGCTGGATAGCTGTGGCGGGCACCGAAGTCGTGTCAGAATGTCCCCGCGACCCCCGCCCATCAACGGCTGCGTTGGTAGAAAGTCGTTGTGTTTTAGCCGGTAGGAATTCGGCATCCGACTGCCGCGTATCCAAGAGGATTTCCCAACGTTAAAAAAAAGGTTAGTCTAGAGTCTTTTACATTTCATCGTGAATTAGAAATAATGATTATTTAACGGCGAGGAAAACCAGCGAAGGTACTTAAGTTTTACTCGCTCACCGAAACACGACAGCACTTGTCTTTTGGATGGGCGTGGTTAATGCCGCCAGACGGATAGCTCAAATATACTTAATGAAAGTGTGAATGCATACCTTTAATATTAGTAATATTACTTTGTTCAAATAGTTCGACGTTCAATTAAATTGAAAGAAGATATTGACTAAGCAGATTACTAGAAGCAGTACAAAAGAAATTGTAGGTATGTTTAATACAAATTATAAATCACAAGTATTTGGGATAGAAACTCCGGCTATCTGTTACGTTTTAACGACCAAACTATTGAATAGATTTTGATAAAATGATGTATACGAACCCTGTGGAAGGACACCGTACGACTTAGTGATAAATATACTTAATATTACTATTGTATCCAACATTATTAGTAGTTATAAGTAGAAATAGACAACCAATACACTAACGTACTTTCTTCGGAAAATAGTGGTCTAGAAAAGCAATAACGATTTATTGTTTCTTGATTGTCTGTTCTAGGAGCACGCTTGAGGCTAGCTCCCTGGAACAATATTTCCTATGGAGAATATCTTCCCGTCATTACATCGGCAGCACCGTCGATTAATCATTGTAGCTCTACCGGATAATTCGGCGGTTGATTTAGTGAAAAGCAACATGTTATTACGGGATAAATCTCTATCTAGAAAAGCTAAGAAGGCCTAAGCGCGCCCGTGATTTATAATGCCGTCGGCCATCGCCGAGTTGCGTTTGATTTGTGATTCCCACAGGACTTCGTTGGTATTTTTGGTTTTAAATTTTTATAAATCACTGAAGTTATTCAGTGTATAATTAAATATATCATTGGGAGTTACTGATTGCTAGTTTTGAAAATAAAATCGGCTTTAATTGATGCGCAGATGAATACTTACCATTGAATTATTATTATTATCAAGGTATAGATACATACCTCCCTATACTTTCTTACAATGTGGGCAAAACCGTGGAGAAAACTCCGGCATTTTTGTTTGCAGAATAGAATCGGTATTGGCATCCCTTAATATAAAGGTTTCGGATGAAAAGTAAGATAATATAAGCAGATTCAGCAAGAAGACAAATAAATCAATGCCAAACTTGATACGTCAATATGGAAAACTATGAAAATACGGCTTGCTTCGTCTTGTTCAATTGTCTTTTAAAATTGACCGAAATTTTGTATGGAACCGAGAAATAATTACAGTGATTTTATGAAATTTGTGATATTGATACCTATCCGATTTTTCCTAAGCGTAGCTATATTATATAAAACTGTCTGTAGTTGTGACTAATAGGTTCAAGTAAAAGAGCAAGGCCAAAACACACGTGGAATAAGTTCTACCAAAGTTGGATACATAAGTAAGTATGGCGCGAACTTCACATAATATCCGCTGAACGACCGGCGACTTACCCTTTGGTATCAGCGGCGTGGCCGTAATGCTCGCGCGCAGATAATATCTTGATTTATTGCCGCCATCGACCCTCCCCCCTCCCGGACACCGACGTATCCCTTCACCCCCTCCACTCACCTGGTTTTGTATGGTCGCAACATTTCTCTTCTCTTTTTTCCCCTGTCGATGTCTTCAAAACTGAAAATTCGTAAGCAATATATCTCATTCGATGGCTAAATTGGTGAATGCATTTAATAATGGGCAAGGAAATAACTATAATGTTTAATAATTAATAAATCTATCGTTGGACCATCTCGGGCATTTAGAGGCGTAGTCTGTTGCGGAAAATTAATGAAGTCTTCCGTAGAGTGTTTCGCGGTTTAATGGGGGGCTATTAATTTTATCTCAACAGCGGGCGCATCGCCACGGAGACTTGCCCATCTATCTTTGCATCTTTTCTACTTGAAATGTGTGCTTAAATTTAATAAACGTTACGACGTTATATTATTCTTTATCTTTTGCATCTATATGTTTGGTAGTTAACATTTTATTTATAGTTATTGACTTGTTAATGAATGTTGGAACGTACCCTGGGTAGTGGAAAACAAAGAGTAGGCACCCACATGAGAGATAAGCGCAATGAACTCTATTAAAGTTAATGGTTGATAAATATTGCATTAGGTGTAAAAAATATATCAGTAATCCATTTTCAACGGGTTCTTAACATGCGATTTGCTGTAGGTCATCACTTCTGATGAGTTAGAGCACCATAGATTATAGCCTGTAACGTTGACAGTCGGGGTGACCATCAACTTTACCCACCGACTAAAACAACAGCGATAGAGCACAAATCTCAGGCGCCAGCACTCTGAAGAAGACCTACCATCAGCGGGATTATCCTTAATAAAAATTCCTTATTTACAATATATACATTTATTATATTTACACCTATGGACTAAACAAACAAACCTTAACCCTAACTTAATCTAATCTTATTATTCTACGTGATTATATTTTACAATGTATTTACAAGTCCTCTTGACTGCTCCAATGAACAGGAGTGATTTCCTCTTCCTAATATCGATTAATTTGCCGTTACGGCCAATTAACTCACTGGATTGATTCACTTTTACTGCGTACACAAATAAAATAATGAACGTGGGTACCTTCGGCCAAGGTTGCTGCGCCACCACCTCCGAAGCTATACGGAACCTTTGAGTGGACCCGCAGGATGCCTCACCACCCCAATGCCACCGCCAGCACCGTCGTCCGCGAGGAATGCTCGCCAGCCTAAGCCACGCCCGAGCTGACCACCGATCACCTTTATGACCGTGGTAAAACTGCCTTCCCTTCTCCGCACAGGTTGTTGGAGACGGAATTAGCGTTTCCAACCCCTCTCGCTCAGAAAAGCTCGCTCGTTACTCTCCTCCTTAGTTTTATACTAAAGACTTTATCAAAATTGGCAATCTGCCTTATCTAATTTGTGCACGTCTGATTTCAATCGCAGCTCGGAACCCAGAGTGTTGTTAATTTTTCTCTCACCGGCCATATTCCTTTTATTTTTATTTAAATTTATAGGTGCCCCCCATTTAATAAAATCTAATTCTTATCGACGATCGATGTTGTTTACGCACTAGTGCGCTAGATGGCGCTACTAGTAACGATTCCTACTTGATAATTATATATAGACTGTTACTGGGACACCTAACGTAAATTTATACGTTACACACACCCCTCCTTAGTCAAAAAAATTTGACGCAGATAAATTTTTTCATTTAATATAACAAAGAGTTTGTTTACTACTGATTATGACTAATTACAAAAACGCTTACTACGACTGTATGAGCATAACACGAATTTTCACATTCATCCTTATCCTCACACTTTCTTACAAAATTTATACATATGTTTTTTTTTGCATGTTTACTGTACACATTTACATACCACTATATTTTTAAAATTATTAATCACCGAATTTAACTTGACTCATGAGATCTTATTTCTATACTTTATGCATTTCGGATACACTAATGAGTATGGGTGTTGCTAAATACTTGAGGTAGCTGCAATCCAGCCTTCTCATCATAATAGATCATACGGGATGATCCCTGCTCAATGTCACTCTTACGTATACTGCATATATACATAGGGCAACATCTATAAAACAAAAAAACATATGTCACACCCAAATGCTGACTCTTACCGTCAATAGGCATGTCACACTCATACTCCTCTTATCCTGAAAGCATACATCTCCCTCTCAGTCATCATGCTTCAATATATCTTTTATGTGAAAATCACCTAATACCTTACCGTCCATATCCGACAAGGTATACACTAATGGAGACAGCTTGGCTACTACTATACACTTTTTGAACTTCGGAGCTAGCTTTGAAGAAAAATTCTTCGAAGCATTTGATAAATAAAAAGTGCGTTTATACACTATCTGACCTATTTTAAGCTCCACTTTACGTTTCCTAAAATTGTAATATTTCCTATTACTTTGGTGAGAGCGCTCTAAATGCTCTTTCACCTTTTTAAAAATGTAATTCAACTTATTCAAATTTTTACATCTTTCCTGCGGGTTATCAACTTGGAATTGCGAACTAGGGACTGGCTGGTCGCTTGACTTATATAATTCGCCATCAACTATATACTCCCTACCATGCACTAGAAAATATGGGGTGAATTTAGTTGTTTCGTTTACAGCTGTATTTAATGCGCATTGTATTTCAACTATGTTTTCATCCCATTTACGGTGATCATTTTTTATATAACTAGCGATTGCGTATACTACATTTCTGATCGCCCTTTCCGCCTGATTAACCTGAGGATGATATCTAGGATTGTAATAAATATTGGGAACGTTATATTTTTTTAATACCTGTCTAAATTGTGAACTAATAAATTGGGGACCGTTATCTATATATATGTACTCACAAACACCGTGAACTAAAAATATTTGTTTTTCTAAAAATTTAGCAACAGATTGGCCTGTAGCACTCCTTAAAGGATGCAACATAACATATTTACTAAAATAATCAGAACAAACTAATAGATATGTGTGTTGATATTTCGATTTCGGGAAAGGTCCCAACAAATCTAGAGATATGGCCTGGAACGGTTTCGTCGCCTTCTTAGGACCTCCCATTAAACCGGGTCTGCCCGTAGTTACGGGTTTACATGTTTTACACACTTCGCAACTATTGACATATTTAACGACGTCGGCGTACATATTTGGCCAAAAATAATTTTCCGTTAACCTTTTATGTGTCTTAAAAATTCCGAGGTGACCACTCGTTACCTCATCGTGACATTTGTACAGGATTTCCTTCCGATTCTCTTCCGGCACAACCAATTTCCAGTCAGATTCCGATGTAATATTATACTTGTTCTTGCAGTGACGGTATAACCTACCGCCCTCTGTCGTGAAGTTTGGATACTTGTTCGGCTTGCGTTCCACCATGTCGAGCATATACTTGTACCATTCATCCTTCTCTGGTACCTCTCCAATGCTGTTGACCTGGATTCTGGATAGCGCATCGGGTACTACGTTGTCTTTTCCCTTACGATGTTCTATCTTGAAAGAATATTGGCTTAGCCTCATGCTCCACCTGGCCAATCTTCCGGTCGGATTTTTGAGTTTATGGAACCACTTGAGAGAAGCATGATCCGTTACGACAGTGCAGTCCTGTCCCTCTATGTACGATCGGAACTGCTCTAGCGCGTATATGACAGCTAGCAACTCCCGTTCCGTTGTGCTGTAGTTCGTTTCTTGTTTATTCAATGATCTACTGCAATAAGCTATGGGATGTTCCGTCCCATCATACTTCTGCGTAAGCATGGCGCCCACCGCCAAAGCAGAAGCATCTGTGTGTATTGAAAACGGTTCGCTGTAATTAGGACATTTCAAAATCGGTGCGGAGATCAACGCTGACTTTAAGCTTGTGAAAGCCTCATTCGCTTCACAGCTCCAGACGAAAGGCGTCGACTTACTTGTCAGTTTTGATAGAGGCCTGCTGAGCTTTGAAAAGTTAGGAATGAATCTTCTATACCATCCAGCCATTCCTAAAAATCTCTTCACTTCCTTAGGGGAAGTGGGAGTCGGATAGTTCACAATAACTTCCACTTTACCTGGATCTGTCCTCAGCCCATGTGCATCGACAAGATATCCTAGGTACTTTAATTCTTTTCTACAAAAAACAGACTTCTTCATGTTCACAGTCAGGTTCGCTGACTTCAATTTTTTAAAGACCTTCTCCAGCAACTCCAGGTGTTCCTGGAAGTTCTTGGAGATTACTATCAAATCATCTTGGAATGTAAATACCTTATTATCAAATTCAGCTCCGAATAGCTTATCCATTAATCTTTGCATCGTAGCGGACGCACCCACTAATCCGAAGCACATCACATCAAATTGAAATAATCCCCTTCGAGGCACAGTGAAAGCTGTCTTTTCCGCCGAGGCTTCGTCTGTCAGAGGTATCTGCCAGTAGGCAGCGCTGAGATCAATCGATGAGAGAAATTTAGCATCTCTCAGCTGATCTAATATGTTGGATATATACGGCAAAGGATATGCGTCCGGCTTTGACACTGCATTCAGCTTCCTGCAATCTAGACAAAGGCGAAGGTCACCGCTTGGCTTCTGCACCATGACGACAGGCGAGTTCCATGCTGACTGTGATGGTGACACTACTCCCATGCTCAGCATACGGTCCAGTTCTTGTTCTAATGCCTTCTGCTTGACCGGTGACAGCGGATAATACCTTTGTTTGATTGGAGGACTATCCCCCGTGTCAATGGTATGTGTGGCCCTGTTGGTTCTTCCTAGACCAACCTTATCCGTATTTATATCCTCAAACCTCTCCACGATGATGTCGAGTTCGTTCCGCTGCTGCGGACTCAAGCGCTCGTAATCTTCGATCCCCCCTGTGGAGATGCTTGAACTTATGTATTTTCCATTAGCTGAAATTTTAGTTGTTGGAAAAATACCTTTATTCAATTTAAAACTATTCCAAAAATTTAATCCGAAAATGACAGGTGTGTCGATCTCAGGCACTATATAGAATTTAATCACTTGTACTTCGTCCCGAAATATAACAGGAAGAAACATTACACCCCTGCAGGACAATGGCGACCCATCCGCAGTATGCACTTTACTTAACTGATCTGCTTTACTTACTCTAAAACCATATTTCATGAATATTTTCTGAGAATTTCTTCCCATTATCGAACAAACTGATCCTGAATCTAATAACCCGTACACTACTAAATCTAAAACTTTAATACATAAATGAGGCCTTACATCTTTCTTATTCTTAAATAAAACTTTTCCACGCGGCCTATTTTCATTGGAAAAGTTCCTACCTAGTTTTTTGGACTAGATTTACAGATAGGACACTGTGGTGTCTTGACTCCTGGCCTACCACATTTAAAACAGACCACTTTATTTTTATTGCAAAATTTTGCAAAATGATCTGGTGAATCGCACTTGAAGCATGTGCCTCTCCTACCACTTTTGGGCATTGGCTCCTCGCCTATACTAGCTAGCTTGCCCCTATAGTCTATGTGTGGTCGCACATCACGTGACTTCGCACACGCCTGAGATCGTGGTTCCTCGAACTGATCTCTCCTATGCTGAATTAGTTCTACTCGCCTACATACATCTAATAATTCATTCATTGTCTTGAAGTCCTCTACCTCGACCATCGTCATGAATTCAGGACGAATGTTATGTTTTAAAATTTCTATTTGGTCTTCAAATGAGGGCTCCGTAGTGAGTCTTGTAAACAAGGACTGCATGGTGGATATATACGACACCAGCGATTCCTCCTTGCTCATCCTTCTCTCCCTTATTTCCCTCATAAGGTGATAATCAAAGTCGGGCCTATCAAAAGCTAATCTTAATGATATCCTAAATTCTTCAAATGTCTTAAACCTATTTTTGTTAGCCCTATACCATAATAGAGGCGACCTATCTAAAACTTCCGGCAAGGAATTTAGAAGTTGCCTATCAGTAACTTCTCGAGAAGTTCTTAGTTCCTCAAATCGTTCTAAGAAAGCTCTCACACACGTACTTCCATCGTATTTGATATTTAGTGAATTTATGTTGAACGGCCTACTACACACTTGAATCGGTTCACTTATTGATGACCTTTCCCGTTCAGACGTCTCGCATTCTTCCCTCTCTCCCTCACTTTCTTCGGAGATGCTCAACAGTCCTATTAATCGTGCGCGTAACGGAGATAAACGTGCATCATCTACTTTAATCATAGCTAACCTATCTAACCAATAGTTTGAGCGACAAGCGATGCGTTTGTGAGCGGAAGAGTTACCTGTTTCCATACGGGCTTCCATGCGGGTGACGGCATTGGTGGCGTTTGCTATTTCATCATCCACATTTATATCTCCCCGGTTAACAATAGGTAAACTTCCCCGACGGGCAGCGCTTATGGTACCCCTCAATTGGGTCCGTATAGTTTCGATGTTGGCGTTTACATCTGGAATTAGACCATATTTCGACAATTCAGATATCATTTCATCCTTGTTAAGGTATCTTATATAATTTTTTAACGACATTCTAAAAGATCAAACAAACTATTTACTAATCTGCACAAATTATTTACTTTCAAACTTTATTTACTTTCAAATTAACTAATTTTATTTATCTGTTGTTTATTAAAGTACTTTATCCCTCACTACACTTTAAATACTAACACTCATTACACTAATACAAAGTTTATAAAGTATTTCATCAAAACAGATTGACAACAAATATCCATATACAATTCTTATAATTCAATAAAACTTCTCATATAAATTGTACAAACCTGTTCTCATTTACTTGTATTTCTTTTCAATAATATAATTTATTACAATTATACCTTTTTTCTGAGCATTTCAACCAAACAAATAAAATAATTTAACATCTAATAATCTAACTAATGTGACATCTGACGTTTCATTCACGTAAACAAAGTCACAGACTAACTTAACTCATACAGTGCCTATTGCAACAAAATTATGAACAAATTTCATGTAATCTTTAAAGTTGTCAATTGATATAAAAGACAAACAAAGGTATCAACAAAAGATAAAGCTGGGGTATACCCACCATTTATTACTATCAACTTTCAATTTACCCATCAACTATTTTTCACACCTTGAAGGTAATGAAAAAAATTCACCTATAAATTTTCAAATGTTGAACTTATCTGTGGGTAATGAAGAATTTTCACACAAAAATAGCACAAAAAAAAATTCTTTTTAACTCCTTAAAATGCTAGTAGGTATTATATACTACAACACAAAAAATACAAAAGAAAAAAAAACTAAAAATAACAATGTAAACCGCTAAAAACTACAAAAAGAAAAAGAAAACAAAGAGAAAAAAAGAAAAAAAAAAAAAAAAAAAGCTGAGTGTTAAAATTTTTGGTTTTGGGATTAGGGTTGGAGAAATGGGTGTGATTTTACTAGGAACACATGGGATACGGGATAGGGATGGACAACTGAAGTTCCTCGTCCACTCAACTTAGACGAGGAAGTGGTATTTCATCAGGCGGGCTTTGTCCTGGGGAAAAAAGTTTATGCCCTTCCACGGAATCTTAACACTCCAATATGCTAAGGTCCCGCTGATCTTTCTTCAGCTGCAAATTTATATTAGATTTGTGCTGGTGGTGTCCGGCGCTCTGTCCTCAAAACAATCGTGGGTTCGAATGCCCTAAAGTTGAGGCGCCACTTTGTAGCTTTGTCCCACGTTGAGGCGCCACTTTGTAACGTTGACAGTCGGGGTGACCATCAACTTTACCCACCGACTAAAACAACAGCGATAGAGCACAAATCTCAGGCGCCAGCACTCTGAAGAAGACCTACCATCAGCGGGATTATCCTTAATAAAAATTCCTTATTTACAATATATACATTTATTATATTTACACCTATGGACTAAACAAACAAACCTTAACCCTAACTTAATCTAATCTTATTATTCTACGTGATTATATTTTACAATGTATTTACAAGTCCTCTTGACTGCTCCAATGAACAGGAGTGATTTCCTCTTCCTAATATCGATTAATTTGCCGTTACGGCCAATTAACTCACTGGATTGATTCACTTTTACTGCGTACACAAATAAAATAATGAACGTGGGTACCTTCGGCCAAGGTTGCTGCGCCACCACCTCCGAAGCTATACGGAACCTTTGAGTGGACCCGCAGGATGCCTCACCACCCCAATGCCACCGCCAGCACCGTCGTCCGCGAGGAATGCTCGCCAGCCTAAGCCACGCCCGAGCTGACCACCGATCACCTTTATGACCGTGGTAAAACTGCCTTCCCTTCTCCGCACAGGTTGTTGGAGACGGAATTAGCGTTTCCAACCCCTCTCGCTCAGAAAAGCTCGCTCGTTACTCTCCTCCTTAGTTTTATACTAAAGACTTTATCAAAATTGGCAATCTGCCTTATCTAATTTGTGCACGTCTGATTTCAATCGCAGCTCGGAACCCAGAGTGTTGTTAATTTTTCTCTCACCGGCCATATTCCTTTTATTTTTATTTAAATTTATAGGTGCCCCCCATTTAATAAAATCTAATTCTTATCGACGATCGATGTTGTTTACGCACTAGTGCGCTAGATGGCGCTACTAGTAACGATTCCTACTTGATAATTATATATAGACTGTTACTGGGACACCTAACGTAAATTTATACGTTACAAGCCTACCTATAATATTCTATTTTGGTTATATTCATTCTATCATATTATTATTCTATTTTGGCTGAAAATAACAATTTAATAACAATTTGGCGTGTATGTCTTTTTAATAATTTTAATAATCCATTAAATAAATGGGAGAGTAACTTTTCAACGCACCACTTACAAAATCACATAGTAATATAATTTTGCCATTATAAGAACATATATAAGTGTACTCGTATGAAGGTTTATACACTTATTTTTGCTGCCATTACCTAATTTCATTTTGGATATCGGTAGTTACTTTGTACCATTAAAGGAAGCTATCTCATTTATATTTTTTTAGATTAGAGGTACAAATTAACATATTACTTTAAATAAAATAATTACGTAGAATATAAGTATAAGACCCGATTTGGTGAAATAATAGCTGAAATATTATTTCTCTTTCCGGAGCTAATAAATTTAGTTTTCATTTCAATAATCTCAACCGTAAAGTGTATTAAGTGTATGTCTATATTCTTACAATGTTAAATAATGAAATAGTTTTTTAGCAATGTTATGATGTTTTGAGATAAATTAATTAATAAATGTTCTTTAACAATTGATGTGAAATAATTTAAGATGATACAAGAGACTGCTTTGAGTCGGTGTCAATCTACTCGTAGAAACGAAATAAGTATTCAATAAGGTTTTCTACACTGTAAAGTGCTACGCATGGTGTCCATCACAAAAAAATGCCAAGTGGAAGCTTCGACAAGCTCACAAAAGCTCGTAAAAGCTCTCGACTATTATGTAGTTATTGTTACAGGGTGGAAACACCATTATTACACGGCTATGGTGGTTTATTTTGTTGTTTGGCACGTCGCTGCGCGTTCGGTACTGTCAAGAGCGCACCCGTGGTCCGCGCCACCAACGCTCCAAACACGTCACTTACAAAACTGATTCACTACAATTTTAACATGCACATCGCTTACAAAAATGCATGTTTCATTTTTAGTGTTCATTTTCCATTGAAATTGAAATTTTAAAACTTTACCTCCTTGAACTTCATCTCACATGATTCAAAACATGGATCGCGTCAAATTAAAAAATAATAATAAAGATATTTAATTAGTTAGTATCCAATCCATCCAAATAGAAATCCAAATCCGTTCAGCCGATTGTGAGCGATTGAGTAACATACGTACAAACTTTCGAATTTATAAGGATATATTAATTTGTTCCATTAAACTATATTATTAAGTCTCTATTATTAATTTATAGAGAAACCTCCCCAGCTACTAAATACCATAAGAACATTTTATATTTTATTTTTCCAACTTATTTTTCAAGCAAATTCTCTATAGTTATTATGTTACAAACTATAGTATAAAACAAATTACTCGTCAATCGCAGTTACAATAAACTTAAGTTTTTTTAAAACCAAATTAATGCCTACCCCTGTGTTTCTCTTTCTGAATACGGTTGGCATGAATTTTTTAAGCGTTTAATGGTATCTAGGTATGAATTTTCAATTAAATAATTTATACTCGCTGCTTTTATGTCAACCATAATATAGGGTCATCATGCTTGACATTATTATACGAATTTATGATTCGTCTACTCCTAAAAGTTTCTATTTGTAAATAAACATTTATTTAAGTGTATTTTTTTAAAATTAAGGTGGTAATTAAAAACTTTGCTGATCGTGCCGTGAGATTGTTTGATTGTACCTAATTAAAACCAAAAACTATGTATAAGTTTAATTAACTACAAGAATAATATGGGATTATATTTGGCAATAGAAAGCGAATAAAGAGTTTTTTTTTTTTGAAATATCAAATAAAGATCTCACCTCAATGAACCTGTTGTGAAACATTTCAATACTAAATTCCCACTTCACATTTTAATCCTATTATGTAAACAGATGACATCTCAATATCGTACAAAGTGAACATCCCGACACATCGACACCTCATTGTGCATAATTGCACACGGATCGGAAACATTCAAGTGAACGCCTTTGTTCCGGGATTAAAGTGAATTTTGCATAGGAAACGGTCGTCAAAATCGTCCTTTGAAAGGCGAACTAAGGCATGAATAGATGAAACTGTGTCATATCAACAATACGCCCGAATCTAAAAGGAGATCACACGTGTGGGAGTAAAATTTTGACAATACTCTGCTTGTGATAAAGGAGATTAAATTTATCTGTCACAGAAAGAAGGAAAGAAGGAAAACAACAAAAATTAGTAGGAACTAATCATGAGAAATCCATATAAATAAAAATTACCTTATATTAGGTTATTATTTAGAACTTTTTCTAACTTTCGTTAGTGCATTTTTATCAATTCACTTTTGTTGATCTGTTTGTCTGTTCTCTAACTTTCCAAAACTTGCTATTTGTGACTAAGGCTTTTATGACAATTGATTTAACTATTGACATTTTATATTATTTTAGATTAACAATATTATATAATCCTATAATATTGTTATAGTAATTCCTTTTTATGTGCTTTTAATATGTATAAAACTGCGAAATCTTTGAGATTGTATGGTACATTAAAATTATTTAGTAAATCGGTTTCTCCTTTGATTTTCTCTTCAGTTGTACAGTTATGGATTTAAATGGGTTTAAAACCTATTTATATGTAGATATTTTATATGGCTAGGTGAATTGTGACTGGTCATTTTGCAGATATGTTAACAATGACTACAATATAAGGCGTCATTTAAATTTAGGCATTTTATTATAAATAAATTCATGTGTCAGCATAATCTGCATAATTATACTGGCACATGGAAGCATATAATTCCTAAAAATTTAGCGTATGAGAAAAAGAATACTGAAATTCGAAAATAATGCTTTAACAAATTGTTTAATTGTGGAATAGTTTGTTTTCTAAAAAAAAGTCTAACAGCTTGTCACTAACAGCTCGTCTAACTGTACTCTCTACTCTTATAGTACATATGAGTGTTCTACACAATACGTTAACAAAAGCTTGTAACTGGGTTAGTTACATTCACTCCACAGGGACCGTTGGAGCCGGTGCAAGACCGACCTCAGCGGAAGTCGGTGTAAGATTGCAACCGGATCTGTTGCACCCCTTTCTATAGACCACTGAACATATTGTACAGACTTAAACGGAGCTTGTGCACGCAAATCGACTACAGCTTGTACGGAAATGTGGGATACCTACTGATATATTTTACGATTCTTATATACAGAACTGTATAAGGTAGAAAGTTATCACAAAATTATGTAAGTTGAAATTTGTGGTAGGTTTTTAAGTTACATTAATCCTACTTGTTTTATTAAATAAGTATTGAATAAAATACTATTTTACCATTTTTAATACACATTACTTTCACACAAAATCATGATTCAAAATACATATACATCTCTTTAAAATATATATTTTTTGATTGTTTTTAGTGGGATGTGGTAAGCAGACTGATGCTTAATTTAATAGTGATGTAGTTGAACATAATAATGTAATGACATAAAATAATTGCTGACATAACATAATTTAATAATAACATAACGTAATGGCTGATCAAGTCTTAAGCTCATTGGCCGCATTTGCGACTTACGACACTTGTTTTACATTGTCTCGCATGCATAGTTTATATGTAGGTACAATCTTTTGTAATACATGAGTCTGTCTTTATCTTTTTACATCACCATCATCAGCCTGTGTTTCTCCACTGCGGGATCTTCCAAAAGAAAAGATTGTAGGCCTCTCCCAAAACACGCCACCACGCACGTCTTACAGGTCGCAAATATACCACAATACGAGTATAGGTCAACAGTAAAGATGACCTGAGGGCCTAGTGCGAGTTTTACTCGATCAAACGCGACGAACACGTAAATGTCAATTTGTATGGGAATGAAGCAGCGCCACCTGGTGTATCACGTGTAGGTCTGCTTCATTCCCATACAAATTGACATTTACTTGTTCGTCGCGTTTGATCGAGTAAAACTCGCACTAGGCCCTCAGTACACAAACTTTCGTTTGTTTTTTATGCTCAATACTTCAAAGATTAATATTTTGTACTCCAATAAAGAAATGCGACGGGTATGCGTGTATTGTATTGTTTTGTTAATGCAATTTGATACGTGGTGTGAATGTTAGTCCAGGGCGGTTGCTGGGCGGGCGACTGGGCGGGCAGCGTGCCAGATGTACAGCACTCGGAGCACGCGTCTGCGCATTGCGCGCATTGTCGTCTTCTGATTCATAGAAATTCCGTGAAAAGAAAATATTTGTTATTAATAAACGTTTTATATTGATTTAGAATGTATAAACATTTATAATCTAGATCAACAAAAAGAATGAGTAAAGTGGTAGTATTGTATCAGCCTATATAATTTACTAGCTTTTGACCGCGACTTCGGAAATATTACTTTTGTCCTGGATTAAAGGTAGGTACCATATGTCCTATCCTGTACCACTGACAACATGTATATATACAAAATGTCATGATAATCGTTTAAGTAGTACTGAACTGTAAGAACTCTTCCAATTTTTTTATGTGCAAAGGAGAAGTACTATATTAGCTATACATGTGCGACAAGTTCGTGATTTTATTAATTATAGCTTACTTATATGTTATTTTATGTACAGCCTATACTGTGAAGTTTCTTTCATCAATATCTGTTCAATACTTTTTATGAGAAAGTGACAAATATCCTCATATCACCAACATTCGAATTTATATTAGGTACTTTAGAAAACTGAGGAAACACTATCGTTTGAAGATTCGAGGTGAACTTATTTATGGATTTTGAGGTGTAAAAACATGAATGAAGTTAGTCGGAGGTGTATGTACATACTCGTATGCTGAGCTCGCGGCGGCGGGAGCGTCGGCGACGCAGCGTGCGCGCTGAGATTACAATAATTAGGTGCGCACGCGCCGCGCTCTCCACGTCTCTAATCACTATCATTTGCGCATGTTATTCTATATTCTATACAAAACGCGGCGTATCGGCCGGCGACATCTACGACCACTCGCCTATGGTGCTAATAATAGTGCTGCTTATGTGCCACACAAAATACTATAATTTCTTTTCTATTTGTTTTCTAAAGACCTTTTTTTTAGTGTCGTGGAAGTGTAATGACTGAAAAGTAGCCGAGGTTTAAACAATGTCAAGAGCTTTCGTCGTTGGTTTATGCGTGTGGGTTTTTAATTTAACAACTTTATGGGTTCATAGACAATGAAAGCTTTAATAGGCCAGATCGAGTCCCGCGGTTGGTTCTACACTTGAAAGTCTTCGACTTAATAAAATTTACATACGTTTAAGGAATAGAACACTATAAATACATGTGCAATTGTGCATATATGTAATAATATATCTCCTAAGTGTAAAGCGGTAGGTAGGTAGGAGACCTTAATACTTACCTCCTCACACTGTCAAAGAGGTGTACCTATATGTAGGTTAATACGCAGACTATCAAAATCAAAAATCAAAATCAAAATATTTATTTATCAATTAGGTTTCTCACGAATTTCTTATGATCGTTATTATAAATTTAAATTTACTAGGGTTTCGGAAAAAAAGCCAAGATGACGATCCTGAGAAGAAACCCCGAAAGAAACTCAGGATACTATTCTTTTTGTCATCTTTAAAATATAAAAATTACAATTAATTACACTTAATACAAACATAAAGTTCATATACAATACTAAGCAAAACATAGTATGAGCTCCGGATCCAAGCTCTAAATCCAGGCTTCATTGTCACTTAAATAATCAGTGACCTTATAGTAGCTTTTCGAGAGGAGTTTGGCTTTAATGACACCTTTAAATTTATTTATAGATAAGGCTCTTATCATCTCAGGTAGTTTATTATAAAACCGTATACATTGACCCATAAAAGAATTACTTATCTTGTGGAGTCGCGTCTTATGTAAATCTAAATTATTTTTGAACCTAGTATTTATATTGTGTACACATGTATAATTTCTTACATTTTAGCCATATTAATACATTATTGTTATCATCCTATGGTCTTTACTGCTGCTACATTATACTTATACCTTTCTTGATGTCTACCTACTGCTGGCTTCTTCATGATTCACGATGTTGGGGCCATCCAGGATAACACAAAAACTTCTATTCCCCAACAGCCTATTCCCATACTATCTATACCTACCAATATTTGTCCTATTGTTATACCTAGTTAGTATAGTTTACTAGGTAATTAAACTAGACTAAGTTGGCGATAGAAGGTTCCCTAAGCATATTGAGCGTTTGAAAGTCAGTTCAGCAGAAGTCATCATAATCATAATCATCAGCCCATCAGCGTCCACTGTTGGACAGGGTCATTTTAATAAAGCGCCACCACGCTCGGTCTTCCGCAATAGTCAATAGTTAGAAAAAACCATTTTTGTTTTTCTATAACCATTGACGTTGTCTTCACGTAAACGTAACTACTATTATTAAAAAAAAAAATCTACTAAAAGTACGTTTCCATTGTTTGCTTCCGTGAGCCTTATAGGTATTATATATTATATATTATTATAGGAATTTATTATAGGAACTATAAAATGTAATGAATATTTCCAGTAATAATTTATGTATGCCTTTTTTATGTAATACGAATCTAAATCGAACATCTGTTTCGATTTAAGGTAAGCAGATTTCGCGTGATATCAATAGTGAAATGAAAGTGTATCCTGTCATACGAGCCGTATCCGCCCCCGCACAGATTGGGACCGATAAAAAATAGACCAATTTTATAATAGACGTAGGGTAAATACTAATGCTCTTTATTACACACCGGAAACATTTATCAGTTTTTTTGCTAAAAAATTACTTGGTTATAAAAGTTTTTAGTTACAGTCATTTTTAAGATGTGTTATAGATTGAATATTTTCTGAAATACATAAAAAATATTGTTTGTTCCAGATAATTTCCAATCATTTTATTGATTTTAGAAAAAAGCAATTTTATTAAAGAAAATAATTGTTGAATAAATTAATTAAATTTATAAATATAAGTTATAATACCATTTACAGCTCTGTAGTTCAAAAAGCTAGGCTGCTGAAGCAGCATAACAGTCATGTTACTAAGTTTGAATTTTGGATGGGTTTTTTCCTTTCTACACCTTTCTTGCACTCTGCACCTCTCCCCTGCCTCGCCATACCTGACGTTGCAAAAAAGACTATCTGAAGATATTTGAAGGTCTTATCTGAAGGTCTCGTAGCCTTCAAATGCGTGTGACAAATTCACCCAACAAATTCTCCTATAACTACGGATGCATGGGACAATTATTATTATTATTAAAATACACGTTGTATTTGTATTGACATACACAGTTAAGTCATAAAAACACACACACAAACGTTCCCTGCCACAAACATTTTGGCATTCTTGTTTTGTTTCCTTGTCCAAAAACGTACGAAATTAACTACAGTCTACACCAATTTAGTTTTAAAAACTTTTTTAAAGTGTGTCCCTAGAAATATTGTTTTCGAAATTTCAATTAGGTATACACCTAACTCTAAACCGTTGATTAGTTTTAAATAGTTAGGTATCTTAGCCCACATATACATATAATACATGTATGAAATGTGTATAATTGAAACGGATAAATAGAGAAATTTGTGAATATATCGGCCCGCCCTCGCTCCGGCCGCCCTGCGCCATGCGCCGCCCCGCGAGTAAACAAACAACCGAGCCGCGACTCACCGTACACGCGGCCGCAGAGCGAGAGAGCCGCGCCCGTCCGACAGAGAGCGCGATCACTCCGCGACGGACCTCCAAACCTACAATTAGTAGGCGAGATTCGTTCGCCGCATCGATTCGTTACGAGATAATTACTCCGAGGCATTTCCTTTCGTGAAAATTTAGCGCGTGTGCCAGTGACATTTCAGTGGATTGTCTAAGAAGCTAATGGGACGATATGAACTGCGCTTACTACCAAACTCACACGGGCCCGCACCCACCCAACCACAATGTTAATAATAACTATTTTAACGAGGTAATACATTTTTTTTTTAATTTAAATTAAATATATGTTTTACATTTATGTCTCTTTTTAAAGGTGTTAATTTTTTACACTGAACCTTAAAAGTATTTAATGTCATAAATCTATTAAATGGTTAAAAATTAATAAAATAATACAAGAAATAATACATTCGTATGGAATTGGTGTATGTAAAAAGGTAGATGAAGCTCAATATACAATTTATATTCTTTTATTTTATTTCAAATAAAAAAAAGGTTATTTAGTTCATCTTAGTTTCATCTTTTTTTTAAATAGGTACATTTTATTAATCTGAATAACAAAAATCATTTTTTTCAAGTATATTTAAGTACTATTGATAAATTGTTGTTTTTCACAATATACTTATAGAAAAGCAGACTAGAAAATAGTAGATAAATAAAATTGTTTTGGATTAAAAATAACAATATTACATTATTATCTATTTTTAAATTAAATTTTATACAAGCTATTTAAAAACATTAGAGAAGTATTAAAAATATAACAGACTAATTTTATACTTATAATGGAGAAGTGTACAGCTACTAAAACATATAAAGCGAATTTTTTTAAAATCTGCGAAATTATAATTTGCAATTTAATTTTTATTATTCTTAATTTAATATCAATTTATTTGATGTTAATTTTTTTCATGTTCTTTATAAGTAACAACGTTCGTTATACCTATGTTTCAACAAAGTATGACTCCCTCATTAGGGGGAGGGTAGTCCCACATAACCACACCGTCCCCCCAGACGGTATGTGTATGCGTAACGCATTTCCTAGCGTCAAAAAAAAAGGTTCAAATATACAAAAAAAAGTAGGTCAATTTTTTAAACTAATACTCATTTAAAAATGTTTATAATGTTACAATTACCTACAAAACTAAGCAATTTTCTTAAGTAATAACAAGAGAATTTTTTTATTTAGTTGCATAAATTTAATGTTCAATTCAAATACACACAAGTCAAGAAAAAAATCTTTGAATAGAAACCCAGCTAGCTAATCATTATTTCACTAATAAATCAGATTGAATTTACGAAAAAACTCTCCCGACATTTCTCCGCCGCGATCTAAAGAAAGAACGCGTTACAAACAAAAGGTGGTTATAAAAATGCGACAACAAAGGCTTGCTCCGCGAGTGCTAACAAAGCACAATGGGAATAAAAATATATAATTGGTGTGATTACAAATGTGATTATGGCTCACAAACACCTCCCGCGGCCCCGAGTGACGCCTTTCTTCCATTGTCCCACTAAGGATTTTATATTACGTTCCGTTGATCTATATAAAAGACGTGTTCAGTTCAATACTTTTTCAATCTTACTTAGTTTTCACACTTATTTATTATGTCAGTGTAAACAAGTTGTTTTTTAATTAGAGGTTATTTTAATATAATGTTTATTTTTATATTATATTTTAGAACTACTTAAATTGCTGTCGATAAATAAAAAAAAAAAACAAAAAACGGATACTTTAAATTACACTATTTTTTTATAAAATTAAAAACTATTTGAAATTTACGAATTTTTCGATGATTTTTAAATTTTATTAAATTTTATAATTAGTATTATTTAACAATAAAAAATATGTAAATAGAAATTATGCGGTTATTACTACTTTTATTTTATATTTTATTTTTATTTATTTTTCTACTGAACTTTTTTAGTTAGGAAAAATGTTGACATTACTTATTAGTTTTTTTATTTTTTTTTAATAGGTAATAGTTATATATCACACAGATAGTTTAAAAGCTATTTAAATTTCGCCTTGGTGATAATTGTGCACTTTCTACTAAAAACTTTTCTGCAAAGCGTTCATCTCTCGCAAACAATTCGCAACATTGTGGATACATTCGTTATAACAATGCCGGAAGTGTCGCGAGCAGATGGCTATAAAGATATCGCTCCGTGTTGCATCATATCGTGCTCATTACTGATGCTTACTGACACCTCACAGACTGTTAACATTACAATCGCGTTTATTTGTGGCAAATGAATATTATAACAATGTAGTTATTTAAAGTTAATACCTAGGTGGATTCAGTGAGACATCATAAGAGGAGACTTTTTCTTAACGCTCTAACTCAGTGATCCCGGGTTCGATTCCCGGTTAGGCCAACTTTGGAAATGTGTTTTTCAACGTTGGCTCCGATCTGAATATTTTATCACAAGTGTCCGTTATATGGTTATCAAAATAATAGTGTAGCCTATAAGTGCTTACTTTGGTCACCACAGTTGATGCGAACCACCGGCTCTTTCACGCGGATGTCAATTTTTGCAATTTTTCTTTTCATAAAAATCTTCTTTGGACTTCAAAGATTTGTCAGCTTATAATATATATTTTTTATAATATGTAGTTATTTTATAGTAATATAAAAGTTAGTGTCCGAATATAGATACTGTGTCCGAGACGTCATATAGCCGCTATTTGTAGCGCTGTAAACATTTGAAACACAGACCTGTAATAAGCATGACTCTTTTAACAATACATGCACCTGCTCCTAGATTTGTTTTTAGATAATATTAAACCACCTAAAACAGTAGGTAGGTAAGTAGAGGGTCCACATTTAGTCGCCGATCAAATGTGTAATTATTATAATGCCGACTTAAAACATATTTCGGTTCACAATAAGCGAGTCATCGTAATTAAACACAATCCTTTTAAGTTATTAGTTAGAAGCAGTCGCTGAGCCGGACGAGACGTACCTACTGTGGATACTATAAGACAATTATAGCGTATTAGTTAGCTATATTACAATTACTAATCAATAGAAACGACTGTATAGTGTACTATTTTTGATTCTTATGCTTAACGGTGAAATCATCGCAAAGAATGAGAACACTAGCAATATTTAAAGACATGTAAAGTCCACCTAAATAGGTCTCTTTTACTGAAAGTTTTACCTTAGCTATGCCTTGTTCGTATATATTTAAGAAAATCACAATTTAGGTTAATTTTTCAGAAATCAACAACAATATGTACTTACCTAGCAAGAGTCTTGCAATTTTGAATTCTCAGGACCAAAAGCAAAAAGCAAACAACGGTATCTCTTGAAGATTTCTCCTCTCGTAAAAAAAAAAAACAAAAAAAAATTAGCTAGATTGGTAAATCCTCAGTAAGATTACGTGGTCGACTATAGACCATATCTCTTCCTTCACTCATCATAGGAAAGGTCTCTGATATAGCCCCGCACCTATAGCCATGCCCCATCAATCGACCTTACCTACAGTTACAAGTAGAGGTAGAGCACACTGCTTTTTTGCAATCATAACCTTCCAGTGACAGTAACCACCTCCTCACAGAATACCACCATAAAATAACA
Source organism: Synanthedon andrenaeformis (assembly GCA_936446665.2). NCBI lineage: Eukaryota > Metazoa > Arthropoda > Insecta > Lepidoptera > Sesiidae > Synanthedon > Synanthedon andrenaeformis. The sequence goes on along the minus strand of OW387780.2, from coordinate 5,421,753 downwards.
GCACATGTGTTGTGTTGTTTCAGTGAGGTAGTAAGGGGATGCCAAAGCCATATTTTCTGTTTCCTTCTATCCTTATCAAATCGGGGTCGGCAGCGCACTTCCAGATTTCCAAATAATTAATCGCGTTACAATTGTCACTATTTGTGTTTATTGCAATTGCAGATGAGGATCAGTAAATAAAATAAATAAACTAAAAAATAAATAAAATAGATAAACTAATATCCATTTTCAACATTATGATCATCTGTGTCATCTGTACTTAAATATCGGATTATATAGACAGTATATAAGTTTAATGATAACTGACAATCGATTTTGTGTCTGTATTTAAGAGCTTCATTATAAGCTTAAAAGTAACATTGTAGTTTCTTTATGGCTATAACTATAAATATTAATAAATCATTTATATTTATCAGTATAATTAATCAGTTTTAGCGTATAATTACCATAGATATATAATTTGAAGTAGGTAAGTATATATAGGTATATATGAAACAAAAATGTATATTCTCTAAATTATTTTTGGCAATATCTGAATTTTGTTTTAGACATGTTTAAATAACAAACAGTGTCAAGTAAAGTATAAAGCATTAGTTTATATATCATGAATTTTGTTAGAAAACAATGCCAATACTGCCATTGCTGCTTCAAAAGTACAAAGAAGACTGTTGCATACCTAAATTCAACACAAAAGAATGAAAATAGACTCGTATCGTCAAGTATCGCTTTTGTAACTAGAATAGGATTCAGTGATGGCGCTCAGGGGAGCAGAACAGGGTGAGGGGTTCACTCTGTTGGGTCCCGCAATTATGGAACCCATAATTACAGGGCTACGGCCGCGCGGCGCCGAAACCCGGTTCGAATCTCCTGCCATAATTAAAAAAGCTCGAAATTAAATTCGCTCGTGTGTACTGCCCGACTTATGATATTAACTTTTTAGGGACTTTCTAATTAGTTTTCGTTTTTTTATGTCGCAACTTGATGATAGCCATAGAAATGTATACAACAATATTAGGTCCATCGTTATAATCAATGTGAAATATTATCAGTGTTTTTCCAAACACATATTTAGTTTTAATTAAATTTAGAATTAAACGTCAGCAGGTGATGCTCAATTTTGATCCTGCGACATTCTACTAAGTTGTGAAAGATGTCTGGATATTTTTACTGAAAGTGTAGATAAGACAAGACATCTACAGACATCTACATAGCATAGATAAAATAAGTAACAATTATGGGCAATTTATTTATGTTAATGTCGACAGACAGACTGACGGTCCACTTGATCTTAGGTATCTACCGTCACCTATAACACAAGCAACGCCACAGGTGGTGCAAATGCATTTCCGACTAAAGTAGGATTAAGGATAAGAGATTGGGAAGGGATATGGAAATGGGGGAAATTGTGTATGATTAAAGTAACTTACTCAGCCGAATACGAATTAAAAACTTACAAGATTAACCTTAAAGTTTACAAATAACTTTATTATACTGCTTACCTAAAAATATTTATCTTAACGTTTGCAGTGGGTAGGTACTACTAGATCAAAGTCGATAACCATATCTTGAGATTTTAAAAACTTTTCTTTAGGATTATGTCTATGTAAGTATCTATAAGTGTTCCTATTGTGTTGTTGTTAAACTTTTTCTGTTGTGCTTCTGTGTTCAGTGTTCTGTTGTATTCTGTTATGGTAATAAAACATAACCTGTTAGCATAACAGAAATGAATAAAGTAGGTAAATGATAAAATAAATTATACATTAACGAAAACAGACGTCATGTGTACCTACCTAAACAATAACAACTCGTTCACCTATAAACTCAACTGTTTTCTGTTAATGACTGTTTTATATTTATACCACTGTAGTTTCGTTTTATGGCTGCTAAATAAAAATTCGTGAACATATTTCCTATCTATCTAATGATTCCACTTTCGACCTTCGAGAGTTCGTCCCTTATGATATGTCTGCAGTTTTATGTGATTCGTATGCATAACAAAAGTAGTGACAGGCATAATTTAGACAGCCCGTGTGGCGACAGTAACCTCCCAGAACACCACAGTGTAATATACGCTAAGTGAGTAAGGGATTTCAAAACCAATTTCCCTATTCCTTCCTATTACTTGTTCTTAGGCAGCGCACTTGCGGCACCTGTGGCGTTTTTTTGTGTTATGTAATAGCTAATAGCTAATAGCCGCCCACCATCAAGTGGACCGTCAGCCTGTCTGACGACCTTAACATATAAATATAACAACACTACATAAAAGTTAAATATGGGACTTTTTAATGTAACTCAATATTTTTATGCAGTTTTCCATGGTATTTATTGCGAATTCCTTGAACTAACTAAAAAAAATGTAATTTTAGAAATTTTTTTTAATTTTTTTTACATGAATGATTATTATACAATTCGAAAGTTCAGATTACATTTAAAGATTATCACAGCATTAATATTTTGAATATGAATATATTATTATGAAGAAATAAATTACGTACAAATATTAAAATTTGAAAAAAAAAAATAAGCCCTTCTAACATGAAAGTTCGGATGGCTTCTCAGATTTATTATTATTTAGGTAATCACGAGTAAAACTAATACTTAGATATTGTTCTAGCTAAGACTAGATTTTGTTTTATTGTGTAATGTAGCATATTCCCATTTATGAAGTACGGTTAGCATATACATCTGAATTTATATGTGTGATGTGAAGTATCTGACATAGGCCTTTATCTTTTACAGGTTAGTATCGACCCAGTGTCCACGGATCACAAGGACATGAAGATTTTAGTAAGTATTGTTTTCTGCTATCTATTTGTAACTTTAGCACTAAACGTCTTTAGTCTATCGTTACCTATAGGTATGGAAAATAACAATTGCTCTTTGTCCGAGTCGAACGCTCTGCTACAATTTCCAATTTGGATACTGTCTCCTAGGCGACGTGAGTAATTATTAGCAAGCGACATCGTCGGTCGTTTCTTAGGAATCGGGCGATTTTCCAAGAAATTATAACGCTTCGATTGCGTGAATCGGTAATTTGTTTTGATTTGTCGTCATTGCTTCGACGAACGCTTTAAGGCGGCCATTGTGCGATAGGCGAAAGGTGTGAGAAATTCATTCGATACGGTAATCGTAGCTCGTGCCCCGTCCCAACTCAATATTCACTCTTTATATATATTTTGTAATCTCTAGTAAATCCTAACTAATATTATAAATGCAAAAGTGAATTTGTTTGTTGCTCAAACGTTTACTCAAACAATAGTCATAAATTTTTGCAGGAATATAATACCTATTATAAATAAAGAGAGAAGATTTGTATGTTTGTAATGAATAAACTCAAAAACTTCCGGAACGTTTTTTAAAATTGTTTCTCCTATATAACGAGTAATATAGGCTATAATATTTTATAAAGTTACACGGGTGAAGTCGCGTGTAACAGCTAGTTAGGAATACAGAAAAGGACAAAGTTCTTTTCATCCAACTAATTTTCATCATAACTTCGGAACAATATAATAATACCTATATAATATGAAAGAGCTCTAGCGCAATGCAAGCCTCGTATCTCGCAGATAAGTTGTTTTTATTACATGTGTACCGATTGTGTGGAAAGCTATTTGTTTTAATACAATCCTCGATTGGAGTCTGCATCGAGAATGCGCAATTGAAAGGCTGTCGATGAATAATGGCGAACGCTTACAATATGCATTGAACAGTATTGCGGGGCACGCCGCGGGCCGCCACTAGCCAGAGCTTGTGGGGCCGAATTGTGTTCATTGTGCCCTTTATGGTAACAGAAATACCTACTGGCTAGATGTTATCATTCTATTAAATTAGATTTAACCATAGAACAATAGTATGCCTACCATTATTTAGATTAAGCAAGTAAGGTAATATGAAGAACCGTAGCTGCTACAAAATTTTCCTTAAACAAATTACCTGCCCTCGTATTATAAGGTATAGTTTTTTATGGTTGCTCTATTTTGAATATTAACTAGTACATAAGTTCTAGTTACAATAAATCTATATTAAAAAAATTGAAGTTTGCATTTAAATTGAAACTCTTGAACTAACTACAACTCACTTAGAATTTTTTTAAGTTTTGTATGAAAACAATCATCAAATATTTTTCAAATTGCATGATAAATTATTAAGTAGTAATGTAATAAAGCTATTAAAGATTTTCAATAAATAAAATTCTGGACAATCACATTTATTTTCTGATTAATATCGTATAAATCCTTCTTTGTCTTTTACAATGTTCTTAAATATTTTTTCATCAGATACCTATTGGCTAAACTACGAAGCATGTATGATATTCACAAATTCCTAGCATTATTTTATTTCATGGAATTTTTATATTGAGTTTTAGTTTTAGGTAAATATTTAAATATAGAGATAAGAACTGGTTCACATTGACCCATATTTTGATTTATAGTTAAATTACAATAATCTTTATTTCATGGCCTACTTAGCTTAGCTTGGTTTCGGTGGAAAAGGGCCCATCGATGCTATATTTTTATATAGACTTACCAGCTGGTGCCCGCGACTTCGTCCGCGTTGAAAAATTAAAATATAACACCTGAGAAAATATCTTTATCGCTATGACGACGGTGGCACCGCCACGGCGACAGTGGCGCCCGATTTTTTTTAAATTTTTAGACAATCCCTCTGGAACCTAACATTTTGTCAGGATAAAAAGCATCCTGTATGTTAATCCAGGTAATAAAATGTATGTGTGCCAAGTTTCATCCAAATCGTTTTGTGAGCTTGAGACGCGTGAGTGCTCTATCGGAGCAGTCACTGAATGTAGACAAGTAGACATGCATAACGGAAGGTCATCTTCGTCGCAAAGCTACTCGTATCTTGCGCATCTTCATAGCATATCTTACTCGCTCATCTTCACCACTTAGCTTTTCTAAGTACGAAACTTCAGCTTGAAAGTTACAAGAGCCATTTGATCAAACTGATCTCTATGATTCTGTCTCTGTAGGAGTTCCTTCCTGACCCAAGTGAAAGGAACTAGGTTGGTTCAAATAGTGAATCTTTATAAGTGGTATCACAAAATTCTTTCGAAGATTGTTTCCAATATCTAAAGTGAAATATATAACTAGTTAGTTTGGCAAATAATCCAGTGCCGCGTCTGCGTGTCCTATTCATTCCGGCGTCGATCACTTCCTTCTATTTCCGCCAGTCATAATCTGCTCTACACGAAGGTCACACTCATCCAATGTCCACTTGAAATACCTACACAAGTTTCTATAGAAACTGATTGATAGTCTGAAATATAAGCAAATAATTTTTTCCTAAATGATTTTTTTTTAATAGTCTGACTATACCTATTTTTACCAAAACCATTCCCAACATTCCCCAGCCAATATTGCTAATCTCAGCATATCGTTTAGCGAGCAAGTGATCGGCCCACGGGACGTTTCGACCGGGACACTCCAGGAAGGCAATTCAGAAAACTGATGATGACAAAATCAGGGGATATAGGTACTTAATTTGATGCTGTGGCTTCATATCTATCATCTACATCCATATTTTAATTACACTATTCGATATCTAAAGCATCATATTTCTGTTATATATATTATATTTTCGAATTCGTTGGATATAGGTTGAAAAAAATATTACTCGTAACGTACAACGTATTCGTGTAAAACACATCGCCGTGTCTAAAATATATAGCCACACTCCATTTTTTTTTTGTTACTATCATTCAGTTAAAAAAAGAAATGTATAAATAAGACTTGGAAACTTATTTGCAAAAACGTAGATAGGTATCTCGTAAGATCTTTAGAAGATGAATTCTAGTGTGATTTTAAGATAATATTTAAGTTGGTCATATATTGTAGGTAGGTAGGTATATATAAGTACCTAATATTGCTAAATTCTCATACTAACCAACAACATATCTGCCATCTGTTTTGCTTTTTAATAAAACAAAAAAAAAACGTTTATACATATGAACTTACATGCTTTATACGGGCTGATTTGGGAAGGCTTATTTATCTTTTCGCAAAAATATTGCCTCTCATGAAATTTCCACGTAATTTGATTTCCTTTGCACACGCCGCCCTCTCATGCTGTAATTTTGCATCTCAGCGTGAGTTTCGTGTTCAAATTAAAATGTTTATTGCGTTAAGCGGAGTTCGCACGGTTGCCCATGAGCGGCCTCGAGCATTTTTATTTCGTTATCCCGGACACGCCCAGCGAACGGCGAGCACCGAGCGTATAGCCCACCGGTCCCCTAACTTAGACCTCTTGTCCCCTGTGCCTCTAAACACGATTGCACCCCCGTCTAACGCTGTATAATATCTTGTGACTGTCATTTCCGTTTGTGTCCAATTAGAACTCTGCACTCTACCCCGAATGTAATAAAGCTGAAAATCGCGCCCGCCCATCTGTAAACATTTCACCCGTGTTATGCGTGTCATAAAACTATTAGTCGCTTAAGCTATTCTTAAAAGCGACGTTTCTCAGAGAATCCTACTAATGTTTTGGTTTAACTTAATGCGGGGTGTAGGTAGTAGGTATATAGACAGGGATAGCCACATCATACTTTTTGGTAAACTTTTTGGCTTGGCAATTACGTGTTTTATTAATGTATACTTTTTTATTACAAATTTCAATTAGAATTCGGAAATTATTTAAAGGAGTTTTTTATGAAATTCTTTAGATTGATATTGCAATATTTACGACAATTTTAAGTACTTATGTCATCTACTACCTATAAAAATCCCTTCCAATTAATACCTAAGATTGATTATCCTACGCTTACCTATTGTCATTAAATTTTTAGATTTTGGATGAGCAAATTGTAAAATTTGTTCTGGAAATTGGAAAATTTCATTAACAGTAAAACTGCTTTTTTTCCTGTGATATTTTTCTATGAAGTAGGTATATTTTTCTTTGAGCAATGCACCTAAGTATATATGCATATTGTTTTATTTTATTTTTTGCTGTCAAAAAATAATCACTAACAAATAGGACAACGTCTTTAACAGTTTCTTTTAAATATATAGGTCGTATTTGAAAAATATTTATATATAATTTTTATATCTATTTTAATAATCCCCTCCCAACGCGTAGGTACCCAGTTAAAATGTTATGCATTTAGCTGCGAATCTGTTATTCGTTTATTGCATAAATTGTCAAGTTGCTCCTAAAGACGCAAAGCAAGCAACCATTTGAAACAAAAAAGTTTATGCAAATCGGAGGGAGCCGGAATAAAATGGAGTCGCTGTGTTGCGAGCGCGTGCGATCGATAGGGCCGCCCTCGCGACCTTGAGGGCGGGGCACGGTGTGGGCGGGCGCGGTAAGAGGCTGGGATTGGTTTGCCCCGCCCCTACACACCACTCTTTCCTCTGTAGCCCCGCTTACCCCTGGCCCACACCACACACCCGCTACGCTCAGCTGGTCGGACGGTCGTGTTAGCGATCGCAAGGCTCGATCGACAACCAACGCGCGTCCATTCAAAATATGTGGACACCCCATTGCAACACAAAAGTGACATTGTAGACATTGTTGAATTTTTCGTATTATACGCGATGTGCCCCGCAGTTTAGTGTTAGTTACTCAGTGCAGACTATGATCACCGACATGTATGCGCCCCTGCCGGCGCCGGCGCAAAACAAGTCTATTGTAAGTAAGTTTGGATTGTGCTCATTTTTTATTCATCTTTAGTTCATTTTAAATGTGTCATATAGATACCTATTTAGACAAAAAATCTAATAAGAATTGTGTTTTATGGTAATTAAATATCTCAATGTGCAGGGTCTGGTAATTTAGGTACCTATCCGTTAAGGTGGTTATTGAAAAATGTACTACATGTGCTTTATTTACAAACACACAGCCTTAATCGCAACATGACAACCTAAGATATAAATAGGTACCTATTGGACAACTTTATTGGTGACATAATAAGACATGAACTAATTTATTAGCAATTTAGATTTGGTTTTGAAAGTTAAAATTTGTTTATCTTGTTAATATATTATTATTATACTTACACATTGTAAAATTTTGTAGTATAAAATTTAAATTAACTTAGAAGAGCTTTGTGTCAAGAAGTAGGTAGGTAGATATCTAAGGCTTCCTTGAGAAATATTATTATAACTTTATTGAAGTTGTTACCCTTGATAATCAATGTAAATTAATGCTTTAACAAGGCAGGTAGGTACCTTTATGTAGGTATCTAATACTTATACCTACTAGGAGATCTTTTCATCCCATCGACTTTGGGGTTGGAAAGTCGATGTTTCATCCACTTTATAGACTCATTTGCACTACGTAAACTGTGCAAGCAGGTAACCCACAGACATAGGTATATAGTACGCTAACCAATGTTCCTACCTCAAAGAATAGTTATAGTTTAGTATAATCAGATGTATACCTAATTACCTATGTGAGACCTATGATTTACCTCTATAGGTAAGTAGGTTGCGTATAGAAGCAAGAAGAGGCTCATTACTAAGTCCGTTATGAGTTAAGGCGCCGAAACTCTATGCTATATAATACTTACAAAAGCGATAGTTCTAAATTTAAGTATTATGGTAGCTAACCTATGTGTAGGAACCTACTATACAATCTCTTCTGTAACTTATCGTTAACTTTAATAAAATATTCAGACGTAAGTAAGTAATAAATAATATCTTCGTAATTTCACGTAACACTGTAGCAGCATTGAATTTGGAATCTGTCTTAATTCACCGTTACGTAGTCGATTCCCTAAAAGATCGCGTGTTTATTCGCAACACAACTCAAAGAAGGGAACGTTACATCGCATTATCCAGTCGCCGTCGGCGCCTTTGTAATATCTGACTCTGACGCGTTCGCGTGTACCACTACAATCATGGGCATGTAGCTTTGACATAACGAAATGTTGGACCCACTGTCTGTTTCTCTATTGACAAGCACCTACATCGAAAATAAGTAAATAAATGAGTATTTTTTGTAATTAATTATAGCCGTACTTAATTAGTTCTGAGTAGGTATTCATACGTGAATATGGTTCTACGTTAAAACTGTTATGTTACGAGTATATTATACTTTGTAGTTAAATATTTCTAAAATGTCCAAATCTATTATTTTAATTGGAAAGTATTTACATCCGCTATTTATTTTTGATGCAACTTTGTGTGAAAAAAATTCTTGAAATTTTGGGTATCGCAACCTAGTTAATTTTTTTGAAGTTTGTTAACATACAATTTTATTGAAATTGTTTTCTTTGGTAATCAAATTCAAGGCCCTAAAATAGGTAAATACTTAAGCAATAATATCAAAATTTGTATGGTGTAGGTATAGTAGGTAGGATATAGTAGGTTTCATACTTACACATTCTAGCATAGTATTCATTCCTAGTAGCAGATAATACTTATTATACTCGTAGTTTAATATTGAAAAATATGATTGAATACAAGGATGTTTAGAAGACAAATAAAATATCCAGTTTCCTAACACGTTTGCAACCAATCAATCACCCCGGGGCACAATATTTGTCATCGATAACAAATTTAGGAAGCGAACAAATAAAACGAATTAATCCCCTCTGAGCTATGCTAGTGTGTTATCAGACAATTCAATGACGTGTAACTGAGAATAATAAGAAAAACAGAAATTTTATCCTAGGGTAGGTAGGATAGGTAGGTTTTCTTATCATCGCCCAGTGTGTTTTGTTTGTGTTAGGTAACGGTAACTACCATCAAATATATCGTCAGTACACTTTATTGATAAAAAAAGTACTTACTATAGGTACTCAGACCGAATAAGAACCATAGACAGAATTTTGCGGACAACCACAGAGAAACTGGTTTTAGAAACATGTGTGCGTAGGCCGTTTACTGTATTAAGATTTTGTGTTCCAAGCTGTAACCTCAATTTTTGTTTATTGGAGTTTACTCCTTAAGAATCGATTTTCATATACATTTAATCAAATGTCACATGTCACACGTTACGCGTTACAGGTTACAATATGCTTCAATACTTATTAATATAATATATAATACATATATTATATTAAAATGTTTTAATTATATTTATTAACTTATTTATTTATCGTTCGTAAGGAGTAAACTCCAGTCGTGCGTCGGAGCTGACACACACACACACACTTTTTTATTAAAAAAAAAACTGGTTTCCAAGTTTACTTACGTGTGAAATGTGATTTCATCCTGCTTTTTTATTTTTTGAAAACTGGTTTTTACACCCTTTTGCAATCGAGGCGTAATTTGATTGCATTTGTGTGCTTGTAGCCGTGTATGTATACGACGAAGTACCTACGCCAGTTTGCCGACCGACTTCACTCTGCCGTCTACAGAGCTCTCTCTTTAGTTCTTATTTTATCTGAGTGTAGGAAATACTACACGTATCTAAATTGTTTGTTGAAATAATTTTAATATTAAACATCTTTTTACGGCTCATCATTGATATGCATCGGAAATCTTAATAGAATCTTTAGGTATGTATTGGAGCTGGTACGAGATAATGAGATTAAAAAACAATTATTTTTTTACTTTGATTGAACCGAGATTGATATTAAGACAGTCATTTTCTATATTACATATTCCATTTCTCAACTACACTAAGACTATTTATTATATAGTTAGCGTCGAGTAAGTTTCAATGTTTCAGTAATCTATATTATAAATATGAAATTATCGTTTAAGTAGAAATCTATCTATCTATTAATTAATATTAATTAATTAATACCCGATATTAACCTAACCTAACTTTTACTACATAATAATTAAACATCACTCCTAGATATTAGGTAGATTTCTATACTTGTGTGCACAAATTTTAAATTAAGTGATAAGTATAGGTATTCAATAAATATTAACATTGTATCTTAGGCAACGCATCAACTAACTTGAAATTTTTCGTAAATTTTGTCTGTCTACAATTATTTTCTAGAGTTTATCTATCAATCGGGAACTATAACATCTCATCCGCAGTCCAATATATCGAATCCATTATGCGTGGCTAATAGTTTTTTTTGGCGTTGGCCCATTCACAGGCGCAGCGTGAAGCCAAGTCAATGGGCATTGTGGTGTTGAGCCGAATCGACGTCCGACAAACTTTTATTTGTAATGTCCCTAAATGGCTGTTGTGGGGATTATGGTGCTTGACGCTTTGTCATCGTCCCAACAATCCGCTATTCAACCAACACCAAATGACATTAGGCCCAATAATCTTTTTTTCTCTTGGTGCACTCTTGAGATCTGTCACTTTTGATATCGGATTTTGCAACAGTTTACACGGAGGATTCCACTTCAACAGTGGAGGGATTAGGAGACATTACAAATCTGAAGAATTGTCCTTTATGAAAATTAATGGAATATGGCAAACTTTTTATTTGTAGCAAATCTATGTATACTATTATGTTATAAAATAAAGTCGCTGTCCGCTTCTGACTGTTTCTCCGCTAACTTCTTCTAAACCAACCATTGTTTGTTGATACAGTTTTCATTAATGGAAAGGGTGATAAAAGAGGAAGGTTAGCCCCGGGGCGAATCGTTAATATAAAATAAATAAATAAATAAATTCATAATTACATTCTTTATTGCACAAGACCCAATATTAATTACTTACAATAAACTGAAAATAACTAACAATAACTGACTCCCGTAGTTTCTCCTAATGCTAATAAAGCAAGCGTTTATGTTGTTTTTTTTTATATTGCAATATATTTTTATTTGCCCTGTAAAGTCAAGATACAAAATAGTTTATCTTCCATAGAAATCAGTAAATTTCCATTTTACTAGTTATTTCCGTCTGCTTGGCCTTCAGTGAAAAGTTTATTTATTTAGGTATTTAATTTCATTGTACAAAAGAAACTTACTTTAATATCTAAAAATTGTAATCATTGTACCTACATAGTATTCCTAAAGTTGTCCTGGAGAAATAGCTTGACCAGGGTTCTAGCTGTCTCATACTAAATTTTATCAAAATAGACTAATTATTTTCTCATATAAAAAGTTAAGAGATGATAGGTTTAAAACTATAGGAGACAAAATACCCATACATAGATATTATATGAAAAAAATAATAATTTTTTTATGCGAATTATTTCATTTAAGTAATGATCATTTCACTGTATAGGAAAAAAAGTAGGGACAACAGAGAAAAAAATGTTTTATTTCATACTCACATTTATCTAAGTCAGTGCTGTCAGAACATTCGGTAGATTCCAGTAGCCCTACCTACCTACACCTCATAACTCTTTTTTATCGTTCGTCGTAGCGTCGTGTTTAACCCGTTCGTTGACAAAAGGTATTTAAATGAATCTGTCAAGGAAATTATATTTATTGAGCGCTCGCAACGACATTCCAGCCGACCGTTTAAACACTCCACTCCACACGTGACTTGTTACGTATTTAGATATTCCTTGATTAACTGTATTCCTCTCATTATAACTTATTTTTGTTCTTGTCACCAATAAACTAATTGTAATGGCTGTTCGCCACCTAGAACTAAAAGGACGTAAGGAATTTTTAAGATATAAAAAATAGAATAATCCGTTTAATTACATGTTGTATTGAAATTTGTTATTTAATTAAACATAGCTAACCGATAATTTGCTATGTTAAGGACATCAGACAGGCTTGATGGTAGGTGGCTAAGTCGTCTATAAAACAAGCAGTAAAGTAGTCATAGGTTCTGTAAGTGCGCTGCTGATCACAGTATCTAGGATTAAGGATTAATCATAGATAATCCTAATGGATTAAGAAGGCATAAGGAAATGGGCTCTGGCATTCCTAACTCACTCACACGGTAGTCTTCTTGTAAGGGGTGGTTACAGCCGCCTGAAGGGCTTTTAATTTATTTACATTTTTTTTACCAATTAAACTTAATTAATTTGAAATTTATTTAACTTAGCAAAACTTATTTCACTAATGGAAAGAGCAATAAAGCGAGGAAGGTTTGTGAAATTTGCAGAAAAAAATTGCATCAGTGCGAAGACGGGTAGTACTAGTACAAAATAAAATATAAAAATACTTATTCTCAAGTATCCATCGGGCAGCATGTTAAGTTTTGCATAATAACTGACACTAATCTTTGTTTTTTTAATAAAAACAAAGATTAGTAAACGCTCGGCTTTTACAAGCTTAATAATAAGTGTCTGAAAAAAAATTAATTAATATAAATTGATTTAATAATGGTAAATGACTGTAACTGCAGTCTGCGTTAATTAAATTGTCTGAGGAGGATATTTATATTCGCGTCAGTCAACGGAGTGTCAGGACGACGACAAATTTAACAATGCTACTCTTGCATCAAAAAAGATTTCTAATGATGTACGAATCTGTCTGTATACACGTGTTACCAAAGATTTATCGTGTCGCATGCTCAATTGTTTTGTATTTGTTCTAATTTCGCATCCCAGTTTTGCGGTTCGCTTAGCGTTTAATCAAGCGAACAATGTAAGCAATGTATTTTGTATCTTCCCACCGCTCTAAGCAAACTTTATTGGAAGTGTTCTATAGTCTGTTGCTTTGCTTGTGTTAATAGGCCACGATAGCCACCTACCATCAAGTGGACAACCTGTCTGATGATTTTTACATAAAAAAAGGCTTTTTTTAAAGCCTTTTGAAGTTTAAGAATAATTAGTGTCTACGGTTTCAACAAAGGCGCAATTAATTTAAACGATCTAAAAATTTACACAAAGTGATTCATCAGAATGAGTCAGGGCAGGGAAGTTTAGATGTACAAATTTGTCCTAATGAAACATGTAGTCGATTTTCAAGTTGTCAGTGTGTTTACACATGCAGTGTATTTACACATCTATTTTATTTATTTATTTGAAAATCGCCAATGTTCCATTTGAATATTAACTACTCGAGGACGTGTAATATAAGAAATTTGAAAGTAAATATCAGAATTAATATTGAAGTTATGCGTAAAAATGTCACAAAGGAATGCGTAGGTATTATGACCACGGGGTTTGCGATCGGTTAGCATAATGATCTAGACTAGATCGTACAATTATTCATTCAAACATGTAACACGTTGCGGTTTATTAAAACTCGTTTAATATTTGCTGCATACACTAAGTGTGTAAAAACATTCCAACCGCAGGCCAACTGCAGTTTCCTGCCGCAACCACAAACGACCTTTTAATGCTGTTTAGCGATGTTAATTTCCCCATACTTGCTACAAATCTACAATTATCTGCACTAAATGTTTGACCGATAAATACTTATTCTTTTAATAATAAGTGGATATAAATGGAATAGACCAAGAGAGTGCTAGCTTAACTAGAAGAGTAATTGTTAATGGTAATGAAAATTGACGTGGAATGAATAAGCAAATAAAGAAACTTCATTACAAAAAAGTCAAAGATGATAGTAGAATAAGCAAGTAGGCGAGTATAATATCGCATACCTATACATATCTGTTTGGAATTATAACGACCTGTCGTTGTAGAATGATAAAGAAGATATACCAAAAATCTTAACAAAAATGTTAGCTGTAAAAAGTAGTCTAAAGATAGAAAGAAATATGTAAAGGTAATGTCGCTTCATATCGATGTAAAAATTATGCACTTGGAAAAGTTGCACAAAATTATAAATTTATTATACGAAGTAGTATGTATGTTTGTAACCTGGTAACCATTTTTATCTTCATAGGGCATGAACAAAACCATCAATACCTTAGGAAAATCAGTGAAGCAAATTTTGGCAAATTTGCATTCTTTTTTGTAAAGGTCGTCAGACAGGCTGACAACAGCATACATGCTGTCATTTTACGGTAGAATCCTGTAAGGAGCTGGTTACTGTTGTACTGAGCTGCCTAAATGACTGCGAAATACTGCCCTGTTACTACTTACTCATAGGAGTCATAGGGTAAATAATTTTGCACATATGGTCTAGCTTAATAAATTGATTCAATCTAAGTAGGCTTTTCTGTCAGTCAACACGAAGATTTTAATAGAATCGTGTCGGTAGGTGTGAATAAATTACACCTATCTAAGCACATGTACGTATAGTAATATAAAATTATACATTGTGTTTGTTTTCGCCATGTTTTTATACATGTCAGCCCCGCTAGTAATGATATTGGTGCGAGCGTGTGTTGCGTCAAGCTGCGGGTAATTTCGCATCAGCTACTCGACGTGGCCGGTCATTACGCTCAACAAATATTGCATTATACAACTTGCGCTTTAAGACGTCCGTCCGATCTGATTTTCATTCAACCTTTTCTTATAATAGTTTATTGCTTACTTAATAAGCGACACGCGAATTAAAAGTTAAGCCAAGGTTAAATCCATTCACATTTTCTCTTGTGAAGATTTATTTATGTTCACTTACTAACCGATTAACTTTAAAGTAAACAACATTAGATACATCGCTTGGAACACCTGATTTCATTTTCAAAATCAATGATTGCTTAGCTTTGTTGTTGACCGCTCTCCTTAATGGAGTTCTCCACTTAAGATTTGAAGTTCGATTCGGCGGTCATTAATTCCTTTGGGATGTTGCGTTCGGCTCCTGGTATAAGCGCGCTTTGAGTAGAATCCGGGCGGTACAATCTATAGAAAGGTGGCGTTAGATTTTGCAACTCACTGCATTATCTCGGCTTGTTAGTGTGGTGAGCGGCTTGGCAGCGTAATGAACGCAGTGTGCAAGTCATGGGGGCAGAGGCGCCGCCACTAGTCTGCCGTCATCGCCCGTCATCGGGTCCCCTGTCAATATGTGACGACTCGACAACGGAGAAGGTTATTTTCGAAGATACTGCACCACTAATTAACGGCTTCCAGTGAAAAGTTGGACACAAGAAGCGGCCGCTATTGTGTTGTTCTAAATATGAGTGGTGAAATATTAGGCTAATGATGTCAACGACATTCAGGTAGTGCTCATTAATTCGATAACATACCTACATCTGATTTTGTTATACAGAAATAGTTTTAATGTTTTTAATTTATTATTCATTTTGATTCTAAGTCATGTTATATCGGTGGGCCGTGGAGTGCTAATGACATGACAGGAATCTACAAACTCTGTCAGAATGACATTACAATTGCATTTTTATTAATAAGATTACGGACTTGACCTGACTGCTTTGGACTTGACGGACCTGTTTTGGAAATCTCTAGAAAAATTAGACTTGACTTGACTTGACTGACTAGTCTCGGGATTTGCTATTTTTGATTTTAATTTCAATTTAGTCTTTTTTATTTAAAAAAGACTTACAAATTGCTATTTTTACTAATGACACTGGCAAAATCATCGGAGAAAATCTGATGGAGCCAAGACATTAAAAGAAGAAGAAGAAGAATAAGATTACAATTAATTAATAACAGAGAATGACGCAGGTAAAATTATTAATAGTAAATTATTAAATTACTATTAGTAGTGGCAAATAAATTTTAGTTAAACTATGAATAACAACCAAAATAATGAAACGTTTTCAAACTATTTTGTACCCGGCTGCCTAATAATTTAGGAGTATAAAATGCCTAAGCCTTTTATACTCCTAAATTTTTTAATTCTCTCGTTTCACGAAATGTATTGTCAATAAATTGTAATTTATTAATTAACCATTAAATTATTTACTTTAAATAAATTACTATCCATTTCGAAAAATTATAAACGTGTATTATATACTCTGCTACGTGTGTATGGCGTGGACAACATTACAATCAATTTAACACTTTAGTAAAAGAGATGGCCGCGGAGACTCCCTGTGGAGCTCCAGCTGTGCCCCCCTTCGCCCGCCTGCGGCGCCCGCTGAGTTCTAATTGATACCAACACTGATATCAAATATCCATCGGCTATCAATACAACAGACCGCTATTTGCTCTGTTACTGCTTTCTGACAGACACTGTCGATTTTCTGCGACAATCTCTAATATCTGCTGTGCATTTGACATGGCAGATTAGTAAAGCACTATAGTGCATTTCACTACTACAGCAACGCTAAATTGCAGGAACTGGGATTAACACAACCTTCAAACCACCGCAAAAACGGCATAAGTTTACTGCGTGTGGAATCATAGTGGATGGCTCGATTTACCTATATTCAGTTTTTTTTTTTCGTTTGAATACTAACCACTCATACAAAACTTACCAGATTATATTGGAAAATTTTATAATTATAATAAATCCATTTTTTTTAGAATTTATTGGTAAAAATTTTGTAATTTTATTTCATCCTTTTAAATTTTTCTCAGAGTAAACTAGCAGCTAATTAATGACGTCATTAGTGAGCACATAAAATCGGAGTGCATGACAATAAAACCACGAAGCGCGCATCGCGTTGCGTCCATTATAAGAACTATCGGAAATTGCAACAAATAACTGTAACATTAACATCCGGCTTTCA
Source organism: Synanthedon andrenaeformis (assembly GCA_936446665.2). Taxonomy (NCBI): domain Eukaryota; kingdom Metazoa; phylum Arthropoda; class Insecta; order Lepidoptera; family Sesiidae; genus Synanthedon; species Synanthedon andrenaeformis. Next base: position 5,404,431 of record OW387780.2, on the reverse strand, counting down.
AGTGTAAATTTTCCGTTTGCAATTTGTCGTTCGCATCACGTTTAATCCGATGTCAGAATCTTCCATTGTAAGTAGTGGCCATTAAACGCACTCGCACTCGCGATCGAGTACGCTAATGTTTTGAATTTGGATGACAGTCTCTTAGTAACCCCTCATTTGGGCTCCGTGTAAGTAGGTAGCTGTCAGATTTGTATTGTTTTGTTTATTTTTGCAAACCTTGTTGGCTGTCCTTGCCCCTTTTAGAATCCCTAAAAGGTATATCAAAATATCTCCAAAAAATATATATCTACAACGCATGGTAAATATAGAAATAAAAACCGCGTAGAATTTAATAAAAATTTTTTTGTGTAATCTCAAAAAGTTTAGATTACCTAGTACCTACTTGTTATGAAAAAACTTATGACATTAAAGACATCCTTTTTTAATCTCATAACATTGTTATAGTGATATTAGAACATATTTTTTAGCAACTTTAAATTTGAGCCAAAATGTTAAACGACTCATGTTTTTCCAAAACTGCCTTAATATATTATAACATATAAGTTCATCCTGCGTGTAAGTAAATGTTATGTGGTATCATTTGAAATAGTAATGAGACATTTATTCAATAGAAACGGAATTTAGATAATATTCAACTACTTTAACATGATCTTTAGAGACAATTCAAATATTAGGTAGGTGCATACATATTTATACCTATCTTTTTTAGCTGCTATAAAAGGTCCCAATGATATTTCTTACTAACAAAGTTAACAATTACATTATATTATATTATATTATATTATATTATATTATATTATATTATATTATATTATATTATATTATATTATATTATATTATATTATATTATATTATATTATATTATATTATATTATATTATATTATATTATATTATATTATATTATATTATATTATATTATATTATATTATATTATATTATATTATATTATATTATATTACATTAATATTTCTCTTATTTCTGTCAGTTAATATAAAGATTTATCTATCGTTTGATTTTATCTTACGAAACACAAGGGTCTGAGTAACTGCAATATTCTTTTCTGTATTTAACTTCATAGTTAAATACAGAAAAGGATATAGTGATGCTTTTAAACCCCAGCTACTTACCATTAGGGATGTTGCGTCATTACTCCCCTCGCGTACTCCCATATTTCACGACCTCTCAGAATCGACTCTCCATGAATAACTTCCTCTTGACTTTAAACCCACTCGCCATCGCTGCTAGTGATAGCGGTACTCTTAACAACAACAAAGCTTTGTTGATCTTTTGCGGGGCGCCAATAAAAACATTTTAATATCTCAAAAATCTCAATTTCCCTTTGACTGAAAAATCATTTTTATACACAAATTTTGTATCTTTTTATTTATCATCAATCAATACTAATAATAATTCTGTAAGGGTCGGTCATGGAGTAAGTTACTTTGTTTTCAGAGATATCGTGTTTATAGGCTCTATACATGATACTGAAACTAAATTGACGATTTTTAGAATTTTTTTCTGTATGTATGTATGTATGTATGTATGTATGTATGTATGTATATATGTTCCTCCATAACTCTGAAACGAATTAACTGATTTTCATGAAACTTGGTAGATAAACATTTGGACGTACGGGGCACAGGATAGGCTAAGTATAATATTTTTCAACGCGGACGAAGTCGTGGGCACCAGCTAGTAACTAAATAATATTGCGATTCTGATACCTATACCTTGCTGAAACTTTATAACAACTGTAGGTAATCTATTAACATGACAACAATCTGTATGTTTAAAATTTTAGTAGTCACATTATGATATTCCTTTTTTAATAATTATCCTGCGACATAAATACCTATGTGATCAACGTAAGTAATTGCCCTCACTGTCAAAGAGGATGAGGTCCAACTCATTTGCGGTTTTCAATATATTTTACTAACACAATAGACATGTTATTTCATGGTCGTACTGCATATTGGATCTTTGAGGTAATGACTCAAACTGTACTTAAAGCGTTTTGAGTGGAGCAGCTGACAAGCGTACGTTGCGGTCAGTGCGGTCGGCCCATTCAACACGGGTCGGCTGCACCAGCAGTGAACTTCATTCATAAAGTAGGTACATACCGCAACTGACTGCCCGACGTGTGGAAACGTTTAGGACAATTTGCCCACAGTTACATACAGTTACGAAGGCTATTGTAACTTTGAATGCTCATCCGATTGACCATAATACTAGAATGCGAATCACAGATACCTAGCGATGTAGTAGCGATGAACTTATATCTTAATGAAACAGTTTTTGAATTTTGGCACGGTTTTCATTATCAGTTAGGGTATTTTTTCTAATACTAATTCAGTTCATATATTGGATTTTTTCCATGAATTGATATAACCCCTTTCACCATCACCATAAACCATTAAAGTATTTGGACCACGGGCAATACCCGCATTAACCATGACTTATACCTATATATGGCGATTTCCATAAAACTTATAGACATTGACAGTTTCAATGAAAAAGTACGAGTATAAATTTTAAATTAGAAAAATGTATTAGATTGGTCGAAATTTGTTCATTTGCAATTATGACATATTTTTGAAAACTAATTGGGTGTATACTGTAAAATGTAATGTAACCTTTGAAGAGAAGCTTACCAATCTCCCCAGAGTTTCATTATCGGGATGATGTAGGTATTGCCCAGCAAGTATGTTTGCATGTAATAGCAACTGGTATAACTGGTCTATATTTTGTACTTCAGTTTTACTATGTACGAAAGATACATAGTCCTAATTACTTACGGAGATAGAAATAATATTAATTTCAGACAAGCAACCACCAATTCATTACGTACCGAAAAGTACATAGGTATATAATTAAGTTATTAATAAAAAAAATTAACTAAGTAACTAGTTTCCGAGCAAACGGAAATAAAGAAAACTGTTACCGCGCTGTTAGTGTAGGTATCTATTCAGTTTATCTATAGATTCGATTCCGAGCGCTAAACGAAGAGACGTTCCGAATGGCGTATAGATGATGCTTTGGTGGTCGCGTGGCCGGGACCTCCCGCCGCGGACACTGCTCTATGCTAATTCAATTGTGTTATGAGAGCGGATAGCGGCTCGAGATACCATCGACTAGACTCCGCCCGCATTATCATAATAATGTGCGAGTCACTTGGCGGACGCCTAGCGCTGTCGACACGAAATACTCAACATTCGATTGGTCTTCAGTACTTGCTGTGATACTGACTTGCCATCCAAAGACACCACCATGAACATGCAACTTTTCTATCGTCTATCTACTACGAGGTTGTAGTATACTCGAGTTTTTTCACTAGATGATCATTTTCGTCGTTATCTTTTTTCTATCAACTGTCAATAACAAGGTGTTACGTGTCTTGATATGCTGTAAACTCTTTGGTTCATTATCTCATTTGTAACAAAAAAACAAAAAAACCTTGTCGACAACAAGGTGATACTGACATTAGTAATATGCTGCAAACTCTTCTGTATAGTATTGATATTAGAATTAGAAATGTAGGTAGGTACCTACCTTAGTATCCAAGAGAATTCAGCACAATTAAATTGTATGTGTTGTCATATTATTATCATCCTAAGCCTTTAGACTTTCACCCATAGTTACTGTCCCCGTCGACAAGAGATAGTGCGTAAATGTCATCTCCCCTCCTAAAAAAAATAATAGAAAAAAAAGTAATAACCGTTATGTTATTTGCAATTATTTACATTTTATTATTTAATATTATTTTATTTACATTTTGCACAGTGGATTACCCTCCAATTTAATAATTTAAAGAGCTTAGTATTAATTGATTTAAGACTACTAATTGCTAACTTCACTACAATAGAAGACTAACATAACTTGTTACGCAGAGAAACCACTAGCATAACCCTTTACTAGCAAGTTGAGTTCCAAGGCCATTGCGATAACATGTCAATGTGGGCCCTATTAAGAGCAGGCCCCACGAAAAAAATTCCTACGCTCGCTCCGCCCACGTCCCGCCACCCGAGAGTTACAAGTTGCTCGGCGGCTCTCTAGGATTTTTTTTAATATATCGCAAGATACAGCTTACGTAAGGTTGAATATTGCGTACATTATTTGAAGCATGATTTGGTGTGCACTAGCTCGGAACTAAACAACGTAAGTCTCAAAATTGTTTTCGTTAATTATAGGAGTAAAAATAAACCTAAGTTTATTTTATTTTGACAATCACTGGTAAACAATGTTTCCTTGCTACGAGCAGTTTTTTGGCGATATAACTCAAGCCGTTTAGTAGAAAAATGTAATATTCTCCGGAAAAGGCGCCGATTTCGATCAAAAAATGTATCGTATGAAAATCACCTAATTATGTTTCTGACTTGATAATCTACAGATAAAGGTCTCAAAATATATATATGTAAATTCCACATTGATCAGATATGTGGTTGACTCAGCACATTTATTTAAAGTTCCCTTAGTTTCACAGGGCCTGGCCTTAATGACTTTAATTTTCCTACGGTTCTCTTCAATGGAGAATCTTATTACGGAGAGACCTCGTCTAACCTTTCAATTATAAAAGTAGTATACGCTTTATGAATTAAGTGTTATACCAAGAAGCTTAGTATAATTAGACAAGCTATAATTAAAATTATAAACTAACCCCACAGCCTAATCCCGTTATCCCGTAGACTACTAGATGTTGCAGCATGTGGTCAAGGTGTCCATGTCATAAAAATATCGCCGAAGTAACATATACCAACCTGTGAAAGTTAGTGAAATCCCTTCGTCAACTAGGAAATGGGCTGATGGTCTTCAAACGACTGAAAAGATCTTCATAAACCATCCATCAAAATCGGTCTATCCGTTTGGAAGCCACGATTCAACAGGTAGATACACCGATAGACAGATACTTATAACACCTCTATATACGTCGGGCGTTGGGAGTTAAAACAGCAGATATCTAACGATGAATTCCAATTGAATGAGAGAAATAATCGCGAAAAGGAAACTCAACGCCTAATCGATTCGCAGAAGTGTGAATAGTGGCGAAAGCTGTTCTCAGGCGTCGCTGGCTGCCCGCGGCTTGTAACCGTACCCACAGTTCTTGTCGACTATTACATCCAACTATAGCGAGATGCAAATTGAATTATGGGACTTTTTGTGGCGGTTCGATTGTTTAATACGCTCGCTTTGTTCTTCCGCCGCGCTTCGCCGCCATACTCACTACGTGATGATTGGAACACTCAGCGGCTTGTAATCGCCCGCTATCTCCTCGACGCATTAGCCACTCGCGATTGTTCCACGCCACTCTATCCGTGACTCAAAATTATAGTGTTTTGTTTTATTACCTAATTGTTGCTATTGTTTCAAATAAGCACTCACATAATTCCGACAACCTTTGATATTAGGAACAGCGTCATCCAGAAAGCTCCTACAAATGTTACCGCTACGAATTCTCTGCGAGCTTTTTCGACAATTAAACAAATAATTAGCCGCGGAAAGTATAATTACACTAGTTGTGCATATGAAATATAGTTGAAATGATAGTTCGAGGTAGGTATAATTGGAAAGAAATAAAGACTTGAGTGCATAATAATTGTTCGTTTTTATGAGTCGGTTGCGGTGTTGTGCCGTCGGGTTGGTGAGCCGCCTTTGTGGTTTAGGCCCCGGGGGCCTGTGGCTCGGTAATTTTCTCAGCAATTAATATCCTATGCTGTTCAATTAGTCAAATGTAAAAAAATGTGAAACAGAAGTTGAATGAAATTACAAAGGCACATCTACAGTTCTGCGCCATTATCGTGTTGCGGCGAGTGTAGGTATATATATCGGATGAAATATCAACTAATTGCTTCTTAAACATTGTATTGACGTCTACTAAGACACATGTTCCTCCGTAATTATAAGTTCTAGGTAACAATTATATTGTTAATAGCTTGTGTCGATGAAGAAATTTGTGAAAAAAAATGACACAAATAAACAGCGGAAAGGAAGATGTCACAATTGAAGCTAGTGAAAAATGTAACGGTTTTTTCAATTGCAAAATTGTAATCGATATCAACATTGTGTAGGTACTTCCGTGTCTGCCGCATCAAGTGGACCGTAAGCTTGTCTGCCACACTTTATAATATACTCAGAGAAAAGTTCAAAGAAATAAAGATTTTAACTGTTACATGTCAGTATATTTATGAAAATTTAATTTACGCTCATAAAAACATTAGTCAGTTTAATAAAAAATGTGATGTACACAATATAAATACTAGGTTCAAAAATAATTTAGATTTACATAAGACGCGACTCCACAAGATAAGTAATTCTTTTATGGGTCAATGTATACGGTTTTATAATAAACTACCTGAGATGATAAGAGCCTTATCTATAAATAAATTTAAAGGTGTTATTAAAGCCAAACTCCTCTCGAAAGGCTACTATAAGGTCACTGATTATTTAAGTGACAATGAAGCCTGGATTTAGTTTAGAGCTTGGATCCGGAGCTCATACTATGTTTTGCTTAGTATTGTATATGAACTTTATGTTTGTATTAAGTGTACTTAATTGTAATTTTTATATTTTAAAGATGACAAAAAGAATAGTATCCTGAGTTTCTTTCGGGGTTTCTTCTCAGGATCGTCATCTTGGCTTTTTTTCCGAAACCCTAGTAAATTTAAATTTATAATAACGATCATAAGAGTTTCGTGAGAAACCTAATTGATAAATAAATATTTTGATTTTGATTTTGACTTACTAGTTGTATATTAGCGCTCTACTTCGCCCGCATAACTTTTTAAAATTTTTGCTGTTGCACGCGGCTTCGCCCGCGTAACTTTATAAAATATAGCCTATGTTACTCGCTGATTATATAGCTCCCCAACAATGAAAGAATTTTTCAAATCGGTCCAGTAGTTTCGGGGCCTATTCAATACAAACAAACAATCAATCAAATCTTTCCTCTTTATAATATTATATAGATAGCCTATCTCCCTGATAATGTAGCTTTCTAATAAGTGAAAGGATTTTCAAAATCGGTCCTGTAGTTTTTGAATTTATTCATTACAAACATACAAAAATACAAATAAAAAACTGATTTTAAACTATTTTTTGCTGATTTTTTGGGAATATTTTAAAAGTGTAGATACACAAAGTGTAGATCCCGAGTTATTGCAAATATTTCTTTATAATAAAGAATAGGTGTGTGTGTGCATATTGTATCTATAAGCACTATTAATAAAACAAACCCCTTAGAAGTATAAAATTACACGACTATTTGTTTGTAAATAGTTTGTCGAATGAGAAGCAGTGAGAGTCCATTCGTCCGAGTAAATATGTATTCGTAATGGAGCGAATGCATCGTAATTCATACGCCTCCAGGTTGTTCTCAAACCATTTTATTTGTTTGTTACTATCGTATAAATGGAGATAATTATAATGATTTCTGTGAAAATTACTGGCATTAAGTCGCTACCAAAAATACGCGAGTTTAACTACGTTTTCTTGGAAGTGTCGGCGGAGCTTCGCAGATAGCCGACGACGGTCGTTGTCCAACACGCAACCACGCTTCACGTAGTGTTTGCAATGCGGCCTTGAACTTCAATATTATAATTCTTAACACTTATTATAAAACTTCATTATATTGTTGAGACTTTAGAAATCTTTTTGAGAAACGTTAAATAGATTTTCTAGTAATTATTATCACACAATTTTTAACTACACAACTATTTCAATATTAAATAATTCAGTTTCATTATTTATGAATATTTATTTCTTAATTTCTTTTTTTTAACAGATTTTAATGCGGTTTTCACTAATGGAAATAACGTTAAACGAGGAAGGTTTTAACTTCATACTCTAAAACTCAAACGATTTAATATATATTAATGTCCCATTTTTCAATTAAAACCTAACGAAAACAATCATGTAAGAGCCCTTTTAAAAAATACTGCCTGAGTAATAGATAAACTTTGATAACTTGTAGGTACTATTATCTACTCACCTATGTATTATGTGTAGATATATATCGAAATGGGACATAACATAACAAAGGCTGAAAGAGAATGGTCCCTTGTTTTCATCCGCCGCACGTTTTTATCGTGGTGGAACTGGTTTTCTTAAATTGGTGCTCCTATTATCTGGACCCAGCCGGTGAAGGTCGGCGTCACTTCGAATTTGTGGAGTAAATTCCGACACGCAAAATATTGCTACATAATTTTTATGGATCATTTTTGACAGTCCATCGTTGTCGGTCCTATTTCAAACTCGTTATTACACGTCACTATGTCTATTAACAAACGTTATATCTCTAATTTACCTTTTATATATTCATTTATTTATTGGTATATTTTTTTAATAATAATAACTTTATTTCAGAGATGTGTCCATACCTTTTAAAAAATTATACTTAAATATTACGTTAAAATAAACACATATTACATCAAAATCAAAAAGTTGAATAAATAAATAAATAAATAAATAAATATAGCATATATAATATAATATAATAATCATATATAAGCATAGGTATATATATACCTACTCTTGATTTTGAATTTGTATACTATGTACTAATTTTTAGTATAATACATCTATAGGTTATAATACATCTACCTATATCTATAGATTCAATACCGTTAAATAAATGCTAACTACCAACCTGCTACTGGCTTCGCACGGATGAATTATTTTGTACAACTTATAAATGTTATATACGTTTATCGCTTCTTCCATAAGTGAAAACCGTATGAAAATCTGTTTAGGAGGTTTAGAAGAAGCTGGTAGAGAAACAGACAGATACTTAGCGGATAGCGTGTTTTTTTATATTAGATTGCAACTTAAAATTAAGCATTAACAATAGTTTTGTTAATTGCTTAATTTGGTTATACATTTATCAGACCAGATTTGAAATGTATGTTATTGCAGATTACATTGAGTTGTTGTAATACTAGGTTAGCATTCGATATTATTGATTGGTTAGCTATTGGCGTAAGGCTATGTTAAAAGTTATTTTGTGACCAATGCATGTTTCTTGTGATAGTTACCTACTGGTTGTGCTCAATGGCTTCATCCGCTATAACAGTAATATATTTATAGCATAAAAACCTTCTGCACGAAAAAAAAGGCACTTTTAAGTTTCAACGTGATAGGTTTCAACTAACAGGCTGTGGCTTTCCACTTAATGGTAGGTGGCTACCGTCGCTTATAACACAAGCAACGCCACAGGTGCTGCAAGATTAATGTTTGTGCAAGATTAAGATTAACGTTGCAGGTGTTAATGTCACATATACCTATTAATATATGTATATAAGGATAAAAATATAGACAAGATTTAACATGAAGTAAAATCTGAATCTACTGTTACAAAGTAAGCCCGCGGGCTAATGTTCGGACATGGAGTGGGCGCTTGCGCCGGCGAGGCCATGTCCGACACATTACCACACAATTTCGTTGACTTATCAAATTTAAACGCCCACATTACCATGTTTAGACTGGTGAGCCTTTATTGAAACATGCATCATTATCTACGAACGTACACCAACAGCGATAATCATAAGTGGCGACCCGCTGAATATGGGTCTCGGTCTTGCTGAACACAAATATTTGGTGCAAAATAATGCGAATATTCAATTAAATTATTTGGATCATAAACTGCAAAACAACCTCCAAATAATATTGACATTAATACGTCAAATGCTCTCCATATTTTACATTAGTCCACACATGTTTGGACCTAGCTTCAGCGTTAAAAATTTTTCTAACGTCTAATACCTAAGTAGGTACAATGTGATGAATAAACCACAGGTTCTAATCTAAATTAATACTAGCGACCCGCTCCCGGCTTCGCTCAGGGTGCAATTTTTATATGTACAAACCTTCCCCGTTTATCCGTCTTTCCATATGTGAAAACCGAATTAATTCTTGAGTTTTGGTATGTTAGTTTATGTTTTTGTAAGGGCAGCTTTGTAGGTATGTGTTTGGTTTGTTTATATATGGAGAATAATCGTCGGAACCACTGCACTTATTTGAAAAATTCTTTAACTAGTTAAAAGGTAAATTATTCCATATGGACATAGTATATAATATTATGTACTATGCTCCTAATTGCTCTCGGGCAAAGCCGGGGAGCGCCAGTCTAGTCTTTTTTATAGAAAAGTAGCTCTATCTCTACCTTTTGTACAATAGTTAGTAGAGGGGAAATTTCACCTTAAAACTAAGTTGTAATTTTAATACACTTAATTCTAATATTGCATTATATATTACAATATATTACAATAGTATATGTTATATTTGCCCAAATTATAAACCCTACGATTTTATCACCGTTCAATACCACCTATGCACGCGTATACATGACATGTAAGTACTGCGGTACACCTATCAGCGTATCATGTAGAAATAACAATAAAATTGGTACATACTGTGAACAATTTGAATCTCGGCAAAAACTGTAGCCCTCTATACCCCATGTGTCGGTTGATTGAGGCCCACATGCTCGTCAAAGAAGCCAGACGCGTCACAAGTCGGCAATTTCCATATAAATAAATAATTTGTTTCGGGTCAATTTAAGGAGCGCTAACATGTGGCGGCGTGAAACGGACTAATGACCATAGTTACCTAACTAGCGCGGTTTCACGCCTTGTCTCTCCGATGTTTGAATTTATCGACAAAAACTCAATAAATAAATAGTCAATTTTTCTGTTGCTTATTTTATTGTTATGTAGAATCTCACTTGCAAATCTTAAGTTTATTAAACATTTATATAAAAACTTACTTAAAATTATATTTTACATATTTAAGTCTGTAAATTCGTCATAGTTCGATAAATACTAAGTTCTTCTAAAAACGACTTTTGAAGTTAATTTAAAAAATCAAATTTTTATTAAAACTCAAAAGTTTGGTAGGTATACAAAAGTGACCAAACTTAGCAACATAATTTAAATTGATTTGACTTAATTTTATCTTAATTTTAATTTTTAAATCGAGTATTCGTAAAAGACGATTTAAAAATATACCTACCTAAGTACTACTGTGTTATAAATCTTAGGTTATAGGTAAGGTAAATTTTAGATTACATACGAGTATGTAACATTTAGGGATGTAACTATAGTATAATTATTTTCAGTAAAATTCATAGTATATAAATGTAACAAAATATAATTTTGTCAATTTGATATGATAAGATGACAATGGTATTTTACTAAAATATTTTATTAGAAATTTTCTAAGTCAACATAATACTTAATAACGAGTCTCGATCAAGCCAAGAAGACTTCGGCGACTATACGGTCGCGTGTTGAAGATGCTTGATGTGGAAATAATGTCTTGCTATCATTATAGTACACTTAATACAACCTTTCTCGTGTATCGGTCACTTACTTAAACGACAACATTTGGACTTTCTTGGAACATTTTACGGTATAACGTATACCTATAGGGGTACCTACGTCTGCTTATAATGAAAGCAATGGTAGCTAATCGATGCAACCCCCTCACAGGTTTCACATTACAAAACCCTTTCTGTCGAGTAATAAATTAGATGTCAAATGAGGACGCAAATTATTTTGTAATTTGATGACGTATTCAATACTAAAATAATTGGGACAGTCAAGTTTTACCCGTAAATATTTTATATCATGGATGTCATTTAGGTTTAGTTTACAATGTAAATAGAAAGAACATATCAACAAATGTGAAGTAGGTATAACTGCACGTGTGCTTATATGTGTTTAAATAAGAACTGTCGCAGCTAACTTCCCTTTTTCCACTGGGTCTCTTATCCTTTATCCGTTTCGTGCTCTGTGTTATCATACCTACTTATCATAAAACATAAAATTAAAATTAAAGGGTGAGAAGTGTCGTTTTATTTATACGTGCCAAGAAGTTGTAGGTACTCGGAAATATAATACCTTAATTGCTAAAAAACCGTTTTGTTTGCAGTGCAGCAATCATTGCAGTGATTATTGGTTTTTACTTAAAACTTTGATGTTTTGAAAATAATTATAAATTTAACGAACAATTAATAATCTCTCTTAATTTCTATACAGACCATTGATAGATTTGTTCGACAGAAGCTAAATATAAATGCATGCAGAAAGTTTAATTAGATGACTTTATGTTTTTGTTTTTTGTTTAACTTTATTCTTTAGGCGAGTTTTAGAAGATGATTGAATTTTCTTAAACTTTTCTATTATCTCCGTATAACATTCAATGCTAAAAGTTATCGAAGCGAAAGATTATCGTGTACAATACGTAATAAATTGTTAATTTATCACCCTGGTTAGTTTGCATTATAACGCAGGGCGAGTTTCAGTAAAGGGTGACGCTCGACGCGACGTCGTCGCCCCGATGGATATGCGACGCCCAACGGCGTCTACAGTTTCCATTGGATTTAACTAGATAATTCCCTAATTGTGTAATTAACCATCGGCAATTTGCTGCGGGCTTATCGGGCGACGAACCGACATGAACGCTTATACGCCAAAGGCAATTTGTGCGTCGATTATTATAATACGCACGCATAGAACCTTATGAATTTAACTATAAGTTAAAAGGTTCTGTATTAGAAACTCGTCAATATTTTTTCAATCAATCTAAAAACGGGTCTTCGGACTAGAGCGTGTCTATCTCCTACATTTTATACAAAAATGACAAATCCAAAAATGCTTTCCTTAGCTTTTTGTGCCCCCAAGGGAGGGTACCATTGTTTTATTACTTAATTATCTCTAGATAGTTTTCAGTCGCTTTTGTATGTTGAGATGTATTTTTTATGCTAATACAAAAGGAAAGGTTTATTCTTTGAAAATATAGAATTTCATAAAAATAAATAAATATGTTTTAATATCTATACCTTTCTTCTTTTTTAAAAATTGTGAAAGCACTTCTTTTTTATCTAAGTTCATATTACAGTAAGACCTACGTAAGTACTTAAAAAGTAGGTAAAACGTGTGTGGTAATAAATGTATGATTTCTTATACTTAAATATTTTTTATAATTTAATAAAAATAAAGATCTGATTTTTGAACACATCAATTGTAAAATCCAGTAACATTAAATCAATATTTTATTAGGATGATACAATATTTCATTTGGACTTCAGAGGTGTTTGGTTAGCAATAGATGGCGCTGAACAAATTCCCTCAACATTAGGATTTCTAATATAATAAATTTATAATATAATTTATAAAGACAAAGATTTTTCCAAAATGTCGAGTATTAAAAAATTAACCAATAAAAGATGTACAGATACACCAATTAGTAATTTTATTAATTTAGTTGTTATTAAAAAAAATGTTTAAGTAGGTAATAAAACATATGGTGAAAATTGCGTTAGATAACATTTTAATTACGTAATTATTTTTCAATCTCAAAACGCTTTCTTCTATTATCTTTCGGTGCTTATAACTGTGAATCAAATAAGTGGGAACTTTTGATAGGAAATCGACAAAGATCGGTCCGTCTATTATCGTTCCAAAGCATTCCTCATTTTCTGTGTTGAGACTATTATAAGACTGATTATATCCAATAAATAACGTGTTGTCGAAAAATATTAGCTCATAAGTATAGTTATGAGTTTTATGAAATACAATTTCCTAAATAACAAGTTCACGATCGTCTTTAATAACACGTCAAAGGCTAAGTGTTTCGCTTGAATATTCATTTCGGCTCATCATAATTTCGGCAGATAATTTTATATTTTATCCAATCTACACTGAACCATTAAATCTTCAGCGTCTTTATTACTGTAGGTAGGTACCTCACAATCTGTAGCATTTCGTTAATAGATAGCTATTTTAATAAATAGCTAATTTTTATATATGAAATTTAATTATTCAAGTATCAAATTTATGAGCTTACTCATGGATTTCTCATGGGTTTTTATGATAATTTTACTTATTTTTGTGTATACTTATGTACTTGTATATCTACCTACTAATATAGGTAACTGAATTAAAATTGTATTCCATATTTATGTCTCAAGTTTCTAGAAGAAATTATCAAAATATTAGTAAAAATCACATCAACATTAGTTGCGTAATTAAGAATAATTACTTAAGCCAATAAATAAATAGACAAGCGCTAATGTGACTTTATTTCTTATTGCTAATGAACAACATGCATGATTATGATGAAATGAAATAAAGTCGAAGAGTTTGTATGTTTATTTGAATATCCTAAACTCTGAAAGTGCTTTCATTTGACAGCCAAATTCCTGAGGAAAGTTATCATCATGCTACGACTGTTAATAAGTCTAGCAAAACGAAAAAGTTGGCATGAATGCTATGCGAAAACGAATTAATAGAGCGAGTAAGCGATAATATGCAATGCGTTAGGTCCTGGTTTAGCGCTCGAGGGCGATTGTCCGATGAGAATCGAGCTTTACCGAGAAGAGCCGAAACGTGCATGCATGTCTTTGTAAATTTAAATGAAACGTCGAGTAAAAGCGCGAGACACACCTAGTTTGATATAAATAGAAAAGAGTTACACCGTGAATAACAGCACATGTGCCGATGTGTTTCGGTGAATGTGTTTCGGTGAATCCCTTATCCTTAGGCCTATACTGCAGTCGGCAGCGAACACTTGCAGCTCCTGTGGCGTTGCTTGTGTTATATGCGACTTTAGGTGTTATGGACCTTGTCTGCCGACCTTAACATAAATAAAAAATGGAAAATTTTAAATTCCTATTATACAAATATAATTTAAGTTACATATTTATATTGTCTCAATAGATAGGCGTCAAACGCGACTACTGCCTAACTTGACTATACAGTTTAAAAGCTCACAGAAGGCAATTACGATTCATTCCATCTCATATTTTTTACGACAAAAGATCTTCGTCATTTTTGACAAGGAAAAGGCCATCAACAATGTAATGTCGGTTGGCGCCGTTGGGTCGCTCGCAGGTCTCTGATAGAAGCCGGCCCGAGCGTCACACACCAAATTTCGTCGGCGGCCAATTATGGGATATCACTCAGCTTCGACCTTTCTAAATTATGCATAATTCAATAGATTGTAACGTATCGTTTTTCTTACATATAAATAACAATTAGATTCTTATATACCTACCTACTCGTATAGTAATTGTCTGCAGAATCTTATTATAGCAAATTTGTATGCCATAGTACTAATGCAATGCAAAATGCAAACTAGGGCGATGGATTTTTATGTTAAAAAGTGAATTTCAAAAATTAATCCCATTGGCCTTTTATATACCTACGCTGAGCGTTGCAATAGGATAGACATTTCCATAATAAATTCAAACTTTATCTAACTACGATTTTTTTTTTAAATACAATAGGTACTTATTCATAAAAACTTAGTTAAATTATTACAACTTTGTATACAGTCGTTATAATATTATTGTTTCTGTTTGGATTGCAGATGACCAGCCAATTATGATTCTGACTGTACCCATGTAAGATTTATTACATCCCACTATAATGAGTCACAGTCGTTTAGTTAAAGATTGTGTTAAGATGTATTTATAAATATTTAGAAAAGTTTTATCCTTCTACATATTTAGGAGTATGTATATATATACCTAATAATGTTTATAAATGCGAATGTGAGTTTTTTTTGTTTTGTATGTTTGTTACGCTTTCACGCCTTAACTACGCAACCGAACATCATTAAATTTTATATTACACGTTGTCAGTATATTGTTTTGGTTTAAAAGACCCTATGTCTTTTAAACCAAAACAATATATTGTTACAGCAAATGGAAGTGGACGAAGTCGCGGGTAAAAGCTTGTTTTAATGATTTTCAAAAAATTGCAACTTGTAATAAAGCAAGTAAGGTTTTTGCTGTTTTAATTTCGAAAAGGCTTTGTAACTTAGTGTTTATTTGTCGGTCATTAATAAACCTTCTAAGAAATTCGTAATTTAGGTACATAAGTAATTATATAACTAAGTCGCTATTTCTCTAATTTTTTAATAATCATTAACGAGAAACATTTTCTAATGATTAGGCAATAGGTACACTGATCTCGGACCTACACATCACCGCTGTTGGTGGAATCCGGGAGGGGGGAGGGGGGTTAGTGGGTATTCCCGGTGATAAGACCCACACTCCGCCTCGTCGACTATCCCCGTCGACGAAGGATCTCCCCTCCTAAAAAAAGGCAATAGGTAAAAAGGCAACACGGTATAAACTTATTGTGATTAAGTTCTAATGTGTTTATTTCCCGATGCATTCTTAGTTCGATAAAAATATTGCATATACTACGTAGGCAAATTTTGTTAGTAGGTATATGAAAAGGGGGTTAAAATTTCGATAAAATCATGTGGATTAGAGAAAACCAGCCAACCCAATTACGAATCCTTTTGTAAATTTCAATTGGAAATTACAATTATAAATATTTTCTGCTTAGTATTTTCATTTATGTTGTTTTTCATTATTATTTTTCTTTGTGACAAAATGACAAAATTGCAGATGTCAATTTACAATACAGATTACAATTCTGAGTACAGTTTAGCGTTCCCCTATTTACTTGCAACTCGACTAGGTGCATGTGAAATTGTTTTACTGCATTAAACAAGTCCACTGGTTAACTTTGATTGTACTTTCTCAGAAAACAATTAGACCTACCGCTGAGCGAATAACAATACTCAAATCATACGTACGAAGATAAGTAGGCAGGTGCAGGGAGTTAACACTCGTTTCATCAACAGGTTGATTTTGACCAAAGGAAAAAACATATTCGTAATTTAATAAAAGAAATAACAGTCTTGTTTTTTATTTATTTACGGGATCCCTTGGTTGTGGTTGTCCCTTCTTAACCTGTGAAGGGATAACCACAGCACTCTGGATTCCTCATTTTCATAATGTATTTTCATGGTACTCTTACCACACTAAAAACCCTCTTGGTTTGCTTATAACTTAGTCCTAGGACTTTAAAAGCGTAACCGGACTTGCTGCGAGCGTTAAAAAACGTTTCAAGCCCTGAAAACAAAGCGATTTGGGAAAATCGCGATGTAAGTAGGAAGCAGTGATTTCAAAAAAAATATCTACATAAGGTAGTATAAGCACTTGATATATATTATTTTAGTATTAGTGAGTGCCTTATACTCTTTTCTAATGTAAATTTCATTTGACTCAGATCCCACTCAAGATGCATATCCATCGATCTCATATTTTATATTTCGTCAACAGTGTTCAGCGCAAAGGAGCTGAATACAACTGGAATAGGTACAACTCGACCCCTTCGTTACTGTAGCGTGCAAGGAAATTACTTATGAGACCGCACTTTGATAGAGTTTTATTATTTTTTTATGTTAATCGTAATTGTCGCGGGTCTAATTGAGAGCGAAGCCATATTTACAGCTCCATTTTGATCTAAGATAATGTTCGCCGCCGCTATGGTTGCCCTCCCATTATTTCTATTTACCAAGAGTGCCGACAATGGCCTATCATAATAATTCGGTAACACCCCTGTATAGCAATAAAAGAATGAAAGATACCTATTAACTTTGCCCGCGACTTCGTATACATTGAAAAATGAAAAATATAACACCTGTTATAACGCCTGACATCCTAATAGCTGTGACGACGGTAGCGCCGCCACTGTTGACAACAATGAGTATCAACATCTACTTACAATCATACAAACTTTATCATTTATATTATTAGTAGAATAATAAATTGTGATAGCTACCTATATTGCTAGTTGTTGGTTCAATTGACATTATTATATATAATAGTTTAAATGAAAATGACTTCAAAATATAGATTATTATATTATTTTATAGGGTGAGACTATTTGTTACGTTTTATAAATTACAGCTCATATTATTCTTAAACGTTACATACTTACTTCAAAATATTTAATTTAAATAGTATCTACAACTACATATAAGATATCTTATAAAACTTTATATAAGTTCATTTTTGACTGTTATACTTATGAATCGAAAAAATTAAAATGTTGGAAGGATTTTTATTAATCCCACAGAAAACGTCGTTTCTTTTTGGGTTAGATCGAAATCAGCTATTCCAAAACTCCCGAGCTGAGTACACTGCGGCGCGACAGCTGCACCAATCACAATGTAATGGGCGTGGCCGCACCCCCCACCCCTCCCCACCTCTCCCCTTTATAGTCCCGTGTTGTGATCCCTGGATTATAATACCACACATACAATAGAACTTTTTTATCGGCCCATTGTGTCTCACATTAGGGTGAAATATCCGGCCGGATGTTCACTGTATGCTCACCTTTATTCCATTTCCACTCGCGAAATGAGCAACGTATAAAGGGTTGTTTTTTTTTTGTTATGTGTTATAATTTACATTCGTGGCTCCATACGCCTATTTTATCATCGAATCGAGACGGACACATACACGCCTCTTTACCTATTTAGCTGATAATACTTGAAATGGTTTATTTAATGGCTACTCTTGAAATGAAATGGACAAAGTAAGCCAACTTCCATTACTAAGTTCCATTATCTGTTTCTGGGCTTTATGGAAAACCAATTCTATAAGTAAACTAAAAAGTGCCGTTTGGCAAAGCAAAATACCTACGTTAAAAACCAAAATAAAAGTGCTTCTTCGATGCTCTTTTCCGCACTATGTCTAAAAACTGTAAACACTAAGAACAATATTTAATATCAAAATTTAGGTAGTAGTAGATAAACAATAGAGCATACTCTATTTGGAATACTTCAAAATAAGTATTGGCTATAGAAAAAAAAATAGATTACCTACATATTATAAGAAACACTTTACCTATAGTAAGAAAGTAAAGTGATTTATCTTTGATGGTTTTGCATAATTGTGTAGGACATATAAACATTATATAAATTAGAATAACTTTTGCTAAATCCAAAACCTATTAGTTAGGTATATGCTAGTAATATAGGAAGGCATATTTTCTGTTACTACAAAATACTTGTAACGATGTCATAAAACTGTGTCCTTTTCGTTCGACTCTGACAAGTGCAGTTGGCAGAGCTTTATTAATAACAACGTCCCGCGGCTGTGCAGCGGTATCGGTAGCGGCCGGGAGCTGTCACCGCGCCGCCTAATTGTAAATACACTACAAGCTCCTCATAATTTATTTATATTATTTCTGATCGCCCCCAGGCTCCGGCAGATAGCCGCCGCATTAGTTCACATATAAATTAGGCTATAAATCTAAACCGACACTTCGACTGGTTCTCACGGTTCTAATCATGGCCGAGCAATTAAATCTGAGCTAAAATTAATATCTTTCATTTAAAAATAATTAAATGTGTTCTGTCATTGTTTCCAGGAACACCCGAGCTTACGCGGCACGCCTCTGGCGATGCTGGCAGCGCAGTGCAACAAGTTATCAAGTAAATCCCCTCCTCCGCTAGCCGACGCGGCCGTTGGCAAGGGCTTCCATCCCTGGAAGAAGAGTCCGGGAGCTCATTCGCCACCGGGTTCTGGAGTGACGCAGCGCTCTCAACCGCCTTCTTGCAGCCCCTACGGCAGGCCACCTACATCGTGTGCTGCTGCGCCTTCATACGGCAACGACCTATACTTTCCGTCATCCGGAGATCAACTTCTTGGGAAAAGTGAATCTAGTGCCAGTCTAGGCTCGATGTATTCGCGGCATCCGTACGAATCTTGGCCTTTCAATGTAGGAGGCGGAGGCAGTAGTGGCGCTCTGAAAGCAGCAGAAATGGGTGGAGTCGGTGCCGTTGGAGGCACGTGGTGGGACGTGCACAGTGGCTGGTTAGACGTTGGCGGACAAATGGCAAATTATGCTGGCCAGGATTACTCGCAATTGACACATTCTCTGTCCGGAGGTGCACATTTACTGCCGCCGGCGCCGCATCTGTTACAAGACGCTTACAAATCAGTTTTACCGGCGCAAGGTTCGTTCGGACTGCACGCACCCGGATCTCCCGCGCCACCGGCTCAAGCCCCGTCGCCAAGATCTCAACGTCGCTACGCAGGACGTGCAACCTGCGACTGCCCTAACTGCCAAGAAGCGGAACGTCTCGGCCCCGCCGGTGCCCACCTCAGAAAAAAGAACATCCACAGCTGTCACATACCTGGTTGTGGAAAAGTTTACGGGAAAACATCACATCTAAAAGCTCACCTCCGCTGGCACACCGGCGAGCGCCCTTTCGTTTGCAATTGGCTGTTTTGCGGTAAAAGATTCACTAGATCCGACGAGCTTCAGAGACATTTACGCACACATACGGGGGAAAAGAGGTTCGCGTGTCCAGTCTGTAACAAAAGATTCATGAGATCAGATCACCTGGCTAAGCATGTGAAGACTCACAATGGCGGGAAGAAAGGTAGTTCGGAGTCTTGCTCTGACTCAGAGGAGAATAGCCAGGGTGAAGGTGGGGCTGGCGGTAGGTCGCCAGAGCACCCTTTGGACGTTAAGCCTGGGGCGTTAGTGTGACTGGGGCGCGCGGCGCTAGCGCATCCGCACCCGTCGCCGCTCCACCACGCCTCACCGCTCCTGTGATAACCCTCGGTCGCCTGTACATAGCACATATCAAGTGAAACACTGTAAATACTTAGTGACGTGAAAATGTAATTATAGACATCGCGGCTCATTTTTCAGGCCTAGTGTATGAATGTGACTCTATAGTGATGTACAGTAAAGATACTACTATAAAACTATTATGTAATAATAAGTAGGTATAGCAAGAAATTATACCTAGGTATGGTAAATTAGTAAGTATAAGTAGAAATCACTTAGTCCAAAATTCCAGTTATTTATTTTGATAAAAATACCTCAATTAATAAACTAAAAAGCGAATGGAACTTTTTCATTATATAATATATTATGCAATCATATCTACTTATTTAATGTTATGCAATATTTTCTGTACCTAATAATGGAAAAATAACCTTTACTGGCATTCTTATTAAAACACTTTTTATTTATGTATTGTTCATTGTCAAAAGTAATGTTCAGAAGGTAATTTTTCCGAACTTTACCTAGGTACTTTTTCCTTCAAATCAAAGATAATTTTAAATTAAACCATTCACCTATAATATTCGCTGCTTTATTCGGGTCTGATCACGGATTTTCATCACTCTAGTAAAACTTTATTTTTTATTCCTTCGGGATCAATGATTAGACCGGAATTTATATAACATAACAATATTTTTGTTCCTGTCTGAGCACATTTCATAAATCCTTTTAAATAATATTACAAAGACAATTTCAAATAGAGTTTTGGTTACAGAATACCTTATACATTAATGTAAAGCTATAAGTGCAAACTATATATGAAAATTTTAGACAGATACATACTTGGGATCTTGATGTGGAAAACATTTTGTACACTTAACTTTATAATAATTGCCAAAAGAAAATCTGTTGAAACAGCAAGTAATGAATCTATTGCATGGACATTGTTAGTTTGCCTAGGACACACATTAACTCTTTTGGCTTATATACCTTTTTTTGTATTTATATTGTAAATACTATATTGTATATTGTACAAAATTGTGCGAATTAAAAATGCCTGAAATTGATTTTATAAAAATTAAATATATTTTTCCGAGTGGAATTTTGTATCATTCGTTGTATCATTCCCTTATTGCACTTTATTAATGAAAATGTTCCTATGAACAATTAAAACATGACAATTTTTTTTTACAAAATTTGTATAAATTAGTAAAGTACTATATTGCAACAAATGCACATTTAAATAACTATGAATGAAGACATTAACTGAAATGAGAAGTACCTAATGTAACAAACATGCTTTCCTTAGTGAGGCAGACTTACTTCCAACAAATTTATCTGCAGATATACATATTAAAACTTAGTAAATAAAATTAATCTAAATGTACCTACCACAATGTCAACGATGATTTTTTTTAAATTATTTATTAATTCTTTATTTTGAATTTAAATACAAAAATAAAAAATATATATTAATAACTAGACAAGAATATCAACTAATTTTTTTAACATTTCTTTAATGTGATGCTTTAAAAAACTATAATAAAATAACATTTTGGAAAACGTCCGAAAAGAAAGTGAATTTATAACATTAATCAACAAAGAAGTCTGTCTCCAAGTAGAGGCTTTTTTATGAAGACAGTCTGATTGATGGCAGGTGAATACTGTAGCATAATTATAAGTGCAAGTACCTAACACCAGAGCTACTTTACCTACTAGGTAGGTATGCAAGTGCGCAGAATAAAGGGTAAGGAAGAAACTTTCATACTCACTAACCAAACAGCACGAGTGCTGTTCTTATGATGATCTTTTGTACAGGTTACTGCCGTTTGTTTTTCATACAACAAACCACAACAGCACAAATCAAAAGATTCTAAACTGAAAACTAACACATTAGTTTTTATGTTTCCATCCTGGCCTAAATTAATACTAGTATCATAGTTTTAGTGTTATATAAGCACTATAGTGGTCGCAGGTGATTGAATTGTTTTTTATGTTAAGGTCGACAGACAGACTGACGGTCCACGTGATGGTAGGTGGCTACCGTCGCCTATAACACAAGCAACGCCACATGTGCTGCAAGTGCATTGCCGACCATAGAAGGATCAAGGATAAGGGATAAGGAAGGGATGGGGTAAATGGGCTTTAGTATGCCTTGCACAACATCTCTTACGAAACACAACTTTTTTTATCAACTTAACTTCCTGTAAGAAGTCTGCCCTGTGGACAGCAGAGTGAAGCTGATAAAACTACGCCTTCGCCGTGTACATAAATGGTCACACGCAAACAAATGAATAAAATTACGCCTCGCCTTCTTAAAGTGCTCACTAGTGAAAAGGCCGAATTACGTCGTGAAAGGGTGTAAAAACCAAGTTTCAAAAAATAAAAAGCAGGATAGAATCACATATCACACGTAAGTAAACTTTGAAAGCAATATTTTCAATAAAAATTAACATAAATTCAGCTTATTAGCTTGCAACATAAAATCTCAACACAGTGGCTCTACGTACACAAGTTTAAAAACCGGCTTAACTATGTTGTCCACAAAATTCTGTCTATAGTTCTTACTTGGTCTGAGCATATAGGTTTATTATTTAGGTATCTAATCTACTGCTTTTTGTCAATTTTAATTAATGTCAACGGTCCCTTCTAACTCCCTAAATACTGTATGTAATCGCTACTCTTTATAATTTTAATCAAGCACTCTGAAAACACATTGAATGAAAATGAGCTTCAAACCGAATGACATTCGCAAATTCACCCATTGGAACCAACTGTTACAATATACCTAAACGCAATAGGGGTTGAGTTACGTTTTGTTTGAAAGTCGAGAGTAATTACGACATTTTTGCTTGGTAGTAATTCAGTGAAGCGGCCGCAAAGAGGGCGATGTTCGTCGTAAAAAGTGAATTGAAACCACAAATAATGAAGAGGGGAAGTGAGGGGCACAGTGTCGCCACTGCGGGTGGCCAAGTCTCGTGCCGTAAAAACCAAACTCATCTGCAACCGAGTCCATTAACCGCGACACTCGCTGCCTAGGCTTAATCTACGATTTATTAATGACGCAGCGACGGTGGTCTGTCATGATCACCGACAACCCGCTATATACCAAGATATCTCTATCTGCAATCTCATAATAAATAAGTTACCGTACTGCCTACAAATTACCACTCTCAACTTCACAACGTTTTTATAATGCAAATAATATTATTAACTTATTAATTTCTTGTTAGATTTTTTATCTTTCAAACCTTAGATGATGGTTTGAAATGAACTTCTCAGGCAACAGTCAAGTCTCTGACTTTTTTGAGTCTCTTGACTTGTTTTACAATGAACTAGCGACCTATCCCTGGATTTGCACGAATGCAATTTTCCGGGCATTTATTGCAATGTTTTCCTCGGACTTTAAGCAGAATTTGAAAAAAAATTGCCATGTTAGTCCAGCCATTCTCGAGTTTTGCACTTTGGTATTAGCATTTCATTTATTTATTGATATAGATGACATGCTCAACAACACGTCATTATGGAATCAGCGTCTTCACATTTTAAATTATATTTTAGAAAATATTAAATAAACACAATAGCAATCCATCACTCCCTTACCATAGAAGACCATCGTGAAATAAAAACAGTGCTTTCGCATACAGTAGAGCTCATTGGATGTTTTTGTTCTATTATAAAAACAGTAGAACAGTTTGGACATGTTCCATTAAAATCTGTCATGCAACTGTGCAGTAAATACTGTGCAGTAGAACTAGTTGGATTTTTTTTGTCCAAACAGTTCTATCGTAGAACTGATAGTAGAACTGTTTGAACTAACACGTAGATAGTACATGCTGTTGTGTTTCAAGCGGTTGATTGCGATAAGGAAACTCTAAGAAAAAAATATTTTCAGATCCACTTGTGGTCACTATTAAAAATATCATGGTACAATCATTAGTACAATCATTGACAACAATGTGGTAACACTAACTTAAGATAACAAACATTTTTGAATTACAATTATAAAATATATCAGGACTGTGTATGACAATATATTAAAGATTGTATCAAAAAACCCTTTTTTGATTCCCAATAAAAAGTATTAAGGGAAAACAATTTCAAAATTACAGAATACTATTGAGAGATAAGGTGCTTTATTACATCATGACTTGAACATAAACATGATTATGTCCAATATAATTATATTAAGGAGGCTATAATTGTACGAAGTGTGTCGTTATCGTACACTCAACCTCCCATAATGAAATTGAATCTCTGCCCCATATCTAAATTCAGATTTATCGCCCCTAACCGAATTATACGTAAACCGATTGAGCGTAGAAAATGAGGGACGCACTATTTGGTATTCTAGTCAGACATAGAGGGAGCCCAGGTTTAAGCAATGCGGACCATTACTGCAGACATCTACATTTCAATATTTACTTTAATTTTAATTTAAGGTAGTACTTTCAAAGAGAATAAAAGTAACAAAAGCCTGGTTTACATGATGACAGTGACTGGACCCAGTGACTCGAATTTTCGGACCCAGTTACTGTTATAATGTGGACGGGATCGCCAGTAAGTCATTTAATTTATGTGACATTATTGCTTAAAAATGTAGGTGGGGGGAAGCTACTGGGCCCGAAAATAGACAGGCAGGATAGTCAATTGGACTGACTTTAGGTCGCGAAGTCAGCACTGGACTTACTTGAAACTAGTGTCTATACAAGCCCAGTAGCAAGTCAGCGCTGGACTGGGTTACTGACGTTACTGTACTGCCTTGTTATTGACCCCGTCTATA
Organism: Synanthedon andrenaeformis; assembly: GCA_936446665.2. Taxonomy (NCBI): domain Eukaryota; kingdom Metazoa; phylum Arthropoda; class Insecta; order Lepidoptera; family Sesiidae; genus Synanthedon; species Synanthedon andrenaeformis. The sequence goes on along the minus strand of OW387780.2, from coordinate 5,379,269 downwards.
CCAGGCTAGTCTATAACTAAGTTCTATAAACAAGAATAAAGTCAAAGAAGTCAAAAAGTTGCGAAGACTTCACAGACATCTGATACCTATCTATCTAATATATAAAATTCTCGTGTCGCGGTGTTTGTTGCCAAACTCCTCCGAAACGGCTGGACCGATTTTGATGAAATTTTGTGTGCTTATCGGGTAGATCTGAGAATCGGCAAACATCTATTTTCCATACCCCTAAATGTTAAGGGTGGTCCACCCCATTTTTTTTAATTTTTTGGCAAAACCCTAATCACAAGTCTAGATCAAAATAATGAATATTTAATACCATAGGTCTAGATTAAAATAATGAATATTTAATACCATAGGTAGAGTAATAAAGAGGAAGACCTGGTAGGTACATTCTTTCTTAGTATTATGTAAAACTGATAATGCAATAGAATAGAATTCTTTCAGTTTGCTCTTACTGAAAGTTGCAGACTTAATAAACTCAAAAACTACTGGACCGATTTTAAAAATTCTGTCACCTATAGAATGCTACGTTATTAGCGAGTTATATAGCCTATATTTTATAAAGTTACGCGGGCGAAGTCGTGTGCAAGAGCTGGTGTTAATAAATTTAACGATATTGACATACCTTTCTTTCATTTGATGGTATAAGTGGCTACCGTCGCCTGCACAATACCACCTTTAAATAACAGCATATTTGCTGTCGTGTTTCGGTGAGTTAGTAAGGGATTAGGGATGAGGAAGGGATGGGGTAATTGCCAGAGCCCATTACCCCATCCCTTCCTCATCCCTAACCCTTAATCATTCTATGGTCGACAGCGCACTTGCAGTATCATTGGAGTTACTTGTTAGGTGACGGTAGCCACCTCAGCCTGTCTGTCGACCTTATCATAAAGGAAATTATATATATGACACCGATTCCTCAATCAATATTAGGTATAAGAAAAATATCAAAGAGACTGTAACCAAAAGTAACTAGCTGAAATTACCTACATCTCATTTGTTAAGAAACTTTGTTAAACAGATTCTAAGAATAATATGTTACAATTCCCATTTAGGGACGCAAAAGAAAAACTCTGTTCTAGTTTAAAAAATAAGTGACTACTTCCACAAAAACCAGCCACACGAGATAGTTGAAACAAAGTTGTGCACTAATTATAAAGTTATGATTAATAGTAGACCATAAATTTTGGGTCATTACAAAGGTCAAAGCGGCCGAAAGCCGCACACGTGGCCGCGGAGACACATTCTCGGAATTGGCACTCTATTGAACTGCCGATACCGACAGCTGGCCGCAATACCTACACTAGGCATCTGAATATTAAATTTAATACTTTGTTAATAATTTACAGTATTAATTATAGAATACAGGCGGCAATATCAAGTGGATCGTTAGCCTGCCTGCCACCCTTTCTCTTATAAAAACCGTGCAACAATTATTTGTTTCATTACCTCTTATTTGTAATAGAAATGAGGTGGAATTATATGTATATCTAAATATTTAATATGTCCCAATGATATTTAAAAACTCAAATCGACCGTGGAATTCTAAAACCAGACAATTTCTTGTAAACAATTTGACAAACAGAAGGGACAAAATTATTGAACTACAGCTAATATTCAAACTCTTAAACTTAATTCTTCTTAATGTAATGATTATTTGACTAATTTATTGTAGTATAATTAGAGTATATTAGTAGATATAACTAGACATTTTGACACAAATTTACAGTTAAAACTCCATGACAAAAACCTCATAGGCACCTAATAAATATGATAGAAATGACGTGGTGGAAATTTATAATAAGTACCTATTAATGTAAACAACATGGCTGAAAATATTGGGTGAATTAAAATTGTTACTATCAACAAAGAATATTTTTAATTACATTTGCTATGCGGACATCTAAAACAGGATAATCTTTTACCCTAATGTATACCATAATTTTTATAACATTAAGTCGGTTATATTTGGTTGTAAAAATATAGTAGACACGTATTCCAAATAATATACCTACCTATAGGTTAGGTATGTATTGGATTGCAATATGTGGTGATTCAACAAAGTTGCATTGAACAACGGAAACAGAGGCAGTTTACATCTTTTTAAGAGCATCGGTCCGCGCTCGTCGTAAATCACGTAGTTTTAGACCTCCTTCAGAAGTAATATCGACTTCTTCGAACTCACATTAATCTGTCACATTTCAACATGTAAAAGGAAACGTCCACTTACAAAGCAAGCAAATTTCATATTTCAACAAAGCCCTTACCGCCAGGATAACCATTAACATAATAAAATACTTACCTTTTTTTATGTAAAGTTCGGCGGACAGGCTGACGATTAACTTGTGTAAGTAAAATGAGTAATGCCATAATAGATGTAGGTTCGCTAAGTACCGACTTATCCCATATAAAGGGATTGCCTTACCGAAACACAACAGCACAATATTCTTATTCCGTAAGAGAGTGGGTACTATCACTATACCTACTAATAACTATACTTAATTCATCCAAGTGAATTAAATATACTATTTCGTAGATGAAACTCACTGAGGTACTGAAGCAAACTTAAAAGTAAATGTTAACAGGTTTTCTATTTTTTAAATATCCTAGTCGTTTTTTAACTCGTATTTAACTCGAGTGGCTAGTTTCCAAAAACTTTCAGCGTGCCCTCACGTAGGTCAGATACCAACTAACTATTTTGTGCTTTTGATGCTTTTTTGTGTGTTGAGTTAGGATGACACTACCCTCTGTCAAGACTATTGCAACTGTCAACGAGATTCATAAAACGAGCAGCATTTATGACGATTTTGCGGGCTCCCATGACATATAGACTTGCTTCGTGCTGCGAACAAAAAGGCTATAGAGAAAATTATTTATTAAAATTTTATTAAATCTATCTAAGTTATAGGTAACGGTTTTTAACTTTTACGCAACAAAAGCAGTAGCCGTAAATTCTATTCTATGGAACCCTAGTTATAACTTTTATATTAATTGAACTATACCTAGTGGATTGATAGGCATGTAGAAACAATTGTCCCTTAATTTATTAAATTAATTTAAATTTTAATTAGACAGTGCTATAAATTTTTTCAATTTTTGAGTTAAATATTGACAGGATACATGCAGCCATCGCTACCCAATTTATGCCGTGTGCCATCGCCTAAGCGAGGGCATCTATGTCAAATGTGGCGTTAGCCTGCCTGTCACCTTTTTGAATCGACTTGCTGGTGTCTTACTTGATGGTAAGTGGCTCTACCGACATATATGAATGTAAGTAGGTATGAAAGTGCGCTTTTTATAAATTATATATTATAAAATATTTATGTATTCATCAACATTTTATATTCCGATTAAACGGAATTACCATTTCTGTTTTAATCACATTCGGATATACATATACCTACTCTCTGCTAAAGTATTTTGCATTATTCAAACCATTTCTTGTAAAAATTTGTAAATTTGTATAAATTGTGATCGCTAAACGTCTTCCCTTCGTGGTTTTCTTTACTTTGGAGAAACTTGCATGGGATCGAATCTAGCAAAAATTTTAGGTGAGGCATTAATCCCATTTAAATTTAAGCTTATTAAAAATCGCCGGACTCGATAAAGCAAACAGTCTTACGAATATTAAAAAAAAAGAAAGAAAGAAAACAATTATACGCATCCAAATTTTTTATAATGAATAGTTTCCATTTGATTCTGTGTTCGTTGAAAGGTAGGATCGCGATGTTCTAAACGGAATATAACCGTGACACTGGTGTCGTGTTTAAAATGTTTTAATTTAGTGGCGCTGTTCGTCACACGCGGCCATATCCGCCATCCGGCGAGCATTTGACACTCGCGTTCCGAGAGGTGATAAATCTACACCAAACTCGGCGGCACTAATCACGGAAATGAAAACAACCCTTTACTCGTTCACTTTTAATGTTACGCTTTAATGAGGACGTTTAACTGAGCGTTCGCGACCATCTGTATCACTCAATATAGAACATGTTTCGTCAACTACTTTTTTAATTTAGCTGGCTTACTTTTAGGGGTACAACTAGCTAGGGCGATAGGAAAAATAGATTTTTTTTATCACTTCCTAAATTCTCATTGTAGAGTGCTCAGTGTTAAGGATAATCACACAATTTGTCTCCTTCATTCGCAAGTCTGCCATTTTTTCTGCAAATTATATACACAAACCTTCTACGCTTATTGCTCTTTCCATTAGAGAAAACTTTATCAAAATCCGTCGGGTGGTTTAAAAGAAGTTAGCGTAGAAACAGACAGAGGCGGATAGCGGTATTTTTTTTAAACAAACGACCCACCCTGATTCGCACGGATGCAATTTTTTCTTGCAAATTATACACACAAACCTTCCTCGTTGATCGCTCTTTTTCTATTAGTGAAAGCCGTATTGAAATCCGTTCTGTTGTTTAGAAGAAGTTAGCGGAGAAACAGCCAGACGCGGACAGTGACTTCAATTTATATTATGTAGGATTATTAGTATAAAATACTTATACATATAGATATAGAGAGGTAGCGAGTATATAAAAATAATAAAAAAATAATTTTTAAAAAGATTGTTAATTTTTTTTTTCAAGATGTCTAAAATATTTGTGCAGCTTACAAATTTTCCAAAAAAGTTTTTATTTGCATAATATATAATACCTCTATTTAATATATTACACTATATTTAGCAAGTTTTAATGCCTGTTTTTACATAGTAATAAAATAATTATTTATTTTTGTATTTGAGTTGAATTAAATACGTTCATTTCAAATTTTTCCAACTACATTTACACTCGCTTTAAATGGAAAGGAAATGAAAAGGAAACCAAATAAATGTTGCTTGAAATTTGGTTGAAATATGTCCCCTAAATAATCGGTGAGTGACGTGCCAGAAAAACAAACAATTTATCTGTTTCCTCTGAAAGTCGTACATGAAACAGTAGCTAATAAAGCACGCCATCAACCGTCGTTACGCAGACGATGCCAATAAAGACGAGGGGCGTACAATCCGCACACGCTCCCAGGGAATTTAAAATTTGTAAATACCGCCGCCAGCCGCCGCTAACCCAACTCGTCTTTTTGTGACGTGATAAAATAATGACTGCAAATTGTCGCCGGGGTTCCATTGTCGTACTCGTACTCTCACCCCGTCTTACTGCAGCGAACAAATTTCATCTTGAAAAAAAAACCATTTTTTAACTAACACTAATTTACAAGTCCCTTTAATAGTTTACAAAGGTACAAAGGTTTATCCCTTTAATAGTACACAAACATTTCACAGAGGAAGGATAGTAGGATTTTTCAAAACGGACGAAATCGCGGGCACCAGCTAGTGTACCTATAAAGTTGTAAAAACGTATAGCATGTTTGTTTGAAGATTTACATAGAGATAAAGCAAATTAAAGCATCTATTGGCTGTAATGAAAACTGTGACTGTCTCATTTGATTTCGAGTTAGGGGAGCATTCAATCGGCCCTCGTTTGGGGACTTTAAAGATTAAAGCAATCTCATCTCCAACCGTATTGCGTCACTTTATTAGTTCTTGCTTCATTTTGCCCTTTTGATGTTCAGTAGTCTGGTTACTTTGTATGACAGTGGATATCTATAAAATAATATTGAAGTAGGTACTTACCGCAAATAGGGATTTAATGGTTTTGCGAGGCTAAGTACCTATTTAAATAAACTTTTTCTATTATAAACACCTACTTGCACTTTATTTTTTATATAAAATTATAATATGGTTTGAAATTATAAAAAATATAGGTATAAAACAATATCAAAACTTCAGCTATTATTATAAAACAATCAATACCTACATGATTGTAAGAGAATCCTACTTGACATTTACTTAATTAAAAACAATGTTGAAACACAGCAAAAATACTCAGTATAATGGGTTTTTTAGAATTAAAATACCTGTGATAAGTTCATAATATTATGCAACACATTCAAAATTAAATATCGACTATGTTGAACATGAACGTTTAAGATGAGATTTGAAACTAATAAGATTGAACTCATACGTCTTTTAAATCCCTTATGGTAGTGCATTTAAATAAGTCTATTTTATTTAAAGCATGCTTATATAGTTATATAAGAAATACTTTAAGAAATTTCCTATTAGTTAGAACTACAGTATATTTATTGTACCTACTTATATTTATAGTATGGTTCAGGTAGTTCAGTGGTAGATAGGTAAGTATCTATGCAAACTTGTGAGAGAAGCGACACATTTTATTGATTCAAAAGGAAGAGATGAAAACGGGTGAATCTCATTACTTACATAGGTATATTATAGTAGGTGGTTTAACTGAATAGAAATGAGGTTGAGGCCCGACATGAATGACAAAGTGGATGCAAATGTCAGCTTTGTCGGCGAAAACGCAACGTTCGCCAATCACAGTGAAGTATGTTGCTGACGTAATGGGTTCTAATGTCGTCGGAATTATTGGTCTACATTAAAAGACGACTTTTCAAATTTGCATTCCATTTTTGACATATTATGGAATATTAGTCAAAAACATATTTGATTACAGCTTGGTTATGACCGATTGACTTTTACTGTTAAACTTTTAATTCGAACCCGATTTTTAAAAGTTTAACAGTAAATGTCAATCCGTTAATTAGAAAGTCAATTAGAACCCGATTTTTATTATTATCTATATAAATTTATTAGTTAATGAAAACTTTATCAAGTAATAGTAAGTTCTCTTATGGCGAAACGAAAATAAATATGTCGGTATGTTAGTTCCGACGTTAATTTCTGCAAAGCTCTTTATAATTAAAAGAAATTAAAGAAACATTGCAAAAAAAAATTGGATGAAAAAAAAGCTAGTTTTTGGAGTTTACTCATTTTCATATATGAAATGAAGTGTTCGGGGTATGAAAATTTATGGGAGTAAAATCAAATGTCACATGTCACACGTTGTGCGTTACAGGCTACAATATGCTTCAATACATATTAATATAATATACTACATATAATTATTTATATACATGATACATGATATTGATATTTATTTGTGAATTGTGAAAAATTAACATACTAATAAAGCTAACAAAATGCATTCATTTACCCTCATTTTTTACTAATCTATGTATTTTAACTATTTTATAATCGTTCGTAAGGAGTAAACTCCAATGAAAATTATTAGTTTTATTTAACGATTCTGAGAATAAACCCCGATAGAAACGTTAAGGATATATCACTCTGCTTGTCATCTTTAAAGTATAATAAAATAAATAACAGTCATATTTTTCACAATTAAACATAGCATTTAAAACAAATCATAGTAATTTTCTTTAAATTTTAAGATTAACTAAAATTTCTTTACAGCATTTTATATAACAACTACCTACATTGAAACTTCAGAATTAATTATCTAATGAGAAGTGTGCCATTTTTTGTGTTCAGTCGCTAATGAATGTCGCGTGTCGAAGCAAAATAACGCTCGAAGACATCCGAACACGAAATAAATCTTTCAACAATGCTGCGTTGAAAGAATTTTAATTAATTATGTGCATTTTTGCCGTTGAAGCCATATCTGGGCATTTATAAACAGAAATGAGACATAGCCATAAGAAATCCTTAAAACTCAGTCAGTAGTCTTACAGGCTAACAATTTTTCAGAGAAAAAATATGTAAAATCACTTTTGTTACTTTAATTTTGCTGCTTTGTTAATCTATATTTATAATATCTATATTATAAAAAGTCGCTGTTGTTTTCTCAATTTAAAATTACAATTTTTTCTTCTAGCTAGCTTTTTCTTCATCTAGATTTTTTTTACAATGTTTCTTTATCTAAAAATAAAAATCCAACGCCTCGCAAAAATATAACAGCAATAAAGATCTCAGGCGTTATTTTTTATTTTTCAACGCGGACGAAGTCTGGGCGCCAGCTAGTATTACAATAATTTTGATACTGTTCCATAATTAAGGTACACGTTGTTCAGTAAAATGTAACAAAATCTGGTAGGCGTGGGCGCCGACATTTGCGCACGCGCAACCGGAAACGGAAGTGTGTAATTACGCTACTATTTTGCAAAAATGTCTTCATCGCCCCCTGACAGATGGCGCGAGACTCGAATTGTTCAAACATTCTTTGAATAGCATCGCTATTTGTGAGGTTTCGCATACGCCCCTAACTGTTATTCTGTTTTGAGACCACGTGCGCAAATAGTTATTTTTCATTTTCTGTTTTTGACTTATACTGTAATTACTAGTTACACTCTTGTTATGTGGAAAAATATATTTCATTTTAGCGAAAGAGTAAGCTAAAACATATTTCTATTAAAGTCCAATTCAACGACTTAAAAGATAGTTAACGCCATTAGATTTCCACAATAAAAAGTTTTATTTGTTTTATTTTAGAAACTGTAAAAAATATTGTTTTCTAAATTGGCCGTGAAACATTTATGTATTATGGAAATTAGAAAACTAATTCAAAATTGTGGTTTTGAATCTACCTAAGATATTTCAACAAACCCATTTGATTTTTAAATCACAAAAACAAAAATCACAATCATGTGTGCCTAATAAATAAAGCAAATTTTAATATCAAACTTCGCAGCCGATAATTGTTTTTGACATGATCCAAATTAATAGCACAGATGCGTTGACTTGTTTAATATTTTTTTACTGCGACCGTCCTATATTCGGAGTACCTACACTTTTGTTCTCCGCCGAATCGGTTGGTGCGAATAAAATATGAATAAAATAAATTATTGAATGTCTTTTTAATAAAGCGCTTATTGTTTTATTGGTACAATGGAGGGCCCATTGTGCCCGCGGCGCCGCCCAAGCTTATTCCCGTGCCGGAGACAATGCGGACAAATAATAAATAGACCTATTTTGGGCGCATTTTCTACGCTCGGTCGCTTCTCTCTTGTTTCGATAATTGGTGGTTAAAACAAATTAATTGAATTACAACGCTTCGACAGACACAACACTCCGTTCGCTTAAAATGTTTGGACGTTTCTTCGTTATTGTTCTATAGAATTTAAACGGTTTGTGATAATTTAATTAATGAATTAATTAATTTCCATTTTTAAAATAGGTATTGCTTAGGCGGACTTTAATTAATCGTGGGAGCTTGTAAAAGGTTCCATAGGTGTATTTGACTGGCAATACAACCATGTTACTTAGCAGTTGAAAAACGAGCCCAAGTTTTTATTTGCATATTAGGTACAGAATTTTTCACATAACATAGGTGACGTTTGGTAGATATATATTTGAAGTTACCAGAGACGTAGAGCGCATGAAATCTAATTTAAAAATTAATATTTGTTTTATTTTATAATTCAGCCACTAACTACGGCCTCCTAATTATTTTTCAAAGTTTTTTTTAAAGTTTCTTTTATTCAACTTTTATTCATAATTATTTATTGTACGTTTGTTGATATTTTTTTTTTTTTTTTTATTTATAGCAATCTGCGATCGGCTATTTAGCCTTAATCGGATATTTTCCCAGGATTCGCAGGAAGCATTCCTGTGAATGACATCCTATAAAATGTTTAAATGTATGCTCTTTGATCCAGGTCAAGTATGTGCCATCTTTTTAGACGTTTCACATTTTGACCTGTGTTCATGAGACTTTTCGCCAGTTCATTCGAGTGTTCCCTTAATCTCTCTTTGTATTTTTTGCTGTTTTTGCTAACTTTTTCTTTAACAGTTGGCATCTGCAAGTATTCGTGAATCTCAGTATTTCTTACAAACCAATGCGCGCCGGAAACCGTCCTCAATGCTATGTTCTGGAATCTCTGTAGGATCTCTAGATTCGAGTTGCTTGCCGAGCCCCACAGCTCTATTCCATAAGTCCAAATGGGCTTTATGATGGTTTTATAAACTAGAAGCTTGTTGGTAAGGGACAACGGAGACTGACGCCCCAACAGCCAATTTAGTGATTTAAATTGTAGGTTAGCCTCTTTCCTTTTAGTTCTGATGTGGTTTGCCCAGGTGAGTCTTCTGTCTAGATGTAAACCCAGATACTTCACACTGTTACTACTTGACAGAACCTTATTCTCCATACAGACAGGTGGGCAATCGCCTTTTCGTAGCGTGAATGTAATTTGTATAGATTTCTTTACGTTAGGCTTAATTCTCCACTTTTGAAGCCAAGCATCTACCTTATTAAGCTGTGTTTGTAGTTTTAGGGATGCATACTTGGGGTCTCTGTCACTATAGTCATTGCTTACAAGGCATGCTGTGTCGTCAGCATACGTTGCCATTGTTACGTCTTCCGTTTCAGGCAGATCTGCCGTATAAATTGAGTAGAGGAGCGGTCCCAGGACTGATCCCTGCGGCACGGAAGCACAGATGTTATACAGGTTTGAGTAGTCTTCTCCACATTTTACTTGAAATTGTCTTTCTTCTAAGTAGGATTTCAGAATCATGAACAGTGAGTTTGGTAGCAATTTTTTTAATTTGTACAACAGTCCTTTGTGCCAGATTCTGTCAAAAGCCTGCTGTATGTCTATGAAAGCAGCAGCGCAATATTCTTTTCTCTCCAGTGATTTTCTAATTTTTTTAACTACTCGATGCACTTGTTTAACTGTTGAGTGTTTTTCACGAAAACCGAACTGATGATCAGGAATGATCTTGTCATCTTCAAGAACAGGTTTCAGTCGCTGCAAGAGGACCTTCTCGAACACCTTGGATAGTATAGGAAGGAGACTTATCGGCCTATATGAGCTAGGGTCGTTTGGTGGTTTCCCAGGTTTTAGGAGCATACAGATTTGTGATATCTTCCAGAGTTTTGGGTAATAATGTACTCTAAGGATTGCATTAAATAGCATTGTCAAAAAGACAATAATTTTCTTGGGCAATTTTTTGAGCACTTCACCCGTAATCATGTCGAAACCAGGTGCTTTCTTGTTTTCAAGGGAGTGTATAATGTGTTTAAGTTCTCTCGGAGTAACTATCACAAGCGGAAGCGATAGCTGCTGATCACTATTAATGATATTATCAACTTCCTTCTCAAAGCCCACCATCGACGACTGGTTTGGAGTGAATATTTCAGATAGATGTTGTGCAAATAATTCTGCCTTTTGACTTGCACTCCTGGCCCAAGGGTCAGTATTAGATTTCCTTATAGGGGGAATATGGTTTCGAGGTCTTTTAAAGTTTTTAGTTATTTTCCACAAGGAATTGTTATCTTTCTTGTGGGCTGAGAGAGATTTTATGTTGATAATATACGTAGGTAAAAATACTATGAAAAAAGTATATTTTTTCCTAAATAAGCAATTAATTCGCTTATATATTTAAAAAAAAAAATACATAATTGAGAATGAAGTTAACATAGGTTAGGTTATAGATATAACTTGGTTTCGGTTATTTCAATGTTTCAAAGAATTGTTGGAAGTTTACTTGAAAATGGTAGCCTAGAGCCATCTGGCGTCCAGTAGTGGAACTTGTTACACGTAGACGTTTTGCAGCGAAGTTTTAACGACTTAGTTTGATACCTACAACTATTATATTTATTGTTTTATCTTAAAATTAATAATATAGTTACTTAACTATGTACTTACCTACCTATAATAGCTACTTAGACTTAGTATTTTTAGAAATAGAATTATATATATAATTCCGAGTATTTGTTGAAAACAAGCTTGTACCTATTTATTATAAAAACATATTAAATAAGCGCCCTAAACAAATTGCGGTTAGAGACATTACAAAAATTTGATTGTTTAATTCCATAGCGTTTCAAAACTGTAGCCAAAATAACTTTCTACCGGGTCGTTTTGAGTCCTATTGTGTGGAATACTTTCTTATTTCTTTATCCACGCGTAATTGGTGTTTAAAAAATTAAATGCGAGTTCAACAAAAGGCAAACCTAAAATACGGTTGGAGTTGAAAAGCCGAGGAAGTATCTAATTAGTCGCCAGATGGCGCAAGTCTTGTATGCAACCGAATGTTACCGCAGTCGGAACGACAACGTGTACGTACTGTGCATACCCAATATGTTGTTTAATGCTAAATGTTTCTCTAATATCAATAGAACTTTTGTAAAATAAATACTAGGTTTTTTTTACAGTTAGTTAAGTTTTATAGCATACCTAACCCTTTAGTAACAATCACGTCTTATTGAAAACTATCGACCTGTCCCTGGCTTAGCATAGGATGCAATTTTTTCTGCTATTTATATACACAACCGTAAGAGAATACTTCTCACTCTTCTATTAGTAAAACTAGCATCAAAATCCGTTGAGTAGCTTAAAAGAAGATGAAACTGACAGAATTGAACAGCTACCAGAACAATTTCCATTGTAAAACCGTAAGATGCGAAAATACTAACAGGTAACCGGAATTGTGTGAGATCCTGTGGATCGTTAACAATTCTGGGGGCCTAGCCAAGTTCAAGCTGTCAGGGCCCTTACCCTTGTGTGCTTTCAACAGTCTTACGCTACGCTACGCTACGCTACGCTAAGAGAAAACTTGGTGATTGGTTATTGCAACGTCAAAATAAAATTTTGACCAATCACAAAGTTTTCTCTTAGCATAGCGTAACGTAAACGACTGTAGAAAGCACACATGACTACGAGCCCTGACAACTTAACCTGTAAGAGAAATAGATCGAATGGATGTAGCTGGTATTTTCAGGCCTCTAACCAGAAATAAGAATACTGTTTAATAGCAGTCTCCATGGGCTGAATATTCGCTACATCTTAGCTTCGCAGACGTTAATATTAAATCGTTTCCATTAACCTTTTAAAAATTAATAATCTACATCTGATCCGTACATAGCCTATAATAACACTAATCACACTAATCTATCTTTGTTAAAATTATTAGCTATATAATTAGGTAGGTAGTTTTTCTTGCATAAAAAGTGTAATTTTATGAAATAACAAACAACAATGCGTCGTCACTAATGTGACAAAATGCCGAAAATTATCCTCATTATTGATGGGAACACGAGAATAATACGTCAGTGCAGCGGGAGACGTTTGCGAACACAACAGCTGGTGACAAAGAGCTCGGTGCCGCGCATCATGGCATTATTTTGCCCCATATCTCTGCCGCTCGCTGCCCGTTCTCTATGCCTTTTTGACTTTGATTTATGTGTTTTTTATGCCCTATTCACCCGTCACGGTTACTGTGTATTGTATTTCATATGACAGAACTTCAAAATCGATCATACTCATTTTCAATTCTAATCGCTTTAATAAAAAGGTCCAATTTTGAAGAAACACTTGCAATATGACGAATAAGTCAACGTTTCGATGTTGCGTTTGCGCAGATCGCTACATCATCACATCAGTTAATAGAAGGGGATGAGAGGGTTTTTATTTCATTTTCACAGTAATTTGCTTTTGTTAGGTAACAATAAAGCCATTGTACAGTTCGATTTTAAAGCAAATATGTTGGAAGTTTTGAGGGAGTGCCGGGAACGTACCCAGAATCTATTAACAAATACAAATATAATTTGTAAGCACCTAAACATTGAATTCTAATTGAAGAATTAACGAAAATAAAAATACAGATAAACTCGTGATCAAACCACATTTAGCCGGCATTAAGTTTTGAATCATATTACATAGTTATACTATTTTTATACAAATACGATATTTATATTCCGTTAATTTCTCGTCGAGTGCTTGCCTTGGCGCTTGTTTTAGGTGTGTATCATTGCCTTGACACGCCAGAAGAGTGGCAGTACCACTCCTATAAAGGTACATCCTCATTATACCTTAACAGTATTAACTACCAGCTCCTGGCTTCGCACGCATGCAGTTTTTCTGCAAATTGTATATAAAACTCTTCCTGATTTATCGCTTTCCATAAGTGAAAACCATAAAAAAAAAAAAAGTTACTTGGCGAGGAAGCGGACAACGACTTTATATTATATTTTGTATACCTAGATATAGATGTATTATAATGAAAAGAATTGTCTTACAAATCGTGCAGCTTTTGCTTTTAAATCTTGTCGCAATCAGCTAAGAACCCTTGACCGCGACAGAGAATTTCATGCATTCATAATTTTATTATTTGCCACAACTTGTAAAAAAATATCATTTTACGACCTCTAAAATTTTATTACATTAGAAAAAGCTGCAATATTTTTTTCAATGTTAGTAGGTGGAATCAAAATTTATTACACGTCATTTTTATTTGCTTTCAACTTTAGCATTCACTTTGCGTTTTCTCAACAATGGCCAAATCAAACATTTTTTTCTCACTCTCGCCCTTAGAGGCTGGATAGTGTGAAGCAAAACACCAAAATCCCATTTATCATACAATGAAATCGGAATGCCAGAGACTGTTTCCATGACCCGCAAGACATAATAAAAACGATTCGCTACATTCACTCAAAGCAGAAGTGAAAATGATAGCAGACAAAAGTATGGGGAACGATCGCGACAATGGTTCAGTTTGCTCCTTCGGTAGCAAACAATGCGGCGGCAAGCGAGAGGGGCAATTTGTCAGCATCGACAATACTGCTCGACATATTGACCATTATTTATGGAACATTGTAAAATCGTCGGTTTTATTGCGGGAACGATTGAACATCGTGTATTACACGCGATGACTTCGCAAACACTTTGTTGGTACACGACTTATGACCAATTGTCAGCCGGTTACGATTTTAGCCTATATGGGAGAACAATTTTTTACAAAAAAAAAACAGCAGAAAGGTTCAAACATATTTAAGTACTGGTAGAGCAGGAGTTGATTAAGCAGTATATACCTACCTACTTTTGCGTTCAAAATGTTGCATCGTAATAACGTGACATAAATCGACAATATGCCTTGTTTTTTATCTCATTTGGTAAAATACCTGATGACATGTTATTAAAAGTGCATAATGTTGAACTTACACAAATTTATCAACACTCCAATATCAAACATTTTATATCTTAACATTCCTTTAATTCCTTGAATGTAACTAAAGAACTAAGAAACTAAAGAGGCATTTACATCTATATGCGGAGTACCTAAACATAGATTTGATGGGTTTTAAAATGTTGTAGACTACATAAGGTTGGATCTGGACTCTCTAGCCATGGTCAGGTCACGAGGACACCCGGAACCGTTTCCTTCGGTTCGCAGACAGAATCGTTAAATCTGTTGCCGGAAGGAACGGTTCGAAAGTATGGATAGGAACAGTTGAATATATCGCATATTATATAATTAAAGAATTATTAATAATAATTAGTTAATAAAATAAAGAAAGAGCCCTTATGACTAACTAACTCCCACTTGGGAGTTAGGTTCTTTGACAAATTTGTAAACATCTAGAATAGGTATGTCTGCTTTTTTTAATAAATAAATATGTAAATGCTAGCTATCGCCGCAAATTAACAGTAAGATATTTTTACGTATTTTTATTAGGTATCTAATCTAATAAAAATACGTAGAAAATGTCCAAATTACAAAATGGAGACATTGTTTCCGCTGTTGTCTGTAATGAATAAATTCAAAAATTACTGGACCAATTTAGGAAATTCTTTCACCTATAGAAAGCTTCATTATTAGCAAGTATAGGTAACATACGCGTAACGTAGGCTGTAATTTATAAAGTTGCGTGGACGAAGTCGCGTGCAACAGATAGTCGTTTTATAAACTAATTCTTTTTATTTTTTACACTTTTTTGCCTATTGATTTTATTTATACCTACATTTTTATACACTCTATGACAAACACTAGGTGTATGAATTCCACAGCTTCGAATAGGTTACGTTACAGATTAATAAGTAGTTACTACCGTAAGTTACGAGTAGAACATTTCGAGTGTGTGGTAAGTGTATTTCTAAAATATTAATGTGTAAAAAAAGCCATAGCGAAATGTGTTTTCAGTGGTGTCATAGTAGTAGTTCTTTATTTGTTAGTGTAGGTAGAAACGCTGAGGCGGGTCATGGTGCCGCCCTGACCGCCCCCTCAGCTGCCGATGTTGCCACGCGTGCTCATCACTACAAAAACTTATATTTATTTGAAAAATTTATTATAAAATGTTTGTTTGGTCATAAGAAAAGATAGATAGAAAACCTACTCTGGAAACTGTGTTTACTAGAAAATGACTTACCTTTAACTACTATAACATACTTAACTGTCTCATAATATAGTATCTACAACGATAGTAGCTATATAAGTAATTTAATTCTTTTGTTTCTGAAACTTAATAAATTTGCCTATAGTGATTTAGTCTTTTGACGAAATTAATCTTAATGGCATTTTTGCGGCAAAGTAATATAGGGTAGACCTACGTCGATTTACTGTGTCTTAAAAACGTCAAACATTTAAACCAACTAATAGCGGCTTTTGCAACTCAACAGATATAATAAATAGTCTATGATGGTTCAATATTGTTTTTCAAGATACACAAACGAAATATTTCCAGTTTATGAAATTTGTAGGATGTAGCTACTAGCGACTCGCTCCCGGTTACGCATTAAGAAAATCATTCGTAACTGTTTTGTCTTTACCTAATATTTACACATAGTTATAAGCCTATATACAGATATTATTATTAGGCTCATTATAATAGATTCCCGCAGTCGTAGAAAGCTACGAGTAACAGCAGTTGTTCGGTTATAGACAGTCGAGCAAACTTGCCATCGTGCACTACACAGCGTGCTAGTGTTTGGCCGCACCCGGCATTGATAATAGGGGTTAAAGTATGAAATTGCCGTTTTATTGTAATAGGTACTTCGAATTGACATAGAACCTTCATGGTTTGAGATTTTTGAGTGAAACTTTTTTCATACGGTACCTATGTAGTTCTTCTTTTAAAAAATGTACAACATTCGATTATCAACTTTCAGTTGTTTTTTTTTATTCAGCTTAGACAATAAAGATGGATACTTCGAAAATTCGTGTGATTTTTGAATACGAGTTCCGACGCGGAACTAACGCGGCAGAAACAGCTCGCAATATTAATGTTGCGTTTGGAGAGGGGACTGCTAATGAACGCACTGTGCGATTTTGGTTTAAACGCTTTCGTGATGGAAACTTCGATTTGAAGAACGAACCACGTGGAAGACCGCCCACACAGGTGAATAACAATGATTTGAAAGAGATGGTGGAAGCCGATCCGAGCCAAACTACCCAGGAATTAGCGGCATGGTTTAACGTTACCTTACCAACAATATTGACTCATTTGCGTCAAATCAATAAAATAAAAAAATATGAAAAATGGGTGCCTCATGATTTGACTGATCTGCAGAAAGAAACGCGTGTTGAAACTTGCGTTGCCTTGTTGAATCGATACAGAAATGAAGGAATATTGGATCGAATTGTGACATGTGATGAAAAATGGATTCTTTACGATAATCGTAAGCGGAATATGCAATGGCTGACCCCAGGTCAAACGCCGCAACAGTGTCCTAAAGCAAAGCTTACCAATAAAAAGGTAATGGTAACTGTTTGGTGGTCTCAGCGTGGTGTTATTCACTATAGCTTTCTCCGATCTGGTCAAGCAATAACGGCAGATGTCTACTGCGCCGAACTCCGAACAATGATAGCGAAACTAGCAGTGAAACAGCCCCGACTTATGAATCGATCTTCACCATTATTGCTCCATGATAACGCGAGACCTCATACAGCACGAGAAACCGTTTTAACTCTACAGGAACTGCAATTAGAAACCATTCGTCACCCTCCGTATTCGCCAGACCTTGCTCCAACGGACTACCATTTTTTCGTGATTTGGACAATTTTCTGCGTGATAAAAAGTTTTCTTCTCAGGAGGCAGTGCAAAATGCTTTCACACAGTTTGTCGAATCTAGATCACCAGAGTTCTATCGCAAAGGCATAAATGAGCTTCCTATTAGATGGCAGCAATGTATAGATAATAATGGTAATTATTTTGATTAAATAAATATGTTAAATTAAAAAAAAAAACGAATTTTTATTTTTCAGTACAAATCGGCAATTTCATACTTTAACCCCTAATACTAGTAGGTATATCATGGACCTACATCTATTGCCATTACATCTTTTGCCCATTCTTATGTCAAAACAATCATCAACACCAACCAATACCTAAAAAAAAAATATTAGGAAAAATATTTTTAATGTGCTTTATTATAATTAAAATCTTTATGTACCTAAGTAATTTAAAAGAAAAGTCATTAATTACCTATGTATATGTTGTCTCCCTTAACATTTTCCAAGGTGGTAGACAAAGACGTAGGTACGTAATGAGGGGAAAAAATCTAGCGCACGTCTCTAGATAGTGAAATAAACATCACACGAAAAGATGAACAGTATATTAATTTAGACTCAACGGGGCGGCATCAATAGCTGTTTTTTTTAATAATTGTGCAAGGGTCGTGACGAATAATTGTTAGTAAATTACATTATTTTCTTTGATGGTAGCCGGTTGCATGTCGCGGCACAGTTAGGTTCCGCTTCAATAAAAGAAGCGGTGGTTGAATGCTATGCGAACTCAGGGAACAATTCGTGGGCGGAGTGTGGAGCGTTAGGAAAACGTTTTTTCGTCATTTTGTGAAAGAATAAAGTGGCATGCTTTGTACACGCCCACTAACACCACAGATATTAATTAATACTCGTTACAAGTAATTTCTATTGAATTTTTATTGCCGCTTAACTGATGTTCGTTCTATATTTTTTAAATAGACATATACCTACCTACTGGGAAAAAAAGTGGAGATAAGTCTTAGGTGTTAGTAAGAAAATTCATTAACTCAGGAGCTGCATGAGCTCACAGTCTCACACAGCCTTTCTCTTTCTTTAATCGGACATTCAGAAGTACGGCAGGTTACCATCCTCATCTTTCCAAAATCCCTTTTTTTTCGGACCAAACGTTTTAAAAACTGCCAAGGATTGGAAATCCCTTTCGGAAGTGAAGGCTGTCAAAAAGTCCTTATGCAGGTAAATATTAAAATCGTAATATTAGATTTACATTGTAATACTCAATTTTTCTAGTAAAGCAAGTTATTGTCATCAAGTAGCAAGCGCGCGCCACACATCACAAAAAACAAAAGAAAATATTATTGGGATAATAAACACACCGGCATATTTAGCGGAACACAAAAAAGGTCCATAATTAAAAAAATATGGTTTTATTTTAAAATCTACTTACTACACTTCTTTTGTTATTTAAAGTTTCATTTGTTTTACTTAAAATGAGACCACATTAAGAACAGATTTTGCGAGTAAAGGCTATTTGTGAAAAATGGTACATTTTTGAACTTTTCATGTAACCGGGAAAAGTGAAAATTAATATTAAAATAACAATTAATTAAATTAGAAAAATGGTGATTAATATCGCGTATTTCCTCCACGTGCTCTTATTAAAGTTTCTACCCGTCTAGGCATATTGAGAATGATGTTATCGATGGTCTCCTGGGATAGTCTCCGCCATTCCTCAACTACGGCGATTCGCAGTTCACCCACGTTGGCAGGAGCTGGAATTCTGGACTTAACTTTTCTTTTCAGCAAGTCCCAAACGTGCTCTATTGGGTTCATATCCGGTGATCTCGCCGGCCACTCCATAACAGTGATATTCATATCATTAAGATAAGCTTGAGTTACCCGAGCGGTATGCGGCCGAGCATTATCCTGCATAAAAACAAAATCGTCACCGATATATGGGACAAACGGTACGACATTTTCTTCTAAAACTTCTCTGATATAGCGGTCTGCAGTCAGACTCCCTCTGTCAATCACTACCAAGTCTGTGCGAGCTCCCAAACAAATGCCCGCCCAAACCATTATTGATCCACCACTGTATGCAACTGTAGTTTCAAAATTTGTCTGAATGTATCGTTCTTCTTTACGTCTGTATATTCTTTGCCTGCCGTCAATTTGATTTAAGAGAATTCTGCACTCATCACTAAACAATACCTTACTCCATTGGTCCGCGTTCCAAAGTCGATGTTCCTGAGCAAAAGTTAACCTGTTTCTACGATGATTTACCTCGAGCCTTGGAGCCTTGGCGGGCACAAATGAACCCAAACCAGCTTCTTCGAACCTTTTTCGTACGGTTACACCCCGCACTGCTTCTAACTCATGTCGGGCTTGGACGGCCGTCAAACGGGGGTTCCTACGTACACGAAGCCGAATGAAACGATCATCCCTACTCGAAGTGCGTCTTTTTCTGCCTTGTCCTGCTCTTCTCACATAAGTACCGGTCTCCCTGAACCGTTGGATACTGCGATGGATCGTTGAAACTGGTCGACGAAGATCTCTGGATATCACTCTGTAGGTTTGACCATTTCTTCGCATTTCGAGTGCCCTGGCAATCTCCGTTGGGGCTAAGTCAGGCATAATTCAGTCCTCAACTCCAGAAAGATACGCGATTAAAAAAAACTAACAAAAAACAGTATTTCAATGAAATTTTAAATCAAACTCAGAAGGAAGAAATACTCGAAGTTCGCTCCAGAAACTCCAGATAAGGTGTATTTGAATAAAATTAAAACAATTGCATAAAATGTGATGTTCAGTTGTTTTCTTAATTCGAAAATATTTCTTTTTAAATTAAATGACGTAAAAACCAGCCAGCAACCTTATATGATACTGATGTATTAATGTGTATTAACATTTCATGGACATTAATAAAAAAGATATGTACATAGGTATTAAAAATGATATTCTATGTTACATATGTAGGTAGTAACAGCTTAAGTATATAAAAGACTATACCTACAATTAAAAATTTAATTATATTTGTCCGTAAGGCTTAAAAGCGGTTATTATAAAATAAAGTAGTTTTTTCAGGGGATTTTGTAGAAATTCTAGATTATTTATAGTGAACAACTTTAGTTGCAAGTGCATTTAATTAATTATAATTTACACATTTTTTGTTCATTAAGATACCCCAGTATGTATAGAAAGCTCTTTTATAAAATAAATAAATATTCAGAAACGAATTAATCAGCTAACTTTATATAAAAATCAAAATATTATTACTCACCGTATAAGTAAATTAAGTATATTTTTATCGCATCCAAAAAACTTTAAACATGGGAGGTGCCTCTTACGAACTTGTCAATATTAAAAATTGCCACGTTTACAAAGATTACCTACTCATTTAAAAAAAAACTTAAAATATGATATGATGCAATCTTTGTCAAATTAGAGTCAATTTCGAGTAATAAAATAAAGTTTTATGTCGCATTTACTTTGATGCGGTGTAGAGTAACGTATAATTATCAAACAAAGGGATTCACAGACAGACCCAAATAACTACTGGCCTCAAATATCGCAATTATATAATTTTAATGATCTGTCTAATATAGTAATGACGTACGTCGATTTGGCAGCATTTTTTTAAAATTCAGAGACATCAGTTTCTCTTACACCTGCTACTCAAGTTCCATATTAACCATCGAAGAGTTCAGAATAGAAAAAAAATGTATTCTACTTTGTTATACGTACCATAAAATTCAAAGGTCTGTCTGATTCCGAATTAAAAGCTTTTACTAAAGTCCAATGTATGTTTATTTGTGCGTTACGAAAAAGTACCTAAATGTTTTTTTTTTTAATTATTTAAAAATAAAATAAAATAAATTTAATTTTTAATGTTTGAAAAGACAACCTATTTTGATGGCTCCATTTTTTGGAAATATGATGTCTGAAATGAAGTACCTATAGTTAATTTATTTTTAAATAATATCTAATCAGTTTACATATACTTTTCGTAAATATGCATAATAATGTCTAAATGGTACGCCCAATTCTTATATTATTTAGTCTACCTGTTGCACGTGACTTAAGGGCCGGTATTTCAGTCTTCACTTAAGGGCCGGTATTTCAGTCTTCACTTAAATCTTACACTTAACTAAGCTTACCTTTACCATAAAGCTAAGCTTATTGATGTTACGTGTATTTCAGTACAATTTTAAGTGAAGCTTTACTGAGTTGCACTTAAAAGCAAAAACTGGCAACATTTTAGTGATTTCGCGCTAAGTTCATTCAATTATATGTCAAAACTGTCACATTGACAGACAGCAGCCAAGTGAAGTTGACTTTTTTGTTGGTTGATTGAGGCTATGACAAACAAACTTTGAACGTTGTGATAATATATTTACTTTGAATATTATTTTAATTTTTAAATACATACATATTTAATTTTACTTTGAATATTATTTTAATCTAAAAATAATATCTGCCATGTAGTTAAGTATAAATTGAAAAAATCCTAAAATGTTTGAGTGACAAGTATTTCTATATGATTTCTATTTTGTTCAAGTTCTAACAGTAGCAGTACAAGCAGTGATGACGAAGAAGTTATTGCGTTTGTAGAACGTTTAAACCGACTTCGTCAACCCAGGATATATAGGAATCGTGCACACAATTTTTCTCTATGGGGTGAAATTTATTTTGTCTGAAATAAGTTTAATGTGTTAGTTGAAAAAAATTTCGTAAATAATAACAATATGATCAATTTTTAGCACGAATTATAAAATATGTATAGGTTATGTAAACTTGCCTATTCTTTACGTTGTCTTTATACTTTAATGCGCGCGCACGAATTATGTAAAAATATTATTACTTATATAAATTTTTGATAGTAAAATAAAAAACAAATAAATTTTAGTAATTCCTTACTAATAAACTTGTAGGCGTCGATGTTTAAGCTTAACTTAAATCAGTTGAGTGACGACTCAACTGTCACTTAAAAATTTGACACTTAAGGGTTTCACTCAGGAATGAATTTGTGTTGAGTGAAAGTTGAAATACGCTAAAGTAAAGTTAAGCCTCACTTAAATTTTATTCCTAAGAATAGTAACAGTTGAAATACCGGCCCTTAGTCAGCGCAACTTTATAAAATATAGCCTAACCTTACTCGGTGATAATGTAGCTTTCTATAGTGAAAGAAATTTTAAAAGACCACGCCAATAGAGCCTTTTCTAAAAAACAACGACACCAAATACATACCTACCTATTTACCCTTTGGATTCATGACGGAATTTCCTAAGAAAACCGTTTAAAAAGTTTACGAACAGTTACGAAGAGTTGTTGTTTTAATTGCAATAAATTACCACATAAAAGTAAAGTGGACTATTGTTTATGGTAAACAAAACTGAGACACCATT
Source organism: Synanthedon andrenaeformis (assembly GCA_936446665.2). Lineage (NCBI taxonomy): Eukaryota > Metazoa > Arthropoda > Insecta > Lepidoptera > Sesiidae > Synanthedon > Synanthedon andrenaeformis. Next base: position 5,356,271 of record OW387780.2, on the reverse strand, counting down.
ATAGTTAATAGCTTATTGCAATTTTAATCTGCACAAGGTGATGCCGTAAACGCAGCTTTGTCATTTCCCATTGAAACTAGTGGGCAAGGAACGACAATCAAACCGCGTCTTTTGTTAATGCTTTCCCGTTGGTTACCGGTCCCACGGAAAAATGGCATTGCAAATACCAACTCTATAATCAAATAGCTGTCTGCTATTACGTATGCATAGAAAATGCTAGTTGGTACAATAAAAAAGGCCCGCAAACGTTTTCATGGAAAATCAAAAGCTATTATAGTCCATTAGCTTGTGTGTAGCTGCGGATATTTCTACGGCCGCTAATGGCGACTATGTGAAACTTGAATTTTTAATTCAAGCACAATACTGTTGTGACATCGTAATAGGTATATGGGCGAGCATTTAACTTTGTACGTAACATATGGAAGTTTAATTAAACTTTTATGAGTTCTATTCGCTGGCTTTGATTTGTTAATTTAGCAGTAGGTATATTCATTTGTTTAAATAATGAAACATTTTTATTATAGACTAGTGGCCCGCTCCCGGCTTCGCACGGGTGCAATCTGTTAGATTGTCTTACACCGCCATCTGTTAGATTGTCATGGAAATCACAGATAATTTTAACAAATAATTGCTGGATTGAATAGGTATCAACAGATGGCGCTATGTTAATAATATTATATAATTTGCAAACAAATAATAAACAAAATGAGATATAAACTATCCTATCTTTTAAGTTGGACCAAATTACATATAGTTACGAAATTTTATCAAAATCGGTTCAGTAGTTTCCGAGTTTATCCCAAACTTACATCGTGACACGAGATTTTTATATATGATAAGATTTACCTGCGAATTCGTCCGGGTGTCTTTGTATAACATAATACTGTATAGTTTCATCAATATCCGTTCAGCAGTAGGTACTTCTAATTGCGTGAAAAAGTAACAAACATACTTACAATCTGTCCTCACCAACTTTTGTAGTGTTTATAAATTAAAAATAAAATTTAGTTACTTCTGGTAAAATGTTCAAAAATGAAAATTAATTAATTAATTAGACTGTATGAAAATTAAATTATAATGACTAGGTATTCAATAAAATATACAATGTTAGGTTTAAAACGAACTAAAACGCAACTCTTTTTCACAACAACTGACTAAGTAGGTAGGTATATTTTAATTTACCGCTTCTGTTTATTATTTGTGGCCACTATAAACAACAGTTGCCAACATAAAAATTATCGCGACCTATGGTCGCGTATTTGTACAAAACTTCATAAGTCTTCGAAGTTTGCTGTACATTCTTATATATATATTCGGATTTGTTCCAGACATTTTACTTCGCTTTTAAGGCATGACAATTTTTTGAGTACGCAAAGGAAATACAAAATAGTCCGAATGCAGACCCAATCGGGATTCAAACTGAAATTATCGCTTTCAACTGAAGCTTTTCCAAGCGGACAATAGGTTGCTTAGTGAATTCACAAGAAACTTAGACATTGATGATGTGACCAATGACCAAACACTAAATCACAAAACACAAAACATAAGATATAAATTATACCTATATTACCGACCTGTTACATTATTTGTATCTTTTTATTTAATTTTGGCTACCTTATTTTAGCCAGCCAGGATTCAATGTGTGAATGTAGTTGTTTATTTAGGTAATTGTGAAAGTTGTGGATGCGTACCTATACCTACATACAAGATATTTATCAGTTACTAGCGAGTCGTTCCCGGCTTCGCCCGGGTGCAAAAACTTTCCCCGTAAAAACCTTCCCTGATTATCCCTCTATCCATGAGTGAAGACAGAATTAAAATCGGCCCAGCCGAGATATATCAATGAGAGATATATCATGTATTATATAATTTAACTATACGTGCTAAAGCCGTGAATTTGATCATAACTATCAACACAAATCTGTCGCTTCAGTAGGTACCTAGTCCACCTATAGAATCTAGGTTGGTAAGAAACAATTAGATCGTTTGTTTGAAGTATGAGATTACTGAATAGCGGTCAGGTGCCGCTAGAGGTCCGAGTGACGCCGCTAGCGACAAATCAATTTGCGAAGTCGCTCGTAGCCCGCTCCCGCGCCCGCTCCGCTCCCCGCTGTCGCGTAATCACTGTGATCGGCGACCAACGAGTGCGGAGAGCCGCAGGGCGCGATTATATCATTATATGCCTGTGCTGTGCACCACTCGGAATGTCCCGGATATCGAAGTCGCTGTTGAAAACCTCTATCGAACGATAGCCGACAGCGATCGGATCCCAATTTTACTCAGACGCGTTAAACGTATACTTATACTGCGTTAGATTATTAGGTATACTTCGAATTATTCAAGCTTAAAGTAGGTAATAAAACAAGCAACCTATCTATACTTCTAGATAAGTATATCAATAACTGTAAACAAAGATTTTAATAACTTAAAGTTACCTATCTCTAAACGGAATAGGTACTGCGAAGTAATCGAAATTCTTCTCAGAATCGTCATCATATTGGCTATTTTTTTTTCGAAACCCTAATAAAATAGGTATATATAGCTGTTGCGAGCGACTTCGCCCGTGTAACTTTATAAAATATAGCCTGTTACTCGTTGATACTTAGGTATAGGTTTCTATAGGTGAAAGAATTTTTAAAATCGCTGCAGTAGTTTTTGAAATTATTAATTAGGTAGGTACTACTACAAACAATAATGCAAAAATACAAATGTTTTCTCTTTATAATATTAGTAGGTACATATAGATGACTATTAAAAATGTTTCTTTGAATAACTATTTAATGAATAAATAATTTGATAAAAGAAAAAAATTGATCAAATAGAACTTTTTCTCGAGTAATAACAAATCATAAAATTTAATTCCTTAATTGATTGCGAATACTGAAATATACTCAAGACATAGTCGCTGGGAGAAGCTAGTGTTCCATGAACAAAGTTAAAAGGTGGTTGTATGTAGATTGTGGGCGTGTCGAGTGCCGCTGATTGGACCGTTCGGCGCCAATGCGCGCGCGCCGCACGGTAGCCTAACTACGAAGCTGCGATCAATGATTTACTTCTTGAAATGTAATTTAAATATCTTTTATAAAAAAATTACAAAAAACGATTAAATTCCTAATGTAACTAGTATGTGTATATTCAAATAACTAACATGATATTTTCTTTTCAGATTATTCGCTAATTTATCTACAAATTACTTACTTATTTTTATGAAAATGGGCAGCATACCTATAGGCTGTTATTTCACGATGATCTTTTGTAAGGGTATGCTTAATGCTACCAGACTTCTTACTACTGCTTTAAACGCGAAAAAAATATACTATACCTACCTACCTATTTTGAAAGTTTTAGGAAAATGTTTGGGTACTTTATTATAGGTATTACCCAATCTTTCGTAAATCTTTTTTTTTAATATATACCTATATTGAATCAAGGCAAAGCAGCGCTTGGCCGCGATCTTTTTGTAATCTAAAGGTCGTCAGACAGGCTGACTGTCCGCTTAATGGTAAGTAGTATAGTTCCCGTCACCTGTGACACAAGCAGCGCCACAGCCCACAGGGTAATAAGAGATGATGCCGACCATAGTAGGATAAAGGGTAAGGGATTAGGAAAGTATAGGAAAATATGGAGTCTGGCATCCCTTATACTCACTCACTGGAAACACAATAGAACACATGCTGTTATTTCATGGTGGTCTTCTGTAAGGGGGTAGTTACTGCCGTCAGACGGTCTGCCCAAATGACTGTGAAACGCAGTGTGCCCTGCAATCACTTAATGTAACTACGGTTACATGTTTAAAATGTTCGTTCGTCTTATGCATGCTTAAATTAATTCCTATCAATAAATGTTACATAGGTATCCCATACACATACCTACCTTAAGATAGGTACGTCTATAATTAAATAAAAATGTATCGAAGTAGTTAAATAAACGCAGTAATTCCACAAGACTCGTCAGTCAGCTTCCTACAATCGTTTAAGCGTCTGATATTACCAATAATTGAAGACACGGAGTCATTAAACCTGTCGGGGCAGGTTCTATGTTGATTACTCGTAGTTATCAGGAATTTGTGTATCGGCCAACCTATTACGATGGTACGAGGACTACGGGCGCTTCTTCGTAATAACCATGATGAGGCCCTGAAATTATACCATTTGTGTGGAATTTTGTTGAAAATGGCGAAAACATTACAGAAAAGTACTGGGGCTGTAACTACTTCGGGCGGACTTTGGGCCCGCGGGCGGATGCTTCGACGGCCCCGTATGCAAATTAAACGTAATCAAAATAATCATTTAGTATGGAGGTAGAAAACACCGCGTGACGATACCGCCGCCCATCTCGTTCGCGCTGCCGTTCAGCACTCGAGCAACGGAAAGGAAACACCTCTCATGCAAATTCTCTACGCTCGCCTCGCTTTTATTCTTTCATATTGTTTTAATATAACCCACACTCGGCATTATGGGTTAATACGCGATATTATACAGCTGTAATTGGAGTGAAACGTTTCAGAATAGTCGATGATTACGCAAGCTGTTGTAGCGTGCTTGCGAGCCGCATTTCTATGCGATTAAAAAGCCACCTTCAGACCCAGGTTGTCCTAATTTTTTCTTCTCCTTAAAGTGCCGCTTCTCTACAAAGGTTGGAAATCAATTACTGCTATGTTAACCTTGGAAGCTGCTGCGAAAAAGAGGGAGCGAATGCTCATACAAAATCAATCTCTTAAATTTTTCAACCAGCATGTCTTTCCTAACGTTTCCTAATTTTTTACAGGTTCTATTAATAAAATACACTGGAACAGTAAATTTGTTTTCTGTTCCTTAACTTTTCTGTTATTTTTTTTGTCAAAAGGTATATTAAACCCGGCTTTTTGTAGGTTTAAAAATAGAAAAATGCATTTTACTTATGAATGGTCAAAACTCCCTTGTTCATAATGATAAGACAGCTTTTTGTTTATAAATATATCGATTTAAATAAAACAAACATTAAACGTTACAGTATCTAAGTTTGCTACAATAGGTATATCATTGAAAAACGAATTCAAATCGGTTAAGCCGTTTCTGAGATTATCGTGCACAAACGCAATGAAGAAAAATCTAAAATCTGTTTTTATATTTGATCATACTTAAGTATGTATGTACAAATAATAACATAAGTTAGATAAGTTAGATGTTAGTAAACATTTAGATGTTAGACATATCTGTATATCTAGATATGGCTATGGATGTCAGTGATGTTATACTTGGCTACCATTTAATTACGGTCACGGATGGCAAACGACGTGCCAGTGGTTAGCCGTCACGCGGGCCAATAGGACGTGATTAAAAATAATTTCCATATTCGATGTCATTTCGCTTGTTACGAGACGCCGTGATGCGAGTAATTTCTCTGTTTTGCCACTGCTAGAAAAATACTTGAAATGCACTGCAACAAGTATTTCTATTAGATAAATACCGACCCATTTGTTGTAGTATGTGTAAAAATTGCTATTAAGTCCTTCTTCATCCGGTCTATTAATTAAGACATACAGATTTCAGTTTCCCTACTATAATTAGATTGGACTTAAAATGTATCATTAAAATATTTACCTACTAATATTATGCATACTGGTGATTAACATAGTTACACGTACTTATGAAAACTCTAAATAAAAAACAAAGACGTTATTAGCGTTTGCCTGATCGTCAGTAAAGTTGTTTTAAACAACACAAATACTTAATCAGCTAATAAAGTTGCGTTTTTACGTCTTTTAGGAAGTTGATTTGATGAAATACAATACATCTTCTTTTATATATGTATGAAAATTCATCGCCGTGCGTTAGTCACGAAAAAACTCAAGAATGGCTAGACCGTTTAAATTCGGTTTTCACTTGTGGAACTGATTTTTATATAAAAATTGCACTCAGGAATAAGTAGGGAAAGGGTCACTAGTCTGCATAAAAATTCAACAATATATTCTTAAGTGAGAGACAAAAATCTCGGCGCTTTCATGTTTTTTTTAAATACAGGTCCTCAGACAGGCTGACTGTCCTCTTGACAGTAGGTGATTACCGTCGCCTATAAACACAAACAACGCCACAGGTGCTGCAAGTGAGCCGCAGACCTTAGTATGAATAAGGATAAGGGATTATCCTTTACTCACTCCCTGAAACAAAACATAACACAATGACGTTATGTCACGGTGGTGTTTTGTAAGGAGATGGTTACTGCTCTACCGTCAGACAGGCTGTCCAATTTGTGACTACTAAATCAAAACAGTTAAAACTTTATCCATCTACAACGTTTATCAAACGGATAGAGCCGTTTTTGAGATATGAGAAATTAATCAATTTGTAGAGGTACAAGAATTGCCCTGAGACGTGGTCCGACTGATCGGACGACGCGAATTGCTCGTTTTTACACAACAATCGCTGATATTGTGCTCGGTATGTCTATAAAGATCCCGCATATTATATCTGAGAAGGCGGCTCCATACTTACAACACAACACTACACTAGTTACATATGTACTAAAGATTTGTGGGACTCGAGTTGTGTTATGTTGCCAAAGTCTTAAGAGTGTTGATAATTTTATAACACCTTCAAATGCCTATACACATGGCCGCATACGAATTTGATTACTCACGTTTTCATACCTATCTAAATGCTCTAGAGCGTGGGTTATTAGCCAAATTACTACAAATAGTAGTCTCACGACAATTGGATGATATGCCATAATGAACGTAAATGAAGGCTTGCAATTCGCCTTCACCTACATACTACATGAATATAGGTATACATTTCATGCATATCTACAAAATTGTATCATGATTATTAGATAGATAGGTAGGTATATTATGATCCATACCTGCCCTTATATGATTTAAAATGTCAAATTGCCATTAGATTACTTATACTATTTTTATACTCTTTGTTGTTTTATTAAAATCGTAACGTATAAGTTCTATTCATAAGCTTCTTGAAGATATAATAAGTATTATATATACATTGTTTACACTATAGTTGCTGCAACGCCATCTACTGTCGAGTGGCAATTAAGTAATGGTAGCGTCTAAGTAATGATTGGAGATTGACAGATTGAGTGACTTCTAAATAATAAATTCTTTAAACATAGGCATAGCTAAACTTAAAGCAGATTTTGGCACACTGTGTTGTATGATGTAAACTGGGCAGCCCTTCTGGTGACAATAAACATCCCTTTGCAAAAGACTACCGTGAAAAAATAGTACGTATTTTTTTGTGTTTCGGTGCTCCGAAAGAAAGTTACATTATCAGCGAGTAACATATACTATATTTTATAAAGTTACGCGAACTAAATCGCGTGCAACAGCTAGTATTCCATAAAATAATTAAAAACTAAGTATTAAATATTTTAATGAAGTGTTTATGTTATTATTTTACATATCAATGTATATACCTAATATAACCTACCATAACAGCATAAATAAGCAGCATAAATAATCCTTTATTTGGGATATTTTAAAAGATTCTTAATCTTTATGTAAAGCAATCGATAAAATACTATATGTCTTGATATTCCTATTCTATATTAGACAGACAAACGTGTTTCTATTTATATCTGCTGCCGATTCATACAGTTTGATACTTTTCCAATTTCCCAATGTAAAGGACGTCTCATTTAGACATCTGAAGCCTCATTAGCATGCGCTAACTGAAACGCTTCTATACAGTTCACGCTTTTACCGGCAGCCAACGCTTTTGACGAGTGTACGAGTGCCGCACTGCGTTAGATGTAGGTACGCAATTTGCCTCCATTTGCCATAATGACAGGCCGCGGCGTCTCTCATGGATGCTATGCATAATGAGCCAATCCTCGATTGATCCGCAACCTCGCTCCATGCACGTTGCATGCCTATAGGTTCCTGTCTCTTTGTCAGCGAATTACGAGAACACCATTCAGCATTCGCAGATAAATAATTTAGCTATTACCTACCTGTATTTTTATTATAGTCTGAGAGCAACATAAGTTTCTTGAGGTTTCTCTCTATTAAGTTTCTTTAAGAACAGAAAATGGTCATTTTTTTATTATTATTATCCATAACATTATGGCCTCAATTGCCTTCCACAATTTTTTGGCGTTATACAATATAAGCTTTCAAAAATATGAGGCTTTTTTTCATCTGTTACATAAATACGTCTACATTTTGTACCTATAGTTTTGTCTGAATACTGTGATTTCTGATTACGCCTCTGTTTCATAATATACTTAGCTATCAGTATCAACACGAATATGTGACTTCAGCTTTAATACAACGGTTAGTCTATACCTAACAAATAGCATACTAGGATTGCCACCTTGTAATTAGAAGTGATTAGAGCTTACGGTCAGGATGTTGAAATTATGACATCATTTTGCCTATCATTCAGATTATACTTATTATGCCATCCCATATATAGATCTGAGTATAAAGATAATGAGTCAACATTTGAAATGTAGGTATGTAAATGTAGGAAATGTAGGTACTCATGTAAAATTTCAGAAGGAATATCTTTTTGATTGTAGTCATATTGTAGTATCAACAATTTAGCATTGCCTATATGCGAAAACAACAGTAACTGTTATATTTTTAAGTTTTCATTTCCAAATTCATCTCAGCCGCAAGACGTTGACTTTTGGATATAAGACATCTCCCATAATTTTCCAATAGGACCAGTCAGAAGTAGCCTGGATCCACCGTCTACCCGCGGCCTTATCAGGTCGTCCGTCTACCTTGTCGATGGACCTTGTTCCGTGGCCTCCACTAGAGATCTTTCCGGCCCCAGCAGCCGTCGGCTTTCTCTACTCCGTGTCCTGCCCACTGCCATTTCAACATACTAATTCGCGGGGTTATGTCGGTAACTTTCGTCCGTTTTAGGTTGCTATACATATAGTCGGGCCTGCATAGCCGGGCAGTAGAATCGAATATATGTATATAGATGAACGTTCGACAAATTGCTATAGGTGTCGGCAAAGCCGGGCGGTAGACATTGCCGAATGAAATGTGCTGGCCAGACTATATGTATAGCAACCCTTACACATTTATTTTAGGAATATGATATATTTTTTTAGACAATTGTGTAACAGAATAGCAATGCACATAAAATTCAATTGTTAAACCTTAGTTAAACTAAACACTTAGTTGAACTACCTTAGTTAAAATAGTTGAACTATTTTCTTCAAATTAGTTATCTTTAAAAACAAGTATTTTTTTCAGTTAAGGAATTTTCCTGTGTGTGTACAGACGATAGGAAACTCTAATTTAAGGGTTGTTAAGCAAACACAGTTGCATTTAGGGACAGTAGGTAACTTCACAGTGGAACGAATGGGTTACAATAGCATATGTTTTGAGCGCTAGAGCACACCTTATCATTTACCACATTACGTGCGCAATGATTATAGTAATCTGCTCATAAGGGAACAACAATGGCGCTGCACTCCGTTCGCGGCCACATGCGCTCGCGCATACACAGGATGTTGTAGCAGTCAATTCAAATACCTATCTCGTAACACCACTCTTGCCATGTAATGGAACACCAACATGTAATGGTTTTAAATAAAATTGATATTTTTATTATTACAGATGCTGTCAGGAATATACACTGGACCGCAAAGAAAAAGGGTCGGTTAGAAAATCTTCAATATCTTCAAAACTATCTGACCTAGCTATAAATGAAATAAAGACTAAATTAAAGAATATTTGAATGTGCTTAAATAAAAATAAAATTTATTTAGTTTAGCTTTAATTTAGTATTTATTTCATAAAGCTAAGTCAGGTACTTTTGAAGATAATTGAAGATGTTCTAACCAACCCTTTTTCTTTGCGGTCCAGTGTATCATGTCAAGTCTATTAAGTCCTATATATATGCTCTGCCAACTGTGATATGATAACGAGAAGGGTTTTATCCTCACCTTGTCTCTTATATCCCTATTTATTCCAAATTATTGTATCTAATTCAATAGGTTATGAATTTATGAACGTTATAAAATTTATGAAAATTATGACCACAATGAACTAACCTTTTTCTTTATACTTTTAAAACTATTAATACTTAGCATGTTTATGTACGCGCTCACTCGAATTTATTCTTACACAATAGTAAGTAGTAAGTTATTATTTATTTATATTATTTGTTACTCGAAGTATTATAGTTTTTTTAATAGGTTGGTACCTACTGTCGCAAATAAAAACAAGCAAAACCAGCGAATGTAAAATTGCGGTACCAACAATTATAAGATAAAAGTATAAAGAACATTCCTTAACGTAATGTTAACATTAAAAACATTAGTTAAATATAGAGAAAATGACTGGAGACTGAAATACCATACACTAGTCATGTTAAATACAACAACTTATGAGTATGTGCTTTTATTTCTAAGTAGGTAGTCTTTTCAATACTGTTCGATTACTGAGTAAAATTATGGTGCCCTGCTGTTATTATCATATATTATTGACTTTATATTATTGTTGGCATCTTTTCTGTAATTGTAATTTCTCTCAAAAAAAAATTAGACAAAACTACATCACCAAATAAAACACACGATGTATATACAGCCAACCGTATAAATTTAATAGAAAATGTGACCCTTTCACTGTTCTACATAATTAAGGAGTGCGCAACGCGGCCGACAAAGAGTCGATCGGCTACACGTTGTTAACAATGTTTTATACGTTGGAATCGGTTGACAATGGTAGCCCGCGGTACCCTTTCTTCGGCAATTTAGCGAACAGCGTGCTCCGGAAGTTAAACCTTCACCATAGAATTAAGGACTCCTTACACACATCGCGACTCGCATTGTCACAGGGCGAACTCCGCCCCACAAGATTTCATTGCGACGAAGTCAGCACGTGACACATTTTACAATAGGTGCTGAATAGAAAATTACGTTGTAAGAAAACGTTAAGGAAGAATCATAGAGGAATGAATTCATAAAATACCGAGCCGTTAAATCTTATTACGAGAGTATTTTCCGTACCTAATACTTAAGATTCTTCAACTGATGATAACCATCAACAAGAGTGCATTTCTTACAGATAAACCTACGGTACTGCGGTACTTAATAAAGAAGCGAAACTAGGATATAATATTGAAACCTTAAAAAATAACTCTATTACTTTTAGGTATATACCTAGGTATAATAGGGAAAATGAAATAGCAACTAATCTAACTTCTAAGGGTACAACTATATAGCATAAGTAAGCATAACTACATAACTATCATACATAGCATAACTTCATAGCATAAAATTCACTTGTTTATCTCAATTCAACTTTTGCATAGCCGTTTTCTATAAAGATTTCTTCAAATTCTGTGATGGTCGACAGACAGGCTGTGATAGACTATTTGATAGAAATTTTAATGGCTACCGTCGCCTTTAACACAAGCACCGTCATGAGTCGCATATGGACTGACTTGTTAGGATTGAAGATAAGTAATGAATTCGGGACAATTATTGTATGGATTTTAGGATGGGACAATACAAGTTTTAACTTCAATGTAGTTATGAAATTCGAAGTCATTGTTTGGAGTGAAATACCTATATAATGGAAGACATTTCTAAGCGTTGTTCGTTATGCAGTAGGTACAGAATCGTAATAAAAAGTAGTTCGTCAGTCCGTCTGCCACTTTTTAACCCAAAAATCTTGTTAAATCTTTTTTGAATGAGGCGTTTTTTGAATGAGTCATCAGACTTCGTAAGACAGTAATATTGGCTCCGGCGCCGTTTATTGATCGAAATTATCTTGTTCCATGACCTTGTCATGGGAACAACCGCTGATTACCGAATTACCACCGCCTCGCCTATATTTAGTTCCCGTACCCGCCCGCACTGTGTGCCGATCTAAATAATAAATAAGAATCTTATCTAAATAACAGCGAGCCATTGTCTTACCCTCTCGGCGGTAATGACCTACATTAACTCGCAACGATAATAAAATCGGCTCCACCACGTAATTTACCTTAATTTTGCAACGATCATGTCCGAATCAAAACCGCACATTATAAATACTCAAATTGAAGCGAATTTGGGGAATCGTGTTACCTAAACGGGAAATGTTGAATTAATACACCATTTCTGAGTTAGGCACTACAAGTGGATTTGAATAATCTTTCAACAACTAAGACAAAATATAGTTGTACCTACATACCCTACAATAAAACGAGCAAAATGTTTTAATATCTAAGAAAAAAACGGCGCCGACAAAGTCGCCAACAAAAATAGGCAATTAATTTAGACAAAAATATATGTACCTGACCACCAAAACGGGTCGTTCTAGGCTCAACGATAGGAGGAAAAGGAGCAGCAGGAACTACTACTGGCTTTCTTACAGCAACCGGAACGGGAAATGGCTTAGGACTACCTGATTCCTCTGCAAGGATAAACGCAGGCTTCACCCTATCTATTGATACTAAAACGATATTACGGGCCATATCTATTTTGAAATACTTATCGTTTCTTTCTAATACTTTAAATAGACCAGCATAAGGTGGTTGGTGCGGTTTGACCACACGGTTCGAATAAATTTATCCGAATAGCCAGTGCCAGCTAGGCAACGAATATGGCGAAGAAACTGACTAGGTTTTCTATCACCCAATTCCTCAACTGTCATAAGCTGTTTAAGTTGCTCACCACGCGATGCCGATAATCTGGTAATTAGTTCTCTTGTCCGCCTCTGGTGGGGCCACGATATACGGGGTGGAAAAATAAGTCAGGCCCTGGAGGGAAACTACCTCAAATCCTTAAGTTGGCTCATTTTACATAAAGGAGACATTCCTTTATTTTTAAAAAGAAACAAAACTGCATTCAGATTTTCTAAAACTCGCTTGCCTCGCCCGGGACTCGAACCAACTAAAATTAAAAAAACAAACACTGGCTATTTTATTATACTAATCGATAGGATTATTATTCTGGATAAAATTTCTCTAACAAACATTTGCTCACTTTTTCCAACAACACTTATCATCTTTTTCCAAAACCCGCACGCAAAGAGTTTACAAAAACGCGTACCTATATCGTTGCGTACCTTTGCGTTCGTTAAAAATACAAGAGAAAATATATAACACTGACACATAATTACAATTAAATAGAACATAATTATTTAACATGAACTTCATAATGACAGACCATTAAAAAGGTTTAAAGTTGATATGAACCTATAGATTATTGGTCAGAGGTGTATACCACATTGATTCTTGTTATCATATGGAGTAAGTTTACTTTCATATGCAGTTGTCTGCTTAGTACTTATATACAGAGCTGTCAGTTACATACACGGTTACACGGTAACAGTCGCAAGTTCAATAGTTTTTCCCATCTCAAAAATTGTTCTTTTTTAAAATTAATCGGTTACACGATTACGGTAACAGGTCGCGAGTTCAATAGCTTTTTCTCATCTCAAAAATGCACAACGCGCCTAAAGAACTTCAAAAATAAATAAAATAAAATATTTAATAAATTACTTAGATATAGTAGGATTTATATATGGAAATATTTTTGACTTGATCCAAACAAAGAATGACACTGAAAATAAACCAAAGGTGAAATCTCATTTCTCAAATGACATAGAAACTAAGAGATTCGCATCGCTTCTTGCTTTTTCCAGTATTTATTATATAAGAATACGTAGATCGTAATTATTATAAGTATCATTTTTTTTTGTGTATAAATGTGTGTACCAAGAGTCTCGATCCGTCCCGTATGAGGTGTGGAAAATTTGCCGGTCTCAACAGCCATGGCATCTGAGTGTAATTCAGTCGACGATAATGAAGAGCCTCGCAGAGAGACTATTAATTAATCCGCCATATTAACTAATTGTCCCCGCCCGCACCCACCGGGCCGGGCATCGCTCCATGCTTCACTCGCTTCATGATACTAATTGCACCTCTTTGTTACCGTTAGGTACACCTTTTAATGTACACACGTACCTACTCTTAAATTGTTTATTTTCTTTCAGCACTTTACGTACCTACCTATATAATTTAGAAGAAAACAAATTGGACTCAATAAGTATTTCTTACATTGAAAACGTTTAAGTACTTTTAATTTTTTGTCTTCAAGTCTTATAGATTCACGGTAGCTGCCTAATGAGGACTTGGCTAGAATTGATAATCAATTATTGAAACTTCTTATATTCACTAGCAGGGCCTTATAAGCCATCAAAAATAAACACATAAGAATTAAACCCCATTTAAGTTTGAATATTTACTGTTTTACAGCGCACACTGCGTTTCGCAGTCATTTGGGCAGTGCGTCTGGCGACTATAATTTATTACAAAAAAAATCCTTAATTTTGTAATTAATAAACTTAATTTATGTTTTTATTTTTGAAGTAAGAATATGAATATTATGATTATTTGTGACATTCTTTGGATATAGTGGTAGTTTTCATTTTATCGGGCCTACTTTACTCAGTGATTTATAAAAATTAAACTACTTCGTCAAGCCTTTTTCATATTCAGACAGTAGCTACGGCACTGACCAGAGGGATTACCAGTATTAATAGAGTTGTATATCTATGGTAAGTATTTATTCCTTAAATAGATTTGAGAGATATAACCATACCTAAGTATAGTACCTACCTAACAATAGCAACTGGTTTATCCATAGGTTTTAAAGGTTTCAAATATGTCGTCTGTAATGTATCTTAATATTCTTTAGTAAATTTGTTTTGTGTGGATTAAGTAGTTGCACCTGCATAGTATATTATTTCAGATTTGACATGCAAATGCGTGGGCGAGGCATTGCATTGCAGTCGGCCGAGTTGCGTGTCGCGGCTGCGGGCAGTGGGCGTGCGCCGATCGCTGGTCAGCGGACCAATAGAAGCTTAGCTATGTAAATGATCCTATTTTTTTCTTTTTAAAGCTTTAAGGTAATTGTTCTCATTTGCATATTTTACACATAACAAGAAATAATCCGATATTGAAGTTAATATTTATTATTCCATCCCTTATACTTACTTATATACTTATATAAGTATTCCTATTATCTAAATACCTAGGCCTTACTTTATAACGGACTAGCTAGTGCCCCCGAGTTCGTCGCGTTAAAGTAAAAGATATGACGCCTAACATATAGGTACCTATCAGTAACTTTATTCAACAGGCCTTGCAACAAATCCGTTTGCGACAATCGACAAGTTCTGATTTTTTGCTAATTTGTTGCTAATAGGTATTGGTCCAATGAATAATCCAAGTTTGATATCTCGAGCGCCGAACGCAACTTTACTTTAGTTTTTGGCGATTTTAACCCTAAACGACTAATTTCTCAATAACACCTACGCAGACGCTTTTTAAGTAGAATAATTTCGCTACAACATGAGACCAGAATTACCTTCTTTTTTTTACAAGAGGAATCCATCATGGATACCCACTGGCCTGGGGACAGACCGGTGGGTTATGTCGGACTCCCGCCCCGAGATAGATCTACCGACTAAACCTCTTGGTGTCCTCCGCGTCCACTATAAGGCGAAGTTGCGAGGTCGGACGAACACTCTTCCGCAACTCCGCCGCGGGGGTCCGTAACCGGACATTGCTCATTGGGACGGCAGTTCGGGTGCGCCGTTCGGACCCCCGCGGCGGAGTTGCGGAAGACTAGAATTACCTACCTTCTTTAGACCCAATAGTTTTCAAGATAAGGCTTTTTATAATGATCAGTTTTTTCGAACTAAGTAGTCAATTTATACTTAGACGTCACTCGAGAACACTAACAGGGTCTACCTAGACTACCTACCCATTTATTCCCTTGTGGTCCAATACACATCATGGTTTCAACTTTTGTCCTTCTTTTATCTGAGATCCCTTATTATTTACCTATTTCGAATTCGTAAACTTCTAATATTTCCCACTACCTACTTTTAATCTTAACCATAGGTACCTACCTACATCTTCATGGTCCCCTGACCATGGAATTCCCTACTCCTACACTACTCAG
Organism: Synanthedon andrenaeformis; assembly: GCA_936446665.2. Taxonomy (NCBI): domain Eukaryota; kingdom Metazoa; phylum Arthropoda; class Insecta; order Lepidoptera; family Sesiidae; genus Synanthedon; species Synanthedon andrenaeformis. Next base: position 5,340,350 of record OW387780.2, on the reverse strand, counting down.
TGGATAGGTTAGGTAATAGATACCTACTAACAAGATATAGATACGCGTTTGTTGTAAACTCTGCGGGCGGGTTTTGAAAAAGGTAAGCGTCACGGGTGACATACTACTTACTATTGTCGGCTTGGTTTTTCTCATAGAATGTTTTTTAGTTATTAAGTATTTTTATTGTAAATAATAAATAGTCGTTCTATTAAATTGTATATAGAGTGGTTTTAGTAATAAACCACAGTAGGTACCTACTGAATACATCAACAAAATGTTAATTCACTTCATTTAGACCTCAAGTGAATTGATTAAAATGATACGAGTGTGTAAAATGAAAGAAGGAAAAGGTCAATTTAAGTAGGTACCTACTAAGGAATTGTATATTATAGTCTGTTCTAAATATATATACGACGAAGAAATTTAAAATAAATTTTAGAAATTTGTTCTTTAGTTTTTTTGTTTTTAAAAGAAATAAGATTTTTAATGAAATATTCTGAGAAATGCAGAATTAAAAATACGACAAATCATTGCATACATTGCGTTTAACGGCAACCCTAATTTGACAGGAATAAAACAACACCATGGACTTATAATACCTAAGCAGGACTGATTACTTGAAAGAATTGTATTTACGAAAATTAACTGTATTACCAATAGCTAAAGTATATTTTTCATTGCGCCTTATACAGAGGCCAATCCGAGCCGAGAGGGTCAACAGTCAACGGAGGCCGTGTGTTCTTTCATCTTGACAGACTACAAAAATTTAGTTGATTAAAAATTTAGATTCAAAAATCTTACTTGTAACACTTGTATGTTAATTAATTGTATTGCAATTACTTTATTAAATTTTAAGTCACCGTATTATAACCAAATTAATTTCGTTATATGTATATTCCTAAATTTCAAAAAGTTGTTATTTTATTGTTTTGGGGACTATTTCATTTTTTACTGGTATGCCTTTAAAGTGTCTTGGCAGCAGTTAGTGGTCGATTATGTACAATTGGTGCATAAAATGCAATAAAATGAACAATGCGAAATATACAACTGGTAAAAGTGTTGGCTAATGCCTATTTAAATTAAAAAAATATTTATAAAGAACTACTTCTGTATGTAGGTATATTGCAAAATTTAAATTTGTTTCACATAACAAAAATATTACTGTCACCCTATTAGAAAGGGACACACAGCCTCTCTACTACATATCCTTCTCGGCTCGCTTTTTAGCTGCGAATAATTAGTCCTGCTTATTATATTAGGTCCATGAACAACACTCACTGCAAAAAGAATCAGTAATTCTGTGCATAGATTAACTTTTATGTTCTGTGGTTGTCTTGTCTTTCTTCTTATAAAAACAATCTAAAAATTCTAAAAAATTTATCACATTGATTTCATTTACTAAATTATTCTATCAAATCAATGTCATTCAGGCATTTACGTACAATAAATTATAAATAAACCCATATCTTTCACAGTGTGTTACAAAAACAGTGTGTGAATATCATTTGATATAAATTTAAAACCATATTGTGTACCAAACACAATTTAATCCTGAAAATCGAGAATTATTGTGAGAATCTTTTTTCATCAGAATACTTCAGTAACACTTCATTATTTGTGGGCCGGTGATAAAAACTCAAAAGGTACCTAAACTTTAGTTTTTTGTCTACTTACAAATGATATCGACCTACAAACACAATTTAAACGGTTTAAAAACTTACATTATACATTACATTGCTTACATTATAGATGCAGTTAACGCCTGATCCAAGACGAGTTGATCGCGTGCGTCGTTATAAACCACCTCCACCTACATCAGCCCCAGCTGAAGATCTAACTACCGACTACATGAACATTCTTGGTACCAACCTCAATAATTTTATTCAACTATGTTCAACTGAAGATTGGTCTCTTTTTAACCATACTTTTAGTAAAAAAATTCGAAACAAACTTTGTTTACAAAAGCATGGTCGTCATAAGGTTGCCATCCACTAGGATTGCTCAAATTCATTCCATCATTTTAAACTATAAATTGATTTTGCAGTCCATGTATATCATTGAGTACAATATACAAAATGTATTGTAAAATATATAGTTGTCAATTTCATACAGACTACAGAGTTTACCATGTGAAATAAGTGTATGACATTGATTTAAGAAAACATCTCTAAAATTTAAATTTATTTATTAAATTTAATATTTTCTTATTTCCTTTTATTTTTCAGGGATGGTATTTTCAATGTGTGGACTCATGATGAGGTTGAAATGGTGTGCTTGGACTGCTGTATTTTGTTCTAGTATCAGTTTCGCCAATTCCAGAGTTTCTGATGATACAAAGCAGGTATGTTTTAAAATTCTAAACTTTTTAATATAACTAATTAACTACCAGGTGGCCATAATAATATACTACTCAATAGTAGGTAAGAGTAAGTGGGGGTATATCCGCTCACCCACCTAGAGTAGACAACGCTGCAGCAGCCATGAGCTTCAAATAATCTAAAAGAACTGGAACAGAAGGCAACAGGACCACTGCTACTATTATTCCCATGAGATTGATCTAAAAGGTCTATTCAGACTTTTCATAACCACTACTTCCTCCGCCAGGAGTGTGAAGAGAGAGAGAGAGAGTAAGGTATTGGTACAAATTTTGAAGTGGGAATTTCAACTTAGATTTTTTTACGGTGGTCAGACATGCTGACGGTTAACTTGATACTCGGCGGCTACTGTCGCCTATGACACAAGCAACAAAACAGGTGCAAAAAGTGTTCTGCCGTCTCAGTAGGATTAGGAAGTGATAGGGAAGTGGGCTCCGGCATCCCTTACTCGTCAAAATACATGCTGTTATTTCACAGTAGTCTTCTGTAAAGAGATGGTTACAGCCTCCAAGTGGACTGCCCTAATGACTGAGAAACGCAGTGTGCCCTGACACTACTTGCCAGGTCCACACCAAAGCCAACTATGAAAATTTTATTTCATATGTTGACCCTGCTTATGTCCCTATTTTTTTTTTTATTATCCAACTAGAAAGATTTTAATCATATGTTTCCCTTTTTTATATACAGTCTGTACTTACAGTATTGAACTCAAAATTCAACTTCAAATGGAACTGATCTAGGATAATTGGAAATTTAAAAATATGGTGTGAAGGTCTAGATGCAAAAATGTTCTGTTTTCTTTTACCAAAATCATAACAGTTGTTATATGAAATTTCGCTATGCACTTTTATAAGATTGTTGTAACTTCGCCAGTCATTTATAGCTGTAGGCATGGACTTTTTATAATTACTAGACTGGGTGACCAAGCTTTGCTCGGGCCAATGAAAGGTTTATAGTTTTTTAAGAAAGGTTTAAGAAAAAAGGTCCATAAAACATTATAGAAAAAAATTCAAGAATACTTAATAATTCAAAATATAAAACGAACAAGCGGTACATATTACTTTTGTAACTGTTCCAGTAAAAACGACAAACGAATTTTCTCAATGATAAGACCCTGACAGATCGATTTCTAGACCTAAAAAAACCCCTAATCCTAGGTTTTCGTCAAAATCGTTAGCCGTTTGCGAGATCGTCGTGGCATAAAAGAACTCCTCGTTTAGTATTATAAGATAAGAAGCATATAACAGTGTTTTGTCATAAACGAATTAATTTATTTTCAGATCGTCAGCTCATTTATGCTGTCCATATCAGCAGTGGTCATGTCATATCTTCAGAATCCTGCACCTATGTCTCCTCCATGGGCTGCACTTACAACATGATATTGAAATGTAAAACTGTTATTAATATTTTATAATTATATAATAGCAAAATTGCTTAATGCTAATAAATGTTGATAATAAATAAAATAGTTTATCAAAATACTTGTTTTCTATATCAACTTATATGAAACACTTAGGTTTAACCAATATCCTTGCCTTATAGAGACCGTACCAAGGAACATACATACTCTCTAGCGAGAGGACCGTACGATTTTTGGGATTAATCAAACTTTTTGTTGATGAGAACTAAAGATAGAATCCTGTGCACGGCAGAGTGAAGCCGGTAAAACTAAGCCTCGCCTTATTGAAATATTTACTAGTGAAAATTAATTGAGTAGTGAAGACTGGTTTTTATACCCATAAAAAAAAACAGAAAATAATACAAAATAAAAAGCATGCCGAAAGATTAGCAATTATTATTACTCTGAGGTTTACGTTGACAGTCCAACAGGCTATAATTGCACAATCTTTTTCTGTTCTGTGTACAGTATGCACACTGGACTGGGCCGTGCCGTGCCGTGCTTTTTTTTAGGCCGCACACAAGGCGTGATGATATGATATGATTTAAGTTTACGTCTAATTTAAGTATATATTGATTTAATATATTCATTAAACTAGTGTTATTGCATATTTTATTTCTGATAAGATCAGTGTAGTCTCAGGTCAGTACTTATTAATATTTATTCTTAAGCTTGCAAGAAAGGTTAAATGTTTCTGCGGCAAAAATATTCAATATGCCACATTTAATGCAATATATTTATAAAATCTAATTTAATTATTATATTTTAGTATTTGTGCATTTAAAGAATGTATTTCTTACTTAATACCTAATATTAAAAAATAATATTGCTATATAAAGGCAATTGTAATTTAGAAACACATGTTATTTTATTTTATTATAATTTCAGGATGCCTCCTAAGAAAGTAGAAGAACCTGAGAAGAAACCGCTTATAGGGCGCGTAGGAACTAATTTGAAAGTTGGTATTGTTGGTGTACCAAATGTTGGCAAGTCAACATTTTTCAATGTGCTTACAAAAAGTCAAGCCGCTGCAGAAAACTTTCCCTTCTGCACCATTGATCCTAATGAAAATAAGTATTTTATTTATACTACTTTATTACACAATATTTAAAAGTCTCACAAAAATTTCAATACTAACATATGGCAAATTTCTCTGAGCAGCATAATATACAAATTGCAAAATGAATACAATGCGCAAAATGTAGATATAGATATGTTCATAGTACATTTTTTCCACAGTAAGCTCTAAAGCTAGACTTACTTGCCATTACTTATAAACCATAGTATCTACTGTTATAAAAGCATTTTTGTAGTGATAATACATTACCTAAAAGCAACTGTACATAATTAGTTTTTTTTAAAAAGGTACAATATTTTTTCAAATTGCCTATTTAGTACAAATTTAGGTGTTTTCTTAAAAAAACACCCAATCAGGCATAATCTTTAATAGGATAGTTAGGGTAGGACTATAGATTTTTTATTGCAAATCTACATCGCTGTTTTGTTTGATCCACGATTTTTGAACCAGCCTGTATATTGTTTAAATGTTTTTTAGTGTCATATTCCATACTTTTTTAATAATTTACTAAAAAGTGCAATAATGTATTTTACATTGACAGTTCCCATAGTAATTTTTTTGCTAACAAATTGTCAAGACATTTGTCAAGCTGTAAAAATCAATCACACTATAATATGGTGCAATTTGAAAGTTATCAAGAAAATGTGGATATTGTGGACAAATATGATTTAAATCATATTAAAATTGACAAAAGTATTTTATATAATGGAAATGTTAAATTGGTTAACAAACATATACAAGAAAAATCTGAAAGAAAAATTCCCACATTGGCAACAACAGTTCTAGGTCAAAATAACACATCAGCTCCATTTTCTACCCTTGATGATATTGATGCTTGCACTGATATAGACACTCAAGAATTGTATTTACGTACAAAGCCCACTTGTTACTTGATCCTTAGCAAACCGGGCCTTGGAGCTTACTCACTCGGTGAGGCTGTTTCGAAAAAACTAAATTGTGTGCACTTGTGTCCAAAAAATATTATTTTGGACGAACTGGAGCAAAATAGTGTTACAGCAAAATGTATTGAATTCAATATCAGGCATAATAATTGTTGTTCATTTGACACTATACTGTTGATGCTGAAAAAGAAGATAGAATCACCAGCGGTGCAACATCGTGGCTACGTTATATCAGGATTTCCATTAGTAACTACTATGAGTGATGACTTTTATTTAGTTAAAAATAAGTATTCAGAAGAGTCTATATTTATTGCGGAGGAGTGGATAGAGGGTGTACTTGACAACCTTAAAAAAAATAAAAGAAAGCTACATAGACCTTCCCACTCTTCGAAAAGTAGTGAAATTCAAGGTGCTGAAGAAGAGGAAGCTGAAGAAGAACAAGACCGCGAGGGAGATAATGTAGAAGAAGAAGAACTAGAACCAGTAATATTACCAAAATCCATATTGGCACCATGTTCTAATGTAGTTACGTCCAGGAAGAGTTTCTATAAAACTATGAAATCTATTGTACTAGAGCAGTTCTTTGAACTCATGGATCTTAATATGAAACCAGATATAATTATTTATTTAAGTTGCCCCGACATGGATGTTGTAACAAGAAAAAGTCGTAAATATTATAATTACATGAGCAACATGAACACTTTAGATCCATTTTTTCCAATAAATGAGTCAGAATTGAGATGGCCCGCTAAGTATGCAACACGTGATTACAAACCACCATATGATACCCATACATTTAACCCTAAATATAACTGTAAACAGCCATATAATTTTAGAGAAAAATCTGTGAAGCAAATTTGCAACTATAGGGATCACATTTATTCATTTGTTAAAGAAAAACTTAAAGATTACAACCCAACATTTATAATAAAGATAGATGGACGGTTTTCAATTCATCAAATGCTTTTTCATATTGTAGAAAGATTGCATTTATTACCAATCAAACCAGTTCTAATTCCTCGCCCTTTGTATTTGGAAGAAATACCAGATGATATGTATGAATTTTGGAAATCTATAGAGGAGATAAATGTAGTTCAATATGGGGTACTAAAATTCACTAGATACGCTTCTCCTTGGTTTAATAATTGTCCAGTAGAATTAAAAAAACGACATGTAGTGAAAGGAAATCCAAGATTTGCAGTTTCATTTTTTAAACATGTTTATGTTATGTCTTCTTTAGACGCTATGATTTCCTTCTGTAGGAATCCACGCCCGTTCTTGCAATTAAATTATTTAGAACCAACATGTAGAATAATAGTAGTCGGTACTAAATCCTCTGGTAAAACTATGGTGTCACATTGTTTATCATGGATTTTTGATGCTCCTATTGTCTGCTATAAAACTTTTTATAATGAAGAGAAACGAATAAAATATGATAATTACGCTAGGACTATTTTATCTGAAACAATAGCTACCATAGAAGATGCGAGAATTATTAAATGGAATAATTTGGAAGAAAAGAGGCTTGCTAACTTAGATGAATGGTACAATTCAATGTTAAATATTTTGAAGAAATATATTGTTGTATTTAAAGAATATACTACACAATTACAACAACAAGAAAATGATAATAGCTTAGAAATACCTAAATCTCTAATTAATAAATATCAAAAAATTCGAGAACAACTTAGTATATTACCCTTTTTAGACGATATAGAGGAGTGTATGATTGCTTTTAGAGAAAAAGATGTATTAATATCCTATGCTCCCTTGAATTATGTAACTATTACTGAAACACCTAAGGTGCCCATAATTGGAGATGATGATGTAACAGAAGCTATCCAAACATATATTGTTGCTAATGATCTAACAAAAGAAATAGAACCTACTCCTGAAGAGTTAATAAATAAATTATCAAATATTTTGTTTTCATATGACATACAACCCCAAGAAGGCATAAACTCTGAACATATTTTTGGAAAATGGATTATTGATGATTTTCCATCGGACCCAGAATATTGGGATTGCCTTATAAGTTTCAAATTGTTACCTGATCACACTGTAGCTTTATTAGAAAATAGAGAAATAGAACCTGAGTTATATCAAAATTATATTACTATAAAAAACAGCAAGAAAAACTATCAAGAGAGATTTCTTTCTGCAACCGATCCATTGATAAAAACCTGTCTTGAAATAAAAGAAATTGATGAATTATCTTTTCTGAATATGGAAATTATTGTTCATGATTTAATATCAGCTACTTTGAATCGTATTTTTAATATCGATCAATCTGAGAAACCCGACAATGAAGAAGAATTGAAATCTTTTATGGAATCTATAGATAAATTTCGTGAAAATTGGGATAGTGTCAAAATAAAACTAGATGACCATTTCAAAACCATGGTCGAAGTCGAATTGGAAAATAAGGATGACATACAAATAATAGAAGAGGTACTATTGAAGATACGTTATAGCTACTGTATGATTCCAGAACGTTTGGAAGATGATGAGATGGACGATGAAGATAATGAAAATCATACAGAACTAGACCTTCTTGTATATAACAATCCTAAATATTTATGTGAAACAAATGTGTACTGTCCAGTTGCATATTATAATTATGGCATCCTTTGGCAAGGAAAGAAAGAACTTTGCTTAAAATATAACAACAGAACACACTACTTGTCATCTGAAGATTGTTTACAGCTTTTTGAAAAAGATATAACAAAATATCAGTCCTATAATGAACCCTATAAAAAAATTCCTCCTTTAAAAATTTGCGTAATCGGATGCATTGGAAGTGGAAAAACGACAATTTCACAATTTATTGCCAAAGAGCTTGGATTATTGCATATAGATTATGCTGAAATGATAAACGATTATTTGTTGCCGAAACATTTCAAAAGAGTAGGTCGTAAATATGAGAACAGTTTTACTGATGTGTCTTTGGATGAAGAAGCAGTACTTGAATTCCAAATGGGAGAAGATAATGAAAATTTAGAATCCGATATATTAGCCAACGAAACAGAATTTCGACGAATGATTTATAATTATTTTGAGAGAGGTGTTCCTTTGTTTTCATTTCATGTACAAAAATTAATTAAAAAGTTTTGGTTTGAAGAGCCATTTTCTACCACCGGTTTTGTATTAGATGGCTTTCCTAGGTTGCCTATGGAAGTAGAAGACATGATTTCATCATTTTGCATACCAGATTTAATTTTAGAAATAGAAGGGAGTTCAGAAACTACTCTAGAAAGGTTGTCAACTAAAATGTTTAGAACTTGGAAAGTCCAACTAAATGAAGCGAGGAATGATGCAAGAGCAAAGCTTGATAATGAAAGAAAACAATGGGCAAACTTTATAACTAAAAATGTCGTTGCTAAATTAATCTTCAACGACATTATTGAGTGTATTCCTATTCCATCAAGCGACATAGAACCACAATTACAAGAATTAATTCCTAATGAAAGCATCTTAATTGACGCTGACCCAAAGGGACTTGACACAATAGATTCAAAATTATTTAATACTTATAATGACATGGTTAACGAATACCCGGAACCAATAGATGAGACACAGTGGGAAAAACCTGACGAAGCGCGTGAAAGAATAGATTCAAGATTAGAAGCAATTTATGAATCAGATGATGAAAATATTCAGAGTTTGAAAGATATGATAACAGATCAAAATGTTAAAATTATTAGTGTTAATGGTACACTGAGACTTACTAAAGTTTTTAGGAGAGTATTATTAAAATTATTTGACTGGAGAAATCGGACGGAATCATTTTTTGAACAAACTTTCATAATAGGTTGCGACATTGCTGAAGTCCTTATATCCGAGGGATTTTATTTTCTGAGTAAATTTCATAGAATTTGTCCAGTATATTTATTTGAAAATCCGAATGCTATTCTTCATCTTTATAAGGTGAACAAGCCAAAAAATAGAGTGTTTCCTGTTATACATCGTTCTTATATATATTATGTTAACGGTGAAAATAATGTTCGGAAGTTTCGTATAAATCCTCTGAAGTACATACAAAATAAAGTTGTAGTCAAATTATTTGTGGAATATCCGTTGAGAATAGGTATAATTGGACCGCCAAAGTCCGGCAAAAGTGAATTGGCAGCAAAACTTTCAAATGAATATGGATTGACATATGTGTCTAGAGGAACTGCAATCAGAAATGTTTTAGAGAATATGCACTGGACAGAGCTTGCTAATAAAATGTTAGGAGCACTACGCGAAGGCGAATGTATCAAATACGATCTTGTTATGAGAGCCGTTCAAGTAATAGCTTTCGAACATCGCACCGCAACGCAAGGTTTTGTATTTGATGGTTTTCCGGACACTACAGCAGAAGCATTAACATTGTTAAAGGAAGGTCTTTATCCTCTTATTGTATTTGATTTGTCTTCCTCTAGAGATCAAATTCATTCTTTCTCTCAGTCTGAGATATATTACCAAATTCTTAAAATCCTACCGCCGTATTGTCTTCCATTTATAAATTATCGTTATGATAAGTGGTATTCGAAAAAATTTGAACTTAGAAATTGGATACAACAAGACATACAAAATTTGTACACTCTCAATGAGGTTCAATCTAAATGGCATCGTTTTCAGCACGCTAATAATATTATCTTAGAAATTATATCTAAGATTCATAATTACGCTATCAATGTAGATTCTACTATTGTTCCCGTAGATGTTTTGTGCATTTCTAATGAAATATTTGAGCAGAGAATGTCACAATTCAAGGACATGTGCCCACTTTGTTTGCGTAACAATGTACTGAGATACAGCGGATTCCCTGTGGACAAAAAAGGATTAGTACAATACAAGAACGTATTTTACTGGATCTGCAATGACCATAAAGATGAAGTGTTAAAGTATCCAGAACTTAACTTGATACAACCTAAATCACCTCTCCCCGAGGTCGCAGCTACAGTAAATACAGTAAATCTAACGCTCGTGTATGAAAACGGAATTTGTATTGTTACATACGCTGAAAACTTACCAAGTCAAGTATTAAGGAGGGGAAGCAATACATATGCTGCGACTTATGGTGGAAAAATATTCTTGTTTTGTTCTGCTAAATGTCTTAGAAATTTTCTAGAGAAACCTCACATTTATTGCAATATTGTAGTTTTTAAAGAAAATAAATTACTTCCACAGCTCTCCTTGAGAAAATTACCAGATTTAGGATACTTAGAACAAACACTTGGCAATTTGCTCACAAACGCTTGTTGCTCATTAAACGCGTTAAGGCCCAAGTACCCTGGGCTCGATATTAAACTGTCTGGACTTATTTATATAGGCTTATATTTAAAAACTCATAATGCTCTTCGAGACCCCGTTGTAATTGCAAAATATATGAAGGCTTTCAATGTGTACGAGGGAAGAAGTAAATTGATAATAAATCTTGGGTTACGCCTTAGATCCATGGAAAATCCATTTGCTGATTATTCGAAATATTGTCGCGAAACTAAAAGCTTGGTACAATTTAATGAGACAAATTCCTCTTCGAGCTTATCTCCCAGTTTTCTATTAGCACTAAAACGTAATACTCTTTTTTACTCCGAAAGTTCTTTAAATTCTCGGTTTTGATTAAATTCTCTCGTTTGTATTTAAATTTTATAACATTATTGTACTTCATTATTATTTTCAATAAATTGTTTGAATTTATGGATTTGTTTTTAATTTACTTTCATATTTTCCGTGTTAATGAAATTTTGAAGCACTGATGTTTTATAAATTGTACATCTTTGCTAAAAAAAAAAGCATTTTATGCTACAGCTGCTCCCCCCTACAGAATCTTAATCCTACAACGATATGTTACGAATAAAACCAGTGGTGGTTACACTATATAATTTCTTTTGCACAAAAATTTATGTATTTTATATATTATACATGTATGTATTTATAAATTATACACATACTTACCCTACAAATCTTATTTAAAGATTATTTAGATAAATTTTATAGATAGATTTTATATCAAAGATTTTTTTTATAGCACGCAAACAATTTGTACTTGGTACGGGCATATCTACAATTGATTTGAAGACTATCTTTTGGCAATTTTCATTTAACAATCAATTTTAATAGATATTTTTATACTGTCTCAAGGATATTTTTATCTTTTTACAGTTTTGTAGAGTTTTATGTTAAATAAAATGCGTTTGTTTCAGCAAGTAGGGTACCAGTGCCCGACGAGAGGTATGATTTTCTCTGCGAATTTCATAAGCCAGCTAGGTGAATTTCTTTATTATTATTTTTCTTTTAAATGCAATGCATTATTTATTTTTCATTCTACAACTCGCAAAACCTTCTCTGTTATAGTAAAGTACCAGCTTTTTTAAACGTAGTGGATATCGCTGGTTTAGTTCGCGGTGCAGCCGAAGGGCAAGGTCTTGGCAACGCTTTTTTGTCGCACATTAAGGCTTGCGACACTATCTTTAATTTATGTCGTAAGTTGATTTTTGTATTATTTTTTTTAGTGTAAAGACACCACTCATAGAAGTTTTTTAGTAGTTAATCACAATCACCAGAGTTATATTGTAAGGTGACTGAATTATATAAAAAGAAATTCAGCTCGTTTACGATTTTATATATGTGTAGATGGGTTATTCGTATGACAGATTCGCAAAAAGAGAGATTCTAATAACGACGGATTCTCAAAAACACAGTACATACAAGTAAAAAAAAAAACAATTTGTTTTTCCATTGTGAAATTATTAATGTACTTTTTACTTCTAATATTTATAATTCCTCATTGATAATATCTGAATTCCTAATAATAAAAAAAACACTTACTTACAAACTAAATTCTATGAGGCCTTTGTTAATAAAAACAACTTACCCTGAATGTAAGATTGAAACTTGTAGGCGCCTTCGATGACGAGGATGTGATTCACGTGGACGGCGACGTGAACCCCATCCGTGACTTGGAGACGATCGGCGAGGAGTTGCGGCTAAAAGACGAGGAACAGCTCATGCAGAACATTGAGAAGCTGGATCGTGTTGTCAACCGCGGCAACGACAAGAAACTCAAACCTGAATATGTGAGTTAATTCTATCCAAAGTGATGTCCCATATAAAACTGATTGATCTCCTTTGCAGTTATTTGGGCGTTCTTAAGATGAGTGCATTTAGCATTTGAGGATTTAATGTGAAGCCTGTTACAATTTTATGTTTTTATCGTTTTAAAACGTTGTCGTTAATTTTTAAAATTAGAACAAAACTCTTGGGCATCCTACGCAGTCTTAAACTGAGAGGTATTAAGGCTTCGCACGTGTTTAATTTGTCCTGAATATAGCTTTCAAAATACTTGTGTTATAAATCATTGGAACTCGAAATTATGTCGAAATTCTATGATGAGAATAAAATCTTTCCAAAATTATTCCAAATTTCCAAAAACTATTTATTGATAACATTTGAAATTCTTCAATAGCTACTAAACAAAAATAAATCGATTCAAAAACAAATGAGAAAAAGTTGTTAAATCGTTTTCTCTTTACCCATTTATATGTAATTCTAATAATTATATATTTTTATTTTGTATTGATAAAAGTAACAAAATGCATTTTCAGGATACATTGATGAAAATTAAAGGAGTTTTAGTTGATGAAAAGAAACATATTCGATTCAGTGATTGGAACGCTGCAGACGTAAGTTATCTCATACTTACTCACTGCCCGGTTTATTAAATGTTTTCTGATAATTTCTTACACGTTTTAAAATTACCTTTCAGATAGAAGTTTTGAATAAGTATCTGTTTCTTACATCAAAACCGGCACTGTACCTAGTAAATTTATCGGAGAAGGATTATATCAGAAAGAAGAACAAATGGTAATTTTAATTTCTTATTTCAGGACTATAATTTTTTACCATTAGTAGTGATGGCCCAAAAAGCATAAAGCTTTAGAAGAGTTAAAAGACAATAAAAAGAAGTTAAAAGCAGTCAATGTGATATTACATTCCGTATGAAACATTTGTAATTTTTTATTTAACCCGCGACGCCAACGTAAAAACAGGATAATGTTTTACGTTAGACGTATGTCTCTGCGTGTGTGCGTTTGTGTGGTGTGTGTATTCTAATGTCTCGTGGGTCTTTTGGTTTTAACATCCGACGCAAAAACGGGGTGTTATAAGTTTGACGTCTGTGTATGGGTGTGTTTGTGTGACTGTCTATTCTATAGAATCCTAGCTCTCAAAAGGATGCACCGCACCTATTTTCATCCGTATTTTTTTGTTTGAAAGTTGACGTGATCGGGATCTTTCTTATCTATATAATTTATGAAGATTTATTCAAGCGTTTGAAGACCATCAGTCCATTTCCTAATTGACGAAGGGATTTCACTAACTTCCACACGTTCAATTGATGTGAAATTCGGTATACTGTTACTTCGGTGGTAGTTCCATGACATGGTAACCTCGACCTGATGCTGTAACATCAAGTAGTCTACGGTATACCCAACTCCTTAGCAGCTTACAGCAGACATAGACATTGTCGGCCTCAATAGAAAGTTGGGGGGGTTAGTTTATAATTTTTAATTATCGCCTTTATTTTTAATCAATAAAGTAGAATAAAAGGCAAATGAACTTAAAGGTTACCAAAGTTGAAGGAGTGGATAGACAAGAACGACCCGGGAGCACCTCTCATCCCGTTCTCCGGAGTGCTGGAGAGCAAGCTGCAAGACATGCCTCCCGATGAGAAACAGGTTTTCTTGAAGGAAAACGGCATCACCAGGTAATTGTTTTGCAATGGAGTCGAATGTGTATAAAAATATGCAATATGAATCTCTATTTGTGTTTCTTCGCTTACATCAAACCTCACAACTGTTTACTTGCTTACTTACACAATCTCACTTTAATACTGCTTTCACTAATTTGTGAAACTCTTAAAATAGTGTAAAAATAATGTTACAGTGCATTAGACAAGATAATCGTTCAGGGGTACAAAGCTCTTCAATTGGAATACTTCTTCACCGCTGGACCAGACGAAGTGAAGGCTTGGACGATACAGGTATTTATGGAAATCCTACTAATATTATAAATGCGAAAGTTTGTGAAGGTGGATGTTTGTTACTCTCTTGTGTTCATATGTTATGCATGGTTTTAAACCCTTTATTATTTGTAACTCTTCAAAAATTTTTTTAATAAAAAGTAACGAAATGTTTCACTTAGGCCATTGAATATTTTCAGTGAAATTGTTGCACGCGATGAGTTAGTTGTAATACACAATTGATATTGTCGAGAATAAAATATAGACATAATTCGAGTCGACTAATTTGTTTACAGAAAGGCACGAAAGCTCCGCAGGCCGCTGGCCGCATTCACACCGACTTCGAGAAGGGTTTCATTATGGCCGAGGTGATGCATTTTAAGGACTTTAAAGAGGAGGGCACAGAGGCCGCTTGTAAAGCGGCCGGCAAGTACAGGCAACAAGGTGAGAACATACACCATACACCGCAGACTTCAAACAAAAGCTGACGAAACACAGTTTCACACACACACACACACACACACACACACACGCATACAACTTGGAACTCTACGAGTCTACTTGACTCAGCGATCTCCTCTCCATCGCAATGAGCTCGTATACATATAGCTTATGTCATATGAAGACTATACTGTGTATAATTTAGCTTGAGAGTTTAATGTAAATTGTGATTGTTTAATTAAATTGCGAAGCCGGGAGCTACCCGCTCCGCCGATAAATTACCTTCCACCGCCATCTGTTAGAATCTTATGGAACTCAGATAATTATAACTCTTATATAATAAACAAATAATTTGCAATAAAAAAATATTGCGACTATAAATTGAGATATAAACAGTGTGCAAAATTTGATTAAAATCGGTTCAGTAGTTTAGGAGTTCATCGCGGACAAACAACGTGACACGAAATTATACATAAAAATGTTGTTGGTTTGTGTAAGTTTGGTTTTCTATGAAAACAATAGTTTCGATGTACTTGTAGTACCTACAAGTACACTACTTACTACACTACACCTTTGGTTACCTAACCAAGGTAGCCAAGATGTACAGTTGGCTTTTATCCATTAAATTATTAAGAGAAACAACCAAATAAGTTTTGATTTACAATGTTGTTTCAGGTCGCAACTACGTGGTGGAGGACGGCGACATAATATTCTTCAAGTTCAACGCTGGCGCCGGACTCAAGGATGCCAAGAAGAAATGACGTGACAAGTTCCTCCTTCTGTTGGTACATTTACTGTATCTGAACCTCGTCTTATACACGCTTCTACATCTCGTGTGATCCGTGTCTAATAATGTCTTTATTAAAGCTTTGTTGACTTTTTATATCAAAGTTTAAAAGTTTGTTTCAAATTTCCCCTTAAACTAAACACCAATGCAAAAATAAGAACAATACAGACAGATTTATTATTAATAACGAACCCAGTTATTTTTAGCTAAATTCAAGTCATCTAAATTGATTTTTATCAGTACTGTATTTTACTACATAAAGTTCACTTAAAAACCGTGGAATAAAAGTGAAATTAAACTTAAGGTTAAACTAGTTGGCTCGAACTCATCGGTGGGTGTGGCTAAAATGCATTCTATCTCACACAGCACAAGCGGGAAGAGCAGTCGAGTGAAATGCACAGATTCATACCAAAATTGAGCATAGAAAAAACATACAGACCCTTGGGAAAATACTTTTTTTTTTGACAAAAGTAGCATGTATCTATTTCATGTAAAGTTATTTGAACTCTTGAATAACTGATCAATGTCTGTGACTAAAGTATTTTAGAGTTTTTGTACACTAGTGACCTATTCAAATTATGGATTTTTCAAGATCATATCTTTTAAATTAATACTTTTTTTACTAGTTTGTATAGCAACGAGCCTAGTTAACGACAAGATAAATCGATATAATGCTTACTTTTGTCAATGAAACATAAAACGGCGGAGTAATAATCTTTCTACGTTTGTATGGGGGAAAAGCTGACTAGTGTGACCTTAAGAAAAAAATAACATAACTTTGAATGACAGACGCCTGTCGCAAATGAAGTTAGTGTCTTAGTATACTCTGTGAAATCAAAACACCATTACAATTTGTTATTACTTATACATTATATTGTGGTGAAACAAAATATATTTCTTAAAATTAAATTGTTAGAACAGTTCTAATGTTTGCCCTTAGTATATATATATATATATATATATATATATATATATATATATATATAGTAATTGAGAATCATCAACGTTAAAGCACTAAAGAATTGTATATTTATTTTAATTACATTTTCCCTTTACAAAACCTCGACAAATTCTTCTATGCGGGTGACTTTTTGTGCCCCTTTGGATTCTTGGGTAGAATTGTCTGTTTGCATTTCTGAAAACAGTTTATCCAATATCATTTTGAGTTGTTTTATGAACCTTTTCAAATTCACTTGCGACAATATTCCTTGTTCTGTGACCGGGGCCAATTTTTCCTTGTCTTTCTCGGATTTTTTAAAAACATTGTTCAATATATAAGCCATAGCTTGTGTGACAGCTTCGACCCATTCCTGAAAATTTAAAAAAGTTACATACATAGGCCTCCCTCATAATCATCTACTTGATGGTATGTGGCTACCGTCGCCTATAACACAAGCAACGCCATAGGTGCTGCAAGTGCATTGCCGACCATAGAAGGATTAAGAGGGATAAGGAAGGGATGGGGTAATGGCATCCTTTACTCACCAAAACACAAAAGCACATAATATGCTGTTATTTCTCGGGGTTGGTTACTGGCGCCAGAAGGGCTGCTCAAATGACTGCGAAACGCAGTGTGCCCTGCCACTATTAAACTAAGTGACTTCATTTATTTTTCTTTCATATTAGTCGACATAGAGTTTCTGAGAGAATTTAATAATTAGAAAACTGTTTATTATAGCTTATTTGAATGTTTTTCATGTTTATTTTGCCAAATTCACATAAAATTTTAATTTACGCTTACCTGAAAGTCTTCGTAAAGTGAACTCAATGAAAAGGATTCTTTTATTATCCTAACTTTGAAACTGTCCTTGGATTTCACTTCTAATATACGAACAACAAGGTGTCCTATTGCACTTAAATTGCTACCGGCTCTGCAAAAAAAAACCATACAGTCTTAATTTTACTAAAGGAGTATTAAGTTTTTTGACCGAATTTAAATTGATTTAAAGTCGTCAAGTTGTTATAATTTTAAATTGAGGCATGCCTAAAACAATCCATCGTTCCCCCAATTCCTTAAGACGAATATTCTGCGGAAGTATATTTTGTGCTATTTCTACAAATTCAAACCGTTCGTTGAAAAAACAATGTACTTGTACATGAAAATTCAATGCCTATATGAGAACATTAATAAATATTATTATAAAATACTCATGTCTATATTATATGATTTTTTAAAAAATACACTAACGCTTGGAGCAAATACTGCTACGGTCAATACCTACGCGAGCTGTGTTAAACTGTTAAGCACTAATGTGGTCACTTAAAATAAATTCAAAGTAGTCATTGATTGATTTTTATGTTAACAAACATACTTACCTGCATACTGTTTCTTTACATTGCATAATCTGTTGAACTGAAGAAATCAAACGTTGATGAGTGTCTTTCATAAGAAATTCTAACAGATCGCAGTTACCCGGCGGAGTAGACCCATATTGAACCAGCAGCTTCTTTTGTATTATTGTAAATTGCTGCTGGAGTATATTCATTTCATCCTGAAATTCATTTAATTTGAAAATTAATTAAATAAAATTGAGTTAAATGATTCGCAAAATTCTTGCTGTCAGTCATAAATGCAAATTACCTCGAAATTTTTCAACTTTATCCGTTCCTTTGCATGGAATTCAATAGTTTTCAGAAATTTATGCGTCAATTGCTTTAAAAAATCGTTGTCAAATTGTAAAGTATAACGAAAATCCTTATCTTTAAGTCGCGCGTGATGTTCCATGAGCTTATGTGTCAAATGATCCAACATTGGTGTAATTTCCGATGGTTC
Organism: Synanthedon andrenaeformis; assembly: GCA_936446665.2. Taxonomy (NCBI): domain Eukaryota; kingdom Metazoa; phylum Arthropoda; class Insecta; order Lepidoptera; family Sesiidae; genus Synanthedon; species Synanthedon andrenaeformis. Next base: position 5,321,606 of record OW387780.2, on the reverse strand, counting down.
ATTTGCTTCAACTGCATATTGTTTATCAGACGCCCTTAAGGTTACAGTTTTCTGTGTTGTGCGATATTCAAATGTTATTAGGTTTTTTAAACCGCCGTGCGTCGCGAGATCTTCTTTAGTAAAATCTAAAACGAGTTTTTTTTTTGTCAGTAATAAATAATAATTTATATTCAAAATTATGCACAAAGTCCTACCTCGCTAACATACCTGTTAAGACATCATACAAACTCAAAGAAGGGCGGTTTGTTTCAATATAGATTTTGAAGTTATTTTCTTCAATTATTTGTAAAGGCACACAATAAAGGCTCAACGGTAAAAGCACTTTTTTGTTTAACACTGCAATTTTTCCTTTTGAATCGGTTACCGTCAATAAAATTTGAACACTCGTCTCTGTAATTTCAGCTACGCTTGATAGGAAAACTTGTCTTTCAATTATTTCCGTTCCGTTGATGTTGTCCAAGCATATAACCGTATCCGAACATGAAAAAGGTTGACAGCATACATACGTTACTTGAATATTTCGTATTAGAGTTGGTTCTTCACAGCTCAACATAACGACTACTGGGCACATCAACAGATGCAAAGCGCTCGTATCATGAGCGAACTGTTGAAACAAATTTTGTACTGGCTTGCCCACATCAGCTTTGACTTTTACAATTTGTTCTATATAAGAATACTGACTAGCATCTGTAAAAACAGGATTGTATATTTTAAAGTTCATCTTTCTTCTTGTAAGTAGATACTAATGCCTACTTTGGTTACTACAAGTGGTCCTAATAACATTTTATTCATAAGCGAGTATAGTAAACTCACTCCCTTGGGAAAATCATTCCAGATTTTGTAGAATTAAGTATTATACTTTTTATTATGTTAAGGTCGACAGATGGTAGGTGGCTACCGTCGGCTATAACACAAGCAACGTCATAGGTGCTGCAAGACACCTATGACCTATGTTGTTACGGGCTCTGGCATCCCTTACTCACCGAAACACTACAGCGCATATTATGCTGTTATTTGGCGGTGGTACCTATTCTGTAAGGGGGTGGTTACTGCCGCCAGACGGGATGCCCAAATGACTGCGAAACGCAGTGTGCCCTGCCACTACTTTCCAAATCCAGACCATATCACAATATCGTTTACCTTCATTATTATCCATTATCCTCTGAAGTGATTCTTCTACAACTTCCAGTTCTGCTTGAATTTGTGCTGGCTCCATAGTTTCATTCATAGCAACACCAACATTAGCGTTCAAATCAGGCTCTGTTCCAATGTAGCCGACATTAACTGTACCGTTTTTTGATAGTGCCACTAGTCCGCCTGGTAGTGATTTCAGGAAACATCTAGATATTGATATGGCCTCGTGGAGTAAATCACAAGACCAGAGTAAAGTGGTCCCTTCATAGACATACAATTTGGCGTCATCCGATGAAACCATTGTTAACAACCGAGCTCCTGGTTCTAAAAGTTTCATTATTCATATAAGTACACAGGCTTTCCCAGAAAACTTCGGTCAAACTGAAAATCAACTCTATTCACATATGAAGCTAATGTCACCTCTATTCATGCTCTTCACATATTCGAAAAATAGTCATAGTAAAAGACACACGGATTTCGGGTTATTCAGACATTTTTAATATTTTTGAAGTTAAAACTTCTTTAGGCGCGTTGGGCATTTTTGAGATGGGAAAAAACACTGAACTCGCGACATTGTTACCGTAACCGACACCTATGTATATACGTATGTACATATATTGTGTATGCACGTACATAGATACACGTGCATGTTGGCATTTATTGAGATGGGAAAAAACCATTAAACTCGCGACACTGTTACTGTGAGCGTTTTGATTAGTCATAGATAATAACTGAAGACGTATCGGCAAAATGTGAACAGCTTCATATAAATTACACTTGTAGGTACCTACGGCCACTGGATTTAACTTCTGACTTTTCTAAGCTGCAAAAAGGAACAAACTGTAAAACTAAATCTGCTAAATGCAAAAAGAAAGAAAAAATATTTGTGTATGTCAGCTCCGACACAAGATTGGAGTTTACTCCTTACGAACGATTACATATAAAACTAAAATTTTCACAATTCGAACACGCCGAAAGAACATTGTTCTTTTTTTTTTTAAATAATATTGTGTAGAGGCGCAATATCTGACACTTAGATATTCTAAAATATTAAAAAAATAGAACGTAACTATTACGCATAACGCATTCGTGTGACAATTTTGATTTTACTCCCATAAATTTTCATATACATACAATACCTATATATGCAAATCGATTCTTAAGAAGTAAACTCCAAAAATGAAAGTATTGATATCGTACGTTATTTCTTTCTAAATATGAGTCATACCGTAAAACCATCCAATAAGGTAGGCTTGAAAACATATTGGCATGTAATCAAACTTTATCATGTACTTCATTAGGCCATTATCTTGAAAACAATACATATTTCTTTCACCTAAAGCAACAATGCTGGAAAAATTGCTGCTCGTCTGTAAAAAGAAAATTGTTAGGTCATTGATATCTATGAAAATACAGCATAATTTGTTAAAAGTATTTAATAGACCTGGATGACTTGAACTGACGATATTTCTTCACCGGCGTTGTATATCCATTGGGGAATATTTCTTTTATTTTGACCAATATTTAATTCACTATATTCTCGCAATTGATGATAGCTGAAATAAGTAGATTTATTTATAAACTATCCTGTGCCCGCGACATCGTCCGCGTTGAAAAATAAAATTTCCTGTATAACGCCTGACAAAATATGGAAAGCAATAGGTATAACACCTGACATTTTTCCCAAGCTTTGGATCTTAATTTTTAGATAGCTGGTGCCCGCGGCTTCGTCGCATGGAATATTTAGCTAATGTCCATCCTTAAATTATTTTCTATTATAACCAAATAAACATACACACTTTACCTGTGTATATTTTAAAGTTCAGGTAAATGATGAAACTCGGTAACTTGTTTTAAAAATATGACTATTATTAACTCAGTTTTTCAGAGAAAAAACCTTTTACAAATACCGTTCTCAAAATGCGTTATCTACAAAACTTTACAATACAGGAAGAATCTGTTACTCTTTGCATCAATTCTAAGCATTATAAGTATATATTCTCTGAATAAGGCTTCGTGGAAGTCAGGTACTGTCTGTGCTGGCCTTAGGAATAATAAAGCTATTGTAATAAATCTAGTATAGTTTCAGTACGATAAAATTTTCTCAGTATATTTCTGTATATAAAATCTAGCTGACCCGGCAAATGTTGTCTTGCTAAAAAAAATATAAAAATATGGGTTGGGCCACCCTTATCACTTACGGGTATATAAAAATAGTTTACAACCTATTCTCAGACCTACCGAATATACACAATAAACTTCATAAAAATCGGTCGAGCCGTTTCGGAGGAGTTTTGTTACAAACACGAAGAATTTGTAATACGAGAATTTTTATTTATATGTATTATATAGAAGATAGATGCCTACCTGTATATTTCTAAAATCCATGTCGATTTACAAATAACGAACGAATCGCTGCTAGCAATATACGCCACAGGTCCCGGTATGATAATGTCGTTAAATATGCACATGAACAGAAATGTCTCCTGATCGAAGAAACTCAAACTGCCGTCCAATCCTTGCACGCATATCAAGTCTCTTGTCTTGTTACTGCCGAATGGACCACATGTTAAGCCGTACGCCTTTCTTGTGAATGAATGTCTTAGGACTTGCGTTAATGAATTATTCTCACCTAAAAAATAAATAAGTTTTTTTACTAAGGTCACTGTAGATTGCACGTTACTGGTAAGCGGGTAGTCCATCACTTTTAGGGACTACTCTCATTGCTTAAATCGAGGAGGCGTCGAGTCGACTGCGGCATGGATTTGAGGTGCAGACGCTATGCCTCGTTCAAAATGTTTAGTTTCGAAGATGAGGACGTGTTGGCCTTTACGTAAATGTATTACGTAAAGATCAACACGTCCCCATTTTAATTAAACCTAAGACAAAGGAGATATTGGATCCATCCATACTTACGAAAATTCCACACGAGAAGTGTGTGATTTGAAATTTTATCTTGATAATTTTCAGAAATTTTATAGAAAGTCAAAAGAGACATTTTATTTGTTATTAGAATATATAAAGCATGGTATAGAGAATCTTAAAGTTAAATTTAGGCTTAAAGTTATGTTAGTTGATTTTATCATTCCGGACTCGACGACAGGCAACACTTACACCATTTGAAAACAACGATCGGTCGGTACCTATCTTAGAGAGTACTATACTCCTTGGTACCTATGGCCGACCCACCACACTGCCTGACTGCCACAACTATAGCGACCCAACTATTACAGATAGGTAGGTATAGGTAAGTGTAGTAAGCGAGTGACTTTTCGATACGAAAAGCATTGCGAGTTAGAGCTGACGTGACGGTAGAAACTTGGTAGAAACCATCCGTTTCCGGATGGTAGGGCAACCGACGGTTGTGGTTGGTCACGTCTCCTAAATCGGACCATTCCGCTCGTTCGTTAATAGTATTAGAGCTAATAGCCTCCACATACATTTAGTATAACTGGTAAAATTGTCAAAATTAACTATATTCTGAAGATTAAATTCTGCTTACCAGCATCTGTGTGACCTTCATTCTTGTTCAATTGATATACCACATAACTTTGAGGATGCAATATCAATATTTGTCGATCCACAACACCTCTGTAAAAGGAGTGAATAAGGAGTAATTCATAACTAGTAGAATATTATATACAATACCTAACCTAAATTTTGAGAAAAGTTTTACATGTATTACTAGGCACTAAGTTTCGCTATCAGTAACCGGGTTGCTCTTCTACAGCTAGCATAGCAGTGATTAATAGTTACCTGTGCTGGTGGGTACTTATCGTAAGGGCGGCTTCACATTAAGTCGCAATTAGCGCGGCAGCAGCAGATGCCTTCTAATTACAATTATAGCCGCGCGGCGTGTTTAGAAGGGAGGCGCACTTCATTCCAAAAACGCGGCTGTAGCGCTGCTCTTTTTAGTATGGAAGTCAGCCGCTTCTGAACAGTGCGATAGTCGCGCTGCTATTGCCGCGCTTCTTGCACCCTAATGTGAAGAAACCTTTATCTCTCATGGCACCTAACCAAAAAGTCGCAAACCAAAAAATAAACCTCAATGGTTGACAATGCCCCACACCCATCAACCAAGCCTTGTCTATTATTATTATTAGCTCTCACTTAAGTAAGTATTAGACCTTGTCTTCACTTATTACGTAGCTCTCACTAGTGCACAAAAATCTAAGTATAAGTACCTCATACATATTATAAATGAAATAAAGATCTATCTACCTCCATGTTAGATAAAGATAAGAGACTGTCCCCCTGTTTTTTGTACTGCGCTACAATTTTCGCTACTATTTTTCACTAATGGAGAGAGCGATGAACGAGGAAGGTTTAAGTAGGTAATTTGCATAAAAAAATTGATTTCGTGGGAAGCTGGGGATAGTTGCACGTCTTACTGATAACACTATGCAACCCATAATATCACTTAGGTCTAAAAGTGCTCATTTTAGATAGACCTATGTTATAAATTAGTCCAATATTAGAAATATTGAAGACTTATTTTCAACAGAAACTTACGCTATAAATTTTCCAGTTTCTATACTTAACACAAAGTCAGTAAGCTGAACTTCTAGAAGAGTGTCAGATACTATATTTTGCCCTTCGCTTGGCTTATATATTTTAACTAGTGATCCTTCACCTATTAAAATACAATCGCTGTCGCTGTGTGAATTGAATTTATCCACTTTAAGACAATTGATATTTTGTATTCCTTCTTTAGGCTCATCATTTTTAACTTTATCGTCCGACCACCACAATTTTATTTTAAAAATGGACATAATTTACGCTTAACGTAGGTTTTATTAGTTTTACTTTACTGTATTGCGTCTTATAATAATTTTATAATAAAGTAGCGTACTTATTGCATACAACACAAGTCGGTGTGTGTAACCATAACAACGAAAAGTCTTAAACACCAAAAAGTTGGTAGGTATATAGATATACTTATGACATGGCTCTACTTTATTAGTTAAACCTATAATGCTATATGTGTGTTAATGGTGTAACTTAGAATTAAATAATTACATTATTATTGTATTTGTTAGGTATTTTATACCTACCTATAGAAAATATGGTGGAAAATACAAACAGGATTATATTAACAAAATTATTCCTTTATTAATTAATTCTATTAGTTTCTGTAGGCCCGGTTTTTTCAAACTTGCACTTGGCTTTTGCAAAGCAAATATGCCAATACTCGTTCTCAGGTATCATTTTTATGATCTGTGGGCAGTTGTCAGTGACTAAATTTAATGGCAATACTGAATTTACCATTCAAATTCATTCATTCATTCTGTTTTCCGTTGTTAAGCGGTTATCACACTTTACAATTTGAAGGAATCCAATTTAGGAAACTAAGTAGTGAACTAGTAATCACGCACGCTTAGGTATGTGTCGTTACATGAATTTCGAGAAACGTAACGTAACCAGTTACGTCGAGAGCGTCACCTGTTTCAAAACTAGTGATTTTTCGTAACTAGTTATTTTTTCAGTTATGATTACAATGAGGTTATCTTGAGCCTGACTACGTTACTTAGGGGTATTTATAATGCTAGTTACACTTTAGGCTGACTGGCCAGTTCCGTAAGGTGTTAGGAAGAAAATTTTTGATGACACCTTTGCCTATAAATGTGCATGGTCGTATTTGATAAAGTACATATTCGATTTAGACGAAAGCAATGAGGAATGAGGTCGAGTCATAAATTATTTTTTGGAACAGTAGGTAAAAAGATGCTAACGCTACTAAAAGGGGAGAGGGATCAAATTACACGTTCCCATAAGGCCTATAAGGGAGCGCGCCTGTACTCCGCTCTACTCTCACACTTTTTTTTTAAATTTATTTATTTGCTGAACATAGGTTACAATGGTTTTGGTTATATTAACAATAGTGCTCACTACATTCCACCCTATAAGGGCATGCAAATATTTTAAAATCACTATATACAGATTGAATTTATTTATATAATAAACTCATGATCTCATGATTGCCGCGCCTGCAGCGAGATTTTGTCTCTACAGTAGGTACTTATCAAGTCACCTGTCACTAGTCAGAGTAGGTAACTGTTTGCAAAAAATCACCGCAGGCAGAGTAGATAACTGCTTACGTTAAATCACCGCTTTATTGTTCGACGCGTAACTAGTGATACGGTGACAGGCCTCGTAACTAGTTACTGAAACTGGTTACGTTAAATAACGCCCATGCCTACGCACGCTACACTAAATTGATTTCTAAATCGAAGACATAGAATTGAAAATAGATAAAATCTAAATTGGATCCAATCTGTTCTAACTGCGATTACACTTTCAAATTTCCTAAATTGGAATACTTCAAATTGTAAAGTGTGATAACCGCTTTATGATTGATTCTACGATTCGATTGATTGATTCGGATTGTTTCAATCAGTCAGTCAGTTCTAAGAAGTAGATCTAGCTAGATGTAGCTGTGATTATATTTTGAGGAAAATATTTTGTGTAAACTGTTTTGTATTGTGACTATGTACTAGACCATTTGAATTCGCAAAATTCTTCTTTATAATAAACTGTGGTTTTATTAACATAACAAATTGTATGCACTAAGTAGCTAAAACTTAAAAAACATGTCGGAAAATGTGTCGCATAACAATGGCAGTGGTGAAGAACAAAGGACAAACGGTGGCGGCGATGAAGGCGACGCGTTGGGTAGTCACGACTCCTCATCCACGAGACGCATCGCTAAAATGCCCGTCGACAGGAATGCTCCATATTACAACATGAATCACAAACATCGTGGTATGGCAATAATTTTTAACCATGAACATTTTGACATCCATAGCCTCAAATCACGTACTGGCACCAACGTAGACAGCGACAATCTATCGAAAGTGCTCAAAAGTTTAGGTTTTCGCGTAACCGTCCTGCAAAACCTCAAATCTGAAGATATAAACAGGTATATTCAACAAACTGCAGGCATGGACCACAGCGATTACGACTGTTTGGTTATCGCCGTGTTGACTCACGGTGAAATGGGCCTTCTCTATGCTAAGGACACACACTACAAGCCAGAGAATCTGTGGCACTATTTCACAGCAGACAAATGCCCTACATTGGCAGGAAAACCAAAGCTCTTCTTTATACAAGCTTGCCAAGGTGACAAGTTAGATGGAGGAGTGACACTTACGAACCGCACTGAAACTGATGGGTCACCAACAACTTCGTACAGAATTCCTATTCATGCTGACTTTTTGATTGTCTTCTCTACCGTTCCTGGATTCTATTCGTGGAGGAACACTACACGCGGTTCTTGGTTCATGCAAGCGCTCTGCGAGGAACTGCGCTATTCTGGCACAGAAAGGGATATTTTAACACTTTTGACGTTTGTTAGTCAGAAAGTGGCTCTGGACTTTGAGTCGAACACTCCAGACATGATGACCATGCATCAGCAGAAGCAAGTGCCATGTATTACGAGCATGCTCACTCGTCTACTTGTTTTTGGCAAAAAATAAAAAATTACAAGCTCTCTGCCACTACCTATTAATAGGTAGACTATTGTTTATAATATTTGATTTGTTTATTTTAAGAAATGAATTCCATTTTATTTTTTATGGTTGTTCAATAAAAAATAAGAACAATGCCAAACTTGAGATTAGTTAATTATAGATGAAGTTATCCTTATTATTCATGTCACGATAATGATTTCCAGTCTCAATGAAAAGGTTAATGACTTTATAAATGTTTGAGTCATAACTTTATGATGTCTCGTGGACTAGATTATTTTTTAAAAACCTAAAGAAGAATTAACAATTGAGTAATTAAATAATAAGGCTGTAATGATTATTTTTTTGTAAATTTAAGAGTAGGATTACAATACCAATATGAGTGCACAAATGTTTTACTATTTAATAATGAAAAACAAGCTCAAATTGTGCTTTAAAATTAAAAATTCCAGCAAAAATATGCTTAGACTAACAAGGGCATAGCTTGGATTGTACTTAATGTCTATGTAACCTATACATGAGTAATTGGAACACTTGATTGTTAGTGTCCGACCAAAGCTTCAGTTTCAGCCAAAAAAAACACCTTGGGCTGGGGTTTGAGCCAAAGGTTTTGCCGAAGATTCCTAAATAAATAAATATATGTTATAATTCACATTATTTTGAATTGTAATTATTTGGACAAATAAATTGCAATGTAATTTTTTTATCAACTCTTTGATCAACTACAGATGATTTAAATTACCTTTCTATATTATACAGTCAATTTAAATCTTCAATATTAAAGTTTTGAAATCATTTATAAATATTATTAATTTTAGCTTGAAGCCAATCTTAAACAAAATTTCTTAGAGCTTTTAAGCCGATTAATCAGCTTCGGCCAGAAATTGACCTTCAGTCGGACACAATTGATTGTATTCTTATATATAATTAAACACATTTTGAACTTTCTTAAAAAATACATTTAATAATATTGAATAACATATCATATTAATAATATTTATTCCACTAATACATACCTTTTATGGTTTATTTCATGAATTCTCATTTTCACACAGAAAGGTGAATAGTAAATGATGTGCTATTTTTTTGTTACGTTTTTAGTCTACAAATTTTATTTGAACTAGTAAAATAAAATGTCTTAGTTGTAACTAGTGTCTAAATGAATTATTCCCTTTTTTATGATAGGCACGTACAATGTTCTCTTATAAGTAGCATTTATTTTAAGGCAATTATAACTTTAATATGCCAATGTACTGCCATTTTTGTTAGAACAGTGTTTTCTCACAAACACCATTTATATTTTCACGTAGAAAATGTAATGGTACTTAGGTATATAGATTTTTTTTAATTATCACTTGTGAAGTTGTGACTGCTAAGTCATTTAACATAACACCAGTGTTGAATTTGATCTGAATATTGTGATCAGAAAAATAACATTTAAGGTATTTTGAAGTGTTTGTGATAAAAGGGTATGACTGATTTTATTAGGAATAATACAATTAAGTGCTGAAATATCTGTGAGGAGAATGTATGTATTTTAAATTTTATTCACAGTGCCTTAATTGACACAGTATTATGTATTTGATTTCAATATTAATTTTTTGTAGTTAATAGGCATTAACGTATTGAATCACGACGATGTTTTGCTCCTCACGATGTTTACCTTTGGTAATGAGATGTTTGTGAACAAAAAATATTTTTGTATGTTTAAGCAATAAACTTACTCTTCCAAAATATTGTTTTTATTTTATTTACATAGGTACCCATTATTGACTAGCTTTCTCACCCGGGTCAAGTGTTCGGAGGGACAATGGTTCAGCACATCCCATGTGGGAGTATTTTTGATATTTCTGTTTTTCCTCAGAAACTACTACTATTACTAGATGCTCAACTAGGTTATAATACTTACATTAATGGGATTCCTTTTTTGTTAGAAAAGAAAGTAGGCAATTCTGCCTGCAAAAATGTTACTACAAAAAGTTTATTTGAACTTTAGTTTTATTCGAAGCAATGGTAACTGATGTAATAAAGCTGAAGAGTTTGCATCTCATTTTGCGCTGTTTGCACCTTAGTTCTCTAACAGATCTCCGTATGCATATCCATGGCTTTGCTACACAACACAGACTATCCTTCGCGCTTGCCTGTGCAAACTTGTTTGCACAAGTAAGCGCGTAGCGGCATGACTAGCTCGAGCAAACCGAAAAAAAAAATGCAGCAATCAGCATTGCTGAAAATTGGACTGCAGTTTATCTTAAAGTAAAACTTATTCAATTTTCTTTTTTTAATTAGGTAGGTACGTCGAACCCAATGTAAACAAAGTTTTGTCGTTTTAGGTTTATCCCGTTTAAATAAGAGCAGTTATGATTGCAAACAGTAGACAATACCGACACTTATATAAATAGACTCACATTAATAGTATATAAAATAAAATTTTCAGTAGGAATTATGGGTTTGGTCCCATCTCGTCAGAGTTTCATTTGGTCAGAGTACAATCAAACAAATTATAATTCAAATTTTATTGAATTAATTACAATAAATCAATTTTAAAATAAAAATAACCCAAACGGATAGACCAAATTTGATAGTTTTTTTTTGTTTGAAATTTAATTAGTTCGAAGTAGTTTTCATATAATTTATGAAGATTTGTTCAGCTGTTTGAAGATCATCAAGGAGGGATCTCACTAACTTTCACAAATTCGATTGATTTGTAATTTGGTGTACTGTTACTTGGTGGTATGTCCATGAGATTGTAACGTTGACTTGATTCTACAGCATCAAGTAGCAGTGTTGCCAACGTAGGCGATTTTTCGCCATTTAGGCTACTCAGACCGAGAATCGGCGACGAAAAAATCTAAAAGGCGACTGGTCGCCTATTAGGCTACTCCAGGGACGAGTTATTTAAATTAGCCGAATCGCAAATAGGGATACGTTTTTAAGAAAACAATTAATGTTCACGCAAATATAAATAGTGTGTGTAATCAAGGTACAATTTGATATTGAGATGGTCACCCTATTTGTTTATAATTCTTTAGTTTCGGGTTTCGGGGAATAACCGGAATTTGTCTTAGCTATTATGTTACCAAATTTAGAACTCAATAGAGTGATATTTATTATCATTGTGAATAATGACCACTGCAATTATCTGTATTGTACTGTCTAATAGTTCAGAGAAATTCCAGTTATTTTTTGTCACTTTCGTTTTGTACAACTTCTCCTGTGAAATTATTGTGTAGTTTCAAAGCTATTTTACTTTCATTAGTGTTTCAAAGGCATCGTTTCTGTGAAAAATGGGTAAACACGGCAAATATGTCAAGCATTATCGTGATGAGTGGGAAAAACTACCAGCATTTAAATGTAAGAGGTATATGTTGCAATAGCTTTCATCCAAGCAATCACATGATTAGTTTACACGCTGGCAGAAAAATGTACGTCTCCGGTGGATCTTGCGCCAGTACTAGCAGAGCAACTACATCAACTACTACTGACGACGACGAAGAAAATCTTGTTGATGCCTTATTATTGCTAGCAGAAGACGAATCAGAACCATTTTAATTTTTGTTTATTTTTTCTTTAAATTAGTTATTAAAATTGCTTTACCTTCTTTTAAGATACATTAAAGTAGGTATTTTAAAGTAGGCTTATGCCTATTTATCAATATATTATAAATAATTGATAAAAGCTACATTTTATTTTATTCATATCTGTAGTTTGGCGTTTGGGCTACTTTAGGCTACTGCAACTGAAATTCGGCTACATTAGGCTACTTTAAGCATGAGAAACGGCGACTTTAGGCCAAGCGCTGTTGGCAACAGTGTCAAGTAGTCTGCGAAATACCCAACTCTTCAGAAATTTACAGCAGATGTAGCTTGTTGGGCTCATTGGAATGGTCTCAACAGAATGTCGGAAATTAGTTTATAATTTTTAATAACAGCATTTAAGACCTGTTTAACTTCCATTAAGCTCTGGTGTAGTTTATTTATAAGAACAATCTGTTATTTATTTAATTAATTTACAAAGAACAAAAAATGTATAACAAGTAAAATTTTCTTTTTATCGCCATGAGTAGGTGTTTTTGTAAAGGAAATGTTGTAGTTATTAGTTTTATTTTAATTTTGAAATTGATTTATTGTAATTAATTCAATAAAATTTGAATTATAATTTGTTTGATTGTACTCTGACCAAATGAAACTCTGACGATTTGAAACTCTGACAAGATGGGGCCAAACCGAATTATGTAGGTAATCTGGCAAATGTTACATGGTCATTGATTTAAATTATGTTTGAGGTTAGTAGTGGGTACATACCTAAATGTTTTAGAAATAAAATAGCTTCAGTGTACCTAGCAACATAACCAACATTACTCATGTAATAAATCCTACATAAATGTTGTATTTGAAGTTACGTATCTTATAAATTAAATAGGTACCTATTTCAAAACTTAAGTCATTTCACTAGTTTAATTTTATAAATTAAAAATAAAACACCAAATGTAAAACATCGTTTTATTCTATAGTACCTATAAATATGTTAGGCTTACAATAAAAACAACTCAACAAGATTCAAAGCCTCGTGCTTTCTCTTGTAACTCCCAACATTGATCCCAAAACTGACTCAGTCTTTGCTCCTGATTCGCACAGAAGTGTTTGAAATCGCGTAACATTCTTATCTGGAAGGCCTCGTCGCCTGTGGCCGGGATTTGGGACCATTTCCACTTCTTGGATATCATGTGGTTCCACGACCAGAGGAAGCCCATCTGTAACGACAGAATTCAAAAAATTATGACATGTGGTCTATTAACGACGTAGTCTTTTCAAGAACTAGTCGTTTTGCTCCCAGGTCTTTGTGATATGTAGACTATTAACAATATGGTCTTCTCAAGGACCAGTCGTTTTGCTGCCTAGTCATTCGGAGATATGGGCTTTCTACAGAGATGGTCCTTTTGAGATCTAGACCTTATGATGATTTGGTCGTTTTGACAATGTAGGTAGTCGTTATGATCCCAACCCAAAACTATTACTAGAAACCTGAAATTCAGAATAAAGGTTTATTTTATAACACACCAGCAACCCGCTCTCGGCTTCGAACTGATGAATTTTTTTATTGCAAATTATAATATACACAAACGTTTCCCGTTTATCGCTCTTTCCATTAGTGAAAACCGTATCAAAATGCAAGAAGTGATTCAGAAGATATACGTAGAAATAAAGCATCCAATAAGACCTTTAGAAAATTAATTATATAAACTTCAAGTGTGACACGTGACCATCAGAGTATTGTGTCTAAATTAATATGAGCAAAAATGGTGTCTTCTTGTGTAAATCCTACATCCTACAATACATGTAGTATTGTGGGATCTTAAATTATGTACATTCTAGAATATTCCGCTAAAAATACTTAAAGCAAATGCCAGAAATAATTAAAATCATTGTATTTAATAAGGTAAAGGAAAATTCTTATAGATAACTAACCCTGCGGCTATTGTCGTAATCGTCCTTGTTCTTGCCACTGACGTGGCGCGTGATGTAGCCCTCGTGGGGACTTGGAGCGGCCTCCAAATGCACCGGATATCTGCAACGACCGAAGCACATCTAAACACGTTGCACTTTACAGATAGTAGTTGTATGGAGTTATAAACAGTATGAGTAGTGGCAGTAACGGCTCCTTCCACTTGGATCCACAGCTTGGCTCCACATGTGGATCCGCGGACACTTTTATCTCCTCTTAAATCTACCATTTAGGGGATTCAAGAATACACATAATTTTATATGCCACTTCGATCCACAAACGAGGGGATCCAAAAATACTAATATTTTTCTATGCCACTTGAATCCACAATCCGCTAAGTGGATCCAAGTGGAAGAAAGCACTATGATTTCAGGACCTTTGTTCTTTTTCTCATAAATATAATTCTGAAAACCCCTTGATAAAATTTCCTTTTTTTTTCTAATAACTAGTGTACAGTCAGCGTCAGAAGTAGATGAGCATCTGAAGTAGGCAAATAATTGTTGGCATTTAATTTTTCATTAACATCTACGCAACAACAAATTTCAAATTTATGTGAGCTTCTATGAATCCAAATATATCTAAACACCCATATGTCATATATTTCATTACAAAGGGAAAGTCTTATGTATACAATCCGATCGCCAAAAGTATCTAAGCACTAAAATGTTCAATTATATCTCAACACTTTTTGGAATAACCTTTCAAGTCTTTGTATTAAGGTTCATATATAGTTAATAATCGCCTACTTACATTGTCTTCCATATTACGCTTGAATGACATCAGCACACATCAGTGAGGAATTATTTTCAACCGAATTCAAAAAAGGAAGAGGTTCTCAATTTGACTATAGTTATGAATTGATTTTGATGATTCTTTTTACTTAGGTTGTACTTCAGAGGTGGTCCCATATAAATTTTATCGAAATAGATTTAGCGCTTTTTGAAAAAAAATAAAAAATAAAAAAAAATCAAAACAAATACGACTTTAATATTATTCAATCTTCAATCTATATTTTAACTGTCATTACCGACGCTCCTTCCACTTGGATCCACAGCTTCGCTCCACATGTGGATCCGCGGATACCTTTATCTCCTCTTAAATCCACCTGTGGATTCATGGATACCTTTATCTCCTCTTAAATCCACGTGTGGATCCATGGATACATTTATCTCCGCTTAAATCCACGTGTGGATCCAGCAATTTGTTTGAGTTTAGTTTTAGTTTAAGCATTAGCCAAGCTGTGGATCCAAGTGGATGGATGCTCGCTTTGCCTAAAATGCTTTTCATTTTGTTTAATTACCTTTTTTGACACAATAAATAATTAATTAAATCTGTTGTTTAAATAATATGAACCTACTTTAATACACCACTGTGTACCTATCTCAAAAGAAGATCCTACGCAGACACTTGTCAAATCCTTGATTTGTCAAATAAGAGATTGGTCAATACCTAAATTAGTCAATTACTTGATTCGTCAAATGAGCTATTAGTCAAATACGCTTAGGGACAGTCAAGGAGAAATGAAATAAAAAGATAGGCATATATCTTTTACCACGTCTATTAACTTAACATTAACCTATTCATTTTTAAAACTAAAAACAAACAAATTTGTGAAAGTACTTTGTCTGTCTGTTACCTTTTTACGTCTTAACTACTCAACCGATCATCGTGAAATTTTGCATACATATTCTCAGAGATACAAGAAAGGATATAGGGTACCTTTAATCCAGAAAAAAAGTACGGCTTCAGAGGGATCATCTAAAATTAAGAAAACTGTCACAACATTATCAATCTTCATCAGACACAATATTTTTCTTCTTTGTGATGAGAAATAATTAACATTTTCGGATCCGGTCATTGTCATGCTTATACACTAGTTAATAGAAAAAAAAAAGGAAATTTTATCAAGGGGTTTTCAGAATAATATTTATGAGAAAAAGAACAAAGGTCCTGAAATCATAGTGCTTCCTTCCACTTGGATCCACACTTAGCGGATTGTGGATTCAAGTGGCATAGAAAAATATTAGTATTTTTGGATCCCCTCGTTTGTGGATCGAAGTGGCATATAAAATAATGTGTATTCTTGAATCCCCTCAATGGTAGATTTAAGAGGAGATAAAAGTATCCGCGGATCCACATGTGGAGCCAAGCTGTGGATCCAAGTGGAAGGAGCCATTACCGATAGTCACCACAGAAACATTAGCCAAAAACAAAGGATCTTTGTATGTACATATTTGTAAGGAGCCAACATGATATTACAGTCGAATGTTATTATTTTCTGTACAGCCTTATTTTCATAATTAGGTATACAACTAAGTTGCCAGATGGATTGTCACTTGTCAAATTACCCTTATCTAAGTATTTAAATATAGTTGGAAATTAGCTGCAAAAGATTTTTCGACTTTCGAATGGCACGAGGGCCATTCGAAAGTCGAAAAATCTCTATCCCTTGTCCTTAATGCTAGTGTAGTTGGCAGCTCACTTGCGGCACCTGTGACGTTGCTTGTGTTATAGGCGACGGCAGCCACCTACCATAAGGTGGACCGTTAGCATGTCTACCATTCCAAAAACAGTAAAGAATTGTCAATTTTAGTTCAGTAATTAAGAATTAATAAACTATTAAACCTATTTTTTAAATTTTTGGTATAAATATATTTAGGTACTATTGATCACCAACACACGTCTAATAAAGCACGAGGGCCATTCGAAATTTGAAAAATCTTTCGCTCATAACTTCTCAATTACATTTAGATACATCTGACAACTTAGGTAATTATGAAAATATAATCGTTTAGAAAATAATGACATTCGACTGTTTAGATATTTTTGACGCGTTGAATGTTCACATTAATTAGAGTACTTCGGAGTGTAGATATAATCGGTCATCAAAGTGTGTAGTGTTATTTGAGTACCTAGACAGATCCGATATATCTGATGCTGACTGTACAAGCATGAAAATGACCGGATCCGAAAATGTTAATTATTTCTCAGCACAAAGAAGAAAAATATTGCGCCTGATGAAGATTGATATTGTTGTGATAGTTTTCTTAATTTTGGATGATCCCTCTGAAACAGTACTTTTTTTCTGGATGAAAGGTAACCTATATCCTTTCATGTATCCCTGAGAATATGTATGCAAAATTTCACGATGATCGGTTGAGTAGTTAAGACGTAAAAAGGTAACAGACAGACAAAGTACTTTCACAAATTTGTTTGTTTCTAGTTTTAAAAATATCTAGGTACATGTTAAGTTAATAGACTTGGTAAAAGATATATGCCTATCTTTTTATTTCATTTCTCCTTGACTGTCCCAAAGCGTATTTCACTAATAGCTCATTTGACGAATCAAGTAATTGACCAATTTAGGTTTTGACCAATCTCTAATTTGACAAATCAAGGATTTGACAAGTGTCTGCGTAGGATCTTCTTTTGAGATAGGTACACAGTAGTGTATTAAAGTAGGTTCATATTATTTAAACAACAGATTTAATTAATTATTTATTGTGTCAAAAAAGGTAATAAAACAAAATGAAAAGCATTTTAGCCTAAAGTGACACTTATAGAGAACAACAATATTTCAGTCATATGTAATATCGACGGATCCACCTGGTGGATAGAAGAGGAAAAAGAAGTATCCATGGATCCACACATGGATTTAAGAGGAGATAAAGGTATCCATGGATCCACACGTGGATTTAAGAGGAGATAAAGGTATCCGCGGATCCACATGTGGAGCCAAGCTGTGGATCCAAGTGGAAGGAGCGGCAGTAACTACCTGCTTACATAAGGATTTTTTTGGCGACTAACAATATTATACTTTAAATTTCTGATATTATAGTTGAAATTTTAATGACGCCTGAGACTTCGGATTATTTAGGCAGACTTCAGGACGCTTCCGTTTGTGGGTATGAGGATCAACATGTTGCGGGTGACTCACCGGCTGGCGTTGAGCGGCTTGCTGACGACGCGCGTGCGCAGGGAGCGATGCTCGCACTTGAGGTTGGTGGGTATGAGGATGAACATGTTGCCGGT
Organism: Synanthedon andrenaeformis; assembly: GCA_936446665.2. Lineage (NCBI taxonomy): Eukaryota > Metazoa > Arthropoda > Insecta > Lepidoptera > Sesiidae > Synanthedon > Synanthedon andrenaeformis. The sequence goes on along the minus strand of OW387780.2, from coordinate 5,303,469 downwards.
GACGTGCACGTAGAGATTCTCGCCGACGCCGGCCGCGTGCGAGGTGCTCTCCACGGTGCACTTCATGAACCCGAACCGGCCCACGATCGCCTCTTGGAACAGGAACAGACGCTCCGGGTACGACTCCGGCGGGAAACCTACAACCAATTTCAACTTCAACTACTTATTCCACAGAAGCATCTCAACAGTGCATAATGTCCAAGACCAGCCTACCACCACGGTCTCTAAATAAAATTCCGGAAAATATTTAAACTTATTTTTTTTTCTGTAAACCTGTTATGTCAGCCTCATACATTTTTCATTTTTTGATAGACACATGAAAGAACAAGGTGATTTCCTGATAGCAACTGACAGGTGGAGGAGAAATGCAAACCTTCAAATAACGCAGTCTTATTTCTCAGCAGAGGTTCTTCGTTAAGAGGCACATAGATGGGACCCCTTAGGGGGTCAGACTTCGGAGTAAAGGGTAACGCTAGGGGGTCCGCGGGGATGGGTATCATCTGTAGACGGCAATTCTGCGCCTTGCGAGCCCATCCGAACAGCTGCAAACAAAGCATTAGCTCTAACTATAAAACATTTTACAAATCTTCTCTATAGTCAAATTATACACAGCCAAAATTGGAAAATTCAATATAATTAACAAATTAATGATAAAATAAAAAATTCAGTAGTGGCGAGGCACACAGCATTTTTCAGTCTTTTGGGCAGCCCATCTGGCGATTTACACACTTACAAAAGACTGCCGTGTAATGATAGCATGTGTGCTGTTGTCCTCCGATGAGTTATTGATGCTGTAATAAGTTGGTCTTGTAAGGTGGTAATATAAGGTGTATTGTTCACTCACGAGATCCGCGACAATATTCCCGCTGGCGACGGCCCACTGTATGCACATCTCGTAGGCCTGGTCGGGCCGGAAGGTGGCCTGGTAGCGCGCGTGGCCCCACTCGACACGATCGCTGCGGTTCGCCACGTCGATGTCCAGGTGTGTGTTCTTGTATAGCGGCAGGTCCGAGTCAGCCTCGTGCAGGTACGGCTCGAGACGCTCGCACAGGAAGGCGGGCACGCCGGGGCCCTCCGCCGTGGACCCGGCGATGTCGATGCCCACCCCCTCGCCCGCCTCCCCCTGGACACCCTCCACTCCCACCTCCATCCACTCGTTCTCAAAGCTCTGCAGATCCCCCAGCGGGCTCACGTAATCGGTCGATTCTGTTCGTAAGCAACGTGAACGTTTACAATTTCTCTGTACTTCAGCCAAGGCTAATTTTGCTCTAACCGCCATTCCAGCACTTCCTTCGAGCATAATTTGATCCGGACAAGATTTGATCATACCCGTTCCGGGTAACCTGGGAGTTAATTATGCTCGGCCTGGCCATAATTTTTTAACCTGTTGAATGGCCAAATCATGGCCAGCCGTCAAATGTGACAGATTTTATGTGAAATGGTGCTGCGATGATAATTTTACTGCTAAAAAAATACTGCTGTCAAACTAAGACTCTGACAATAGTTAATATAGGTCGTCCCGGAATCATCAAATAAATCTAGCTAGTCCAATATTTTCCCTAAGGTCTGCTGGAACAAAGATTTCACAATCCCCACTGCTCGAGTGCAAACTTTGTTACAAATTTGTTGAAAGGGGCTTCCATAGACACTAGTTCTAAGATAACTGACTAGGTTTACATGAAATCTCGCAGTTTTCATAGTGGAAGAACAACTGCGTTGCGAGACTCAACATTTTTTTACATTTTATGTTTTTGATGGGATAACAACCATATGGTGACGTCATTCGGGTACCGGTTCCTTTATTTAGGCGCTACATACACATTTTTATATTTACCTTTCTCTTTTTTGTTTGGCAGTATGTGGTACATATAGTAACCAACCACAAAACGTTTCGTCGTATCACCTGACGCGTGACATATCATCTTTTCCTGTAGCAGTTTCTATAACAAAAGAACAATTTTTAAATAATACCTCGCCATCGAAGACAATAGTACGAGATACGGCATTAGAAATATTTATACCCTCATCTGTTATTTAATAATGTCAAAGATTATCTGGTAGATGATAAATTGCGAATGGGTTGCCTAATTATATCGCGTGCCGATGCTGTTAAATAAAATAAATTATAATTAACTCTCGCCATCCCTATCTGTCACATGGAGTAGCGCACGCAACGCTTCTCTGTCACTCTCCACGCTCGCATAAAAATCATATTAAACATAAAAAATTCATCATTAAATAACAGATGAGGGTATATATTTCTAATGCCGTATCCCAGACTACAAGAAATGAAAAATCAACACATACCTCCATAATAACAGTCGCTTTGTCGTACGTCATCATTTCCATGTTAGCTTGCAGCCAATGGATTGCGTATATGGAGACGAAGGCGTGGGAAGGGAGACTGTCCGTCAGCTGAAGGAATCCCACACCCAAAGTCGGATGGCGCATTCGTTCTACTATGTCCGACAGAGATGCGTTTGGTTTCAATTTCGGTTCCACTATCCTGTAATATTCACAGCATGGTGTAAATAAAATATAATCATTTTATCTAATATGAAAGTAACTCTGTGTTAATTACTCAACCGATCATCATGAAATTTTGCAAGTACGTGATCAGGGATACAGAAAAGGACATAGGGTACCTTTCAAATAGAAAAAAAGTACTGTTCCATTCCTATAAAAATATATGGGACACTATGGGGAAATCCTAAACCGTAGACGATACAGGAAAACTGTCTTAGCAACCATTTGGTCTTTTTTTGTGAAAACAATTTTGGCATAGTAATTTTTTTGGTCAAGCGTGAGTGGTCCATAAAAGTGTCATTTTGAAAAAAAAAAATTTTTAATGCGGATCGACTCAGTTTCATATAAGGATTATTTTCTGTATTGAAAGAAAAAAATCTGAGCAGCAGAAGTTAGTCAAATTTAATGAAATGTTTTCTCATACAATTTTTAAGTTATCTTATATTTAATACCTACTTTAATAAAACTAACAACGCAATAAATGTTCAATATGGCCTCCCTCTTGCTGAATACAGATACGAGCACGTTTTAGAACACCTCTTGTTGCCTTAGCCAAGGATATGTGATGAATATTGTTTAAGTGGTAAAGGACTGCGTCTTTTAATTCTTGTACGGTATTGTATCGATATTCATAGACTCGACCCTTAAGGTGACCCCATACAAAAAAGTCCATCGGCGTCATGTCGGGTGAACGCGGTGGCCATTTAATAGGTCCATATGTGCCCATCCAATGTCCGGGAAAATGTTCATCTAAAAACAGTTTACTCGCTGTACTATTATGTGCAGGTGCACCGTCTTGTTGATAAATGACATTATTTAAATTGCTTAAGGAAATGCTATCATCCACTTTATCTATGACCACATTCAATATTTCTTGATATTTTTCACTATTTAACGTTCCGTGAAAAATCTTAATAGCAAAGATTTTATTATGTAATATCGCACACCAACAATTAAACGAAAAGCGGACTTGGTTATGGGTCTCTGTAGTTCTCAGTGGATTTGTACGTGACCAGTAATGGTTATTTTTCCTGTTGTACATACCGTTGTTCGAAAAATTGCATTCATCTGTCCAAACAATCTGATTTGGAAAAGAATGGTTTTCAATAGACCTTGCTACGAACCAACGACAAAATGTTAATCTGCGGTCTCTATCTCCTGGAAGCAATGTTTGTACAAGTCGACCCTCTCTGTAACACTTGTACTTGTGCGTCTTCAGTACCTTTCTTACAGTTGATTTATGCACACCGACATTTTCAGCAGCTTCCCGTAACGATGCTTTTGGATAAGCTTCAAAAAATCCTAAGATGGCAATGGTTATGAATTAATTCACTACTAACGTTGGCCTCTTACGTTTAAGTTTAAAAGAACCCTCTTGTCTTAAGTTTTTAACAAGTTTTTCAAATACCTTGCGATTGGGTAGAAATCGATCAGGATAGCGTTCCCGATACCACTTTAATGCATTAAGCTTCGATAATTAAGAAAATACGCTTCGACTAAATCAACTTTATGTGCATTGGATAACGCCATGATGAATCACAAACAAACTAATAATAACAAATGAAAGTCACAATAAGAACAATTTTCGTTCTAAATTTGAATATTTTTTATTTATTTTAATTCTTAACCGAGGGTTATGTACGAGTATGTATTCAGGTCACTAAACTAATAAACAGCAGAAATACTGAATTATAAAAGCAGGTATAAAGAAAGCATTAACAGATTTTTTTTTGTAATTTCACACTTTATTTATAAGATAATTTTCTACATACCCGTCATCATAAACATCATCACATTCCCCGGTTTGTGATTGAGTCCTTTCAAGTACTGTCTTCGACGGGTTTCTGTAACGTTATAATAAATATTAGGACAAAGAACCAAACAATTTCATTGGAATATTTTCTATTTTCACAGCCAAGCTCTCCTAAAACTCTCCTGTACGTGAAGCAGTGTATATGAGCTGTAATAATATTCGCATCCAGTTAGCTCACTACGGTTTCGTATAGCCTTTTACTGATTTATCAAGCTCTAATGAGCAAAATGTGTACGCTTACAGCATTTGGACGTTGAAAAAAGTGACTATAAATTCATTTTAGTAAAGAGCTGATTACTTCATTTTATAAACATCGCAATGCTGAACTTGTTTCAGTCACTTGAATATAGTTGAATTATATATATATTTCTTTCTACATAATCTAAATTTGTTATCCGATGAACAGTGTGCAAAAACCTTTAGAAAATGCGAGATATGATTTAATCACCAAAAAGGAAGTCGATACAAAGCCAGTATTGGTTCTGACTGATGTGTAGGTAAATTTTCTAATATAACTATTGACTCGTGGGGCACATGATTTGCATTTCATTCATGAAAGAGTTATAAAAATAAAACTTGCAGAGAGTCAATTTTAGATATAATTAACGTATTATATAATTTTTATATCTACATACATAAAACCTGATTGTGACATAAAAAACTATTGAATCCTATATTTTAATTATAACTATATTTTAATGTAGTTATAGAGACCGGTCATTAAGTATTTTTGCTTATGTATACGACGTGTCGAGAAATTAAGATATTGCAATTTATTTAGAATTTTTAGGAGTGTCTGATTTGAAACTGAATTTTGATTTTGTCCATAAAATGAGTAATTGAAGCGTCATTTAAACACATCAAAAGATAATTATGGAAAAATATAAATATTCAATTTCCTAATAAATTTACATGTAATTTGCCCAAGTGTGTTGTTCTGTTATGTAATGTAAGTTACCATGGTTTTTTTCTTAACAATATATGTACCAACAAGGTTATGTACAAATGAATATACGTTTAATTATCGCATGGCCTACGTAATTAAAGAGTGTAATAGTCAAGAATCAAGATTATATTACATTAAAGAAAGCAATAAGAACAATATAACATTTATAGATAAAGCATAATTGCGTACTCACTTGTTTATTTGGCTAGTGTTTAGTGACTTAGTAGGTGAAAGTAGTTGGAATGAAACATTCGAGAGAAGATAAGAACAAGCAAAAAATAAAGCATTTAACTTTGTTATTAGCTTACAATAAAAGCAGGAAAACAATGATAGTTTAAATATCAGAAAAAAAAATTGGGGAAAATTTGGGAGCAAATACTTTTTTAACACATAAAAAGCGCAATGAAGTTAGTAACACAACAATACAAATATAAAGCCAAGGTATTAGTTATTTAAAATAGAAATCAAAAGAGATTTAAGTTGCGACACCAGAGAAAGAAAAATAATCATTGAGTGATTATGGTGTTTTAGTTTGAATTCAGACAAGTTGAGTCTCAAAAAATAAAGTATTCAAACAAAATAAGAATAGAAAAGTATTAATTAGATAGCTGCCAAAAATCTCCTTTAAGAAGACCTCTCATGCAAGATACAAAATATATAAAATAAGTATATGTGAAAAAAACACGCATAATATAATAATATATATATGTATGCAGTGCAATAATAAAATGTAAGCATATATGTATATTATGAATTGCATGCGTTTCAATCTTAAACTTGCAATCTTGAACAAGCAGTTAAACTTAAACTTGCAGTTTCAGTAATACAGACTAACACAAATTTTTTTATTATTTCAGTAATGTTTTTTGTGGAATTTGGAAACAAACTGATTGTTAACACATTCATTAGCACAACGTCTTACAGACAAATTATTATAAAGAGTCAATAGAGTTGCTTATGTGTATCGCAGAACGAGAATAAAACGCACACTATAAAATGTTTTGCAGTATATATAATGAATGCATTTATGTTACGAGTTTAAAGTTCGGTGTGATAAAAAGCCCTTACATGAGAATGTTTGGAATCTATAAATTTATTAGTACACAGGTCGTTCTTATTACAAAGACAAAAGGTTTGGATTCGTTTATAACATCTTCACATTGTTTATTTGTGAGCCCGATAAATAAATGTAAGAATATTGATACGATATGACGACGTAAGAAGACTTCAATCTCCGAAGGCAAATGGCATTTTAGCCATCTCCTGGCGGAGTGTAGTCCATACCTATTACCTACTCACATAAAGGAGAGTTCTGTACCGAGCTATAGGACTTATATGTAACTTATAAAGACTGATACAGATATAGTACTGACATAGCTTCGAGTCGTAGTCGCGGACGATCCGGTAACCGAGTACTGCCGAGGCGCTCGCGGAACGGCGAACTCGATGCACCCGTCTATCACACAATACATTACGATATAACACTTTAAAAATATAATGCTTTGGAAACTTTCTACACATAAGTTTTAATTGGAGCTCCTTTTAAGATCAATACAAAATAATAAGTTATTTCTATTTCTATTAATAAAAAATTAGTTCTGTTATCTATCAAAATCAATCAAGATTGTCAGAATGGAATGAGAAACTCTCATTCTATGCATGGTTTACAGAGGTTTCTTCTATATATCTATCTAAGTTTTAATGTGATTATATTATATTTTAAATTAAACAATATTATCTAAGGACACCTTAAGGATTTCTGTAAAGCATTAAAAGTATTTTTAAAAATAATAAATTTATTATTAGTAGAAAATACTCTACTTTGTCTGATTTTAAAAAAAGCTCTCAATCCATATAAAATTGGAAAGTTTTTAACATCTTTTATATTTTCTTACTATTATAATAAACACTGTATAAAATAAACAAAATAAGCCAGCAAATGTATCAAAAGTGCAATACGTGCAATAATTGCGTTTCATAATAAGCGGTGCAAATATTTACGCATGATACTTGTTTTATAGTAACGTGAATTGCAAAAAAAAGTGCTCGTCGTTATAGCCTTTTGGTACCAGAAAATCAAAGGTTATGAATTAAAGTTATTATATTATGTGGCGTTGAAAATTAATATAACTCGTTATTTTTTTATAGTTAATTATTAAAAATGTTTCAGATTAAGTGTAAGTCGCCACACCACTCTAAAAATCAGCATTTCAAATTTACACGCACAATACATACAAACCTTGTAAAATCATTTTATGTTTTATAGCCAATGTATGCGCCACAAAAACTAATAAATTAAAACGAAATTTTGAACGATAATTTAACGAAAAATAAAATATACTGTATCTATTGAAAATAAAATTAGTGTTATAAATTAATGGTTACATTATATGGGTCAAAATCAAAGAGGTGAGCATTTTACGTTTTCAAATATCTGAAAAATGAATTCTCTTCTGAATAAATATAAAAAAAGTTTTTTATAAGCCAAATGTTATTAAACTATCCCCAGAAGAGCCACGCAGGAAAAATTATATTTTCAAAGAACATGTGCGAACATTTTTTTAAATTATTTAAAATAATATGCAACCGATGTAAAGCAGAATTGTTTTTATAAAACTGTAATAAGCATGTTTCTGAATCAGAAAATATTGTGATTATTTACATTTTTAGAATTCAGACATTACTTTTTTTAAATACTTGTCATTATTTTATATAGACTTTGCGGTGTATTAATAATATAAGTAAATAAAGTTATAAGACATTTATTGCTCTATATGCAAACATTTTAGAATAATTTATTAATTAGATATATTTGCCATTTTAGCCGTTTTTAGATGATGTTCATCGTCATTTTTGGGAACGCCCCTAAATCACAGACCATCTACGTATTAATTTGTATGAAAATAATCCAAGTTTTTAATACTATAGGTACCCCATTTGTACTAGGAGATGAGTATCAAAGTTGACTTATACCTTCACAAATAAATTTTGTGAACCAGTTTATAAAAAACTGTACTATCTTAGTTTATCCTCTTTTTAGACGTTTTTCATCTTTACTGCTGTCGCCTTCCATATCTACTTCTGTTATATTTATAACGAAAACCAAATTTGAACTTAAATAAACTATTGATATGCATTAAAGTGTCAATTTATATACAAATTGTCATTTCGGGAACGCCTGTCATAAACGGGAACGTTACCGGAATGACTTTCCGGTAGATTTTGGGTGCCGGTTTAAGAGGTTAATAACAAGCGAGCCGTAATATTTATCAGAATCATACAAAAAGCATGTTATTCGAAAAACTAATTACGAAACAGCGATCCCGTATTGACAGGGAATTAAGGTACCCTAGACAATATATTAAATTAAACGGTACTTAGCAGCAAAATAAATTATTTATTTCCGAAAACATATCAAACACCGTTTAGTTTAACTTGCGGGCTTCACACTGTTTCTCACTAACGCCATCTACGCAATGTTTTTTTTTTATTTCACAGATTAATATTAACTGCGTTCACGAAATGATTTGAAAAATGTCAGACAATCTATGAGTAGCCAAAATATGAAAAAATAAAATTATTTCAATATAATTTACAGTCATTTTCTTATTTTAATGATATTTAAAGCTAATATTAAAGACATGCGATTTAAATTTTAACTTCGTTTACTTTTTTGACATATCTGAATTACGAAACATGGTTTAAGGACACGTTCCCGAAATGATTATTTGGGTTGTTAAAAAAAAATGTTTAAAAATCAATGAAAACATTATTTCTAAAAATAAATACGCAAAATGCGTATACCTGTGTACGATAGCTGTCTGTGTAAATGTGTATGTTAGTGTTAAAATTTTATTTTTTACACAAAAACTTTGTCCAAAGCAAAATGTACACCTCTATGATTTTGACCCATATATGTATTTTAATAACTATAATATAATATAAAAGTGCGATTCCATGTTACTCGACGGTTGTGACGACAAACGCAACTGGCGACAAATGGCGATTGTCTTCACGAATAAACTAAAAAAGTTAACGGTTTAGACATTAATTGACATTTTCTTAATAGAAAAAGAACGGAGGAAAGCTTTTACGAACTTTGATAAAAAACATTTGAATTATTGGTTGTGAAAAAAAAAGGTCCATAATGTTGCCGCAGGGCATAGAAACGCACCTTTAAGATTATTGTAAGGCTTTCGTTCCACTGACATAGGTGATGGCAGTTTTGTGAATTGTATTATTAAATAAGTAGAACTCGAACAGGAAACCGGTCCTGGCGATATAATTCTTTTAACCGAGACAATTAAGCATATTCTTGGGGGTTTTTGACAAGTAAAGTATGTCGAGGAAAGGGTCGAGGATGTGACATCAGAAAAAATACGTGTTTGTAAGGAAGACGAGAATCAGTGGTGGTAAATATATACCGAAGAGGTTCAGTGAGATGAAGTGATTAAAAATGAGTACAGCGTCGGCGCGGTATCGGTGCTTCCTGATTGACTCGGTCTGTGCGGAAGCGGGGAAATTTCGTTTCGGTTTATCGCGTCCAGTGCTCACCAGGTATTTTGCTAAAACTTACCAATCAACCAAACGGTTCGTCTAGATGTAATTTTAATGTAAAATGCAATTAATATGTTAATTTAATTTGATGCAACTTATTTATCCAGCTCTTCAGGTTACCCGGTATAACTTTTTTTACCGTATAGCTTTTTTTACAGTAAAAGTAGCCAGTGTGAGATGTACTTCTCAATTATGTATAAACCAATCCAATACACGTAAGTGCAAGCCGAGGAGATCATCTTAAATAGAAAATTTCCCGAATTACCTGGTAAAATAATTTTTGGCGTATGATATGTTAAAAAATGAGTGAAGGAGACCTTATCGAAGAAGATTTTAAAAAATGAGGCTGTTGTGTGCGCTCTAAGGTTGGTGTGAAAATGGAAGAATCGATGAATTCGGTGCGAAGATGAGAAACAAAGATTCGAAAAGTGAGTCAATGAGGAGGGAGTGAGAGGGTCGACGGAAGAGAGGCGGTACCTGAGCACTGCGGCTGAGGAATGAGGTGGAGTGTCGACGCTGCGTGAGGGCCGCGTCTGCAGGCCCCACCGCCGGCACAGCGCCCGCCATCTGCACCCCACACTCCTGAATCGTGCTACGCCCGAAACCAGTGCTACGTCGTAGCGATGCGACTATACACTCGCAGACATTATGTGCTTCTCTGTAGCGCTTCGAGCTACGCCCGTCGACAAGCGAAACGCCGTAGCGCTAATAACTTCTCACGGAATTTCGCCTCATTTCGACCACGCGCCGCAACAACGTTATTGAGACGAAGATCTCGAGGCTTTAAGGCTAATCACTAGTGCAAGGCTGCCACAACAAACTTGGTTTGAGCTATATGATCTCATAAATTATACGTTCTTTTCGTCGTTTCAATTAAGTGTTAAATTTAAGTGTTGAAGATGTATCAATGTAGTTATTTGCTTGTCTCAAAAGGGAAATTGTATTTGAATTCTTTGAAATGTAATATCGTTAAGTAGTTATTGTTAGGCTGGATAAGAAACAGTATACTAACACGACGTATAATTCATGAGATTAGGTCCAACGAAGTTTGTATGAGAAGAACAGTTGCTAATGCTGGCTTTTAATGACTTTATATTTCGGTTTCGCATCTACTCTATTCGATGATGCAAAGCGTCACGATTCGATTGATTCATAAAGAGCGAGCTTTGGTTCAAGGTTGAGTTGAGTTGCATGTGGACTCAAACAGGATATTACATTTAATATGGGGTGCAAAATAAAAGTTACACTTTAATAATTATAAAATTTAAGAACTTCGTGCACTTCGACATTCAGTTACAAAATGCAGAGAAATTAAAAACAAGAATTCTTTATAGTTTAACAAAACTCATGCGACGACATAAAAAAAATTAGAATTTAAAAAAAATCATGTTTGAGTTCAATTTTTTACTTATATTTACTTTTATGTTAAATTTGTATTAAAATTCAAAGTTATATAATATTATGTGTTATATTTCATGCAGTGCAGTAGTAACTATCTACAGTGTTATACAACTTCAGTGCAAATATAATATCCATGCTCTTTTTTCTATCAAATACAAACATAAATACACAAACAAAACTATATTTACATTATATATATATGTTACGGCTAAAGATAGGTGTGAACATAAACTTAAGATTAGCCGGCTAAAGGTTAGGTTAGGTTTATCTTCGAGGAGATGATAATGTTAGTTTCTTCTATCATTAGCCGGCTAAACTTAAGTGTAACTGCAGGCCCTTGGCTAAAAATGTAGAAGCAAATGAAAAAGGAAACGGTATAATAATGTTTACTATTTCGACACGAAAACTTTCATTAAAAAGTAATCAATCTCATTACACATACTTATGTAGGTATACAAAATTACAAAATAAAACTTCTGCCAATATCTAGTCATTAAAATAAAATAATAAGGAGCCCCGTCCCTCCCTTATCCCTTATCCTTAATCCTTCTATGGTCGGCAGCGCACTTGTAGCACTTATGGCGTGGCTTGTGTTATAGGCGACGGTAGCCACCTACCATCAAGTGGACCGTCAGCCTGTCTGTCGACCTTATCATAAAAAAGGAGCTATTTATTGGAACATGATAAACTAGAATGGCATTTCGAATTACAAAGAACATTATTTATTCGGCAGCGGCATTTGCGTGTACCACATTTTGTCTTACAATGACATCTTTGAAAGCCTTGTCCACCTGATGTTGACTGTTCATTAGCAAAGTTGACGAATAGTCTTTTTCACTGTCGGAACTTTTTCCAATTCTACGAATTTTTGTTTACGAACTGTAAACTGATTTCGTGAAAATAACTTTCGATCGTGCCGTTTTCTATGAAAATGACGTCTATAAAGTCCATCGTCATTTTTATCTAAGACTGTTAACAAAATATGGGGAGACGTGCGTGCATCGTCTCCCCTCCGCCCCCTCAAGCGACATGTTCGCCCCGGCGCATCCATCGAAACATTTTTAGCCGTTTCGTTTCGGTTAATGTGCACATTAACCGGCTAAAGATGGAAATTCACGACGTAAACTAACATGATATCGAACTTTAGCTGCCTCTCGAAGATAAACTAAAGATTAGCCGGCTAAACTTAAGTTTATGTTCACACCTACCTTTAGCCGTAACATATATACAATCAAATGGATTTGTCATATTTGAGGATTACAATCATTAAAAAAAATTGTGTAAAAAAAAAAACTATGTAAATAATATGAAAAATGGATAATAATTTTTGTAATATTCTTAGCCGAGAAGTTTATACGCATACGGTGTAATGCGATCTATTTATCCAAAAGTTATCCCAACCAGTCACTTTCCATTGAAACTTGAAAATTTTGAACAATATACAAAAATATCCTATTTATTACTCACGCACTGAAAGTAGCTCTTATTTAACGTATTTAAGGAAATAAAGGATTTACATCCCTACGGACATCCCTAGCGATTGAATAGCAGCAATAAGCGATCGTCTGTTAAGGTATAGTTCTGTTGTCTGTCTGTTAAGGTATTTTGGGACTAAGAGACTGAGGGACGACGATATAGGCGGATGGAAACGATACTTACCCTTTGTTTGTTGGGTCGTTTGACCTTGTTAAAGTACATTTCGGTCATCTTGAGGAATCCCTCGGTGAGCAGGTGGAGGTCGTGGCGCGTGGGCGTGAGATAGATGTCGCAATGGGTCGCCTCGTCTTCGAGGATCTGTTTCGTGGCTGGATTGCTTAACGGCAACAGCAGAGTACGGAACCGCCAGTACTTCAATGCCTTGAAAATTTCAAGATGAAATCTTCATTTTACTTGCAATTACAAGAATTTGTCAGGGAACATCTTTTCAGTGAGATGACGTTAAATAGGGAAATATCTGTATTATTGTAACACAACTCGGTTAACTCGAACTCAAAGTGATTAAGAAGTGATTTCAAACTCAAGTGGAAGCCTTACAAAATTTTGCAATCAGTCAAACAATACCTCAACAAGTGCGAAGTCGGTGTCTCCACGAGTGCATATGTAGTGGTCCATATAATTCCAGTTGTAATTCTCCAATTTCTCCGTAGTGAAGGAGACCCAAGAGACCTCGTAAGTGTCATGGTTCGGTGCGTGGAATCGGTACCGATAGTGGATGTTGAACGGCGGGTATGGATGTCTGAAATTTACATGTAACATCAAAAAAAGTCAGTCGTCAAGATCCGAATTCCACCTTTAGAAAGAAAGGAATTCACCTCGGTCTGTATCGTGTAACGGTGATAGTTGATCCGACCAAAGTCAACTTGTGGAATATTCGTCCAATTGAGAGCAGGAATCTCTTGGTGGGCGCAGCGTTTGTTGCTTTGCCACTCTGCGGGGCCACTTTAGACGGCGGAGGGACGGGCGTCGACGGACAGTGAGATTCTATCGCTTCGTTTTCATTCACGCCCACTATCAACTGAAATCCCTATCACAGAATACAGCGAATAAAATAACTTTGTTAAATGTGATAGTAGATACAAAATTCATCACATACGATAATAATGTTGCTTTTTGAGCAAGCAGAAATAATACTCCTAATAAAATAGAAATAATACAAGTAAGTGATTTAGTAAATTGTATTGTGAGAAAACGAGAATTTATATTTATTTATTTTATTTAATAGCGTAAAGAGTCTGAGTCTTCAGACAACGTCATTTCAACAGTAGAATATGCCAAATAAAATAATATAAATATGAAAGTTGTCTAGCTAGATCTGTTTTTTTTTTGTGAGATCAACGTTCTCTATCTCGGTGACACCTAAACCGTGTGACACCTATTGCGTGTGGTACGAATACAAAAACTCGTTAATAGCAAATTTTACTTTAACTAAATACGTTGTTAGTGTACCTAATACCTAACTTTTTAACACACTGAAGCATAACCGACAGTGTAAAATTTACTTTTACTTTTTGGTCACAACATGTCACTGACCTGGGCCAGTCTCTGCGACACCAATTCTTTGAAAACTTGTGTAGTGGTGAGAGGTTTCTTGTATATGGCTCTATTCTTTGCAAAGTCTGCATTCACGTCGTCCGGAAGAAGATTGTAATCGGAGACCAGATAGTCGTTCTGTAAGGATCTTTTGTCGGGAAAGTAGTCGGTTGTTATTGGCAAACACGCGGGGATCGTCAGAGACTTCCAGTCCACACCTGATAAACAGCAAGTTCATCTAAATATAAATCTTAATACACCGGGAGAAAAATTGCATTTTCAAAAACAATTTTATCCCTGCAAGGGTGAAATGAAAGGTCCTATCTACATTATGTTTGTGTTGGATAATTGCAGTAAGCAGATTGATTCAGCGAGCGAAGCCCCATTCTTTACTCCGGTCGAAATGCTTAGATGTGTGTTATAAATAAAATTAAAGAACCATTTACCAGTAATACACATACTAAAATCCATTGATGAATTGTGATACAAAAGGCTGTTGTCATGTAGTCGATAACATCGGTTTTAATGAAACATGTATATTGTAATAAAGAATAAATAAATGACCCAATGCAATTAGAACAACAAGCACATTGAGGATGAAAAACAGCTTAAAGGTAATGCGACTAGTAATCTACCTTAAGATTATCACCCCAGAAGATATTCTACTTGCATTGAGAAACATGCAATTATATGAAGCTTAGTATTTGAAAAAAAGCCCGTGTACCTTTACAAATATTTAGGGCACGATGTTTGCTTGATATATGCATTTCATTTGTGTATTAGAATGTTCCCCAGAGCGTGAATTAAGCAGTCACGACAAAGAGCTGTCACTTATTTTTCTAATATCATCTATAAACATATAAACCATCGACCACACACCCCACTAGATTTTTGTAATTGATTCTTAAATAGGCGTATTAGCAATAAACACCTAACATGTTATGGGACATATTGATAATGTTCACGGGGGTATATGGAGTAGAGTCCACAATTGGTTTGATATTTGAACATTGGTAGAGTATTCTCAGAAACGACGACTGGGATTCGTTACTGCGTCTGATTCAGTGAAATCAGTAGGATTTCAACCCACTGAGCTTAATTCATCTTATGCTATTGAGCATAGTTTTTATGAAATTATTTCATAATCTTTACTTAATTTATAAAACATGTGTTCGAAGCATCTCGGCTTCCCTCGACTGCAATTGAGGTATTTAATATAACTTATATAACCTTATGTCCATGTGTATTGTAACTGTTAAATAGTGAAAGAATTTTTCAAATAGATACAGTGGTTCCGGAGATTTACCTCCACATAAACAAACTTACAAAATCCACTGTTTCTAATATAAGTATGTACAATATGCGTGAAATTATATATGTCTACCCATTCAAATTCAAATCATTGATTTATAATTAACATTATGAATGCTATCGAATCAGTTTTCATAATAAAATTTAAACAAAATTAAGATCTGCTCATTATGTTGACCACATCCACGAATTTACAAGAATTTTTTTTATCAACAGACTGTACTTCAACAACACATTCAACACTTTCTGATTGGTGGATAAGAAAATACTATGTTTCCAAAGGGCAATTTTATGCAGCTAATGGGATGGTTATTAGTAATCAGTGGGATGTGTGGTCGAACTATCGAACCGTGTAAGTGTCGTTTCTAATGGTGAATGCTTAAACGATTAATTTAAAGACAGTATGCATTAACTACTTGATGCAATCCAATGAATGGGATATCAAACCTATGGCTCGGTTCGCTTTGTGTCCCCAACGTTCCAGTTCGAAGATATATTTTCAACGACCATATCATGAAACATCAGAAATGAGGTGAACATTTAGAACTAAATTAAAATGGTTGCTGGTTAAATGAATGATTCAATTTTGTGTGTAAATAAAACATCTAAAATGTACTTAGATGATTCATTTACATTTGAGGAGTCTTCAACCCCAGATTCAATACAAACTTATCCTGAACAAATCTGTGTCTATTTGCTTATAACACCTGTAACATGTTAACAAAGCGAGTCAGTAAATGGTTTTATTAGTCTTCGATATACAATTATTATTATTTTTAGATTAATGTTTAAAATACTTAAGGCTGGTATTATGAAATATTATTCAAGGAGAAATTTATTGAGAAATGGGACAAACCTTTTAATAAAAAGTAAAAATGGTACTCAAGCGAGAGGCGTTTTATTTTAAGTAATATAATAAAGAAAGAAGATTTCTATGTTTGTAATGAATAAACTCAAAAACTACTGGACCGATTTTGAAATTTATTTTTTCACCTATAGAAAGCTACATTTGTATCGAGTAACATCGGCTATATTTTATAAAGTTACGCGGGCGAAGTCGCGTGCAACAGCTAGTATATCATAATGCGAGCTTAATACAACAAAATACAACATCAGATTTGGTCACAATAAGCTTACATGGAGTATATTGTTAGAATAACTATTGCAAATAAAAAAAACTAGTATACATATTGTTAGCACCCTGTACTTCGGGTACATTAATTAAACCACTTTATGTTTAGTCCAAATACTTTTATCGTCCGACCGATATATCAGAACTACAATTCCAAGTATAAGATGTGCGGACATAGTATTACGACGACGATCTCTTTTCGCGAACGCGTTCGTTCAACTGACTGAGCGAACGCGTTTATATCATACCATCGAATGAATCTGAACGAATGAACACTTAATCAGACATAAATAGCAGACGCTAATAATATTTATATATGCTTATGTTTCGAATTTTGGTACAAATCTTAATCAAACTATTAACTAGAGTTTTCAAAAAATTCAAGCCTATATTTTCAAATTTCAGTCCAAAATACAAAAAATGGTATAGATGCTTACCGGTAGTAAGGGCCGGCGTCCACTCCTGCTCGCCGGTGGCGCCCCAAAGAAGGGCCAGCGATGCGTTGTTCGTAGTGGACGGTGTGCCTAACGACGTGCCCACTACGGCCAAAGCGCCCGAGGCGCTCAACATTCGCTTGCGACTCATCATGTTACCTATAACATGGTAAACGACTCTTACAGGCTTACTTCGGACTTATTCTTAATTTTCATTTCATTTCAGGTTCTGCATAAGATCTAAGGTTTTTTTTCCGCTGTCAACACTTTTTAAAAAGTTGTTTATGTTATATTTTTAATGTATTACAGAAAAAAGTAAGCGGCTAGAATTGATTCGGTCGGTAGTAATTAGTTGTCCAGCTGGATCTTAATATTATAAGCTGGATGGTTGGTAGTATGTAATTAGCTTCAGTATAAATTGTTATTTAAAATTATTTAATGTTCCTGGTATTAGATTAATCAAACAAATTTATAATTTAACTTATGAAAAAACTACCTTATAAGTTTCGTTTAAGCTTAACTATTAATTATTTTTTTCAATTCAGTCTGACCAATAATTTACAAGTTATAGCAAGATCCAGCTTATTTCGTTGCGTATACTAGGAATTCACCAGCGCCAATGTGAGTTGATAACTCACCGTCAACCTGGTAAACGGAGTGATTGTTGTTGCTGCTGTTGTTGTTGTGTGGTGCGCTGGGGGTGTTGTCCTTGTTGTCGGCGCGAGCGGGTGGCGTCGGTTCCCCCGCCGGCCTCGCCTGGTAGTGGTG
The DNA here is from genome assembly GCA_936446665.2 of Synanthedon andrenaeformis. Taxonomy (NCBI): domain Eukaryota; kingdom Metazoa; phylum Arthropoda; class Insecta; order Lepidoptera; family Sesiidae; genus Synanthedon; species Synanthedon andrenaeformis. Next base: position 5,285,551 of record OW387780.2, on the reverse strand, counting down.
CTGTTGGATCAGTACACCCGTCGGCCCTGACAACAGTCAACAACAAATAAATTACACACTACAATAACCACACGCACTTTAATTGATATATTGTGTACTTTAGAGCACAACGTATTTGTGTACGCAAACTCGGTTTTTAGTACCTTTCATGTGTAAATGACATTGATGTGGCTCAATTAATGGGTTTTGAATAATTATTAGATATAATACAGAGATGTGTATACTTGTATTTAAAAGAAATCAGTTGTTTCCGCAGCTTAACTGAACTGAGATTACTGAAAAAACACAGCTAGAGGTGGTATTGGATGCACCACATGCTTGCTTGAATATGGTGTATTTTGATAAAAAGATATTTTTTTTGTAATACGTGTCTTACTTCTAAATTAAACTAACGAAAATTTATCGAATTTATCATGTATACAAACGAGCGTATTAAATTCAACATTTATAAATTACAAGAAAATTGTTTAGAATTTTACATTCCAGCATGTATTAAGATGTGTCTGAAATAATACAAAAAAGCGACTGAAGGCCTCAAATGACACAGTTTAGGAATATATAAAGTGGTTGGTAAGGTTACCTTTGGGGAATATGTGGGTCCAACGCCTCCTGTTGCTGGTGAGCTTGACGGTAACGTGCGAAGGGTCGAAGGGATTGATGAGAGCGCGACCAGTGCGCATCGTGCGCACCACAGGCCGGTGAGCGCCGTCCGTCACGTCGCCGTTCGACTGTGCGCCGCGCTTGCCTTTACATTCGGTTTTTCTTAATCAACATCCAAACTACTATTTAAGCTGGCTTGCAAATACATAAAGGCCTCTATCATAGAGATACTATATTATAATTGCATCATGTCACATGTAAATAAATAATTATTATGGGAAGTCTATAACTGTAAGAGAAAATAGACAGTCGTGCTTCTATTTTGTTTTCTTGAAAGTGTACATTATTTCTTGAATCACCAAATTATTATAATAATAGCCAAAAATTGTTTAATGAACGAAAATAGAATAATAAAAGTTTACTTTTCCTCTACTTTTCTAAAGGAATATTTTCCCAGAGGGGGATATACTTTTGAAATTAACTCTCATTATCGACGATAATGAAATATGGGCAAATCTACTTACAACCATTAGAAAGTATATCGGCGAGACTGTGGTGAATGTCGGGGTCGGACATTTTTCTCTGATGCAGTATTGACGACGGCGGACTCCGTCTGTTGATACTCTCTAATCCCGCCACTGAGGTTTTCTTCGTTCGAGGGACCCTTTGCACGCTATAATGTTAATATTTTCATCGTTATTTTCATGTTAATCTCTTGCCACACCAATAAAAAAGTAATTAAATTTTGAACGTAGATAATAGGCTACAGCAATAGACTGTACCTGATTTTGTTATCATCAGTTTTCTGAATTGCCTCCCACAATGGAAATTTAAAGACATATTCATTTTAAAAATATAAATATTTTGTTATTAAACATGACTTACCAAGTGCTATGAGCTGGTGGCAACTGGAAAACCTGAGAGTCGTACGCGTCATAGTCATAAATGGAGTTATGCATGTACTCATCCTCTTTCAACAATTTCCCTTTCTTGTCATCTTCATACATTTTCTTCAGGGGTTCTTGGCTTTTGCGCGGTGGCAACTTAATGCGAGGGATGAAGTTCGAGTACGCGACCTTCTTGTTTGTCGAGTAGAAGGATAAATTGATCCAATGCGGCATAGAGTAGTCATCTATGGAGTTCAAATTGTTGTCTTTATTGTGGAACTTGAGCAGCGGAACGGCGTGCAACGGTTGTTCCCCGACGCAAACTAAATCGCTTCCTACTCCGTTGTCTATGATCCTTTGTTTGGTGACGTTGGTCAATTCGCGATCCACTTCGAACACTCCCACCCCCGGAGTTATCACGACGCTCAGTTGCCCCGTGCGGTCGAAACATCGGTCCAAATAGTGTTTTTCAAATACTAAAAAATTTATTGACACATTTATATAGTCAATTGCGCGGACTCAGGCGTGTGAAATTTGATACATTTAGCCAAATCTGTAGTCAAACTGAGAAGAGATTAATGTAGTGCTTAAAATATGCCAAAAAGTGTTCGAATTACGGTCGAATTTCGACCACTGGGCGACCACTAGTTAATTTTAATCAATTCAAAACTGTCAAATAGAGCCTAATTAACATCACAACTCTTTCTTTTTTTCCAAATCTGCTCAAGTAAAAAAAATGCAAAAGACGCTACAAGCCTGTTTAGTTGTTTTCACGTCCTTACGAGAACTCAAGTTATCATCTCATACAACTTTACATGACATTTACAAACTTACCATTCAAGCTCATATTAAGTACTTCAAGAAAGTTTCCCTGAGCAGCAGTTGAGTTTATCGCAGTCGGTATTTCCATGTTCGGTCTCTCGTGATATTGAAGAACGATTTTTTGGTAATCAGTAAATAGCCTTCTCAATTGAAGTAGAACGTTTGACCAGTCTTCATATTTTTCATTTTGAACAGCTACCCTATTTACGAAAAAAACTTAAAGATTAAATACAACAGCACACAGTTGACTTTTACTTTTTTCATTTAACATACCTATAGAAATCTTCATAAAATCTCCCTCTGTAATCCTTCTGCAAACACTCTTTCATGTGCTGGGGGAATTCTTCCAGTGATTTAGCTTTATAGAATGTTCTTGAAAATAAAACTATTGTGACTTCATGGTTGCTTCCGTTTTTCTGGAAATATAATTTTGTCTTTTTACCTTTCTTTGTAATATAAGTCCTTAAAACCGTCTTTAGAAGTTTTATTTTCAAAGGTGGACCTGTCGGCAAACGAACCCGGGACCCCCGAGTAGGAGTGCCAAAGCGAGGACCTTAACCACTTGACCAAAGGTGTCGTCAAGTTGACTGACTGTCTTTACTTTTGTAATAACATTTATTACTGCAATTACAGTTTATATTATAATTAAAGGAGCCAGATCTGTTAGTTCTTCACTTACCTTCCACTTAGCAAATAAGTCTGCTAAAAATCCATTTACAGCCTTCTCAAAATACAAGTCTCCGTGAATGTCAAAGTCCCACATTTCAGAGGACATCTGAATGAACAAATAAACCATTGACGTGGATGATCTGAACACTATCTTAGTTTCCTCTGTGATAACACCACACGCCACTCGGTCACCCTGTGACCACATCTCGTACACCTGACAACGTATTGCTGCGCCACAGTGCTCTATCTTCTTGTTTAAATACACGCAAGTCCCAACCTTTTAATGGAAACATACAACTTTTAATGGAACAAAAACTCAAGAATGGCTAGACCGATTTTGAATCGGTTTTCACTTATGGAAAGAGGGATCACCAGAGGTTTGTATATATAAAAAATACACCCGGGCGAAGCCGGGAGTGGGTCACTAGTAAAATATAATCGTTTATTTTACACTGATATAAAATAAGAAACTTGTTCTTACCAAATGATTTTTGAGCCTCCACATTTCTGACCTGCCTACATACTGATCTTTGAAAGTGAGCTCTAAAGAATCAAGTGCGACATCAGCAACATTAACTATGTTCACATAGACATCAGTAAAGGTTTTCAGTTGGAATGTGTTCGCTATGCTTTGCTCAACACTAATGGTGTCTGAAATAATAATAACATTTATTTATATATAACATGTAAAATTAATTGACAACAAACATTTGCAACTAAAGCATATGAAAAGTGTGTAGAGTATTGTGTGTGTTCAACTTATGTTTTATGTAAGTGCACATTAAATCTTACTTCTTTATAATATTAACTAGCTGTTGCACGCGACTTCGCCCACGTAACTTTATAAAATATAGCCTATGTTACTGGCTGATAATATAGCTTTCTATATGTGAAAGAATTGACAAACTGATTGCAGATTTAATGGGAAAAAAAGATGAAAGAATTTTCAAAATCGGTCCATTAGTTCTTGAGTTTATTCATTACAAACATCAAATCTTCTCTATTTATAATATTAGTATAGATTAGTAGGTTCCGATCTATACTAATGTTATAAATACTACTTATACAATTATCGTATAATACTATTAATTTTCGAAAACGTCCAAAAATGTAGACTAGATTTTCTCAAAAGTAAACAGTTGATCCATATTAATGAAAAATTTAATTAAAAGAATAAGAATACTACAACATATATTAATAGTGTAACCTCAGATCTGCAAATATAAGAATGACTTAGTGAGTCCAAGAGTTTTGGACCCACTATGATAAGATAACATTCTTAGTTATTAAGTACCTATATTAAAATGAATGATGACATTATGACACTAATTGAATGTTTTGTTAATTTCATAGGTTTCTTATCAATGAATTTGTCATTGTCTATTAGTTTAGACAAATACCTCTTCCTCTTCCTGTTGCATCTGCTTTAGTAACTTGAAGTAATAATCTTGGATAGTCATTTTCAGGATGATAGATCTCCACAATATCTTTCTCTTTTAAACCAGGATAGTCCTTGAGATTTATTATCAGATCAACAGCTGAAATATAGTTGAATGTTATAGTCAAGTATATAAATACAAAAAAATAATCTGTCTATACAAAGCATTGTTTGATTTGTTGGATATATTATATAACATATTATGTAAGGTTTAAAGGGAAATGTGAGTGAGTTTAAAAGAACCTATACAATAAAAACTTCACCTCAATTCTCATAATTTTTACACATGTATCAAAATTGTGTAAGTGCTTATTGCTTAAGAGCCGTGTCTATTAGTAGATGTCCAAGTCCTTCACTGTATGTGTTACATCCTTTAAAAATTTAATAAAAAAATTATATAATTGTTAAATTTATTAATAATTAATTCTGTTACAATTAAAATAAAGAATCGATAGAAACAGGCTCGACACAAAACCTAAATCTGTAACAATATTTCATTTTACTTTAGCCTTAACCTTTAATATTTATTGAGAACAAATTTATTGGGAACCATGGATGAATATTTGCAACAATAACACGGTGACAACAAATATGATTAATTAAGTATTTTAATAACTTACGACTGAAACTGGATTGGTGAACTATAAGCTTGAAGGACTTCATGGTTTATATAAAAACGCAGTGATTATTTATCATCTAATCCACAGCATAGCTTAGTATAAATATAAGGAATAAGTAACATTTATAAGTGATGCTATTATGATGGATTTGTTCAAATTATGGGCAATTAAATTTTAAAATATGTTATTAACTACAGTAAACAAGTATAAAGACATATTACTTTATAATCTGTGATATATGTCATCTGCTTAGTGCTCATGTCTGTCAGCACAGCGGTAACATTACAGCTAAACAGCTATATTGTCAGTGTCAACTGTCAATGTCTACTGACAGCTTACTAATAGAAGTAGACTGTAGGAGGAAAGGTACACTACGCAGAATAAAGTAAAGACAGTTCATAAATTGACCAAAACAGAGCTTGTGTAGGATTGGAGTTTGAATATTCAAACTTAATAGGAAATAGTTTTATAAAACTATTTCCTATTCGAGTTTATTATATTATTGTCTCTACAGTCTGTGCATTTCAGAACTGTGATTATTTAATGAAATAATCACAGTTCTAGTAGCATTCCCAATAATTTAATAATTAGGTAATGTTTACAAATCTGCCATTATAACCAAATAAATGTAACCCAAAGAAATGTAATGCCAATCAGGAAATTTTCTATTGTTCCTTCAGAAATAGGTAATACGGAACAATATCATGTCTAATTTTACAGAGATTTCAAATGCTCTGAGTTGAAATAATTAATAGTGTTCTGTATATATGGATTTTTGGTAAGCGCCTTTGCGCTTATGTCAGTATGTCAGTCAGATCTTTATGTCATGTCAGATGATGTCAGTAGACTTGACATGTAAATATTAAAAGTCTGTGATTATATTTTAAAAACGTAAACAAAAACAATTGTTACTTTATATGTAACAGAATTTATTTGATATTTTAAATACAAGAATGTATTCAACGTTTACTATCGTTAGCAATTTAGCTGTGACCATCAATGTATTACAATTTCTATCTGGCATGTAAGTTAATAGAAATAAAAGTATTATTTTATTATGATAGAGAACAAATATAGTGCATATATACACAAAGTTCTTAAAATTTTATTAATCTATTTTTCTTTCAGAATCGTTTGCAAACAGTATGTGAAGGATAAAACCACAGGTGAAGCTTCACCGTTACCATTTATATGTGGAATTGTATCGTGGGTAGCTTTTTGTATTATTTATAAAAGAAAACTTAAAACTTTATTTTGTTACTCTTCCTTGTAGGTAACGAGGTTTCTCTACTCTTACTCTAATACATATATATTTGTGTGTTATGTGTCTTCGCATGATGCACAGGTTGATTAATTATGATATTAATTATGAGCCCTTTGTTCCACTAAGGACCGATTACTTCTAAAATTTCTAAAAAGGGGAGGTTCCTAAACATATGTGACATCTTATCAGTGAGTTTTGAAAGCCATATGTGTGTGATTGACATGCTGTTATGCTTTAAAAAGCATATTCATATTTAACAGAATGATCTTTTTTTTTATTACATGGGATTGCTCTTGGGCAGCATCGAGCGGTGTAGCGAAGATGAGGCCTATTATGGAGCGAATTCACCTAAAAGTTTCCTATTCACTCGAACTTTGAAAAGATTTGGGTTATATGAGCTCACAACATTCTTTTCAAAGAACTAGGTCACTCATAGCAATGTGGTTGGACACTTCACAGGCAGGGTGACATTCAGCACTAGGTATTGGTATTTGACCCTTTTACAATAATGTAAAATGGTCAAACACAAGTGTGGCAAAGATGCAGAAAATGATAAAATAAGTAATTAATGAATGGTAGATCAATATCTCTTGGATTCACCTTGATTTAAATTAAACTTAAATTTTATTTTATGTGCCTACTCATAATATACTATATTATAAGTAGGCAAATAAACATCATAATATATTATATTTATTTGTTTTTATTTGTAATTTTTAGGTCAATTTTGTGGCTTTTTTATGGAATAGTAAAACAGGATAACAATGTAGTCTTTGTAAACGTGATTGGATCATTACTTATGTTTGCATATACAAATGTGTTTTATATTTATACAATCAAGAAGAAGTCTTTTATAAAACAAATATTAGTTATGATTGTGTTCATATCATTTGTACTGGCATATATTGTCACCGAAACAGATAATAAAATTCTTTTGAAAAGTCTTGGTAAGTGTTTCTTGGTAATATCAGTGCTAAAAGAGGCTTATAACATAAATTATTATTTATTATTACATTTAACATTACATAAAAACTTTATATATGTAGGAATATATATATGTAGGAATATATATATGTAGGAATATATATATGTAGGGGAAATATATGTAACGTCAGAAAAGAACTAGTTAAATATATGTGAATTATATAATATGAATTCTAATAATAAATATGATGAGGTAGTCATTCTTTTTGAAGCCCCAGTTTTACACTATCGTAATAGGCCCAAATATAAAACCTAAAATAAAAATTACGTAGTAGGTATTTTGCATTTTTAATTTAGGCAAAATTTGATTGGCCTATAATATACTTTAACCTATGTGTAAAATTAAAAGTTTTTAACTTTAAATTAGATATTAATCTTAATTTTTTATTTATAAATTTTATCTGTTATACACTTTTTTCATAAAGTGCATAATTTTTATGGAAAGCTTTACAATTTTACAATGGACTCTTATAGAAAACCCTACAATAGCTGATTTTTGATGTTTTATGTGATAGCTCTGTTGACAATTTTCATATGAAATATAATTTTGAACAAAGTGCATTATCAACAACATTTGTTTAATATGATGGTCTGTCATTTTCAGGAACACTTGCTTCTGTTGTTACTTTACTGACAATAATTACGCCAATGAGCAAATTGGTGTATGTTTTGAAAGTTAAGAGTACATACTGCCTCCCATTTCCTATGATAGTCATGTGGTTTGTTGTGTCAGTTTTATGGTTTATGTACGGACTGTTAGTAGTTGATATGTTTATGGTGGTAAGTTTTTTTTTTTCATAATTGGAAGTAAAATTATACTTGTATTAATTTATGGCATCTTCCCGGCCTCTTTAATAATACTTACTCTCTAAAATAAAAAAGAAAGAAGAAAAAATAATACTCTTTAATAGTCTCTTGAATGTGGAAACTTTTGTTATTCTACAGCAGGATAAAGTTTATTTTCAGGATTAGGTATTCCTGAATCCCACGAAGTCATAAGGGGTAACTTTAATACAGTTCTCATTTAGTTTTCATACATAATTTTGTTGGATGTAATCTCATGGAAATTCGCGTTGATTGCACTTTTGATTGAACGCGCGTTATTTGATTTGACCAATGAGCACGCGCGGACGGACGTCACTAGTGTTGCAAAAGTGTATTATTAAAAAATATGTAAAGTTGCCAGCAAAAAATCGGGGGAATTTTATTTGAAATAAAACAAGAATATTAATGTTTTAACAGCAATAATTTGTGATTAATTTGAACAGGAATTTTAAAATTGTCAAAATAATAGAAACATTGTAACATTGACCAAGTTGAGATGTCAGATGTACACATCATAAATGTGACTACTTAAAAGCTCGTTAACTTTTTTTTATTATTTAAACCAAAAACAATTATTAACTGATAACTGATTTTTTTATTTCTTGTAAATTATGAGTTAATAATCTAGTTTATTATTAACTTTTTTTTATTTTTATTTACACACAAAAATATACAATTGGTGGTACACAGTTTAGGTGTACTATAAACTCAATTAACTATATTGATTATTTGGCTGATAAAACTACTTACTAATTGAATCCGATTCCATTATAGTTCACTGATTGTATCATATCATATATTAATAAAACAGATAAGACACACTCGTAAGGTAACATCAGATTTTCCCTCATATTAACGGCATTCCTTTGAGCAGTGTTGCTTGTAATTTTAATTTCAGAAATCGTATTGTAGTTAGCAGTGTTACTTGCTAACTACAAAATGGGCTTTTTCAAGAGGCTCATAAACAAAATCCTGCAGAGTTTGCAGCGCACTTGTGTTGCTTGTGTCTTTGGCGACGGTAGCTACCTACCATCGAGTAAAAAGTCGATTTCTTGTATTTAGCATAAAATTTCATGTCCCTCTTATGTAAGATATCCAAGAAAAATTTTGTAATATGAGTAACCTATTGCTCCCTTCCATAATCACTAGAACACTCGTATGGTATCCTGAAAATAAACTAGACTTATCTGTATACGATATATTTCTTTATATAACGGTAATAAGTGTAATGAACACTGATTAAATATAATTAATTTTAAGGGTGACAATTTCTTTTTCAGGTTCCAAATTTAATTGGTGCTCTATTCTCTGGACTTCAGCTCTCTCTGTTTGCAATATACCCAAACACTCCACCGAGTTTATCAAATAAGAGTATATTAGCATAAAGTAACAAAAAAGAATCTGAAAATAATGCAGTTATTTTAATATTTAGTTAAATTATCCTAATGTAAATGTGTTTGTTAAGATAAAATTATCAATGTTATTGCGAGAGATTATATTGTAAGTTTTATATTGTTTGAGTTCAATTAGCAAGATAAGACACGGAAAGAAGTGATTTCCTAACTGTAAATATGAGACAATGTGAAATTTTTAAATTAGAGAAATAAACTTGTTATATGAAACTATATATTTTATCATTAAATATTATGTAACATGAATGCACCCTATCTCTTCCTTATCCCTTATCCTTAATCCTTCTATGGTCGGCAGCGGTAGCAACTATGGCGTTGCTTGTGTTATAGGCGACGGTAGCCACCTACCATCAAGTGGACCGTCAGCCTGTCTGTCGTTCTTAACATTAAAAAAAGAAGTGTGTGTTTCTGCGACACGGACGAGGGACGGGGAAGCGGGCGGGCTATTGGGCTAGTCCAAGATTCCTTGAAACTATAAATGATCATTTACGAAAAGAAAGTTCTCAGAATTTAAAACAGATTACAAGTGCTTCTCTTACATTACAGAATTCACTGACTTTTGCGAATTGTAAAACTTACTGTCTTTTGTAAATGAATGAAAGAGAAAAAGATAGCAGAAACAGTTAATGCGAATACTAAGATAATAAGTAGATAAATATAACAGGTAATGTGAAAGGGATAAAAAAGTCTGGGAATGAAATTAAAAATGCTATTCTATAATTTTTCCAATTTCTATATTTTTTAACATTTTAATTCCTACCTTTCTTAACCTCTTTTTTTAATTTAACTTTCTTTTTGTTGCAAGTATTACTTTGTTTACATACGCAGTACGGTCGATTATTAGGATTTTTAACACAATTCCCCCTTATATTGTACGAGGAAATCGTGTCTGTTGGATTAATCAGCTTATAATCGTGGCCGTCTGTACTGACTTTAACTTCGTAAGCCACGTCTCCTGGTGACATCACAAATGCTATAACGTAATATGTCCTGTTATTATTAATATCCATATAAAAATGACTCCTTAAAACTTTTTTCAGTTGAAATTCACTACATTCATAACACTTCTGTGTCTCCAACGATCTTGATCTGTTGTATATGTAAGACACTCCTACTTCTAAACTCATCTGAGCCGCTGTATCGTTTTTATCAGTCTTGGTTAAGTCATGGCAACTACACCATTTCTCGTCGATCATAGCGTCCGTACAAGTGCGATTTGGTGATTTCTCCTCGAATAAACTTGTACACTGTGGACATGCCTGCGAACGTAGAATTTCTGTAGAGCTATTGGATTTACTTAGAATGTCCCACATGGTCTCATATATATCGTAAGGTGTTGTCAAACGATTTTGATTTAACTGCAAATTATAGTACTCAATAGGATATTGTATTCGGAAAAGGAGAGGTACCCACACAAATAACATCGGCAAACGTTCTTCATAATATGATTCTACTGACTGTCTTGTTTTGCCAAATCTTATCCCGTGGTCACTCAAAAAAAATACAAACGTATTATTTAATAAGCCTTCGTCCATTAGGCTTTCTAAAAAATTCACAAGATCCGTGTCGATAAGTGAGGGAATATTGTGCAAATTATGACTGTAGGAATTGAGCCAAAACATTCCGAAGAATTTGTCGTTTTTGTACGAGCTCCCAAAGTCGTGTGCATAATTTAGTATATGTTTTGCAGAAGGTAATTTTTTTGCACAAAGTATATTTCCACTTGTTGTTTCGCCGGTTAAGAAGAATGGTCGCGTATAGTGGTCGGTTGGAGGTGATTTGAAACCCCTGTATGGTGAGAATGTGTCTGGCAGTTGTAGATAATCTTCTGCGTATGCTGTCGCATAATCGGATTTTTTATATTCGCTCCATATGAGATATTTATTACAAGCGCTCATTCCTGCTTTGCGACATTTTGAGTATGCCGTTGACGCTTTAATGCCTGCTAACATTGCCATAATATTTGGATATGTGTTTGACCCCACCTTAAAATAAAAATATAATTTATGTCTTATTTTATCCCTTCTATGGGTACGTAATCTGTGATAGTGTGTTGAAAACGAAGTAGAACCATGTCATACTGGTAAATATTTTCAAGGTCTCGTTAGCACATACCTGCATCTTTTATCATTTCAAAATGCTTTGATGTAGGTGGTAGATGGCTACCGTCGCCTATAAACAAGCAAGACCATGGACACAAGTGCGATAAAGGATAATTAGTATTCAATTCACACTTATTCAGTAGGTAGGTATAGCACTATTAAAATTGAGATGTGATTGATAAATTAGCGAACTTCCGACTTCGCATGAATGCAATTTTTTTGTGCCTTCTTTTCATTAGTGAAAACCTTATCAACATCCGTTGGGTGGTTAAAAGAAGTTAACGGAGGAACAGACACGCGGACGGCGAGTTTATTTTATAATATATATTTAGACATAGACATAAAAGTTAGCTAAAACGTTTAAAATTAAGAAATAATAATGAGCAATTTTTTAAATAGAAAACTAGAATTAACAAACACCTTTCAGAGTGTTACAACATAATTACATGGCACTCCTTGAGTAGCTGGAAAGTGTGCTAAGTGCTAATAAGTTATACCACCAAATGGACTGTGAGATCCATTTAGTGACCTTTATAATAAATATAAGAAAAGAGACAGTGTGAGAGATAGCGGATTTCGTAAGTTTATGTACATGATTCTTGAGAGGTTTTATTATTTCAGATGGATATTAGGTGCCCATATCTGATCTCATAAAGGTATTTCAGATGGATATATAGGTATCGCGTACATATATATTAAGTTCCCCGACTGTACCCGGGCAAGGCCGGAGCGATAAGTGGTTATAATCAAAATTTTATTTGCAATTAGGTATGCACTCTCGCACAAGTGGAAGTTACAAGTAAAAATTACCTTCGTATGACCTCTGAAGTCAAGCCATTTGTTTTCGTACAAATAGTGCATAGTGTGGGGCATACTCTCGTAACTACGAGCTCTTGACATTGTATCCATACCTAATATGAGTACGTTCCACGCATTATTCTTTTCGCTAATTGTTTCCTTAAGAATCTTTTTTAATATTAAATATACGTCCTGGTAAATAATTTCACTATCATCATTGGCGTCAATACAGACTACGCTGACGACTTCTTGTTTCAACTTAACTGTAGTGCCATTTCGTAATAAGCTACACGTTGAATACCTGGAATATGAAAAAATAAATTGTATTGACAGGGCACACAAAAAATTGGGCAGCTGGTGCTGGCAGAAAGTAACCACCTTCTTAACAGAAGACTTACGTGAAATAACTGCATGAGAGTGAGTAAGGGATGATAGAGTCTATTTCCTCCTAATGCTTTATCCTATTAAGATCGCCAGCGCCCTTGCAGTTGTATAATATACTGCAAGGGTTCCTTGTGTTAATAGGCTATGGTAGCCACCTATCATCAAGTGGATCGTCAGCCTGCATAATTTTTCAACATAAAAGATTCCATTTTTGTTCTTCAGTGTATTCACTCACCAAACTCGAAGGAAAGGGCATAGAAATCGTAAAAATTATGATCATCGCAGAACAAAATAGCGTTTCAGACTCGACGTAACGGGACTTGACATAAAGGGAATATACTGCCTGCAGATCTTTATATAAAAATATTAATATTTAAAAAAATTACTCACGTTATTTTAAAATCTTCCATATCTGTTTTATTTGATCTCTTCCCAAATCTGAAGCAACAACTAACGTTTTTTGATTTACTATGTTTCTTCAATTCCACTTCATCTACGATAAACTGTATGTTGGTATCTGATATTTTTTTAACAAACACTAAACGTTGCCCACATGTTGAGTGCAAGTATCGAGGTTTAACAAAATGCAAGGTTTTCATATAATTGGGTATATAACATCCCTGTGTATCAATAAGAAAGTCTTCTGATCCTGTAACGAGAAGTAAAAGTAATTAATGGTTAGGGACTTAGTACCTAGTGTTCATAGTCTATCAATAGGATAAACGCTTGGCCAGCAGATGAAGTTTCTAATCACGGTGAGCCCTGCACCCTTAATTGAATTTTAAGAAAGAAAGTGAAAAACAACTAAAATACCACATTTACACACTTAATAATTTGCAATTACAAATCTATAATCATACCAAGGTCACCTATCTATACTCTATACTAATAAAATTTAGGTGTCTGTAAACTAAACGATACATTTAACAAAAAAAAAATTCTTGTTAAAACTTTTGTTGTTCTCTCCGTCTGTCTGTTTGTTCCGGCTAATCTTCGAAACGGCTGGACTGATTTTTTAAGGAGTAACTTGGAATACTTTTATTTTGGAAAATAAATAAATAAATGTTTTAGCAGTGTCCAGAACCAAGTGCGCCCTACGCGTATGCTGCAACGAAGCGAGTCCGGGTTCAGCCTATATAAAAGGAACCTGTATATATGTAATGAGAGGTACAGTTAAAATCAATCATAGCGACCTTTAAGGGATCACAAAAATTGGTCACAATAAACGGATAGTCGTTATAAGAAACTTTAATTCATTATAGGGATTTGGCAGGGAGCTTGTAACAGATCTGTCGTTATATTCGTTTTCTACTGTATATCAAATATTGTGTTAAAAACATATGCAATACTAATAATGTTGTACAAAAATGACATATTTACCATTATATGAAGGTAGACTTCTAGATAACGTGTGAATTTTGTTTGTTTTTCCTCTTAACAACCGACTGTCACTCATACTTAACTTGGCTAGGTTAAACATGTTATTATAAAACATACAAAGGACGATCCACGAGCCAAATATTATTGTGAACACGGCCGTTTTATTTTTACATACTAACATTTCCGCTACCTTTACGTTTATCCAAAGACTCTGAAATAAGAAACAAAAAATAAGGTATGTAGGTAGTAAGTAGATGATCAATACTTAAAATAATAAGACCTCGTTCAAAACGATGGCCAAAAGTTGGAATAAAAATTTACATAATGTAGATTACGTATACATCCAATTGTTCTATTGCTAAAAATTTATGTATTTACAATAATTTTTTAACTTTATTTATACTTATTATACATACATAAAAAATATTATACTTGTTTTAATTTGTCAATAGTTTTTATATAAAAGGATATCAGGCCATGTAAAAATAAAATTGCTCCGATAAAATAAAATATAATGGTAAGTTGTATAATATATTTAATAACCATTTAACATTTTATCCCATAATACGTACTTATATCCCATTGATGAGTAAAATATTTAATAGAACCATTGTGAAACCATTCAGAAAGAATTCTAAAACATAGTCACAAAGTCACAAGACAATGATCGATACAGTGTCACAATACAGTGAGAGAATAATAACGTTTTGTAAACATAAAAGGAATAATTGCAAATATAGGTACTTTTACCTACTTACCATCAGGTTTTCAACGATACAGTAATCATGTTAGAATTGGAAGTTTCCGGTACTGTCTCAGAGGGAACCTCAGAAGGTACCACTGTCCAACAGATCCACATAAATCTAAAAATCCACATAGATACGATTAAGACGAATACCCTTCCTTACCATACTTATTTTTACAATTACTCAGACTATAGACACATAAAGCTTACATTCAGCTTAGAATTTGTATGCATTATGGAGTTTGTAATACAGGCAAATTCTGAATAAGCAGAGAACCTATAGTTATTGCTTAGTTTTTTGTAAAAGAATATTAGTTAAACTATAAAAAGTCGTCTTTGTCAGACAACGAATCGAGATTATTGTAATGTCGGGTGCATTACCCGAGATACGCCTCTTTCACCATCTCTGAGTAAAGTGTCAAGTAAGCTGATAGCCATTTAAAGTCACCAGTAAGAAAGCGTACGAGTTTCACAATCTTCGAGTAGCATTAATCAAAGGCAATTTCAATGAAATTGAAACAAAATACTCGTAACATTTACTCGCCAATTAGCGTTACTTGAAAAGTAACTAATCAACATTTTACTTGTATTTGGTGAAAGAGGCCCTAAATATTATAGGCGATTTTTAATCAGACGATTAAAAAATTGGCGGTGACTAATGATGTAAAACTGAAAGGTGCTATTTTTTAAAATACGCTGCTAGGTAGTGTTTTTTTTAACATCACACTTATTAATAAAGTCTGCGATAAATTCAATAGAAATGTGCACCAGTTATCTCCATCTCTACATATTATACATTGAAATATTTTCTCTGCTAACTTCTGAACCACCCAAGGGTTTTATACGTGCGAAGCCGAGGCGGGCTGCTTGTTAATTTTGTCGTATTTTTTTATGAGTCCTTGGTTCACTGCCTTATTGAAACACCTCTTTTTAGGATATAGCGCAGCTCTTACGAAATAAAATATATCGTTGTTGTCAAACCAAAATCTACTATGCGCAAAAAGTATATACTTTTAAGATATTGACATAAAAACATTCCTGAAAAATTTCCATGATTTATTTGAAAAAAAAAAGAAAAAAAAAGAAGTATTTTATTGCACATATCATATTTTATTAAGAGGCCGTAGTTCGATAAATAGTGCTCATAAGCACTTAGAAGTACTTTTTTGTATATATAAGATATCATAAGGCAGGGAAATATTCACTAAGGTCAAAATGTTGTAATCTCAAAAGAGTGCATATATAACAGATTTTGATTTGACAACGCAACGACGATTTGACAAATATAGAGCACTAGCTGTTGCACGCGACTTCGTCCGCGTAAATTTATAAAATATAGCCTATGTCTATAGGTGAAGGAATTTTCAAAATCGGTACAGTATAACTACATTACAAACAAAAATACAATTTCTCTTTGTAATATTAGTATTGATAAATTTGTGATCCGTAAATTTGTTATTCCAATAGAACATTCTGCTTCTTCTGAGTACCTAACTATTAGCTCCAATTTGTATTATTGAGTCCCCTTTTTCAAGATTATCTCCCACAGGCATTCGCCCACTTAGTATTTCAGTGAGCCATATTCTTTTTGACACATTTAATTTCAATTTATATTCTCTCGTTTCAATAGTCTAATAATCTTAGAGCTAATAACACAGGCTAATAATCTTAGCCTATTATAATCTTAGCCTATTATAAACTTAGAGCTAGAAAGAAAATGTCTATCGCTACATATACCTACTGTACATTTATTAATAAATTAGACTAATTTGATTTGACTGATCTAATTCGTTTAGCACTTAATGTGTCTATTATTGGTGTTTCTCATTCTATTTCAATGTACTATTATTATCATTAAAGGATTTCCGTTTTAGATTTGACATCGTTCATAACAAAGACCTAGTTTTTAAAGATAATAAAAAAACTTTTATTAAAAAAATTATCTTGTACATTGTAAAACTACAAATTGATTTCATTTATTAAATATTTTTCTAATTGATTAAAGAATCGTAATTAAAAAAACTTTGATATAGTTTCTATGAATTGGGGAAGAAAAAAATATTTTGCATACTTTGTCCTTATCGATAAGATTATCGTGTCTAGGGGAAATTTTATACCTACGCGGAAATCTAAAATCAATCAGAAAAGTTATCTAGTATTTTGATCTCAGATTTAGTATCTCTGGAGTTCCGGAGGCTTTCAAATATTTCAACAATAGGTGGCCTACAAATTATTTTCATATAAATATGAGTGAATCATTATAAGTTTCAGTAAGTAAAGTATTATGTGATTTGTTATTGGAAACTTGTTGGTTTCAACCATTGAACTATATGTTATTTTTGGCTTCAACACTTTCATGCATATATCTTTAATAGACATAATTATACATTCAGTAAATTAATGTTATTAATAACAATTTGAATTGAAAAATAGAGCTATAAATTTATACAATTTTTTTTGTTACTATATATTATCTTAATTTATATACTAATAATGGGCATAAAACTTTAATTTATATTTATTAATTTGATTGTCCTGAATTATCAATGCAAAAAACTACTAAGTCTAGAAAGCTGAAATTAATATCTAACATAGGTTTATTTTATAATGTAAGATTTCTGATTTACCTTTATTTTCTTGCGTGCACTTGAACCATATTTTCGTATCTCATGTTATTCAATACCATAAACACAAAACTTTTTTTTTAATTACTGTTTCAAATACTTATTTATGCTAAAACATATTTTTCACTTTGTTAAAGTTTTGAAATAAAATCGCGTGCGATGTTTACAATTTGCAATCGACATGTGTGGGCGATACGCCGCGCCGCCTGATAGGGTTCAGTCAAGACCATTGAATGCCGCTCATCTCTAAACAAAACTTCCATGCCGTTGAAGGTCTGACATGACGGCCACAACGCATGATCTAAGCTAATGACTTTACGCTTAAATAAGTTTGAAAAGAAAAATTGACTGAAACATTATGTTTTTTAATGTAATTATTGTTTTAATTTCATCGAAAACACCGCTCTAATAAATATAACACTACATTATACTATTCGGCGCTTTGAGTTTTATCGGCACTGACGTCACAATGCTGCCTTGATGAAAAGGCCTTTGATTTACACAATATCAGTATCTCACTCTATATGTCTCAATGGAAGTCAGTAACTAACTCAATTCTATTTTTAAAATTTCAGTTTTTGCAACTCAAATAAAATTTATGAAGTAATTTACCAATGAACACCGCAACGAGTTATTACACACGGGAAGTATATTAGTGACATACTTATTCGTATTATCCAATGTAACTAATAAGTGAAACTAAACACGTAATATTCAGGTCCGTTTTCAACAATGGCTCGTCGATCCACTTAACACCTATGCACCTAACACTGTATATACTCGTCTACTGTACACACCCAGTTGACAATAAACTTTTATACAATCCCAATACGATATATATTATCAAGGTTGTACGCAAGGTGTGTGCAAAGGGTGCGAAATGTACGGCGCACCCAGACGTTAGGGCAATAGGGGCGCCGGATGAAATGCCAGCGACAATTATTTATCTATATAATATACCATATTATAATAAAATCGTAAATGCGTCTGTACATTAAATATTTTTCAAAAAAAGAACAGGGGTAAAAAAAAGTTCTATAAAATGTGTCTGTTCGTTTGTGCACGCTAATCTCAGAAACGGCTTCACCGGTTTGAATGCGGTTTTCACTGTTGTATGATGAAACTATATTAACCTAGATTAAATGTTCGTTTACGTTTCGCTTTCTTTCGATCTATGGTCGAAGACAACTAACGTAAGAACAAAAAAATTACTTGCCTAGTTATTGGTGAAGTATGCCCTGACCCTCTCTGTCGCTAGTCGCTAACAGAATGACATCATAGTATAGACTATTTTATTACAAAACCCGTGAATGGGCGAACGCAACCTATTTTTAACCTATTTTTTAATATTTATAATGTATTTTAATTTAATGCTTTTTGTCTTTGATTATTGTAAAATCTGTAATGTCTCGCCATGTAAAATAAGAATGCTGTGTTCAATTATTTATTACATCCCTAGTTACTACCCATAAAGGACAGAAAAAGGATAAAGAGTAAGGACGAGGGAGGAAAAGGAATAAACAAAGTATATAAAGGATAAGAACAACATAAAGGAACAATATAAAGGATAGGATTAACAGAGTAGGAAAAGACAGGCGGGTTTCCCACCCGTAATAGAATGAAAGATGAGGAATAAAAGAAAGAAAAAGTATGTAGAAAGAAAGTGCGAGCAGAATATAAGTGAGAATTGGAATGAAAGGATTTTAAGTAAATATAGGCTACGACCCTGTGTCGGAGGGATTTGAAAAAAAAAAAAAAAAAAAAAAAAAAAAAAAAAAAAAAAAAAAAAACCTATTTTTAACCGCCAACGTCCGAGCAAAAACGAGGTGTTATAATTTTGACATGTAATGAGAGAAAAAAATTGTTATCCTTGCCTTTCGTTCAAGAAACTGTGAAAGAATAAACTAATCTCTAGTTTTGGTGTAAAGGTTGGGTACATATGGGTAATTAAATACTCGCAATAAAAGAAAAAAAAAACAACAGATTTGGTAATAATATTCTAATAGACATAGAAGAATAATCGGAAACATCAGAATCACAATACATTAATTATAAAATGTAATATTTATAATAAATTTATCACAGGTTAATGCAAAGGAGTGTTAGGTAAATAGGACAAATATTAAAGTGAATTTAATATCTCTTCCCAAAACTAAGAACAATTTTGGATTTTTTGGCACACACAAAACAATCGATCTTTGGGTCGGATTGTGCATTTCCCCAAACCTCTATAAGGGGATATAACACTTATAGTCCCAACTAACTCCATCTTCTCTTGCTTTTTCATTACGACTGCCTCATAAGATACGTTACCGGGTATTACCGTGAAAGCAACCACGTAAAATAATTTCGATTTGTCCTCTGTGTTGTAGAAATGTATTCTGATTACTTTATTTAGTGCAAGATTTAAACAACTCCAACAACGTCTTGTTTCCATAGACTTTATCATAGACTCAATGTATGCAATTACAAACATGATGCTCTTTATACCCTGTGTATCTTCAACGTCGAGAGGATACAATTTGTGGCAACTACACCACTTATCGTCAATAGCGACATCCTGGCAAGTGCGATTTGTGCTAACCAAATCGAATAAACTTTGGCATTTTGGACAAGCCTCGGAGGCGTTAGAGACGTAACATACACTACAGACCGCCATCCGGCTAATGTGTTGGATTGTGTTGTGCAAATCGTAAGGTGTGACTAATCGGAATTGATTAAGAGCCAGATTCTTATACTCCACTGGATGTCTTTCTTTAAAAGTTAAAGGTGTAGATATAAATAATATTGGCATACGTTCGTCGTAATACGATTCTACTTTCAAACGATTTTCACCGAAACGAATACCATGGTCACTAAAAAATATAACAAAAGTGTTGTCCTGGACACGAGTATATGACAGTTGTTTGAAAAAGTTTTCGAACATTTTGTCCGCGTCTTGCGGGCGACTATTTACGTTATGGCTAAACGAGTTCATCCAAAAGATTCCAAAAAATACATCATCTCTGTACGTGTTTACAAAATCTAAAGCATAATCTAACAGTTGCTGACCAGACGAAGTTTTACCGCAACACACAAGAGATTTATTGTTTACTTCCTTCTCTCCTTTTAGGAACAGAGGTCTCATGTAGTGATCAGTGGGAGCTTTTCGGAAACCTTTATAATTAGTGAAAGTGTCCGGAAGTCGTAGGTAATCTTCTCCGTAAGCTGTAGCATATCCCAAGTTTTTGAACGTATTCCAAACAATATCATCATCGCATTCATCCATTCCTTTGGAGCATGATTTTGATAAGACAGATAAATTCTTTCCCGACAGTGTTGCCATTAAGTTCGGAAACGTATTGTCGCCAATCTGAAACAATATTATTGTCTTTATAATTATCCCATATAGCTTTAAATGAACTTACAGATACGAACATCTTACCTTATGGTATCCTCTGAAATCCAGCCAAAAGTTGTCCTGAAAAAAGTGTGCTGTCCGAGGCATGGTTTGCACAAACCTTGGTAAAGACATTGAATCCATTCCCAGCATTAAAATGTTATATTTATTTTTGCAATTAGGTGCTTCGGTAAGAATTTTTTTAGTTTTCTTTGTAAAACCGTAAACATCGTCATAAACTTCGTGAGACCCGTTGCGTCTATCATATTCATAACATTTGACATTTATGTAATCGTATTCTAATGAAATTTTAGAATCATGTTCGAACTTTGTACACTTTGTGTATCTGTAATAAAATAAATCGTTATTAATGAAAATTTCATATTTAGGTATCAATTATGATTGTACCTATACCTACTTACTGTATTTTGGAGTTTTCAAACCCAGGACGATTTGATCTATGAATAAACCGATAACAGCAGTGAAAAGACGCACTCCTTCTTAAATATTTTCTCATAATTTTAGATTTTATGGAAGCGTGGATTTCATTATTTTTTAATTTCTTAAGGAATACCGCACGCTTGCCGCAGGATCCACTGTTTTGTACCTTTACTTTTCCGCTGTTATTTCTTATGTTTTTTTCATAATTAATCATAGCCAAGGGTACTTTGCATCCATCAGTATTAACCATTTGTACTGAAATTAACATTTACTATAAATAATTAACTTGTTTCGATCAACATTTTCTTTTAAGCACTGCTAACTAGGCAGTCTATCTGGTGGTACCCTCTACCACCACCATGAAATAAAATCAACATGTGTAGTTGTGTTTCGGTATGTCCTCAATCCTCATCCTAACCTTCAGTGAATATGAGGATACTGTCCCTTACCTTTTTGTTTGTTTAGGTCGATGGGGTTGTACTTGTCTTCAGATAACATCTTAATGAGTTTGAAGTAAACCTGACCCTAATATTTTTTTTATATAAAACTAGCTACCCCAACAGTCGTTGCCCAGTATTTTCTTCATTACAAACCTTAGTCCTTACATTTACAAACACAAAAAAAAAGCAAAATCGATCTGCCGTTCTCGAGTGATGTTTCGTCATACATGTGGCAATTGATTTTCTTATCTAGAATTTCTAATTTCTGTGACAGTCAGTTATCTACTTAGTTGATGTGTGAATAAACTACATTATTACCTTGATAATGATCCTCCAGTTCAAATGTATTTTCATTACTCTTTTTGTGTATATCACCATATATCTCATCTATTGGCACATGTTGCATCGGGGTTCCTTTATTTTTAACTGGGCCTAACGTAGAAGTCAATAGGCTCTTATAATTATGCTTATTTATTGGTGAAGAACGATGCCAATAATACGTAAGTAATATAATAAAGCAGGAACTCAAGCTCATTACACCAAGTATGATCTTTATTTGCTTCATATTTAATTTTATCGTAACTTTTCTTAATCTGAAACAATGTGTTCATTTATTCATTCATATTCTACTAGTAGTTGCACACGACTTCGTCCCATAACTTTATAAAATAAAGTTTATGTTACCTACTCGCTTTATTAAAATTGGTCTAGTAGTTTCTGAGTTTTTTCATTACAAACAAAAATACAAATATTTTCTCTTTTTAATACGAGTATTAGTATCTAATAGACTAGTGATTCATTATTATGACACTTAAGATTTCCAGCCTTTTCCAGACACTAACATTGCAACATTGAGTATCTTCATGAAAATTTACGTTATTCATTTATGTAAAATAATATGTTTAGTCAGATTCAATTCATGTCAAGGTGTAGAAAATAACGTTGTTAGTTGTTAGGAGTTTCGTGTTAATTTTTGCTCGCTTGTTGACTTGGCTTTTTTCTAAATAGATGTGGGCCATTGCGTCACTGCGTCCTTGATCGATTTCACATTTTCACAATAAGTATTATATACAATAGCACTATATAAAATAAATATATATAGTGCTATAGTGCTATACAAGTGTAGTGCTACACAATAGCAAACTGACCCTCCACTGCCACCATCTATCGACAAGACTAAATTCATGTCTAAAATACATATTTAACTACACTAATTCGAAAAAGAATGTCAAGAGTATGTATAATATGAAAGTAACATTAGTTTTTTTTTTAATATATACCTATAGTTTCACTTTCATCTTAACTTTTTAAAGCTACTTATTTTCGTTTAAAAAATTTCTTTCGTTTAATTTGAGACCATGTTCACAGAAATATATTGTTGTTTTAGCCAAATGTCGTTCTTCTGATAAGAAATCAAATGACAGTTAATTGTCTAACCGTAACCGTAAGTTAAGTTTCTATATTATCTTTTCACTACAAAATATTAGCGAATTTGAATAGAAATTATAGGTAGGTAAGTGATGCGAGACAGGAATGATTATAGTTGCAGATTTTCAATGAAATCATCAAAAACAAAAAACGTATAATTACTTCATACAATAAACAATTGTTACTGACCTTGACACGAGTAGAATTAGACACCTCAATAACCTTACTATAATAGAAAAAATATACACCGTGGTTTAACATTTACTGCTTTTATTTAGTTTCTACTGTTTAATTTTTTCCATATAAGTAAATAAGTACTTTGTTTGAGTAAGTAGATGTATTTTATAATGAATATCAAAAGCAAAATGTAACATATTTGTGAAGTAGAAACGTGATTGTTGATGATAAAAAAATAAACAATAAAATCTATACATTATAATAAAATCGTAAGCGAGCGGTGTCTGTGTATTAAATTTAAAAAAAGTTATAACGTTGCACTAATGTTATTGAGTTGAAAAATTACTTTTTAGAATTAATGTTTCTTTGTGCGTTTGAGCACGCTAATCTCAGAAACGGCTTAACCGATTTGAATGCGGTTTTCGCTGATGTATTGATAATGATCTGGATTAAACTATATGATACTTTTCATCCTGGAAAAATGTTAGGTTCCTGTGAGATTTTCAGAAAACCAACTGCAGCGCGTACGAAGTTGCGGGCACCAGCTGATAGTAAAGGGTAATTTTATATAAATATAAACCTTCCTCGTTTGACGCTCTTTCTATTAGTGAAAACTGTATTGAAATCTGTTGCGTTGTTTAAAAGATCTAAGTAAGCGTACATATAGGGACTGACGGCGGGATGAGTTTACTGCCTGCTTCACTTCTGTGTTTAACGTAACTACTTCATAATCATCAAGAAACCATAAACGTCCACTATTGACGTTAATTGACTATTGAAATACTACTAATAAATAAGAGTTAATATATTGAAAGACGTCAAAAAACGAGAATTTCGATAGTCAAAGAAATAAAAAAATTATGTAGGTATTTATTATCAAATATGTTTTGTTTTTGTAAGTTGTTGAAAATCTTTCAGTTGTGAAGATTCGAAACACATAATGATATATATCATCGGATGAGTATTATCTCAATTATAGGTAGCCGGAAAAAAAGTACAAAATCTGATTGATGTGATGACGAATGTTATAATGAATGTTTAGAATCAGTCACGATTTTCTACCGAAATCAAGGTTGTTAGCGGCGATTCATGCATAGCCATTAATCCGTTTAGGTGTCATTAATATAATAAAATTATTGTAATTACAAGTACCTACTATTATAATTATTTAAAGAAATAAGATTAGAAATTAAAAAAAAATAAAAACATTCAAAAAAATATTTACATATATGACTTAATAATTTGTAAATTAACAAAGTAATATTGTATTTATATCATTTTAAGATTATATATTTATTAACCAATGCTTTTTCTAATATGTGATTACATACCTGTAGTAAAAGTCCTTTTTTTATAATATTAAATATCATAATTTAAGTGTTTAACTTACCCATATCCGTTTATATTGGCCTTTATTTTGTATTTTCAAATAGACTATTTCTCCTTTACTATAATTATCAGGCTATTTTCGTGTCTCAAATGGATGTTGTTGTGATAAGAGTGTACTTGTAGGTTCTGGAAGCTGCGTCGCCATCATTGTTTTTCAATGTTACGCATGCGCTTCAGAGTTAAGTGAACACTCTCGACAACTTACGACAGAATGTCAAAGATACCTATCAAGTTTATTAGAAACTGATCAATGTGCCCTTATAAGGCTTGTCAGTTCGTCACTTTTTTAAGAAGTCGCTATAGTACTTTGTTACTCTCTCTTTTAGTTCTTCTTCTGTTGACGATCCTGCTCTTAACCCGTATTGATTCTTAAAAAGGTCATATTGGTTCAAAAAGGTGGTCAAGGAATTATTCAACACCCTCTAGAATTTCGAAAATGTGTGGCAGAACGAATATAGGCCGATAATTACTGAGATTCTCCCTATCCCCTACCTTGTGAATAGGATGGACGATAGCTTTTTTCATAGCACGAGGAAAGATTCCAGTTTGTATAGACCTATTGCAAATAGCTTAGCTTCTGACGACATGACTTTAGCACATTACTCAATATACCATCCCAGCCCACAGCACAATCTGATTTAATATGCATAATAATTGTTTCAACTTCTCTGACCTCTACCACCTCTACTTCCAAAAGACCCAAAAGCCAAAAGCCGAACCACTTAGTTTACGGAAATTAGTAGAAAGCTGTTCTTGACAAGGTGTAATGGTGGACACTAACTTCTTTCTAATATCCACAAAATACTTATTAACTGCATTGTAAAGGTTTTTGGATAATTGTGAAATTTAAGTAATTCAGTGGGAGGAGCTTTAGGTTTATTAAAATTAATTAGGTTTTTTATAACATTGCATGTTGCTCTGGAATTACCTTTAGCTTTGAGTAGTTCGTTCTTTTATATTGTCTCTTTAATTTTCGAAGTAAATTGTTGCAAAAATTTCGATACCGAGCATATGTAATGATATCAATAGAGGTACTAGATGTTAATTTGGTTTTTAAATGAAGTCGGTCTCGGTTACGGATACATCTGAGGAGGCCAGGCGTAATCCAAGGCTTCGAGTTCCTCTTTCTTCTAGATAATGTAGTTAGTTGTGTGTGGAGATAATTGTAGACAGTACTTCCACAAATTCATTTGTAGCAAGGTTAGGATCAATTTGACTCAAAATTTGGGAAAATTCCGTCTCGTCTATTTTATTGGCAATTTGTTTTAAATTAATTCTGGAAACCTTGTTTTGAGCACCAAATATACAACTTCAAGCGAGATTAATAATGGCATATGATCAGTAAAATGAGATTGAAGAACGAATGTACGAACGAAAGACCTTGAATAATAATAAAATCCAAAAAAAAATTAGAAACAATTTAATGAAAATATGTTATAAGGATTTTCAGTCTCAATTTGTCTCAATATAACACTTCGCTGTTTGAATGTCGAATATTTGAAAAGTTAGTTGTTATAATTGATCCCTGTTGATCTTTCTGAGAGTTCATAATTGCAAACAAACATACAAAAAAATCAATCTTTATTGCATTAAACAGTGTAGAAGTGTTGATAAAGAGGTGAAGTAATAATTTATGATGTATATTTAACCAAGAAATAGACATGCATGAGCTACTTAGGTACCTACTTAGCACGTTAGGTAGGTAGACAGGTAAATTGATGTGTTTTATTATTCCTTTTTAAGAGCAATCTTTTTATAATTTGAATTTTCTCATCCAGGTTATCTGTTCACAAAACTTAACAATTTTCATGTTTTTATTTTTGCGATATTAATAACGAACGAACGAAGCTATGGACGAACGAATCTATGAAGGAGTTTTTTTCATTTTTTTTATACTGGGGAAAAAGGCGATTGATATAAGTGACGCCATCTAATGGAAATATGAAATAGCATAGCATAGCTAAGCGTCCAACAATGTCCAACCCTAACAACTCGTAGCGTAGCCCGGAGTCTCGTAAAATGATGTATTTAAATGCCAAAAGATGGCGCCAAAAGACGACGAACTTTTACAATGTGCTTTGGAAGCGAGGAGTCGCAGTAAAGTTAGTTACGCCATAGAGAAAATAGTACTTTACTAAGTACTCTTTATTATACTCTGGTAAAGTCGCGTTTTATTTGTAGTTATTAAATTTAAAAAAATAATTAAGCATTCATTTTTAGTAAGCACCTCCATAATCTGATATTATTTAATGAACAGGTATTTGTATAACAGTAGGTACGAATTACTGCCACGTTACTGATTACATTATATTTAATCTTCATCATGACCAATTCGAAAAACGATTTCAACATAAATGTTTAAAGGTAAAATTTACTTTAGAATACCTACCAAAATAACAACGTATTCTTATTATTATTATCTCAGCCATGGGACATCCACTGCTGAACATAGGACTCCTCCACAATTTTCTAATAACACTGGTCTGAAGCGGCCTGGATCCAACGTTGACCAGATAAGGGCCCCGCGGCCCTTATGGGTCCACCTCCCACAAAGTGGACCCATAAGGGCTACGCTATGCTCTACGCTGCGCTTGCCGGTCAGTGGCCTCCACTCGAGAACCTTCCGGCTCCAGCGGCCCAAGACTCTCCGTACTATACAAATAGTGAGTAATTAAATTATTCTAAGAAGGTTTGAAAATAAAACAAAATAATATGCGGTTTATAATAAAATTAATTTAATAAATAATTTATCACATGCACACACATAAAATCATTCTACATATTACATATGGGTTGCACTCAATGTACTTGCCTAAAACTAAAATTGTCTAAATTAAACACCTTAGATCAAATAAAAACTAAAGATTTTTAAGATTCCCTGTAGACGGCACAGTGAAGCCGGTAAAGTTACGCCTTCGCCGTGTACATGCCTACACGGTAACACGCACATAAATGCAATCAAACTACGCTTCGCCTTATTAAAAACGCCTTACTAACCTACGCCTTATTAAAAGATTTAGTAGTGAACATGCCGAATTGCGTAGTGAAAGGGTCTAAAAAGCAGGTTTAAAAAAATAAAAAGCCGAATGGAATCACATTTCACACGTAAGTAAACTTTTTTGATTTTTAATTTTGATTTTGAAAACCAATATTTTCGATAAAAATAACAAAATAAACAAAAAATACTTAGCTTGGAACACAAATTTCAATACAGTACGGCCTACGCACGCGTTCATAAAACCGGCTTCACTATGTTGAACGCAAATTTCTGTCTATATAGTTCTTATTTGATCGTGGATGCACACCTCAAATTTTTAAATACTTTACGTGAACATGGAGTGAACGAGTTACGAGTGAGTGAGTGCTTGAAGTGAATTTAACTAACATTTCAATCGAATTTGGAAAAGGAAGTTAAAAATAAGAATTACTTTATTTCAATAATATCTATTATTCGACCTGTGATAAAAACGACCTGTAGGTATATTGGTATCAAAAACAAACGGTTTTTGATACAATATGAAAAAAAAGCTTTTAATATTATTATTAATATTATTATTATTTTAATATTAATATTATTAAAGTATTTTATCAAAAAATGAGAACATTGTATTATTAAACATAATAATATATTTATTTCAATACTCTGGTTTTTATTTCTGCACACAACTATTTTATTTTACATAGAAATAAAACTACCTTAGAAGTTGCGCAATTTACAAAAATAATATAATATTAATATTACAAACTATAGTGTATCCGTATTCATTTGAACAAGATACTTTGTGTATTAAAATAAATTTATATTTATTTATAATATTATGTTATTTTTTATGTTATTAAAAATTGGGACAAATATACAGAAATTAAGTAACATACACAGGAAAAGTAATAAAAATTAACACAGTACATATATGGATATTATATCTATATATTTTTATTTTTAGAAAATATGTGTATGTTTTACGTTACAAATATGTTTACATAATATTCCAAAATATCATGCACAAATGAATGGGTACAGAAGATTATTATTAACCTAAATTTATCTCGTATTTACATTGTAATATAATAATAAGTCAGGCGAGAAAATTCAACTGCTAAATGTTCAGTCTTATTGTATATGAGTTTAGAGTATAGATTATTTTGTAGGTATGTATTAGCTAATCTCTTATGTACATTATATTTAAATTGTATTTATATTAGTTTGAGATACGGCATTAGAAACATGAACCCTCTCTGTCACTCTCCACGCTTTTCGGTCACTCTTCACGCTTTTCTGTCACTCTCCGCGTTCGCGCCGAAAGCTTAAATTTTTATTACGAATAATTACTTACTTATTTACTTTTAATTTTTTTATGCTCGTGATAAAAATTTAAGTTTTTGGCGCGAGCGTGGAGAGTGAAAGAGAAACGTTGCGTGGGCTACTCCATGTGACAGATAGGGATGGCGAGAGTTAAATTATAATTTATTTTAATTTAACAGCATCGGCACCGGATTTAATTAGGCAGCCCATTGGCAATTTATTAATGTATCATCTACCAGATATACTTTGCCATAATTAAATAACAGATGAGGGTATATACATTTCTAATGCCGTATCTCGTACTATTGAGTATATTTTGCAGACTATTTTGCAGTCAATGTAAATAATAATGATATAATAGGTGACATTTTTAGATGTTTGTATTTTTTTTTTCTTATGAAATACTAATATATTTTTCATAAAGACTGAATAGAATGGATATTTCTGTAAATATTTTTTTGTGCTACCATAACATTCTTCTTTATTATTATTATCATCTTTAATTTAATGTACTTTTATATAGTTTGCAGTTTTTTATAAATTTCAGATTATGCCTGAAAATAAAAAGCTTGAAATTCAAAAAATTGCTCTTTTGTGAAAGGACTCTTAAGTGAAAGTCATAATGTTCTTATTAATAGTGTATGCTAATACAAAATTTATAGAAAACTAATACTGCTACTGTCAAAACATTAAACGTCTATTTATTTCTGCACATATATTATTTTACAGCGAAATAAAATACTTAGAAGTTGCGCAATTTACAAAAATAATATTAAAAATATACTATATACTTACTTACTGTTATCTATACTCTATTCATTTGAGTACTACTCACATGTAAGCTAGATAAATAGATAAAACGTAGGTACAATATACGAGAAGATAAAACTTATTAGTAAATTACATCTTACCTCGTTTATTTTGAGAATAAAAATAAATTGTTAAAATAGTGAGCGACTAATCTAAAGAAAGCTATATTTAAAACTATTATTTATTGTCGGCGTGTTTTGAAATGAAATGGCCGATCTTAGTAACACAAACACAGCACACAATGCTATTATTTCACGGTGGTCTTCCGTAGAGGTTGGTTACTGCCACCAGACAGGCTGCCCAGTTTTAGCCACAACTAAAAAAACCCAGACCAGAGCCTTTCTGAAAAGTTCACTTTCAAAGTTAGGCCCTACCGGGGAATCGAACCCGGGACCGCTGAGACAGAACGCTAAAGAAAGTAGAGTGGTTAAGATAAACCTTAACAATGAGTTCATAAAGATTAAGTTGTTAAAAATTTATTTGTTTAACTATTAAATTGTTTTTTTATACTTGAATGGAATAGTTGAAATGAAGAATGGTTAAGTTGAATACGACATTATTATTAAATATCTACACGAATTTAATTATAATTACGTCTTCATAATACTCAATTCCCATCAAGATCCGGATGGATATTTAACTTAAACACATTAGTTATAATAAAAAGAGTTTAGGGAAAATAAATTAAAAAATAAAATAAAGCTAACCAAAGAAAATACTTAATTGGATAAATTAAACTACAACTTGACTAAAAAGTTAAAAATAAATACCGTAAACATTACTTAAAAAAATATTTTAACAAAAAAATGGTGAAATAAAAATCTGTGACAATTTAGTAATTAAAAAGTAAAATTTGCTTAAATAAGAAGTATCAGCTATACAAAATTAATTGACATATTAACATAATAATAATAATTAAAAGGTCCGGCATTAAAAATAATTATAAATAAAGACCTCAGTTTGCTGAAATTAATGATACCTTATTTGCATTGATTTCACTAATATATCTAGACGGTAAAGTGTCAAAAGTTTTTATGAAAATATACAATTTTGTTTATGTTACAATACGGATATATCAGGCTACACGTAAGAATTAAAATACAATAACTTAGTTTTAATTAAGAGACTCGATTTCTTTACGTATCCGCATATTGAAAAAAAAGTCTCAAATGAATTACTTAATCGTTCTAAATTGCAAGCCACAATATGTGTGGACATAAACATACGTATATATATAATACTGATGTTCGTGTGGCTCTGGAATAAATAATATAATAATATAATGGGATGATTGACATAAGGAGCGCGATGGAGAAAGAGTGTAAGTAATGAAATGATTGACTATTGATATGTTCCGTTCGAGACGTATAGCTCGTCAACGAAGAAATGCATTCACACTCGAGATCTAAAAGTTCCGCTAGAAATTTGAGAAGTTCATGGCGACTGCGGCGGAGCTGGACATCCTGCAAATTTAAAACATTCATATTTTGACAAAAGCTTCATTTAGTTCCATTGTCAAGTGTAACGGATTCTTGGATCGTAGCAAATCAGTTATGTACGAAACGGTGTCACGCATGTTTATTCAGATGCTTCGTACTAATGGGATCAAAGTTGGTATAACAGGCATGATTTTTAATGTTTTACATTACTTACTTTTGATTTAGTTTAGACATTCCTAGGATAGATTGCCGTTAAAGAATATAAATATTTTCTCCACTCGAGTTGGATTTAGAAGATAAACGTGAACTTACTGCAGACATTGCAAGCGATTTCATCGCTATTGTCTCCGCAACCATCGCGACCGGAACATGCGACAGCTGTACTTCTGCAACGCCCATTGCCACATCGCAGAGGACAAAAATCTGCTGCACGCCATCTATGTGATGATATAGAATTAATTCCTCTTTCGTTTCTTCAAAGTAATTAACTTCAATCCTACTTTTTTTTAAATGTTATGGTCGACAGACAGGCCTACGCCTACGCAAGCAACGCAATAGGTGCTGCAAGTGCACTGCCGACCATAAAGGCGGCATTTGGGCCCTGCCTCTACTTTCCAAATCCAGACCAGATCCAACT
The DNA here is from genome assembly GCA_936446665.2 of Synanthedon andrenaeformis. Taxonomy (NCBI): domain Eukaryota; kingdom Metazoa; phylum Arthropoda; class Insecta; order Lepidoptera; family Sesiidae; genus Synanthedon; species Synanthedon andrenaeformis. The sequence goes on along the minus strand of OW387780.2, from coordinate 5,253,554 downwards.
TTGAAAAGTTTATTTTCAAAGTTGATCCCGCCGGGAATCAAATCCGGGGCCTCTGAGACGTTAGACAAGCACCCTTACCACTCATCCAACGGGCTCGTCAATATTATAAATGCGAAAATTTGTGAAGATGGGATGTATGTATGGATGTTTATTACTCTTTCACGCAAATATAATAACTAACTAATAAAATAAAAATTAAAGTTATTATTAGTTATAAATTTTATAACTAATAATAAAATTACATCTACTCGTATACTCACAAAACGAAATAAATTGCGTCGCAGTAGGTAAATAACAATAATTGAACAAGGAGAAATGACAAGTGATAAATAAGATTGTAAAACGAATTTTCTCAACCATCAGTCATGATAATAAAACAATTTTACGGATAGATATTTCCAAGAAAGTGTTGTGATTCGAAGTAAAAAGTGTAAAATATTAATTTCACGGCCAATTCCTCTACAAAGTGGGAAATCTGGACAAGTGAAAATTATTTCTTGAGAAAATGAAAAGAACTTATGAAAGTTTCTTATGATTGCAGTTGCTTGATCTCTCTTTCGTGTCATAAGGTGTTACTACTAGACCTTAGGTAAGTACTTACTAATATTATAAAAGTGTGTCTGTCTGCGCAACGAATTACAATGAAATTGTATGTAAAGGATATTAAGTAAATGTAGATATATGTATTAGAGCTTTTCAACTTCATAAAACCTTATTTACTTTATTTAAAAAGCAAGTATTGATATTAAAAATTCAAAACAAGAAAAGGTTTTTTAAATACGCATAGCATTTAAAAAACCTGGCGTAGTATAGTAAGTACCTATATTGGATGATATTTTATATTATGTGTTTAGTTTTTTCTGCTAATTTGTGTTAAAAGGCTCGGCTGTACGTATGTTGTTCGGGAGAACGAGTCACGGACATTTTTGCACTTCGTATTGTTTTCGAATAATAAGAAGCACTCGCTATCTAACGACATCGAAGGAAACTTGTGTTTCCGATAAAACTTAGTAATTTCGATAAACTAATTTTAGTAGTGGTCTGGCGGCCTTACAGAAAATAAGAGCATCTGTGCTGCTGTGTTATGTTGAATGATGCCAGAACCCATTAACCTATTACCTCCTAATCCCTTAACTAAGTGTTCATAGGCGACAGCAGTCACCTGTCATCATGTGAACCATAAGACTACCAAAACATACCTCCTATTATTTCACGGTGGTATTCTCAGGCAGTCCCGAGACAATCATGCAGCATGACATGCGTTACGTGCTGTCGTGCATGCATGACGACTTTAATTGTATTGATTGATGCGAATGACATGCAACTACGTGCTGGCAGTTGATTGATAGTTCCTTTTATTTTTCATCCTGCAAGCTATGTCTGACATACACGCATGATCGTATAGCTGTTCCTAGACGATCATGCGGCATGACATGCAGCATGATAATTCACGTAAACGCATGTCATGCAGCATGATCGTCTAGGGACCGTTTTAGAGGATAGTTACTGCCGTCAAACGGGCTGCCCAGGGGCCGCGGAACGCAGTGTCACTATACATAACTTAAAAACTTAGCTATGACTTTTATTCCTGATAAATTATCTTCACGTGTTTTAAATTGCTTTAATACAAAAAAGGATTAAACACTCGAAGTCCACGTTTCAATAAGACGAACACACGCCTATGATGTTGACAGATTTTTTGTGAGATTGTGACAAATAAGGTCCTAGAATGTCGCCGTCGACATCGGTCGTTTGAGATTTTAATGTAAATTCTGTTGCATCCGCTAAAATAAATTGAGATTTACTGTTAGGTAGTGGAAAAAAGAGGCTTGCTAGTGTTTATTTTTAACCGGGAATATCTAGACATATAGTACAGATGTAGGTACTCTATAACTTTTACAATATTAATTTTATATTTATATAAGAAAAAAATAATAATTATTATATATTTACCTGGATTGCTCATTGCAAAGATGCGGTGGTTCGTCAGACCCGTCTTTGCACGATATGATCGCATTGCAAAATTCGAATTCCGGTAAACATTCACCAGATCCACATCGGAAAGTGTGACGAGGACACCTGAAATTAAAGCATTAAAATTCCTATAAATATGGTGGTAAGATTGGTACCCTTAAACAAGAACACACGTGCTTGTAAGTAAGGGGATATCATAGCTCAACCTGCTATCCTCATTTATACACTTAATCTTATTTCTTGCCTGCATGCATTCCAAACACAGGGAGTGTTTCCCTCACACAAATTCATAAAAATATGATTTGCTTTTAATGGTGGCAGATGGGCTGACGGTCCAGTTGATCACAGGTAATAACAGGCGCCCAAGGCCACAAGCAATACCAGAGGTATTACTGACGCGATGCCGACCCTGCAGCGCACATTGTCGTAGCGAAGCGAAAACATCTCGAAGGTAAATTTTTCAAAAGTACGAGCCTCCATTTACCTATCCCTTCCTAATACCTTATACGAGTATTTAATCCCACTACATAAGTAAGTTCGGCGATGCACTGGCAACACTTGTGGCGTTGCTAGTGTTAAAAGGGACGATAGCCGCCTACCATCCAAACCGTGCTCAGCGACTCCTACTACACTGGACCGCAATGAATAAGGGTCGATTAGAAAATATTCAATATCTTCAAAAGTACCTGACCTAGCTTTATGAAATAAAGACTAAATTAAACTAAACTAAATAAATTTTATTTTTATTTATGCACATTAAAATATTCTTTAATTTAGTCTTTATTTCATTTATAGCTAGGTCAGGTACTTTTGAGGATATTGAAGATTTTCTAACTGACCCTTTTTCTTTACGGTCCAGAGTATATAGTAATACGGACGAACTCTGCATCAGTGACAGTACGATTGTAAAAATTCATGATAGGCATTAATTGGAACAACTTGAGTCGGTAGAACACACAAATAGGCTACCTCTCTTCTTATACAAATATCCCAGACTAGCTGTTGCACGCGAGTTCGCCCTGGTAACTTTATAAAATATAGTCACAACCTATGTTACTCGCTGATAGCTTTCTATAGATAAAATATTTTTTTAAATAGTTTTTGAGTTTTTTCATTACAATCAAAAATATAAAATTACAAATCTAACTTTATTATTAGTACTTATAGAAAAGTACATAATTTTATTAAATAAATCAATAGTACGCTCTAAAAGCAATTAAAAACGAAATTTCTGATAAACTATAAAAAGGCCTGGAGTGTTCAAATAACAATTTTAGTTCAATTAATTATTATCTAACAGTGTTTGCAACAACACTTCGTTCCAATTCTTCTCTTTGTGTTACAGATAATCTGATCGAATTACTAGGAAAGATAAAATCACGTACACCAATGGCATGTGAACAATTTTATCGAGCGTTGCCATTGAACTTATTAAGTAGTTAGAGGTTGATTTGTGAATTTAATTGCATCGTTAATTAACTCCTTTGGTGTGATCGCGTGTGTAGATACATAGTTTAAATACCTAACATAGAGCACATTAACTTAAAGCGGTAACAGTAATGAGTTTTGGTTAATAATATGTAGTACCTTTCGATAGCTTGAATTAGGTTCTTGAATTAGGTTGAGATGAATATATTTAACAACGTCAAAGGTACAGAAAAGCATTATTCTCGAGGGACGTGGATGACAGGCAAGTCGCAGTAAATTTTTGGAAAATCCACGAGGAAAGTCGAAAATTTGTATGGTATTTTTTTATGAAATTAGCTATTGCATGCGACTTCGTTAGCGTATCTTTATAAAACTCGCTCATAATGTAGCTTTCTACAGGTAAAAGAATTTTTAAAATCGATCCAGTTGTTTTTGAGTTTATTCTTTACAAACAAATACAAAAGTATAAATCTTCTCTTTATAGTATTAGTATAGATTGACAGGACGACTAACAGCTAGTAAAAAATAAATTTCTCTATAGACTTACCCTCTACGTTTGGTCGCGCGACAGTTTTTCTCGTCCTCTCCGCCTGGACATTGCGGAGTACCGTCGCACCGCGCCGCACGTGAGACGCACCGACCTCCCGCGCCTCCGCATCGAAACGCGTGCATTGGACACCGTTCACCCGAGCCGTCTAAAAAAGGTACCACTTTATTATTAAAAAACAAAACACGTCTGGCCTCATCGCTATTACAGAATTTAGCGGTACATAAACAATGGTCGTAACTTCACAGTGAATATATTTTTTAAATTATTTTTATCGAACTTACTTACATTACGAATGACTTTATTCTATATCAGATGATAGGTAACATTTTATGTTATGTAGGTCGTCAGACAGGCTGACGGTTCACTTGATGGTAGTTGACTACACTACCGTCGTCTGTAACACATATACAACGCCACAGGTGCTGCAAGTTAGCTGTCAACCACAGTAGCATTAAGGATAAGGGACTCGGGCGTCCTGTAAACCTCGCCAAAACATATTACTATTATTTTACGATGGTCTTCTCTAAGCCAAACATGCTGTCATCCAAAAAGGTTACTGTCGCCAGACAGCCTACCCAAATAACTGAAACGCAATGTGCCCTGCCACTTCTTAATTACATTTTAATTTAAAATATTATAATACAAACCGATATTCAGATAATTTATTGACATATATATGAATATGTCCAAGTAACACTTTTTTAATATCCGGCTGACTTAAGCCGACTTCTTATTTCAATAATCGATAAGCCCCATCCATTCTTGTTTTGTTGACAAAGGATCGTCTTTTGTCCGATGACCCGGGAGTTAGCAATACCACATATATTATACTCACAACGGTTTTTTCAATTCTTAGTCCATAAAGAGGTTTGTATAATGCTTATTATGCAATCCACATAGGAATTCCGTGATATTGCAAATATCTATTACGATGTTTCGTCTAACTAATGGGATGTTTGCCTGTCATACATCCATACTTAATGTATGATCATCGCAATCAAGAGCCTTCTTTAACTTTGTCCATTAATTCCTATTTAGGTATATTGTCCACATAAAGGTATAAAACGTATGATTTCTACCCTCTATGATTGTCCACCACGTTTGTCGTGGACCATCAAGCTGTTTGACGACCTTACATAAAAGATATTTAGGGATCAATCCGTACCATTTACTGACAACACCTAACTTAGTATGTAAATCGATATTGCCTATATGCATTATTTTCTTATTATGGGTATGAGACATAAAATATTTTTGGTTAATTTGAACAAGTGCATAGCTAGTTGACTGTATGTTCAATCTTCCCAAGTGAAATGGATAGATAGGGCTACGAAATCTTATTTAGTGTCATAAACATAACGTGTGGATCTGTATCCGACAAACTAACATTACACAAGACGCACTCAAATGACCTCACGAGTTGGGGTCGGAGATATGTACAATGTACATTTTTATCTCGTTCAAATCTAGACGCGTTTATTGTTGCTATTTTTTGCGTTTTATTAGAGCTACTAGCAATCCTTTCGTATGCGAATACGTTTAGATGGTATGGTTTTAAGAACGTCATATGTTCACGGCACGCATTCCTTAGTGTCTTGCTTTTAGATCATACAATGTAGGTTTAGGAGTTTTAATAAATATCACGAAAAAGAAAGTTAGGAGAGTGAAGAAAAGAGGTGCGTTGAAAAGAACAAGTGCATAATGATAGTTACCTTTACCAGTACCTTGACATTTTTCGTCTGAACCGTCAGGACAATCTTGGCGGCCGTCGCAAACGAAATACCAACTGATGCATGTCCCCGTTGAACGACACTGAAACAAAATTCAATTCATTTATTTAAAAAATCAAAAAACTTTTAACATTTTCACAAGTTTTAAAGCTTTTTTTTGAGTGTTTACTCCTTTGCACGAAGAAATCAATGCAGTCTAAATCTAATATTGATAAGGTTCAAAACTTAATAGGACCAGATTATTGAGTAGGTAGATGGATTAATGTTTACTTTGGAACCAAAAACTCCAAGTAGATAATCTTGCTCCTAGTTTTGTCAAATGTCAAATGAATTTTGCTCCTAGTTCTCCTAGACCAAGGGTCGGCAACCTGCGGCTCGCGAGCCAACACTACTTATATATGAATAAATAGATATTTTTCTTATGAATAAATAGGTTAGTTTTTTTTTTTCAAAAAACTTTATTTATGCAAGTACCATTTATTGTTGACAAGAATTTTTTGTGGCTCTTTGAAAACTTTGAAATTTTGTAAATTGTAATTTTTAACTCTTCGGACTCAAAACGTTGTCGACCCCTGTCCTAGACAGTTTTTTAGGCAAATAGATAGATTTTTGCAAAGTATCAGTTTAGTAGCAGTAAAGTGATACTGTCGATAAAAAATTATAATGTTAATGTGTACTAGAATAAAGAAGTTTAGAAATAAAGTAAACAAATACTCACTTGAAAAGTCCCAGGTAAGCAACCTCTGTTTCGTACAGAACAGGCCGAAGTGGAATTAGTGCGATATGCGCAGTCGCATCTTTTGTTGACACATCTCGTGTTAGGATCTACCAAGTGGCATTGGGAATCCGAAAGACAAGGCATTCCTAGGGAAGCAGGTCCCGCTTCTATTGCTGTTGTGCCTTCGTTTCTTATGCGATATTTGTCTAAAAAAACATAAATAATGAAATATACCCATTTATAAAATTATGCTTTTTTCAAAAATTTTGCATTAGTAGCTCACCTTTCAAAGAAGTTTTCTTATGACCAGTCGAATGTCCGGTTTTATAAGGTTTGCCAGAATTTGATTGTTCTTTTCCGGGACCAGTTTTCTTGTTCACTTTCTTGTCAACAGATGGTTGTGTTACTACTCTATAAATAGGTTGGTCATTTGCGTGTAAATTGGCTGTCATTTCGTCAACACTTATTGTCTCATTAGGCTCCCCGTCTTTTCTATTTACAGGTTGTCGCTTAGTCGGCTCGACTTTCATAACAGCTTGCATTAAAGGACTGTCTTCTTGGGTACTCAACACGTCATTCTTATTAGTAAATTGTGGTAATTTACTTGGTTTAACATCGTCTGTATCGATTAACACGTTTGGTGGTCCAGAGGGATCTTCCGATCCTTGATTTGAATTGACTGGTGGTTTTGGTAATTTTTGAAGTAAGTGAATTGGGACTGATACGTTAGAAGATTCAGCAATGACAGCGTCTTGGTCCACGGTTATAGACTCGGGCATTGGTTTCTGAGCGATACATTTCTCTCCTGATTGCCTGAACAGCGAATTGCACGCGCATCGTCCAAACAAATTTGGTATAACGAATTCGCAATGACTCTCTTTGTCGAATAGGCGACAATGTTCGTTGCTATAACAGACATGGCCTGGCGGAGCAGCTGTAATGTAAGGTTATGTTTAAAGTATAGTAATTAACTGCGGTAAGTTTAACTATATGGTTGCATATAGTCTTTTTTGCGGTAGAACGTGAATTGAAGGTAGTAATTTTCTCAGCACTGACCACGCAGTCCGCCATTGCATGCTCTGATAGCTGAGTTGCAACTGTACCTTAACTATTAGACATTACTGTTTCAATGTATTGACATGCCATGTGTTAAATATATACTTTCAAATGAGAGAATACGAAAAAAAAAACGTAATGTAAACAAAATGTGTAAGTAGGTAATGCAGTGAAAAAGCAAAGACGGTACAGTTATTTTGGAATTAAAACTGTGTAACCATAGCCAAAGAAAAATAGTGTAGCATTACTATATTTCATTTTGTTTAATGTTAATGATATGAGAAACAAACTTAATGACAATATAATGAAGTGAATGTGGCATTATCTTTTTTTCACAGGGGAACAAAAAATGCACACTAAAAATAAAACGAAGAGAGGTCTATGTTTTTATAGTCTATAAGTATTATATATTCGTATTTTTCTAGGAAATGAGTTAATTATTTTCACTGTTGCATAGATATTTTACAATCAAAAACAACCTGACGTCACAAAACGTTTTCATGGTCATTTAACATTTAACATTTTGGATTTGTTTAAAAAAGTCCTCGTGTTTTGGTTAAAACAAGAAATTATCAAGAAATTTTTCAGTACATCAGTGTAGGTAAGATATTCAAGTGGAACATTTTAGAAACAATAAAAATATTTATTTTTGAAATTCCCACTATCTTCCAAACGAGACATTTATTGTGGGACATAATGGGAATAGACGATATCTATTGCTTAGAGTGGGAACTTACTTAGTAGAGATTTAAACTAGAACTACTTACTGAATGTTATAACATTTTTAACATTGAACTTTAAGACTTTATCGTCATATAACTAATATACAGACAAATAAATTATTCTCATCACTGTGTTATTACTACTACTTGTAGTACTATTACTTATTTTGTGGTTATACTCAGGGAAGCTGTAAGTGTTGTTCACATGAGTGCCCGCTCAGTGGATTTGATAGAACAATTGCGTTGATTTTCTCACCGAAACACATACTGCCGCTATGTAACACAAAAAAGTAACGATGTCAATTACGTCTCGACTTTATTGGGGAAAAACTCCGAGGGAAAGACTGTCGAGTAGCTTTTTAAGTAAACCATTGTTAACGATGAACACTATGACTCAAGTGCACAAGGTTGCCAATTCAAAAAAGTGCTCTATAAACGAAACCACTTGTGACAATGATTTTTTAAACCGTCAATTGCCCAGACATTGATAATCTTGACTTTCATCTTCCCGGTTTATAGAATTATACGGCGGCTTATCTCAGTTCGATCCAGTCCAGTAACTCTGGCCGTGACTCGACCAATTTGGCACGAGTCGTCGTTGACGATGAAAACGAAAGTAATCGTCTAGGTTCGCGTCACTACGATGAAATTAAGGATAATGGCCCGGCAGACACGCTCGTTAAGGCATTGCCGTAAGCCTAATTGGTATATATAAATCTTCTGTAAATATATAAAACCTTCGAGAGCAATCGTAGGCACTGGATCATAATTATTTTTATAAAAAAAAACTTGAAAAATATCATTAACAATATCTTAAATATACATTTCCACGGCCTTGTCTGACGCAGGCATAGTCGGACTTGCCATATTCCCCTCACTAAAATTATCTACAAAATACATAATTTTGAAGTGGATTAAAAAAATGGTTATTGAGAATTAATGATAAAAAGGATTAAAGAAGACGTTATTAAGAAATAATGAAATTGTAGAGTAAATATAAACAAGAATTAGAATTTTCCGCCCGTTTCACCTATCTATCAAAGGAAGCACGTGAATAATAACAGTAGTAAAGGCCGCAAAAAGAAGATTACCTAATCCTTCATGTTTGTAAAAAATGCTGATAATATTGTAAATATGTATAAGCCTTTTTACTTACGAGAGAGGCAGGTATGTTTCCTGAATTGTAGATGTCCATCTGTGCATCGACACACGCCTTCCAAACAGGCACTGTAGGCTACCTTTAACGTACACTGCTCTGATACGACGCATTCCGATCCCAAAAGAGTAGCTGTAACAAGAAAATTATGTGAACAAATCTTATTAAAAATTAACACTTAGAATTCAACTATAAAAAATATAATTAAAGATGAAAACCAAATTCTAAGACAGATCACCATCATCATCTCAGCAGTAGGACGTCCACTTTTGGAGATCAGAAGCAGCCTGGATCAACCATCGATCCGCAACAGATGTGATCGTCCGTCCACCTCGTGGGTGGAGGTCTACGCTGTGCTTGCTGAAGCGTTTGAAAACCATCAAGTAGTCTGCGGGATACCCAACTTTTCAAAAATTATAGCAGATATATGTAGCGTGTTTGGGCTCAATAGAAAGTCGGGGGTTAGTTTATAATTTTAATTATAGATTGTCGCTTGTTGTCATACCCAGCTATTATAAGGAAGCAATGTATTTACTTATAATTATTTCCCTATCATTACTGTTCCATTTCTTTTGTAAAAGCTGTCGAGTTATGTTATTACTTGGAAACGTTTTTCAAATTCTTTATGTCACAGTGATTTATCGGAATGAAGACGCCTGTTTTTATTTATATACGGAAATTAGCAACTAATGGATTGATCAATTATTCATGAAATTTACACAGTCGAATAAACATGAACAATTTATTCAAATAATCAATGGCAATCACACACAAAAGTTCCGCGTAACTATTTATTATGTAGCCACTTATTTAATTATTGATAGAATTTGTCATTAGCAATTCAATGTGAAAATACACTCTTTTTGTTACATCATCTTCTTGTCTTCTTTTTTACTTTCAACTTACTTTTTGTTATATCGCTTTGCTACCAGGTGGACAGACGACCTGAAAGCGGCTGGATGCGAAAGACAGAAGAAAACAAAATTTCTAAACTTCAAAACAAAATTTTCAAAACAAAATTTACTTGCTGATAATGTAACACCATCGAAATACCTAATATATCTTTGTAGCACTTTATGTGTGGAAGAATAATTTATAAAACCGCCTATCGTTTTGAGTTTATCCATTTACAAACATACAAATAAATAAATCTTATAATATTAGAAGTTCTCTTTATAATATTAGAAGTGTAGATTGGTCGAGTGGTTATATTATATGATGTATTTATTATATTCATAATAAATATTCTAAACGACAGTGAAAACCGCTACATGGTTACATAGACACCAAGAGATATGAAAGTGGATTACGTACAAGTCAGTGTTTTGTGAATATGTTAACTTATTCAATCTTATCGATAGAGCTATCTAGAAGTCTGTCCGAAATGATAATCTCAAAGCGAAGATAATACAAAGGCAGACGGTTATGTTTTATTAGATTTGGCACGATGCGAATGCGGCTGTAAAAAGTATGATTCGCGTTGCTTTTCGTTTCCAATTTGAAGATTATAATCTGATTATATACGAAGTCAAGGTCGATCCGATTCACCGACACCATACTTGTGAGATGTCCGCATTTCGACGTTTATTCGGTCACGGATCTATGTCACCTGTTGCTTCAAACAACGTGTGAATTTTTACCTCATTACAATACCCATTGTTGAGTTAATACACCAATCGTGTACGTTTCTAGAAATGGATAGTTTCGAACATTTTATAGGCGATAGATAACCGCAGGGGCTCCATCATCGTAACGGTATTAGCCATGTGAGCCCTAAATCACCTACAGCTTGTGAATAGATATGGCGCGGCTACATAAACATGACAATAAATCTTGACTAACTGTTCGTAAAGGTTTGTAATTATTTGATATGATAGTGAATTAGGAAGAGATACACGATATACGAGTTGGTAATTTAGGTAAAGAAAATTTTTAGGAGTATAGTTCTTAGGTGTACAATTCGCCAAATGCTAAATAAAAATGTATGAACAATGACAGCTTTAATAATTTTCTATTGATTCTGTCAATATTATGTACAAGCATAATAAAGTTTCTTTTATTAATAACTAGTGATCCGACCCTGCTTCGCACGGGTGAGTTTAATATACACAAATCTTCTTCGTTTATTGCTCTTTCCTTTAATGAAATCCGCATCAAAATATTTCGCATAGTTTAGTAGAACATGTAGTCGGAGAAGCAGAGAGTCAGCGGACTTTGTTTTATATTATTTATACATGTTTCCATTATAATATGCATTTAGAAGATTTGTAATCTTCAATAGTTTATTTTATTTTATTTGTATTTCACTTTTCATTTTTGATTTTTTTTTGTAGCAGGTGTTAACAAAAATTCCATAAGAAGCTTGAAATTGAGTTATTACTTTTTACTCTGAAAATATACATAAAAAATAATACCATCTCTTTTATGTTCCTCTGCAAGACACTTACCTACATCAAGCAAGTTCAAGCAAGGTAAGGAAAGGTACAAGGTTTGGATGCCTAATTAAAGTTTACGTTTATTGTTCAATGCGATTCCATGCTTATGAAAGACGAGAAGCTTAAGTAAGTATAAATGTACAATACTGTAAATGCTATAAATGTATACTGGTTTAATGTCGTGGTAAATAACAAAAATCCATAAATTTTTCCAGTATTTGACGAATTCTATAATTGAAAGGGACAATGTATGCATTTAAAAATTGTACAGACATGACTATGAAGATGAGATGACCAATTTCTTTGTGATTATTATTCACAGATTTTCTATTCTATGCCCTCTTAACCGTTGGCAATTTAAAAGAAATCTGCAAAGTAAACACTCAATACAATAAAACCAAGTTTTTTGAATAACAGAAACTCGTTTATTATGCATATCTGGGTTAATGGATGCAGTAGGTAGTATTGTACGCAAACGAAGAGGAAATTGTCATGTCATGCTTGCATTCCACAACCGAGGGTAATGAGACCAAGAAAGTTGTGATTTATTTAGAGCATCACATTATTTTTACCGAAGCAACCCGTAAGCAAACACTATACATATCCAATATGGTTCCGATCATCGATTTATTTTATTTATACTAATATTGTAGAGGTAAAGTTTGTATTTGTTTGTATTGCAGGTAATGTTCGAAACTACTAATCCGATTTAAAAAAAAAACATCAACTTACAGTTAGAATAGAATTTCAGGTTGGCATTAGTAGGCTCAATATTCCACGCGGGCGAAACCGCGGGCACCACCTAGTTTAGAATAAAGAAGCAACATGGGCTATATTCTCAACAAATGACCACTTTGCTGGTCTTAAGCATAACACAAAATGTTTTGCCTATATACAATTCTTGACTTATACTTGTAATAACTTATTTAATTGCCAATAACTTTACGAGTATATCGAACATATCGCGTGAACTAATTTGTGTTAATATATTGATCTAACTAACTTCCAAACGTTTGATTGATTTGAATTTTGGTACACAGTTACTTCGGCGGTATTCCCATGACATGACATAGTAACTTCACCTCATGCTGCAGCATCAAATAGTCTGCTAGTAACCCACTCCTCAGCAACTTACAGCAGATATTGCGTGTTTGGACTCATTAGAATGACGGGGGTTAGTTTATAATTTTTAAGGTGGTTACATGGTCAAATTACTCCGATAGTGTTATACGGTACTTAAGCTATAGATAAAAAAAATGTATATTAGTGTGATAAAATTGTATAAAACATGTAAATGTAATGTACAAAAGATTTGAAAACGTGTGTCGCGATATGTGCAGTTCCTGTTTTATTTAAACAAGTCAAAACGTTAAGTGGCTTGTTTTTATTTTTTGACACTTTATGAGAATAAACGAATAAAAAATGCGCATAATTTACGAGACTACCTCCAACAAAGTTTGTTATAGCAATATGGCACTAATGTTATTTTCTTACGTGATGTTTTTTAAAACACACTCGAACCGGACGTCAACAAGAGAGTGCAGCGATGCATTGCGGCGCGTTCACTCTCGTATAATCATCGACAAGTTTATTTAAATTGGTGCCACAAATAAAACGACACAAGGCATTTGCACCAACACATTCAGACCTTTAGGGCTTCAATAAGAATTTATTGGCGTCCCGCTTTATTGAATCGTGATGTTCACCATGCGTGCTGACCCATTTCGCTTTTTGCTCGTGAGAAAAGTTAATTGTTACCTGTTAAAAGAAACGGCCAGTTATAATAATGTAGCTGTCCACTGCTGTCTGTTAGGTTAGGTTAGAACGGTATACGGCTCTGTTACTCTCTAGATCCGACGATTGCTCACGCTTGGCACACTGACCAGGCTGAAGGAAGCTCGCACGGACAGACGGACAGCTGCTGTCTAGACGTTTTTTGATATTTACCTCGACAGGAATATCATCATAAGTACATCTGCAATTAAGTTCTTACGGTGACTGCTTAATTCGCTTAACGTTAACAACATAATTGTGAGAGAACGATAAGTCATTATCTAACTGCTAAATTTGTGGGTTTTTTGTTGCAAGATGAAATGTATCAGGTATTCGTAGAGTATTAAAATAAAAAGAAGTTATCGTCGATTTTTATTACTTGTTATTATATTGTTACAACTGACTTTGTCCCACCAATATCAATGAGAAAAATATTTCAAAATAAACATTTTTTTATCATAATATGTGAACCGGAAAACAAGGTTGCAAATTGGAGTAAGAATAACTATTACAAATAAGTAACGGATTACGGAACCAATATATTTTAAAAATTAATATTTTTTTGTCAATTAACTTGAAATTAACTTGAAATATAAAGTTGTGGATTGTGGTCCATTTTTCTCTACACTCAGTCTCCGTTTTCGCGTTAATTAATTTTATGACTAATAAAATGTTGTCCCTATTTAGGGACAAGATTATTTTCAAAGATTATGTTTTATATTTCAAGTGGATAGTACAATTTAATATCCGTAACTTTCTCCATGTTAATTTTTTTATCTGCAAATTGAACCTTTAAGAGGATTTTGACTAAATAAATAATGGTCAAAATCTAAACGATGACCTAGAATATGTATTTATACTACAAAAGGTTTTTAATTAGTTCATCCAATATATCAGTCAATCCATGTACCTTATGTACCCATATATTTATGGAATAATTATACAATATTTATGGGATAATTATAAGTGCATTGAAATGTTCATTTTATGTGCGTTTTAACTGACTGCGTGCATATAATATAAGTAAATGAACGCTCAAATACCAAAACATAGATGAAGCCAATGATTTTAGGTTGGTTGGTCGAGTAGCGGTCAGAGTCCAACTTCGATCCTGACTTGAAATGCCGTTCGACTGGACCCACGAGTTAGTTTAAGTAGGTATGTTACCCACCGCATCCGCCACTAGTTCCTCCTATAACCATGTTTATTGGCTACTGGTGATCCAGAAAGTCTTGAAACCAATAATACGCCTCAATTGAGCCGCAGGTCCGTTACAAAATGCCAAAACTGAACGATAAAACATTTATCGGCCATTCCGGTCCTTCGCAAAAATTGTAAGCAGTCCGCCATATAATATAATCGACAAAAGAACCGTTTTAATCCAATCATGAACCACTCGCTCGATTTGGTTGGATACTTTTGTGGAAACGAATTGGGAAAAGAAAGTTAGATAAGCGTGGGATTTTGGGACGAACCAAATAAAAGCTCTATTCTCTTGATAGCATCGCGTCGCCAACTATTCAATATGAAAAGACATCGTGCATTTAGAAATGCTCGAGTAACCTTAAATCCTTTCTAGACATGGTTTAGCTCAGACGATTCTTTGATGTCACAATATGCAATTTCATCATACTAGATTATAAGGCAGTATCGATCAATGGCATATTTTGGAATTTTCTAACAATTCGTACTAATAATTACAATAAGATATAATCTGTATAACAAGTTTAATGATGCATATGCTTACAAAAACTGACTTAATAAATATTCAAGGAAATGATCTTCTTTAAAATTAGTAAATGCATATTTTGAATTTGTATTTTTTTTTTCAATGTGTTTATAATGATTCTGATTTCATATATGCTGAGGGTCTACTTGATGGTAGGTGGCTACCCTCGCCTATAACACAACGGGATAAGGAAGGAATAGGAAAATGGACATTCCTTACTTCTCTACTCTCTCATCGAACAGTAACAGCACACATGCCTTAATTTCACGTAAGGAAGTGGTTACTGCCGCCAGACGGGCCCCATTTGCGACTACAAAACGCAGTATGCCTGCCACTACTTGCCAGACCCAGACCAGAGACAACTTTGAAAAGTTCATATCCAAAGTTGCTCCTGCCGAGACCTCTGAATCAGAGCGTCTTAACAAGCACCTTAAGGTGTCATTAACCATTCGACCAATGGGCTCATCAACTTATAAATACGCAATGTAATTTAAAAACAAAAAACTATTCTGTAAAATATGTGATTAAAGATAATTGATCTTCAGTGAAAGTGAGTTTTTATCATGACCACATGACAGACGTAGGGTAATGTGTTTTGTGTTAGCAAATCGTTTAGAATTATCGTGATAACTACAGGAAAAGTGTTCACATTAAAGATGTGATGAATTTTTTCTTAATCAAGGTCGTTATATATTACAGCATTAGAAAAATAATCTAGAACCTACACACCACTGTGATGTTCTTAATTTGTTTATGTCAAAAACTCATTTCTCTATCCCTTCTCAATTAGTTATCCTTAATCCTAGTGTAGTCGGTAGCGACGGTAGCCACCTGGACCGTTAGCCTGTTTGTAGACCTAAAAAAAGTCTATAGGTCCATTTGATTAAACACCGTTCGCCTGCAAATCTTAGTAAACATGAAAAACAACATCATCAGTGCTGTTATTTCATAGTAGTCTTTTGTGTAATATTATGACGCATTATAAATTCAAGCATGCATAGTAATTAAAACAAAAAAAAATTACAAGTATCGTGACTCGATGAACTTTCCTTATAGTAAACTTAGAGCATTACACAAATTATAGGCCTATACCATATCTTAGCTTAATTAAATTTTTCTTCTCACACCCTAAACTCTAAGGTTACCCTTTATTGTTCATAAAATATCTTATATTATTTTATGACTTTGTAATTCCATACCATATCATAATACTATTTGCAATTTATGGCGTGAAAACTAAACTCCTTTCTACAAAATGATACTAGCTATTTGTATTATGTTTAATGTAATCTATCCACAGGAAATGTCTTAAGTCGTACGTGATCATACACAACCTCTCTATGCCGCACACAATTTTGTCTTGAAACAGGTTTAGAAATGCTCTACCTACATTTGAGTTTGTTGTAAGAAATTTTTGATTTTAACAGTAAATCCTAATAAATGCGAAAGTTTGTGTGTTTACATATTTGGATGTTTGTTCAAACATTTGTTCAATAACGGCTGAACGGATTTAGATGAAATTTGGTTGGTACACCGATAGTTTATCAACTGGATTAACATATAGGTAAACCTGGTAAAATGTTATTATGTTATAAAAGTATTACCGTTGCCACCGTCGTCATAGCCATATAAAGATATCAAGCGTTACAGTACTCATATATTTTTTCAGGTGTCAGGTTAGGTTAGCGCAAGCTAGTTCTTAAAAAATATATATTAGATTTAATCCAAAGGATACTAAGGTAAAATAGATGAACAAGTGACCTCAGTGGGACATGAAAGGTTATGAGAAAAAAATAAGAGTTCACAAATTTTAAAAGAAAAAATATTCCTAATAAAAAAAGTTTACAACTATAAATGTATCAAGACAAATGTGTCCTCACTAAGGGTCATTGTACGTTTCTTTAAAGCGGATACATTGACAAAAGTAGTTAAAGCTAAAGATTCCACAAGGACGGTCGATTGTGAGCATCTTGTTTTTGATATAAAACTTATATTCCATTTAATTAGCATATTAACGCAATTAAACATGGTTGTAGGGGAGCCCACGATGCTAAATATGGAATTATTCGAGCGTCGTCGGGACCTATAGGATTTTGAAGATCCTATAGGGCAGGAAGAAAAAAAAGTTATATGATGTTTTTCTTTTCCACGGCGGGGTGAGCGTCTACAGGCGTTCAAAAGTTTGTAGACGCTGTATTAAAAAAAAACCTCCAAATAATCGTCAGATTAAGAATCACCACGATCTCCTTCAGGTCGAACCGTCTGTATGAAAATATGACGCGCTCGAGTATTACAAAATAGCAATCGCAAAAAATCTTTTTTGCATTTTTAAAAAGCTGCCACGAGCTGGGAGCTTAACATCTCCACTGAAAATCTGACGCGCTCGAGTTGTATTTAAATTTTTAATTTTAATTAATATATAGATTAATATATATCCGTTACCGAGACACGTGGGGAATATACATAGGCAACATCTGACGCGCTCGAGTAAATCCCAAAATCCCCTCTTGGGCTCCTCTACTATTACATGTTTTTTAAAAGATTATCTCGTATATCTTCAATATCTATTCTATATAAAATAGAGTCGCTGTCTGCTTCTGTCTGTTTCTAGGCTAACTTCTTCTAAACTACCCAACGGTGGTCTATTTCTCTAACTAACTACCAACGAAAGAGTTATAAACGAGGAAAGTAGTTTGTGTATAATATAATTTGCAAAAAAATGCATACGTGATTAGCCGTGGGCGGGTCGCTATTTAAATATATTATAGCGTTTGTATAATTATATTTCTCCCTCACCACAACACATTGTTATACTCCACAGGATATTTAAGGAACATGGGCAAGATTAAGTTACTTGTGAAAAATAAGATAAAATTTAAAAAGTTAATGTTACTTAAAAAGTTTATGATGTTAACAAAAAAAATGTTCAAAATATAATTGTGATCTATTTGATTTATATACTATATATCTGCTCATACGTTTTTGTTGTATAAATTAGGTATTTTAAATTAATGTTTTAAGCAATATATTAACTTAAGCAAATTAATGTTCATTAAATTTAAGCTCGTATAATATAGACGTGCTTAAGTTTAGTGTAAGTGTGTGCATGTATTTAAGTAAATGCTTGAGGTAGTATAATAATATACCTACATTATTGTATGTCTTTTACTCTTTTATAATATGTGTACACAATAAAATACAAAAAAGATTACTTACACTCTAAGCACGTGGCGTTGTCAATACGGGCGTAGTACGGTTGACAAGTGCATAGTCCCCCGCTGCATTGAGCGTTGGCAACATTGCAGTGGGCATTAGTACGACATCGTTCACCTAACTGACCGCTGCTTTCAACTTGCACTACCTGGAAAACAAAAGTACTTTTATTATAGGCACTAGAAATAGGTCTTAAGGCGAGTGTAACATCTGGAATAAGGTAAAAATAAAATTACTAGATTTTTCTTATATACTATATTATACGTCTTCTATACTTCTATACCTACTATACTAATATTATAAAGAGAAAAGATTTGTATGTTTGTAATGAATACACTTAAGAACTAGTAGACCGATTTTGAATATTCTTTTACATATAGAAAGATACATTATCAGCGAGTAACATAGGCTATATTTTATAAAGTCGCGAAGTCGCGTGCAACAGCTAGTATAAAATAAAGTAGCTTTCCGCCTTTGTACTTCTCTGCTAACTTTTTGTATACGAAAGAAGAGATTTCTACGGTTTTCACTAATGAAAAAAGCGATAGACAAGGAAGGTTTTTGTACTTATATAATTTACACTAAAAAATTCCATCCATGTGAAGCCAGAAGTAGATCGTTTTTATTATATAAAAACTTCAAAATTTTATAATTATTGATTCTATAAAAATGAAAAATATGAAATATATGTAGATTTCAGTTTGAAATGTTTGTAGACATCATTCCGAATATTTTGATTCATGATTAAAAATATTTTGCGGAAAATAACACAAGAATTAATGTACAAAAAAAATAAATGAGCAAAAATCTTCATTAAACATGTAAAAATTATTTCCACATGTATTTAAGACTTAGTATACTAGAATATATTGTATATAATATATTCTAATATACTGTCCCTTCAGACTAGTATAATAATAATAGGAATTAAATAGGAAATAATGGACTAGTAAAATAGTAGGAAATAAATAGGATAAAACACATTAGTTCATTCGTTTAACGTATACAAAGTAAAAGAAAAAAATTGTTGAAAAGATTTTTAAGTTAAAGTACCTACAAAATTATAACGATAATGACACAAAAATGACATATACTGGTCACAAGCGTCCAAAGCGTCAAAATAATAAAAACTTAAGAAAGTCATAGTCGTTGAAGAGGTAATTTAAAAATGGTTTTATAAAGAGTAAAGCGTAATCACTGCAGTTACGCTTAAGTAACATTCTGTTGTAGTCTTAATTTTTATGCTGGATGTTTTTACTTGTTTTAGCAGGGCAACGATCTCGTCTCATGCATCTGTACAGGTCGACCTTGGTATACCTGTCCCATATAAATCTTTACGAAGTTTTAACAAAATTTTTAACTGTGTAACAAAGAATGTACCTCCACTTCATATATTAAATCCATATATTACCACTTTTGATTTTTTGACATTTTGAGTGCACTAAGGTGAATGATGCTTTAAAATTTATATTATAATATGTAGTACAAATAAAATAAATAAAGTATCTGTAAATATTATAAAATAACGTCGCTGTCTCTCTGTTTGCTTCTCCGCTAACCTCCTAAACCACCCAACGGATCTGATACGATTTTTACTAATGGAAAGAGCGATTAAGCGGTAACCATTATTTGCCCTTAGTTAGTACCTGTTTTTCATGTTACGAAACTAGATTTTGCAGTTGTTTTCAGCAACGTAACTATATTTTCCAATATTCAAGTATATAATTGAAAATAGCAGTAACAAAGTTGGAAAGAATTAATTACTGATAAAACTAAATTACAGTTGAATTCTGACCACTGGGCAGAAATAATAAATAGGAGCAACTCAGTCTAATACCTTTTCACGGCTCAACCACAGTGAATCGATTGTGATGAAATTTGGCTTGGATTTTGCTCGAACTTTGGGCAAGTACATAAATAGGCTACTTTTTAACTATTCAGGTGGTCGCAATCGCGTATGAAATCAAGTCTATATGAATACTAAATAGATCTACTTTAAACGCATTATGTCATGTGTGCAAATTGCTGTGACAATCTTAGTTATAATGTGTCTTCGCGCATATTAGGATATCCTTCACGCCTACATTACATAACATCATACAGGATGCAAATTAGTCAAATTTTTTTGAATCACAATTATTTATAAAATATATTAAAGAAGGTCGACTTGATGGTTAGTACCTATGGGATACAAGAATCATCGCACTAACTAGCATTATCGAAACATGGTCTTCTAAAGGAATAATTATTGCCGCCTAGTGATATGCTGTTCCCGAGGAATCATCTAAAAATATTCAAATTCTGACAAAAAAATGAGCAATTGAATAAATGTTTTAAAGGGGCGTGGCCGTAGTCGCGGACAAAAGTTAGTTAGTTATTAAATAAATAAATAAGAATTGTCCCGTTGCATAGCTTCAGTTAAAATTAAACTCACCATAATTACGCTTAGTTACAAGCAAGTGGATATTTCAACGGGCCCTCTGCACATTAAAATTTTACGAACTAAACGTGGTAGGGATGTAACTTATTCAGGCGGCGGAAACTAGAAATTATTCAAGAGAGTTGTAGGTTGTTGTAACTAGATATTATACTAGCGTTAGAAACATTTCCCTTTTCACTGGTCCGCAATTGTATGTTTTGTTTAATGACCTAATTTCCACGTGATCAAATTTAAACCATCAACTTTCTTGTTTTGAAGTCAAACGTAATTGTTATTTCAAACGAGCGTACGCAAAAAAACTGTCCGTTAGTTTGGCATTCGGATTGCGGTTTGTTCATTTATGAAGTACTAGCGACACGCCCCGGCTTCGCATTTGTGTTTTTTTAAATATAAATGTGAGCAATTATAGCCTAGTGGGGCAAACAGCCCAGTAGTTGTCGAAATGATACTCAGACCGAATCCCACTTGAGTATAAATCGTAGTGTTTTTCAATTGACATGATTGACATAAGACATAATGATCGCACGCTGTTACAATATCGCAATGTTATACAGGGTGTGGCCTGTAATAAGAGCAATAAATTTAAACGATGATTCTATAGAGTATACGCAGTTACCTTACCTAATCATAATGCTCCAAAGTGCTTATACTCAGAGATATAGCAATCCAAAGCTACATAACCAATAAATTTCATGATCGCTTATGTCGGTTATCAGTCGCTAGATGTCTTGGTCAAGTACTCCGACTGGACACATTATGTCTGTAGTAGTACATTGCTGGCTCGATTAATTTTGTAAAAAATAACAGTAAATTTGTTTTTCATTTTAATTAATTGAAACCATTTGGAATCAATTACTGATACGTTAAAGGGTCTATATTTTAATTTATTGCTCTTTTTACAGGCCACACCGTGTATATTCTACAGAAGATAATTGATAAATTAAGAATTTGTTTAAATGACGTGTGTCTTATTTCCTTTTTCTTTTACCCAAGGCCCCTGACAATCATCGACAAATGACTTACAATCCAGTGTACACAGACCATCTAGTATACATTTACTTTGAAGAAAACTTTCGCGAGGAAAGTCACGTGTATTAATAGATGCAATCTTCGAATTTATGTAAAGTACTGGCAATCCGTAGTAGGTTAGCAAGATGGACCCTCATACATCGTGGGTCTGTGCCCAGCATCGGTATATATACACATATGTACAATACAGGCTGATTGCATTACTAGTTAAAAACGGCAGACAAGCTGACGGTCTGCTTGACTAGTTGGCTATCATCATATGCAAGAGGATACAAGACGTGTGCTGCTGAGTATGACAGAATTAATAAAAAATTCGTCGAAATTACCCTGAAGATTTAATCAAAGTCTGATGTGGGTATACTATCGAAGAACATCGAAATAATATATGCATTCAAATTCACTAAAACAGAAGTGTAGACAGACAAAACAACACTAGAAATTTAATTGATCTGATAGTAATAAATATAGGCTATATTTACTGTGGTGAATAAGAGTACTACTAGGTAAGTGAGTCAGAAATTGACAAATTATCAATACACATATTTTTGTGAACCCACACGGTTCACAAAAATGCCTATCCTCATTTGGTAGAAAGTATACCTATATAGACACTTTTCTTAGTACAACCGTACACTCATTTTAAATCACTGTATCAATTTCCTATTGATTTGGTAGTAAGTCAGTATATGTTGATATGATTTCTAGTTATTCAAGCAGGGGATCGGATCCAGCATCCATTGTGTGTAATTTGCTATTGGCAGGCATCAGATTCATCGTGATTTACCACGGTAGGTTGATTTCCTGCTAAAGGGTGCCCTAGGCGATCTACGATTTCGCAATTCGTTGAGATATATGTTTTCACAGTAATCGCAAAATTCTTACAAGCACAAAACTGTACCGCCTTCCGTGGCCACAAAAGGAAAACGACTTCTAACGATAAGTCACGAACAGTAACGCTAACGAGTTAAGATATTAAATAGTTTTGAAGTGGATGATACGTTAAATCTCTTATTGCAATAGTAATGATATTTGAATGGAGTTTGATTGTTCATCACCCCATTATTTAAATTGATGTTTATTTTTGTGTCGAGAGCAATTTTCTATGATTAAATCAATCCTATTTACATTCACATTCTCTGCTTCATTACACTTTTGAAGCAACGAAAATTTTCTAAACCATTTCGATACAACGCCCATTGATGTATTTTTTTATAATAATATAAATGATAATTACTTTTTTTCTTAGATGCCGTATAAGTCCGAAAAAATTAATAAAATTGATATTTTCATTATCAATGTTTCCATATCAAACTTTGTGTTGGATTATTTTATGTCAAATATATATGATTTAATTTCGCTTAGGTATATCCAATCTCATAGAAAATATCTGTGTGATATATTTTGTACCTACTAATGAAAAAATTCAGACTTTACATTACAATGCTCATCGTTTAACAGAAAATGGTTTAAATTTAAAATAACAATGGTAGTACGATTATTTCATAATTTATCCTAATGGAAGTAAGATATAATGTTACAAACTTTAAATAAAATCATTGAATGTTATGACGAGAAGAAAATGTGTGCGTCCGATAGGAGAGACTGATGATCTTAGGAGTCAATTAGCACTTGCTGGCAGTCTGTAATCGGCTGGACCATTCCACAGTTCCTTATTTCCAAGTGAGCTCTGCGTCTAACAGTAGGACGTTAATTAAGGCTCAATACAAAACATTCTTCATACTATAATAGGCGTGAAGATAAACGCGTTGCGTTTTACGATTAATTAAATAAACATCACGTGATGACACCACAACAAATTAATACCGCCTCAACTAAGTTGCGAATACAAAGCGAATGAAATGCAAATTTACTATTTAAATAAATCAAGAGAGCGTAAAATAAGTAACACCTTATTATTACGTTTCATTTACTTTCATATATGAATTTGCTTTCCCTCAATAATTTCGCGTAGGAACACTATATATGATAACTAGCTTTTGCTCGCGACTTTGTCTGCGCTCCTTTCTCTTAGGTGTTAAAAATTTAGTGGCTATATATTATTGTAGCCTTGAGTTTTTTTATTTTTGAATGAACCCTCGGTAACATTTTTTCTGGGTGAATGGTCCTACTCTATATCTCTGACAACGTGTATGCAAAATTTGTCAATGAAATGTTGACTAGTTAAGGCGTGAAAGCGTAAAAAATAAACAAACTCACGTTTGCTTTTATAATATTTGAACTGAAGAATTAAAAAATCTTTTTGCATTTGATAGACTAGTCTATGACCCTTAGAAGCAAAAAGAAAAACTGAAAAGCAGGAGAAAACCCCTAAGCGAAAACGAAGTAATGAGATGCGATGCGACCCGTAGGGTCAATGCCGAAAGGTAGCCCGATAAGAAACGAAAATTACTGAAAAGAGCCGAAATGTGCATGCCTTTGTCAATTTAAATTATTATAAAAGGGGACTGAAACCACGGGATACAGCTAGTTTATAATAATAGTAGACACTAAAGAACATGAAAAGATAACTGTATACCTCCATTCTTTTAAGTAGGTAAATCTTGAGAAAGTTTTTTTAACGCCATTCCAACAAAAAGACATGATAAGAATATAGTAAATACATTGTCATAAACCAAACCTTAGCGAGTTTACATCGGGAATTTATTATGCAGTAAGCAATACAAGCCGTCTCCACAGGATTACGTACGCCGAATGAAAATTTTATACGTTCTACAAATACCTACACATGTAGATTACTATATAGATCGCTTGCGGCTTTGTTTGCTCATTTTTGTAGTGAAAATTTCTTTAGGCGTGTTGGGCACTGATACGGGGAAAAAGCACTAAACTCGCAATGTATATATTATGTTTTCAAATCAATGTGTGAAGCTAAGTTTTTACTTCCTACGACTGACAGTTTTTTTTAAATATGTTTACGTAACAATCCATATATTTTTTGGGCTTAAAAGTAGCTTAGGTTTCTCTCAGGAATTTATTTAAAGTACTTATAAGTCTTGTAAAGTTTTGGGGTTTTCTTTGACATAAAAAATATCAACAGTAAGAACCTCTATTTTTATTGTCAATAAAAATAAATAAAATTTAATCTGTCACACAGACGATTAAATTTTATTTACTTGTGTGGCTTCTATAGGCTACAGGCTCAGTTTTATATATAAATGTATAAGCAGTTTACGAGCAGGCACTGCGGTAAGAATTTTCTAGGGTTCTAATAAGACAGGAAGATGAATTATAAGTTTTTATTGCAGGACTCAGGCATCATCTTTCGTGGGATTTGCTTAATGATGGCATAATAAAAAATGTATTGCCCGTGGGTAATATAAGTGTCATGTATATCATACAACTTTATCCATGTACGTGTGTAGGTACATGCTATGTGATTAGTATTACACTTTAAATTACATACAACAATAAATATATAAAACTATAATTATTTTTAATTTGAATGTTATTCTGAAGTATAGGTAAGTGTTGGAGTATAATTAAAGTATATTACAAGAACAGAGAATAAGCGAAAAGGCGACGTAATACAATGTAACATTTAAAATTCCTTCAAGAACAATAGGTAACCGCAATTGAATATTTGTGGTAAGCGAACACACGTTCTACGAAATATCTTTAGAGGTTTAATTTTTGTGGAATACATTAAAGACAAATTTATTCATTTACTAGCTGGTGCCGCGACTTCTTCCGCATTAAACAATTATAATTCTTTATAAACCTACTTTACCTATTTCATTGTCGTACACGACTGTACTTTCATTGTTTTTTTCTTATAAAACCCAAAGTGTGCGAGATGACTACTAAAAATATATTTCAAGTTAATGTTGGCTTTTCGCACATTTTGTACGAAATAAAATTGTGGGAGATGACTACTAAGCCAATTAAATGTGTAACGAGCTTCTAATTAGTGTACTATTCTAATTAACCATGTCAAACATTTTGCAACTTCGATCTTTGCCCACCATAAAGTAAACTGGAATATTGTCTACCAATACGAGCTCAATATAAACAATCGTTTTTCAACCTTTTTAGTGTCGCGACTGGTTTAGTGCGACCTTTACAGTGTTGACTGGCAAAAGCCAATAAGTTAAGTAAAAAATGTTGCGACCCCCCACTACAATATGCTAATTTCGTCGGCTTAAGTGTAAACCTGCTAACGCACTATTAGTTAATTTTACAGAAGAGACTAAAAACTTTCTTAAAAATAAACTAATTGATTTTAAGAAAGAACTTTAATGTAGGTTGATGTATTTTTAACATTTTTTTAATATAAAATAAAATAAAAGTTACCAAATTCAGTATTTATTTATTTATTAACACTTTTGTGACTCAGCAGGTTTTTGTGATCGAGTAGGGTTTTTAAAAATGGGAGTTAGTGAAATTTTTAATAAAAATATTATTAACAATTTATTAGAAAAATCTAGTTTTTGAAATAAGTTATTTTTATGTAAAACACAAATTGAAAAATCGTTTTATTTGTTTTTCCAATTGAGTACAGTCCATCTTCCGATTCCAAGAGGATTCAAAAACATAGTTCTGTGTACTTTTATTAATAGTAAAACCAAGATTGAACTCTTCAATTCCTTATTAGTTTTTCAGTTATTTGGTCTTAACAGGTACCTAACAAAGATGTAATAAGGTCTTAACAGGTAATAAGATCCAGCTACTAAACCACTTCTGCCTACCTATTTCTTTAAACGTTGGACATTTTAAAGATCCTTTCTCAGTTTCTTTACATTGGCATCTATCCTTCATCACTCTAGGTTTCCTTGGAATTTTGTAATTCTATTTTTCTTCTTTTTTTCATTAATAATATTTTTATTCAGTTTCTCTAAACTTTCTGTTTCTTACAGCAAACCTATTTCATTTTTGAATCTGAACACGTTTCTTTCTTCACTTGCTTTTCTCTGGGTAGTTTTCGTAATCAGATTACGAGTCAGAATTAGTTTTATATGGAACTTAGCATTCTTGTATACTTTTAGCATTCTTGTACGGATATCAGATTTTCTGTTGGATTAAATAGGTTTGACGAACTAGAACCAATACTAAAGGTAACATCAATCAAAGTGTTTCTAAAATTGTTTTCATTTTCTTGTAAAGTATGGTTAGTGTGCCTTATATTTTCAAGATTTCAGATAATTTTTCAGATAAATTTATGCATTCTAGTTCCACATATAGGACTAAAGACCATACTTCAGAAATTTGTGTATAGATGATTCTGTTTTTGTTCATAGTGTCCTTTTTTTCTTGTATTACACAAAAAAAAACTAAAATTTTTTTGGTTCACCAAGGAGCCCTCAAAGACATCTAAAAATTCAGCAAAAATTAACATATTATGTTAATAGTAATCTTAATACCATCATATCTACTATCTTAATACCATTATATCTACTTAAATATCTATAAAAATATATTTTATAAATCATTTTTTTGAACTTGAATAAAAATATAAAATACCTACCTTATCTACTATATAAAAAGAAAGATAAGAAATGTATATTTTAATTAAAACATTAATAAAACATTAGACATAGTACATTAATATAAGTAAAATAATTAATTGCAATACGTAATACCTGTGAAGTACGATAACTCCCATCTGGTTTAGATTGTAGGTTAACTAAATTGTTAATAGCAAAATATTACTCACTACTCATCTTTCAATATAATTTATACAAAATAATAATTAGTTAACAATATATATAAATATCTCTACAATATTACAATTCTTAAATCCTTTAATTATATCCGTATGTAACAAATGGGCTATAAAACGGAGTTCGCCGTGAACTTTTGCAGTCATGAATTTAATCGTTTTACTCATTACACATTTTTGTCAATTTAGAATCAGAATTGACAGTAGCTAGCCGTATTTTGTTCTAGATTGTGTATTATTATTATTTTTTATCCTTCGAATGACATGAAAAACGTAAAATAGCAAAAAATGGATTTAGCAGGTTTACACTCTAAACCGACGATTTGATGTTTATCAATAGTGTTAATAATAACGCGAAGATGCTAATGGTAACATTTTATTTTCTAGCACTTGTTTGTGAATTAAAAATATTATAATAAAAACAAGTTTTGTATAAGGGTTTTATTTATTTAACATATTGCGACCACCAGGTTGAAAAACTAGGATGTAGACTATTATAACCTAACCCATTATATTGTATCTATACACATTCTATGCATATAAAGTTTGTAAAGTTTATTTCACATTCAAAGAATCGAACAATAAATTCCTAGCGCCACTTGTCCTAGCGAAAGTATGTCGTATAAAGAATAGATATTTGAAAAATAAATAGATAAATAAATAAATAAAAAAATTGCGTCTAAATTATATCAATGCCGTAATTCGATATATCACACTCTTCTTAATTTCTGTTACCTATAACAGACCACCATGTACATGAAGTTGGCTCTTCGCACAATTCGTACGAAACAAAACTGTGCGAGACGACTACTAAACCGTACACAAGTAAAGCAATATTAATAATTTATGCTAATGTGGTTCAGGGCCGCTCAGAGTCGAGATATTTTCTATAAGAACTGTTTCTGAGAATTCTGTCTACTGAAAATTTTATGCAAAGCAATAATAACGGTTTTAGAAAAAAAAGTTATTTTTAAGGTAAAAAAGAGTGGTTGTAATAATTTAATCAAAAACAGGCTTTGATGTTCACTTGAAGTATTTCAAGAGAAATACTCCAAGTATTTTTTAGGAAATACTTATCGAATTCCTGTATTCAAAACACCGATAAAATTGAGTTCACTTTGTTTACTCTATGTTTTCTAGAGCAAGTATTTCTTTGCTTTATTTCATACTTCGTTTTTCCTTTTATAGGGTCATCTTTCAGAAGTTAAGCTCTCATTGTAACCTTAATATGTTTTATTTGCCAAAACCTTAAATTTTATTGTACCTAAACGAAAAGCTTATCATTTTATGCTATCTTTGATTATAATCATCCAATTTATTTAAAAATGGTTGTCAGGATGAGGTTTTGATGTTTGTTGCTATTTTACACAAAAACTACTGAATTAATTTTGTTCAGACTTAACTTGTACCTATCTATACTAATATTATAAAGAGAAAAGATTTGTATTTTTGTTAGTAATGAATAAACTCAAAAACGACTGGACCGCCATTGGCTCGCATGCAACAGCTAGTAATTTATAAAGATTCGCCAACAAGGTCGCGGGCAAAAGATAGTTGATTTTAATTAAATTAAGGGCAATAGACTACCGGAAGTCAAGTCGAAATCGCTCTAAATTTATATGTTAACGATGAAGGCCTACTATAAGTGAGAATTGAATATAGACAAAGATAGTGTGGGAACAACAGAGACGCAGTTTTGCCGACCTTACATTCCCATGATTAAGGCACAGCCTACGAAAATACCTATTTTTAAATTCTTTTATACATATATAAATATTTTAAATTGGTACCTACACGAGTTTTACAAACGATTAATTTAAGTTTTTTTTTTTTTTGTTTTTAACACTTGACGCCCGACGCAAAAACTGTGTTTTTCTTGAATCTGTTTTTCGTGAATGTGTGTATCCGCGTGTCTGCCTGATGGAATCGTAGCTACCAAACGGATAGACTGATTTTGATCAGGTTTTTCTTATTTATTTGAAAGCTGACGTGATCCAGATGATTCTTAGGTATAGCTAATAAAGATCTATTGTCATCAGCCTATTTCCTAGTTGACGAAGGGATTTCACTAACTTCCATAGGTTCGATTGATGGGAAATTTGGTATACTGTTACTTCCCTGATGCTGCAGCATCGAGTAGTCTGCGGAATACCCAACTGCTCAGCAACTTATAGTTATAACGTGTTTGAGCTCTATAGAAAGTCGGGGGTTAATTTATAATTTTAATTATAGCTTATCAAAATGTCTGTTATCGAATGTCGGATTTTTGTAATGATTGATATTACAGTAAAAACTGTAATAAAAGATTAGATTAAATTTACACAAATTATCTTCACGCCAATAGATTGTCATCGTTAGTAGATAGCCGTAAAGCGACACGTCGTCACGTGAGTAGTTAGTAGCTCGTCTGATGATTGTTAATTTTATAATGCACACTTATGTCGCGGAAGTGTTTGTTGCGCAGAATTTATTTACTTATCATTAGCGCTATGAAAGATGCAAGAGATGGCTCGAACAATGCATTGTTTGCCAATTAGGTTCATTCGCACGAAGACAATGTTATGAGCACATTGTACACGCGGGCTTTGTGGAAAAGGTTGTCCCGACCAAACTAATAAAGCAATGTAATTGTTAGAAGTCATTAACCAGAAATGTGGGCTATAAGAAGGGATCTGCTAAAGGTCTTGCAGCGGAAGTTGTGCGATGCGTGCAAATCCAAAAATACTTTATGAGTTAAAAACTATTGTAGTTTTATAATTAACAATAAATTTTAGTAAAAATTATATGTGTCATTATATATATATTTGATTTTGAAATAGCTAGGTAGAAACAAAATGGAAGTATTTTGAACAAACGATATTAATAGTTGTACAATTAACAATAAATTTTAATAACTTTACGGCACTTTGGATATGGTATTGGATATCCGTTTTTGTATTATAATAGATACTTAGACAGAAACAAGATAGAAGTGTCTTAAATCATATCTAAGACTTACATGACTTCATTTTAATCACTTGAGGTTGTTTACGCAGCTTTGCATTATAATTTAGTACAAAAATCAGTTTCGTGGCGACTTATTTCAAAAATTAAAAATAAAACTTTAACCTCGATTTACTCAAAATTGGAATTATGCGACATATCACCTTCATCCACTCACGTCTTCAGTTGTCAATTCGAAACATTTGTTGGCACACTTCCAGACTCGGAATTTGGAGAATATACAAAACAGATCAACGATAAGTTAATAGCATTTGAGAAGTTGAAACTAGTTGTAAACCTTCGCAATTCGAGACATAGTTTCCTCACTTTAACTAAGATAATAAATTTTAAGATAAAGATCGTGTTGGATTGAAAATAACGTTGGAATGTTATTAACACAATCCAGATGAGACTATGTGATACAAAAATGTGTGAATATTTTATAAACCAGTCCAGTTTTTATTTATTGTTTATATAAAAATTGGCACATACATGAGGTTTTATTATTAAAAGTTAACACGAAATGTTTTAATAAATAAACAGGTTTTTACCTTAATTGAATTAAGTTCCTTTATAATTAATTACTCAAAAAGGTCATAGTAACATTATTTCTCAAAAATAAGTAGGTTTCACTTTATTCTTTAAAAACTGTTTAGAAGACTTAGGAAAAATCTTGTCTTGACTCTTCTTCGAACAGTCTAAGTTTAGGTAGCGCAGTCCGACGACTCATTCGGCAAAGACATAAGTAACAAAAGTGCACCGACAATGATGATGTGCGCATCGCTAAACTGCTTACGTGCTGCAACCTACCGCTTCCTATGCGCCAGTGAACTTAAAGTGTGGTCGTTGACCGAACACTCACTCGCCCTCACGGCCGACGTCAATGAGCCCACAACATCTTTACGATGCTTCTCTTCTCCACCACATGCCATCTGTGCACTCACTCATAACAATTATATTTACACCAGTTCATTTCAACTCTGCATATTATTTTAAACTAATGTTAAGAACGCGAAAGTGAGTTTGTTTGTTTCTTGTGCTTTCACACAATATCTATCCAACCGATCATGATGAAATTTTGCATACACTTTGTCTGGGATACAGAAAGGGACATAGAGTACCTTTCTTTCGTTTTGTTAAGGTCGACAGACAGGCTGAGGGTCCACTTGACGGTAGATGACTACCGTACCGTCGCTTATAACACAAGCAACGCCAAACACACAGTAAAAAACACATAGTAACAAAAAGTCACCATACTATTTAGTATGTAGTAGTAGTAGTAGTAGTAGGTTTTACATAAAACGTACATGTTGAATTTATGTAAAACCTACACTTTGCTAATACACGTGTAAAAAAAATTAATTAATCCAAAAAAATCCTGTTTTACAAAATATTTCAAAAGTTTTGTACTAACTCCATCCTCCTAATGCCGTCACAAGGTGTCGCTATACGTCCCGAGCAATGTAAGTCGTTTTGAAGGCTCTATTGTTTTAAAGGCTTCATTTTGAATTGTAAATTTAAATAAAGACTAAAAATGTAAGTGTTACCTATATTTACTCAAGTAAGTATTAAAACGTTATAATAATTACTATGAGTACTTACTAATTAAGTTTGTATTGGTTCAAACTAATGATTATAAACATCTATCTAAAGTTATATGAATTTAAGAAATATTTCAAAAATTGCCAGCGTTTAGTATCTACCTTCAGACACATCTAAGGTTTAAACAATTTAAAACAATTCAAGGTTAAGTTTGGGGATTATTAAAAATTATTACTAAATACATATTGCGAAATTTTACTAGACCATTGTAATCTTGAACAGACGATATCGCTCGTAACTCGTATCGAACGGGTAATAATGCATATCACTATACATCATAGATAAACTTTAACGTATTATTTGTTATTTTACATTATAACATTGGAACTACTTATTGGAAGAATTTTAAAATTTTGATAGAATCAAAATAAGTTGAAGATTTTAAGTATATTTAAATAAAAAGATTTCTCCGCCTAACAGATCCGCCCTCGGTTTCGCAGGGTCGCAATTTTATTCTAAAAATTATATAAAACTTTCCTCATTTAGAGCTCTTTACATATGTGAAAACCGTATCAAAATCCGACGAGTGGTTTAGAAGAAGGCGGACAGCGACTTTAATTTATATAATACTAGTGACCCGCTCCCGGCTTCGCCCGGGATGAAATTTATATATCCTATCTTTTAAGTTGGACCAAATTACACATAGTTACGAAATTTTATCAAAATCGGCCCAGTAGTTTAGGAGTTCATCGCACACAAACACGTGACACGAAGTTTATATATTTTAGATATTTCTGTACATATAGATATATTCAATAGCAACCCACTTTAAATAAGTATATGAACACTTTATAAAGAATAATTCTAAAAAATATTGTACTGTTTCATTCAAAAGAATGATTTCGAACAATGTTTCGTGATGCCTGACCTCTGAGTTAGAATAGAAAAATTTGGTGTGAACTTCTTTTTTTGCGTGTCAAAGTTGAACCGTTAAGTGGTGCAGTTACCAACTAGAGAGATCCACGATTTCGCCAAATCGTACAATGACATTACTTGAAAATAGATAAAAAGATTTTTTTCTGCAAAATGCACGCTCTGATGCAAAGATGACGAATCGCGAAACAGTTTAAATGTTGGATATAGTAATAGTAATAAACCTTTTCATAAATTTTTCAATCAAAATTATTCCTATGTTATACATTTATGTGGATTTTGATCTTTCAGGTTAAGACCGATTATTAAAACTATGTATATCAATATATATAGTAATACTAGCTGACCCGGCAAACGTTGTTTTGCCATACAAAAAAGTATGGAAAATAGATGTTGGCCGATTCTCAGACCTACCCATTAAGCACACAAAATTTCATCAAAATCGGTCCAGCCGTTTCGGAGTAGTTTGGCAACAAACACCGCGACACGAGAATTTTATATATTAGATTATAAAGAGAGAAGATTTGTATTTTTGTATGTTTGTATTAAATCAACTCAATAACTACTGTACCGATTTTAAAAATTATTTCACCTATAAGAAGCTACGTTATCAGGGAGTAACATAGGCTATATTTTATAAAGTTAAGCGGGCGAAGTCGCGTGCAACAGCTAGTAATTAATAAAGACAAAAGACTTATTAAAATTACTTTATTATTTATTTAAAATTATTAAGTAAGTAGATTACTTACTAAAATTCTATTTAAAAGAGTTAACTTTCCCTTTCGTACTGGAATAAGTCAATTATAAATCTATAGCTACACGATGTTTATAAAATAAAGTCGCTTCTGTCTGTTTCTCCGCTAACTTCTTTTAAACCATCTAATGGTTTTTGATTCGGTTTTCACTAATGGAAATAGTGATAAACGAGGAAGAAAGGTCTCGAATAAAATTGAATCCATGCGAAGCCGGGGGTGGGTCGCTAGTAATTTTACAAATTTGTTAATAAAACTACGCGGCTCATTGGAACTTAAAAATATAATAGAACACCTTAAAAACATTATCTACTAAAACATTAGTTATCTACTAAAACATTAGCTTATTATTAAAGATAAACCATTTTGGATTTTTCTATTGGGAACTTCAAAAGCATTGCCTTTGACAGCTTCCACACGCCCACTAAATTCTACAAAAGAAAGATTTGCATGATTTATAAAGATGTAAATTGAAAATTGAAGAATCGAAGAAGAACGAATACGAATTTATTGCAATGCAATATAGCTGTCTTCCAAGGGCACGCACCCTTCAGAGCCCTGTCTAGACTACCGCGTCTAATAGAAGTTCATAGATATCGGCTTATGCAAACAAGTTGTTTTAAACTTTTACGTCCTTATTACACAACTTCGCGAGTTTATTAGTTTATACTAATAAACTCGCGTAGTTGTATACATACTGATATACATACTGCTTTATATAAAATATAAGGCAGTATGTATAATATTATATAATATAATATATTAATAGCATCTACTGTATCAAATCTATACAATGCAATCAAAGACGAACTGTGTACCTACATTAAATATTTTATCAAAAAAACAATTTGTACACTTTTTATTTTATTATTTTATTTTATTAGGGAAAATAAACAATTACACCATATGTTATAAATTTCAAAAAAGAGAAACGTACATAAATAAAGGTAAATAGCGTGTAATCAACAACATTTTCCACGAAGTGTTTATTAGTTTGGTTGAACGCGTTATTCTCAGGAACTACTGATTCGAATTGAAAAATTCTTTTTGTGTTGGATAGTGCATTTATCGAGAAAGGCTTTAGGCTATATAACATTTTGAAAGCGGACAAAGTCGCGGGCACCAGTTAGTCTACAGATTCTATCAGACTGATAAACCAAAATAACAGTTTTATAAGTCCAATAACTTAAAATCGTTACGCCATTGATATAAATCTATCGGTTTAGAATTTTGTTATAGAAATTTCCATTAAAATTTGTCAAGGAATATTTCAATCTACTCGTACATCTCGCACCCCTACCAGTGGAGCTCTGTTGCTAAAGCTAATCTTCCTTCCCCGATTGGTGAGTCGATATGATGCGGAGACTCTATAATTGGGTATTAACGCTAATACCACTCTATTACAGACCTCCTGTGCCGTATCGTGCTCCCAATAAAACTAGAAACGGTGGGATTGTATATACGATACTCGTATATACAATCTAACCAGTGCACCCAGACTAGGTGAGCATTCATTACCTACAATAAATAGTGCATACTCGTATTCTCCTAGTAAGGGATAATAATTAGAGTTAATAATTTCAAATTCATTTATTCGATTAAAGTTTTTGAAAATATTTAAAATGGAAGACATAATAGAAGGTTAATTCTATCAAAAATATTATCCTACAAAGAAAATTTAAAGAGTAAACATGAAATTGTAAATGCGAAAGTGAGTGTTTGTTTGTTACGTCTTCAATGAAATTTTGCATACCTACACGTTGTCAGGGGTACTTACAGCAAAGCAATGTGCCTTTACATCCAGAAAAAATTACTTTTCCCGAAACACACATAGACGATGTCACTGACAAAAGCTATTAGTAAATACCTAAATATACAAAACTAGCTGTTGCACGCGACTTCGCCAGCGTAACTTTATAAAATATAGCTTATATTACTCGCTGATAACGTAGCTTTTTATAGGTGAAAGAATTTTTAAAATCGGTCCAGTAGTTTTTGAGTTATTAATTACAAACATACAATTATTCTCTATAATATTAGTAAAAGTATAGCCCAAAATGGATTGTAGCTAGCTATGGATATGCCGGTTTTTGGATGACAGGGGAGTTTACATTACTTGTATTTGTTTAAGGGACTCTTTCACCGTCTCTGAGTAAAGTGTCAAGTAGGCTAACCGCCATTTAAAGTCACCGGTAAGATGCGTACGATTTTCACCATCTTTACTCAAGGGTAATTTCAATGAAATTGAAACAAGATACTCGTAACATTTACTCGCCAATTAGCGTTACTTGAAAAGTAACTAATCAATACTTTAATTGTAGTTGGTGAAAGATGCCCTAAAGCAAATATAATATAAAATGTATATTTATATTTTGTGTATATATATATATTCTGTATATTTATATTTTGTGTATATATATATATTCTGTATATTTATATTATATATAGCATACTTTCTCCTTAGCTCTTTCCATTAGTGAAAATCCGTTGCGTAGTTTAAAAGATCTAATCGTACATACAGATGGACAGACCGCGGGAAGCGAGTTTGTTTTATACCATGTAAGACAACCATTTTATTATCGTCTGTTTAATTATTAAGGTATATTTACTAGAAGCAGTAAGTATAATTACGTATTTATTTACAGTTTACAACTATGTTAATTATGATTAACTTGCTGCTACTTTTATGAGGAAAAGTTCATATGAAGATTACCTATAAATTTTTGATGGAATTCCTAAAGTTAAAAAGCTGTTTATCATTTATGTAATGTGATATTTAATTAGATACTCCCAGTTACACAGGATTGTACTCAACAATCTTTACTTGTGTATCTTACTTATGTTATCTTATTATCTTTACTTATGTTATCTTATTATCTTTACTTATGTTATCTTATTATCTTTACTTATGTTTACATATTATTATGTAGGTAAATACTTATGGACTAGTAGTTGTAAAGATAGAATTCGGTTTTTAAACCGCGACGTGCGACTGCACTTGTCGTTGGTCGCGGTCACTAAGAACCGAAAAAGTGCATTAATTCATATAAAATATATGCTATTTTTCTAGAGGTGATTTTTTTATTTATTTGTTTATTTCTTGTATTTAATTTGTGTTTTTAAAATTTAATTTCCTATTATATACAATAATAATCATATAATGATCAATACTACAACCATTGATGTGATTATG
Organism: Synanthedon andrenaeformis; assembly: GCA_936446665.2. Classification (NCBI taxonomy): domain Eukaryota; kingdom Metazoa; phylum Arthropoda; class Insecta; order Lepidoptera; family Sesiidae; genus Synanthedon; species Synanthedon andrenaeformis. Next base: position 5,216,522 of record OW387780.2, on the reverse strand, counting down.
GACATATAAAATATTTTCAAATCTGTATCTATTATATTTTATATTATATACAACATTTATAAAATAAAGTTGCTATTATTATCTGTCTGTTTCTAAACTTTTTCTAAACCACCCAACGGATTTGTATATGATTTTTACAAATGGAGTGAAAAACGTACAAGTTTGTATAAACTACAAGTAGGTATATTAATATATATTTGTGTGTTTTAGGTAATCTTCGAAACTACTGATCCGATTAAAAAAAATTAACCAATAGTTAGAACAACCTTTCAGGATGGACTAGCTAAATATTCCACGCGAGCGAAGCCACGGGCACCAACTATCTAAAAACAGATCTAAGGCTAGGCGTATGCTGGCGTGCAGACATTTCTGCGCGACGCAGATCTGTGCGGCACAGTCCACACAAATTTTGTATTGTATGGACATGTATGAACCTGCGTATGCTGCTCGACAGGCGAATGTCGCGCAGGGGAGCGCCTGTGCGACACAGTTTCTGCGTCTGCATTGAGTTGTAATCAATGTACAGATTTTGCACGCATGCGACGCAGCTTTGTTTATTTGTTTATTATTTTTATTAAGAAAATGGAAACATTAATTGAACTGGTGAGAAGTGAGCCCTGTTTATATGACTCTGGTCACCCTGACTATTCGAAAAAAACTTTTAAAGAAATGTGGGCTAAGATTGCAAAAGAAACGAACTTTAACGATGATAAAGTATATATTTATATTATTTTAAGGGATTTTGAATTTACAATGTGACATTAATTGCATCTATACTAATATTATAAAGAGGAAAGATTTGATTGTTTGTTTGCATTGAATATGCTTCGAAACTACTGGACCGATTAAAAAAAAATCATATATAGAAAATTCACATAACAATCAAATGTTCGTTTATTAAGATACACTACAGATCACGTTCAAAATTCAATTGACAGACAAAAAGCACTCTAGCCGGCAGCATACGCAGGGTGCTGTGTCTGCATTATCTGCCTCACAGATAATGTGTAGCTGCGTCTCTGCGTCGAATGTACCTGTGCCGCCTGCACGCCAGCATACGCTTAGCCTAACGCTTGTCGTATAATGTCAGGCGTGAATGTGTGTCAGGCGTTACAAATATTGCTTTACAAATTTTGTCAAGCGTTTTTTTTTTAATTTTTCAATGACGACGAAGTTGGGGGCTATATTAAGTTGGGGGCTATATAATAATAATGTAATATATAAAATTCTACGAAACTCCGAAACGGCTGGACCGATTTTGATGAATTTTAGTGTGCTTATCGGGTAGGTCTGAGAATCGGCCAGCATCTATTTTCCATACCCCTAAATGTTAAGGGTGGTCCACCCCAAATTTTTTTTTGGCAAAACAACGTTTGCCGGGTCAGCTAGTTATTTTATCAATTCTAGAAAAATGCATCCCTGCGAAACTGGGGCTTGGTCGTATAATAACGTATAAAGCCATACAAGATTCAACAATTTGTCAACAAATCAACAACGTATCTCCATTTACAATTAATTTTTGAGCCCTGTGTGGAAGGGGAGTAAGCGATTGTGTTCAACATAGCGACCAAACGTCCGACCGCTAGATTACAAGTTATTGTAGAAATGCTGTAATTCGGACAGTGATTTATAGAGCGGGGGTGTATGCCACCCTCGCGACTCACGAGGGGCACCGGCTACCACGTATCGCAAACAACATTCATTTCTTCAAATACGACACAGTTTTTATATTGATCTGTTATGTCAAATTTTAGGTAACATGAGAACAAGTGATTTGTTGGCGTAGCTTTTACGTGAACACTTAACCATAAAAATGTTATTATGCTTAACTTATTTCCTCTTGTAGGTGGAAATAAAAAAAAATTGTTTAATAAAATACAGCATTTTGAAAGTTGTATGTGATCAAACAGTCCTACGAGTATATACATTTTATAAGAACTACTATGGTTCACGAAAACGCCTAAACGAAATGGAGATAGGCTGTGATTTATACAATTTGATTGATTTATTATCTGCAAATACGACACTAAACTTAACACATAAGAAACTACTTAATATGTGAAAAGTTTTGATGATGTATGTATGTTTGTTTCTCTTACAAGGATAAACTACTCAGCAGATCTTAATAAAATTTTACAGTAAGATAGTTTAAAAATGAGAAATATATAGACATTTTAATTTATGAAGATACACGAATGAAATCGCGGGCTAAAGTTAATAACAAGTATTTTAATAGTAAGTATATCTAAATTTATGTAGGTACACGATCGTTGTTAAAAGCGACTGCGGTCAAAGATAAAATTGCAATAATGATTGCCAACCTCCTATTGTAAGAGATGGCACCGTGAGAAGTCTATATATTTTTAGGGTTGCCAAAAAAGTGCGCTGCCGACCTTAGTAAGATAAAGGCTAAGAACTGGCTATAAGAATATCTCACTACAGAACATCTGACATCTGGCACCCCTTACATGCAGTACAGAAAATCGTACATTCTGTTGTTTCACGGTGGTCTTCTATAAGGAGATTAGTAACCATAGCAGACGGGCCGAATTAATACTTATAGGTACATTAAAGTCCCAGTGCTGGACGTTAGCCAATACTGATTGGCATTACTGCACATGCATTCGAATATTACAAATTTTCCAAGATATGCAAGTTTTACAACTAGATTTCCTTTCATCGTTACATGAACACGAAAATTCGTAGAGAAATCCTAGCACTTACACAATGGCGTCAGCTGTCCGTACCACCCATTACGCTATCACTGCATAATACTATATTATTACATCGTATTTTCCACCTTACATTGAGGTGAGAGTCTGTATCCATTGCCGATACACTCAGTAATCATTTAAGTGCATACAAAAACATATTAACCTAAAGCCAACTTTAAAAGGTCGTTTTCGTTTTCGTTAATATAATTACTTGTAGGAAACGAAGCCGTACTCATAATAAAAACAGTATTAGTCTACTAGCGACCTTAACCCAGCTTCGTGCGGATGCAATTTTTTTGTACAAATTACTAGCTGTTGCACGCGACTTCGCCCGCGTAACTTTATAAAATAAAGCCATGTTACTCGCTGATAATGTGGCTTTCTCTACGTGATTTTTTTTTAAATCGCTCCAGTAGTTTTTGAGTTTATTCATTACAAACATACAAATCTCTTCTCTCTTTATAATCTAATATATAAAATTTTCGTGTCGCAGTATTTGTTGCCAATCTCCTCCGAAACGACTCGACTGATTTTGATGAAATTTTGTGTGCTTATCGGGTAGGTCTGAGAATCAGCCAACATCTATTTTCCATACCCCTAAATGTTAAGGGTGGTTTTCCACCCCAAATTTTTTTTTTTTTGGCACAACAACGTTTGCCGGGTCAGCTAGTATTAGTATAGAAGTATAGATATACACAAACCTTCCTCGTTTATAGCTCTTTCTAATAGTGAAATTCGTTGGGTGGTTTAAAAAAAGTTAGCTGAGATACAGACCATTGTCTATTTAGCGTTCAAAAATTAAAATCAATTTAATTAGCTTCTGGGACAGTTTCTGCAAAAAGTATCCATAGTAATGAAAGAACCCCCACGTTTTGCTATAATCCACCTTTAAATCGTATGTAGATTGCGATACCATGCAACAAGCTTAAGATTTCTCTCAGTCGTGTCTTTCTGTTGATATTTCTTTTTTGTCACGAGAAAACGAATTTTTGTAACGAAGCTTTACCTACCTAGTGCGCTAAATATTTGCGGAGGGTAACTATTCTGTAGAAATCCTTGGCATAACTTGGATCTTCTTGACTCTAAATGTTTTATACGAAAATAACTGCTAATTAATTATTATGCAGAGAGTTATGATTGTTCGTCAGAGACATGTGGGTCAGTCTAGTTACGGATCATTATTCATAGCATAAAAAATGTTTTTTGCTCTGATATGTCAACATAATGAACATTAAGACGCTTAATTTAATTTTAAAAAAACAACGCTTATTGTTGCTATAAGCGTGTCAATTATTGTTATTATAACTCATATTGAAAATGCGAAAGTGAGTTTGCTTGTTACGCTTTCACGCCTTAACTACTTGAACTCGCCTTGAAGAGGGGTACTTTACATCAGGGTACGTAGGGTACATTTCACCAGAAAAAAGTACTACGCCCGAGAAATCGTCTAAAAACAAAAATACAACATTCAACGACTGACAAAAATATATGAGCCATAAAGATTGTATAAATAGGCGTGAACGAATACGCAAACAAATGCTAGTAATTAATGATAATAATAAATATGAATTAGCGTATAATTAGTGCAGTATAGTTTCGTTGAGTGAGTGCCACATACCGTCAAGAGATACATAGGATCTCTTTATAAAAGTATTTATTTATAACCTGTATCCTCAATTACTATCTAAGTCATAACTTGTTCAAGCCGTATTTTCACATAGTAAGGTTGTCGTCGGGCGGTTCAAAACTGTACTTATATGGATCGATAGGGTACTAAGGGTCGTAGGCACAGCGACCTGACCATTGACGGTGATAGCTTGACGACGTTGCAACGGTACTGCCCTCAGCGTACTCACTATGCACAAACATTAATGTGATTATCAATTGGCACACAGATTGCTTATTACCATATTATAGGATACTTTTTAGTTTTGCAGTTATTTGGGCAGCCCATATGGCGACAGTAACCACCTCCTTACAGAAGACCACAGTGAAAGCAGAGAATATGTGTACAGAGAATTCGATAGGTGCCTACACTTTTAGATTATATGTGTTGTTATTATCGTATCATATCTAAACACAGAAAAGCTCTCAAATCAAACTAAGTAAATAAATAACACAAAATATTTTAAAAAAAAACAATCCTCGTGTATTTGCCAGGAAGCATGTTTGTAAATAATTATAGAGAACCGTCCCATATATCGCTGTCATAAATTTACGTTATAAAAAAAAATAAGGTCCCTAAATAATATAAAATAAGTTACTAACTATAAAATAAACGCTAATAAAAAATAAGAGAAAAATTTTTATTTAAAAAAAAACAATTTCATTGCATGATTTAATCAAATTATCATTTTTTGTTAAGGCAACTAACTATTTTTACTTTTTGTTTCATTTTCATAACGGTACCTACATTGTTTTAAAAATTAACCTTTATACTAGTTGAGATTGTAGTTTTAGAAATGAATTAAATTAGAGAGGCTAACTTAACAATTGCAGGATTTTTTTGCACGCTTCGTAATACACTTACAAACACCAAAAGTGGTTATTGAAACGTATACACGGTAAGATCGTTTAAGATAACGAAGGAAACGGGGTAAGATAACAGTTCGTTTAATTTGGATTGACGCTCGGTCGGCTCCAAATGAAAATTTTTTTTTTTTTTTTTTAATTAAATGCTATCTATTTAAATACGTGCAGAATAGCGACTTATCTAAACAAGCTGCAATATTGGGTTCATTGTGCCGTTGAAGGTTATACTGATACGGATCTTTAATAAGATTAAGTGAATGTCGACATATGTACGTATATATACTTACCTACATATATTTGGAACTGCATTTTAATACCTCAGAGATATCCATCTGCTTCGACATGCTCATGGAATATATCTTAAGCGGCTTAACGTAGTATGTTGTTGACAGACGCTATTTATTTTCGACCTTCTCTCGGTGCAAGCTGTGTTTGAAATACGACCTGGTCTAATCTCAAATGTTTATTGTAAACACTGGAGTAAAGTCTGTCCGGTCCGACGACATTGTGGCTAAATGGAAAATCAACACGGGATTTTTGTAGCGGCGGCCGTTTTAGCGTTCTAACTAAGGCAAACAATCCGAATGCCTCTATCGCATCGCATACGTACAGAATGCTGACACTATCAGTTTATCGTAAATTGGCTTACGTTTGAAAAAATCTAATTCAATCGTTGTAAAAAAACAGCTAACCTTCTATTTGCAACGTAATTGGATTGGGTCGTTGACTTAGAGACGTCACGATACATATGACACGATAGATTTTCTCTACTTTATAATATACTAACTGTGCCCGCGCCTTCGTACGCGCAGTAGTTCGCTTTTTTGAAAACCTAACCTAACATTTTTTCAGGATAAAAAGTATCTTATATGTTATTCCAGATTATAAGATATCTGTGTGCCAAATTTCATTCAAATCCGTTCAGCCGTTTTTGCGTGATTGAGTAACAACAAACGTACAAACTTTCGCATTTATAATATTATTAGGAAACATACTCGTGTTACTAGCGCTCCTTGTATTTTTTTTTTGCAAATTATTATTAGTGAAAACCGTATCATAATCCGTTGGGAGGTTTAGAAGAAGTTAGCAGAGATAGAGACAGGCGGACAGCGATATTATTTTATAATATGCATAGATGTAGAAGTATCTATTTATTTGTATGTGTAATTGTTAATTATAATTTTGTTTATTTGTACTTATATGTAATTGTAAAGATCTGCAGGCAGGCTGACCCGTTTACTTGATGGTAGGTGGCTACCATCTCCTATGTTAACAAGCAACACTATTAAGAATTGCATGTGCTTTGCCGAACTTGAAAGGCCATTAAAGTTAAACTATTTAATGACATATTTTTCCCTTATGAGCTTTATAATGTACGTACGTACGTATTTCAATTCCTTTAATGATAAATAATCTTCCAAAAAGTAGTAGATATTTGGCAAAATGTTTTACATTTCTATTAACTAAAAAGGGGGTCCTAAATTTATATAAGTAAAACGTTTTGCCAAGTATCTACTACTTTTAGGAAGATTATCATTGAAGGATTTTTTAAAGTTAATCCTTTAGTATTTTCAGTTAAGTTGTTTTGTAGCATAATTTTGATTGTTCTATTAATACAGAGTATGCGATGCACTTACAGTGCTAAGTGTAGACTACAAACAGTTTGAGTGCTTCCGTCTGTAGAGCTTGTCACAGACATATTTCCCGACACAAGATTGTTTTAGATGCAATGACAAAATCGTTATCTTAATCAGAAAAATATACAACCCCAAATAATCGCTGTAACAAAACGTCAACCAAATTGTTTGAGGTAAATGTAATAATGTCTGATTGATTTAAATTAACAATAACAATTACCTACATCTAATAATATTGGGTAACAATTCAAAATAGAAATTTATGAATCGAATATAAATTTCAAATAAATAAAAAGTCACTCAATCCACTTCTCTATTTCTCCGCTCACTTCTTCTAAACTATCCAATGGAATTTTATTACGGTTTTCAATGAGATAATGGAAAAAGAGCGATAAAAGACAAAAAATTGTGTAGGACCTATACATACATCCATGCAAAAATATTCACAACGACTAATGTTTACAAATTTATATTTCAAAAGAAAATATATTTTATATTTTTAATGTCGTTTAAGATTTTTGAAGTTATAAAAGAAAAGTGAAAAGTATTCTCACTGGTATCTTCTATAGCAATAATTATTCACGTTTTATAAACAGAAAAATCGGTAACGTGTAATAATTAAAAATATTTTAATATAACATAATTACGTTCGATTACTCAGTCTTCAAAAAAGATGAGTATCTCAACCTACGTGTACAAGCTACCTACGCTCGATTTATGTAAATGTCTGTATATAAAAAAATATAGGAAATGAAACGTTTTTATATAGTTATATTTATATATAGTAGTTAAAAGTAGTTAAAACAATGCAAGCGATAATTGTGCAACCCTTTTCCTCTGGGCCCTGGGGCGATTCCTAATTGCGAGGCTGGAGACATTTCCCACGCGGCCCCTGAGACCTTCACATCCGTTGTAGCTATACAGCCTGAATAATACCACAATGATTGTGTAAGTTTAATCAAAATTCCGTAAATCGCTGTGGGATGGCGCATTCCGTTAAGTAATTGAAACGAAACATTTGCTTTTGTTGTGTCGTCATATTTATAATTGTCTTTATGAACCAATATATTTAAATTGTGTTATGCGACTTATATCGTATGTTACCGGAATGTCAATATAAAAAATAGGTGTTGGCGGTTTATAATTACTTTAATATTTGTTTACTTGCGCTTTTATAAGTAGTCTCATTACTTTATAGTTAGCAAAGAAGATTTTTAGTAATTTCTGAAGATTTATGAAGCTAGAAATAAATTAATGGATTGTTGGCTCGGAAATTATTTTGTTAATACAGTTTATAAACAAAATTACAATTTTTTTTATATAATAACTAGGGCCCGGATAAATATGTATTTACATATTTTTATTTGAAATTGTTTTCGTTTCTTAATTATGGTTTCTACATAAAATATGTTATTTAGATCGTGAAAATTCAGGTTTTATTTTCCATATTTTAAATATAAATCCATATTCCACAAAATATCAATCAATTTATCCATATTTTCATCATCAGCGCTAACGTTCGCCGCTCGCACTACCCGTACGCGCTCCCCGCCCGCACCGCGCCTTTCCTCACGCGGCTGAATGTATAAGATTTCAGTTTAAAAAGGTTGACAGTTTAGTAACAAACGTAAAAAAAAATTTTTTGAAGGCTCCAAGTAGGATCTCAAAATTCAAAGACATGTATCCTGACATTCCCTTACCGCCAGAACTAGTGCTAACACGCTGGGGAACTTGGCTAACAGCAGTTGAATACGATACCCAATATTACGATCAAGGATTTCATATCTTAAAAAAAATCAACAGCATGCTGTGTGGAAGTTTAGAAGACGACATAAACGTGCCCTACTCACTTGCAGAATTATGCAAATTTAAATATGCTCCAATCACATCCTGTGATGTTGAAAGATCATTCAGCTAGTACAAAGCATTATTTCGTCCAAATAGAAAAAGTTTCAATTTTGAAAATTTAAAAAAAACACGTGATTATTTACTGCAATTCAAATGTTAGTGAAACGGAAGCTGAATAAAATTGTAATTTTTTATTTTTTGCAATAAACAATAGTTTTATTTGAAATGTTGTTACTTTTTATTGTACATATTTATTCCATATTTTTGTTTTATCAGTCCATATTATATTTACATATTTCGAAATTTTTAATACATATTTATCCGGACCCTAATAATAACAAACATGTTCCTTTAAAATTTCTTCATTCATATAGGTATATATTGTATTGTGCATTTGTGATTTTCTTATATTTTCAATGCGAAAATTCCAGAGTCGCTACAGTAGATAAATATACAATATTTTATTTTATTGCATATTATTTATCAGTCTATATATTTCACACGTACACTACGCTGCGTTACAAATGCTAATCCTCTGAATGAAGAGGTCGTATATCTAAATTCACACGTCATATATCGTAAGTTTTGCAGAATGGCGAATTTTCTTGCGACCGTTTCCTATACAGTTAAAGCATATGATAATATACACATACTTAATTGAAATTCCAGAGGCATTTAGGGATTAGAACTTGTGTCTACCGTGACGGCAGCCATGCGTTATCCCCACTTGAGCTATCACGCCTCATTATTTCTTTACAACCATTTAATAATAGCCATAGATTTTTACAGATGATTTATTGTCAAGAGATACCGGACACAAACATTTAGTCCCATTACCATGCGATGCTTGATAGCGTTCCCTAACTGTAACGATTGCAACATCATACATGGAAGTATTGAATCGAACTCCGCCCAGAAGCGCTCAGTTCGGTTGCCGTAACTATTATGATGCGGATCGAAATACCATATACACGTCGAAGGGCGTACATAGATATAAAACTGACACCAAGAACCGCTATGTTGGCGTATCAAATGTTTAGTTCGCTCGGGTGCACCCATTTACTAGCGCTTCACATAAATCCTATTCAAAGCCTTAAGATTGCATCGATGCTATAAACACAATAAAAACTGTAAATAAACAACAGCAGAATGTAATAGGGTGTGAAAATTTCATTCTTAACTGGCTCAGAGGTTCGCGCCGATGCAATATTTTTTACTGCACATCATATACACTACCCTTCCTTGTTTATCGCTCTTTTCTTTAGTGAAAACCCTATCGAAATTTGTTGGGTGGTTTAGATGAAGTTAGCGGTGAAATAGACAGAGGTGGACATTAACTTTATTTCATAATTATGTATAGATATAGATAGACATAGAAGAAGAGATTTATATCTATGATGCGTAGTATTTTAAAATTAACAAAATCAATATTGTAAAAATAATTTATTTTATTTACCTATCGTTTTGTGCATTTGTGTACAAATACTAGTTAAATATGAGATATAGTTTAAATAAACATTAATAGGTATCTACCTAAATATTATAAATAAATGAAATTTATATTTATTTATTTTTTTAAAATAGGTGAAACAAAAATATTTTCATTAGTCATTCGTATTTTTACATAACAAAATCACCACTTTCATTAATAGTTCTTTATTTAAAAATCATCAATTTTAAAGAAAGTATTGTTCATTGAATTTGTGTTGAAATATAAATTATAGTTTAGAAAAATATTTATTATCTATAAATAATAATAATGTAATATATAAATGAATTGTATTTTTTTAGAAAAAATAAGAGCAAAATTTTTTTTGTTATTCCTATTTTCAAATAACAAAATCACGACTTTAATCGTGAACTTTCAAACAAACCCACTGTCGGAGCAGTAAGCGTCATCCCCCAATCAATTACATTATAGAATCAAAACATCCTTGCCCTCCAAACGACAGATTTACTTATATAAGCAGTTAAAAGAAAATAAATCTTACCAAAACATTAACAATTAAAATAAACCATTGCAACGAAATCAGTGGCTTCGATTTAGTAAACATTTTCACAGTTACTACATATATTTCAGTAAAGTTCAATTGTATATTTGTTGTTTTCTCGCGATTACGAGCTTTCGTTCCCGCCAAAATTGTGTAGAATGGCAACACCGCGCGCGACTGTTGACTGACGCTAAGCCCGCCAAACTGAAGTAAGCATCGTGAGAGCTTCGCGAACCGTCTTTGAATGGCCCTCTCTACATTGAGGGAGAAATGGCGGGAGGGACGTTCGTGTAGGGGAAACCGCGTCGACCGCCTCCGGTAATTCACTAAGAAAAGTTATTTGCTGACGTGCCTCACAGGGACCTGTCGTAATAGAAAAATGAAACCAATTTATAAAATGTAAGGACATAGACGAAACAAATATGTCACCGTAAAAATTTGTTAACACTGAGTCGTGTGCCTTCTGAATTTGATAAAAAAACTTTGAAGAAATAGGTAAATAATAAATAAATAAACTAACTGACCCGGTGAATTTCGTAACGCATCACAATAAAAAATTCGTTACATACAAAATGTATCACGAAATGCATTTCTTTTTCCGTGAAATTTCACGTTTTTTAATTCAACAAATCAGATCATAAAAATCGATCCAGCACCTCGATTCAGGGATAAGGTTAAGGATAAGGGATAAAGGTGTAACTTTCTTTTGTATACTTATATATAAAGATAGATAATCGCCAACCAAACACACCAACTATGCTTCCCAAACTAAGTTCAAAATAATATAGGTTCTTGTAAGTTTGTGGATGATATTATCATAGAGTAAATAGTGCTTAACCAGTAATGATATCCATCCACACCTTTACAGACGAAGGTCATTTAAGAAAAGTATCACAGTTTATGTTTAGGTATAATATGACATCGAAATGCACAGGGATGCAAGCTCGATCGAGCTTTGAAACTACACTCGTCAATAATTTAATGAAATGGCTGCAGTTTTATTATATATGGTAGCATTCTTATATTATAATTTAGTAGAAATTAAGCCATTATTTGACATTTTTAAAATCTGGGTGGCAGGCTGGCTAATAGGTTTGCCTTAATAGGTGGCCACCCTCGCCATTAGGACAAGCAACACCAAGGGGATGCAGGTTTACTGTCGATCCCGCACGAATTTATAAACAGCTAGCGACCCACTCTCGGCTTCGCCCGGTGTGCAATTTTTATATATGAAAATCTTCCCCGTTTATCCCTCTTTCCATATGTAAAAACTGAATTAAAATCGGTTCACCCATTATCGAGTTTTTGAAGCATACACAAACCAACTTAACATTTTATCAATACTAATAATAAATCTGTAAGGGTCGGTCATGGAGTATGTTACTCGTACTTTGTTTTCAGAGATATCGTGTTTATACATGACTGAACTGCTGAACTGAAACTAAATTGTCGATTTTTAGAATTTTTTTCTGTATGTATGTATAAGGAACGGAGTGAGCGTTCAGACTTCAATAAAACAATTCCAATAGATTTAGGCAAAATTACATTTATTACTCGATATCATTTTATCGTTTACATCGGAGAAAATAAACACCAATACGCCAAGAGGTAAATTACTAATTAATTGATTAAAACTACCAAACGTTGTAATATTATATAAAAGGAAGATACAACCTGGTTTTCCTTTAACTCGAGACTTTCTTAGTTCGCTTTACTATTAATATTTTCACAAAATGTACGTCTTCTCGGTGCTAATGCTAAATATATGAACAAGACTCGTGCGCCGCGGCACTAAAAACCCCCACTCCTAATACCTATCTCTACCCGTCAGAACAGTAGGTACATTCAGCTGAGTTGCCCTTTATAAAAATATCTGTCAAACCTACATTATTAATTCACTTTAATAAATAAATACTAATAAATACACTAAATAAATACTGTGTCCTAACATATGTATGTAGGTATGTATGTGTTCCTCCATAACTCTAAAACGAATTAACTGATTTTCATGAAACTTGGTAGATAAACATTGGGACCTACGGGACACAGCATAGGCTAATTAATATTTTTCAACGCGGACGAAGTCGTGGGCACCAGCTAGTATAATATAAAAAGACACCTACGTTTGAAGAGGTCCAAGAATGGTTCGAGTGTCGGTAGGTTAAATGTTAATGATTAAAATCATGGAACAACTTAATAAAATAATAATTGGATTCTATGGATACTTACCTACTTGAAAAATTTCACCTCGAGCATCGACACTATACTTAACTCGCGTGCTTGTTTTACGTATCTACCTACTATTTATGAATTATCTTATCTGTGTTTATTTGACCATATCTTACTACCTACCTAATTAAGAAAAAAAAAATCTTATTAATTAATCTGTAATTAGTTAACACAATACAATCCTGTAGTTTTCTGTCAAAATGCCAGACTTTTAGTTAAAGATTTATTAGTGACTCCGTTAATAGGGCAGCCCATTTGGCGACGGTAACCACCACCTTCTAAATGTTTCCTATATATTATATTATAGGTATACCCATTCAGAGTCGTGAACACATTTGCATCCTTATGAAGTGGCTTGTATATATTTATAGGCGTTTGTAGTCACATTCCATCAAATAGAGTAGACTGAGCCTGCCTGCTGTACCATATCATTTAAAAAAACAGAGTACGCGTGCCTAAAGTGAAACTTTTTTGGCGCGGTCAAATAATATATTAAGTACCTGTAGTAAGCGGTAGATGTCAGGAAACGGTACACAAAATTCGTATTTTAAATGTTACCTACAGTATGTACTCTTATCGCACGCAAAGAAGTTTAACTAATTTTTTTTAATCTTTTTCTTATCTATCCCACTTATACTACAAACAAAAATTTGAGTGAATGAGCCGACTCATGCTGAAGGGCAACCGAGAAGGTCAAATTAACGCCGTCAGAGTACTATCCAAAGAGTATTATAATATATGGTACTATCATAGAGTAAATAGTACAATAGTACTTTGTACTATTTACACTGATTTACACGCTGCAGGACAGGAGATCAAATTATTTCAGTAAATAGGTAAAGTGAACAAGGGGACTTTGTTTTAGCGAATTAAACTAAAAATGAAGTTTTCAAAACTACTATTTGGGAAAATTGTGGTTTATAAGATGCATTTGAATGAAATCGTCTCCGAAAAAAACATATGGTAGGTATACTCGTACATACGAGACAATGGAAACGTTTTCATTAGGTGTAAACTTCGTTAGATCAAATCTCAAGAAATGAGTTTATTGATACCTTGTGATACCACAATGCTTTCGTTGTCACGGTCTGTAGAAAACGCTTAAAAAATTTTCAATAATATTACTAAAAGTAATAATATTGTTGTTACGTGGTCGACAATTGAGAATGAAAGTGGAAATAAAATTGATAGTTTAGTTTGTTTAATTATGTGGAACCACTGCACCGTATTGAAATACTCTCCCTATTTAAGGGGTAGGTACCTAACTATTCTAGAATTACAATAGATGGTGCCTATTGTCATTTCATATTTGTTGACGAAACAGTCAACAATAGATGGCGCCTCTACGAATCATGTAATTACTCGTGTGATTACATAATTATTTTTATATACATACCATACATAAGTCAGATTTTATATTCCTCACTGCCTTCAGTTAGAACACTATAACCTAATAGAAGCCACCATATTTATAAGAACTTTTATAAGAGTTAATGCATGAGCTCTTGCTGCATTATTTTATTACAAAAACTACATTATTTTATATTCATTACTTCATGATACATATGCAAACAAGAATTAATAAACACACTGAAGTGATTTATACGTGCTGTAAATTATTTTTCAATTTGTCCAATTACTTATTTAGTACCTACCTAAGTTACTTTATTCTCTTTAAAAACTTAAAAATTATATTTACCAAGGGTAGTATTTTCTAAATCGATGATATTTACTGTACCTATGCAGTACTTTTTTAAAAATAAAATTCCAAGGTAAGAAATAAATTTCGCGACTCAGATTTCCCATTGCACAATCTGAACTTTAATGTAGCTCTGTATCTACTGGTACTAATTCTAAATGTTAGGATATACTAATACTTTAATAAACAAATTATCAGCATTAAACTGTTATTCAGTTGACTATATTTAAAAAATTATAATAATATATTAATTTTAAAATGAAAAAATATTTCAAACGTTTTTAATAGTCATACATTAAAATATAAAAATAAATAAATGCAACTTCTTAATACCCAGTTACCGCAATAAACAATACAAAAAATGTGAATGATTATAGATTTTTGCTTAGAAATAAGTCAATTTTCCCAATCGCTTCTTCAAATTTTCGCCCAGTTTATCCATGAATCGGAATGTGTCGTAGTAGTCGGTGCGCTTTACACTGTACACGCCCTTAATGCAAATAGCAAGATCCTTAGTCATAATACCTGACTCGA
Source organism: Synanthedon andrenaeformis (assembly GCA_936446665.2). Taxonomy (NCBI): domain Eukaryota; kingdom Metazoa; phylum Arthropoda; class Insecta; order Lepidoptera; family Sesiidae; genus Synanthedon; species Synanthedon andrenaeformis. The sequence continues at coordinate 5,201,338 of OW387780.2, read as the reverse complement.
TAGTGTCTATGCAAACACTTTCAAGGGTCTCGGCAAAGTTTTTCAATGCACCATTGTTATCCAACTTAGCGCGGTGTAGAAGACCCCTCGTCCACGCAAAGATTGAAGCAATTGGGTTAGTAGATGTCTCCTTTCCTTTTCGATAGAAGCGGTAGTGTCTGGTCACCGTTCCATGAGCCGCTTCAGCTTCAACAGTTTTTCCGTCAGGGCATATGAGAACAGAGGTCATAAGACCTAAAGACCCGTAACCTTGAGCGACAGAATCCGATTGCACATTCCCGTCGTAATTTTTACAAGCCCATACAAATCCACCTTTCGATTTCATAGTATAGGCCACCATGTCATCGATTAGCCTGTGTTCGTAGCAAATACCAGCATCCTCAAACTGGGTTATGTATTCCTTGTCATAAATTTCTTGGAAAATATCCTTGAAGCGGCCATCATATTTCTTGAGAATGGTGTTATTTGTACTCAAATACAAGGGATACTTTCTCTCCAAAGCAAATTTAAATGAAGAATGTGCAAAGTCAATGATAGACGCATCAGTGTTGAACATTCCGAGGGCAACGCCGGCGCCTTTATACTCATTGACTACGTGTTTGATAGGATCGCCTGAAGGCGGAGTGAAAATCAGCTCAAGTTTACCAGCACCGGGTACCACAAAGTCAGTCGCCTTGTATTGATCACCATGAGCATGACGGCCAATGATAATGGGCTTCTCCCATCCGGTCACAAGACGGGGAATATTTTTGCAAATAATCGCCTCCCTGAACACAGTACCACCAAGAATGTTACGAATTGTACCATTGGGACTCTTCCACATTTGCTTCAATTTGAATTCTTCAACTCTCTTTTCATCGGGAGTGATTGTTGCACATTTAATGCCAACATTGTATTTTTTTACAGCATTAGCACAGTCTATTGTGACTTGATCATTAGTCTTGTCTCTGTTCTCAATACCTAAGTCGTAGGTATGTAACTCAATATCTAAGAAAGGCAAAATTAGCATATTTTTTATCAGATCCCAAATGACTCGCGTCATCTCATCCCCAAGGATGTCAACAACTGGACCTACCTTTATTTTCGACATCTTGGTTGGATCTGTAAATAAAAAAAAACACTGTTCAAAGAAATTGTTAGGTACACAAAAATTAGCAACTAGATTTAGTGAAGTAATTTCAAGGTTTATTAGGTTGTATAATAACCAATCCGTTAAAACTTGACTTCCATCATTAGAATTTTTATAAAAGACCACAAATTTCATTAAAAACGAAATTGCGGGAAACCATTATGTAATAAATTAATAATATCTCATTCATATGATAAATCTATATCAACGAAGTGCCCTCTTCCAACACCTACTATTCCCTGAGTCTTAAAAAACTTATTGATTGTTGAAACTTGTTAGTAATTGTAGGTAGTTAATCTTGATGTTATAAAGAAAAATGTCGAAATGGTAACTATATACAAAAAACTAATAGGAGTGATCACTCATTGAATGTGGCAAAAGTATTTTTTTAGTTAGAATAATTAACTCAATGATGAATATGTATGCAATATTATACATAAATTCTGTTGTCCTTGTGTGACTTTGAAGTGTTGCATTTGCAAAGAGAAACGAATTACACTTCAGGTATAAATGATTAAAATCACATGTCTTTTTTTAATGAATTTATTTATTTTAATACACTTTTGGTTTGTTCTTTAATCTTAGGGGTAATGTTACAAAGTCGACAATTTCTTTTCAATTTAATGGTAGGTACTAGTAGTGGTAAGTAAATTTATAAAGATGCTAATAGAATTTCAAGTAATTTTTAAATTTACCACTAAAGAATATGCACCACTATATGATAAAGAATCTTCTTAAATGAATAAGGTGAATAAGAAATGATTGTTTTTATATAGTGAAGAAATTTTAGTAGGTACCTATAGTGTAAAAAACTTTTCATAGAAGCAGGTAATTCTAATGTAAAGTGCTTAAAGTTATTCTTAAATTGCAAGTTACAATTTATATTTCATTATACAGCCTATAAATTTACCACTATGAAAAATTACGAAGAACCGGTTCGTAAAGTACAAAGGTCGTGTTATTATAACAAATAAGATGATAATCATTGTAAGTAAATACCTACTTATAAAGGAATAAAAATACAACAGGCCACTGAGTAATTATAGTTTTTCAATTAACTAGGAACCAAAGAGTATATAATCACTACGTTTTACTAGGAACTTAAATTAGTGTTCATACGATACCACAGAACCAGTGTTGCCAGCCGGGTCTTGTCAGAAGTTACCTGAAATATTTACAAAAGTAACCTTTTTGAATCAAAAATAACCTCCCATATTTTTTCCAGTGAAAAGGTATTAAATTAAAAGTTGATGGAATAGATGTTAGTGTGATGCGTTAAATGAGCACTTACCCGCATTTCTCGACTTATTCTTATTGATACAGTACACGAGTTTAAATTTTTTCATCGGTTATTATGACTCAAAATTTATATTTTATATAATCAACTTGTGAACCTGAAAATTAAAATTAATAAATAACCAACCGGATCTTAAATAGTGTTACATAAAAACTTTTTCTTTTTTCATCTCTTCAATTATTTTAAAACTGGAAAGCGCTTATTATGTCAAAACTTTCTTTGAACGCACAGAACACTAGTACAGAGAACGTGACGACAGTAACAAACGAACAAGACAATTCGAGTGAGTAAACAATTGGTCATAGAGTAAAAGTAATATATAGTGTTTGTGTGAAGGAGAACGACGTGTTGTTCTACGAAACCTACTCGCGAATGACGCTTGCCAACATGAAAAATACTTAAATTAAAAGTTGAATCTACAAATTCCGAAAAATCACCTAAAAGTAACCTTTTCATTAGTGTAACCTAAAAGTAACCAAAGGAGTTAAAAAATCACCTAAAAGGTTACAAAAGTAACCTTCTGGCAAGACTGCACAGAACATTTATACTCTAGTACGATACTTGATACTTGACACGTGACGTGTATAAAATATATGTTACCTTTGCTGTCGCGTGGTACGGTAAATAAAATATTTATTAAAGTATTTAAGCAGCTGATAATAAATAAATCAATTCAGTTCAAGCACGTTCAAACTATTCATTCTGTCTGTCATTTTACTGCTCACTCTCGTTTCGTACTATATATTCCGTAAATTCCTTTCCTTGTTCTGCTGACTGGTTTGGTTTAGTTAGACCATAGACATTAATATGCTATGCTAATACTATTTAGATTGTGGTAATAGCGTAATCGCTAATATATTAAAGTCAAGAATATATTGGACGTCAAAAATATATTACGCACGAAATGACCTATATATATATCAGTGATAATGTGAATAATGCATAGAGTTTATATAAGCTAGCAAGCTATAGAGTGCTAGTTAGCGAGTAAGAACTGTAAGCACGGGTTTGAACAGTATCGACATTACAATGGCGTCGCTATTAGTCACAAATGTCACGCGCGCTGATTGTTTCTCCCACCGATATTTATTTAAATTTAATGTTATAATGGTGAATGTGCAGTAGCAAGCTGTAAGAACGATTCACGGAAGCAAACTAATAAGAACAATCATTTTTCTTTTCATCGGTAAGTAATATTTTGATTAGAAAACACGGATTTTAACAAAATTACTGATGGCGAGAAAGGAGGTTGCGGGAGGCGCGGGGGCGGGTCCACGCAGGACGCGTTTCCGCGCCTCCCGCTTCACACCTCCTCCGCCTTGAAGATAGTGCTGTACCACGTTGTACTCGAATATTGTGTAATAACATGATTTCTTCCGTAATAATAATATGTATTAATAATAAATTAATATTGTTTGTATTATCTACTAACAAATTATGGATTAATATTTAAAATAATTCCCCCTTCACGTCGTTACGCCCCGCTGTCGTCCAGGCGTGTTGCTTACTGTAGACAACATACAAATTTTTCTTTACTTTGAAATCATTATTTTATTCTAGTTTTACAAAATAGGTATGAGATTTATAAATACTTACCTACGTGATTATGTTACGTACCAACATAATAGATACTTATAAATAATAAGTTATTATAAGTACCATACCAAATTAAGGCATTTAAGTAAGTATTACTTACCTACAAATATATAATAAAATACATACAAGATCGTACAACAAAATAATATAAAAAATACATACCTACTTAATACTTAAACTAATGAAGTACTGACATTTACGCACAGACATTAATCGTGGCACATCACTATTCAACCGCTACATCTATCTATCAGTATCTATAGAACATCTGCTTACACTTGGCATAATGGACAACAAGCGACGTTAGCGCTCTATAGCTTGCTTATGTTTACTCTGAGGGCCCAACTTTATACATGAGAAAGTGTCCGTCGAATACGCTCAATTAGGCGGTGCTGTGGTAACATTGGGATGTGACGCATTTAACAACATTTTAATTACGGTTATTTCATGAACTACGCAACTAACTAATCATATCAAACACCCATGCTACACTAGTGCCATTCTGGTCAATTTATGAACCACTATTAAATGCTTTTAGCTTGCCACTTTTTCAGTTTAACAACCATGCAAGTCGGTCCTTCTTTACCTCTATTCTCCATGGTGTTATCATTCATTGTCAGTCAGTCAGTGCTTTTACTGGTTCTCAATGTCACACGTCAGGGGTCAAAACATAGCCGACTTGTCAACATCAAGTCAACATTTGGCAAAGAGTATTATAATCTCCCCCTAGGTGGGCCATGACCTTGTCGTGATGGTAACCAAGAAGGCCCACACCGGTGTGCTCCGAGTGGGCTCCGCTTGCGGAGCTCATGGCGGAGCACACAGTTGTAACGTTGACATTTACTTGACACTGGCAGATAATGGCCGTTCTCGAAATGACCCGAAATGCCATTATACGTAAAGAAGAAGAAGAGTATTATAATATATAGTAGTGTTGGGTAGGACACGACTTGAAAAAGAGTTTGTAAGAGTAGACTCTTTTTTCAATTGAGCCAGTACAATGTCGGACATGTCCTATGTCCTAATTGAATGTCCTACTTCAAATGAGGCGAGGCGTACATAGCGTATTAGTATAGTTTACTTACCGCGACCACAGAGTGCCTTGCCTACAAGTTTGTGGGTACGTGGTGGGTACTCACTCTGACGCGGACGCGACGACCGCGACATAAAATTTGAAGTACACACTTGGTATAAGTGTCGCAACGGTTTATGAGCGCTCGGCAAAACTGGCGGGGATGTCTGCGCAGGTGTACACTCTACTCCCGCCATAACAGATCCAAAAAATGAATACTGCGCATTCAAGGTCAGCGCTCATAAACCACTGCGACACTTATACACACTTGACACTTTGAAATGTTGATACTCTTACATTTTGACGTCATGTATGGGACAAATGTACCGCCTCTTGTATGTCCTACTATTATTCTATGGTCCTACTCAACACTAATATATAGACATTTGGTCAACATCAACCAATGACTAATGAATGAACACCATTTTTATTTTTTTTATTTATTTATCACTTGAAGTGAAGTTTTGACTTGAGACTTGACATCAACAAGCCAAACTACATACTTAACTTTTTCTTTCTGTACAAACAGATATTTTATAATTTATACAAATTATATAACTAAAAATGTTAAATAAAGTTTTGTTATCAACAGATGTAATGTTAGTTTGCGTGCAACATGCGTTGTCCACAGAAAAAGAAGAAATAATGGATTAACCGTCTTTGAATGGCCCTCTCCACATTGAGGGAGAAATGGCGGGAGGGACGTTCGTGTAGGGGAAACCGCGTCGACCAGAGGCGTCTCTAGCCCATGCAGCGCCCGTGTGCAACCATTACCCTGGCGCCCCCCGGCGACACGGGCGCAGGTTCATTAGGCCAGTCACCTAAGAAAAAAAAATCGCGTTAGGTCGCAAAAAATTGCACTGTTTTGATTTTTTCGAATGTTGTTTGGATAGATACCAATAGTCTAAAACTAACTTTGCAGTTTCGAAAGACCTGTGCTAACTACACGGTGCTCAATAAACGTCGAAATTTTAGACTTTTTTCAGTTTTTGGCTTATAACTTCTGAAAAGTGCAAATAAGACTCAAAAATAACAAGACTTTAAATAAGACAAAATTAGCTACAATTTGAGAGCAACCGCAGTTCTGTATGTCAAACAGATCCCGAGATACAATACTTCTAAAATTGGCCATTTTTCTCAAAAAGTTAGAAATTTGCAGTTAGCAAAAATTGAAACAAAAAATCTTCTAAAATAATCATTCTACGAGGAGAGTCACTGGAAATGAAGTTGTAGAACAGATATTTAGCTTTAATTTAAGCACAAGCAAAACTCTGTAGGACCAATGGTTCTCTTGTTATTTGGTCAAATATTAATAAGGAAATCGGATTTTCCACAGAATGTAGCCTGACGAATTGTAGGCCTTTTGTAAAAGATAAGGAAGACATGAATCAGTGAAAGATAGTTTATCAAGCAAAATGAAATTGAATACAGTAAATAATATTGTGTAAGTTCTTATCAATATTGAATAAGTCACAGTGGCGATGTGGTGGAGGACGTCAGCTAATACCTGCGACAGAAACACGCGACACAATGTCAATTTATACTCACTGCTTGTTATAATAAATTACAACGAAACATGCCTGCCGTATGTCATTTTAGGTTTACCTGCACTTACGAGACAGCACTCAAATTTTAGCTAATTTTGTCTATTTTAAGATGACTTTTTCATAGAATGCACTTTTCAGAAGTTATAAGTCAAAAACTGAAAAGCCTGAAAATTTCGAGCTTTTTCGTGCACCGTGCAGTTAGCACAGGTCTTTCGAAACTGAAAACTTGGTTTTAGACTATTGGTATCTATCGTAACAACATTCCAAAAATTAAAATAGTGCAATTTTTTGCGACCTAAACCTAGTCTTCAGTGACTGGCCTACATTGAAAGTGCCGCGGCCGGCGCCCCCTAATACCGCTGCGCCGTTGTAACGATTATCAGACTTAAAATTTTGCTAGTTAGGTAATTTTTGACGAGCTCTGAACCTGGTGAAAGAAAGTCGCAACGCAATAGTTGTGGCTAATCAAATCTTACTTTATATATCACTTTAATCAAAAGAAATGCCGCTTTGCTTCATATTTACATGTTTACTCAAATATAATACTTAATCCATTGCGTCAAGGCTTACTTCGCAAAATTACGGTGTAGCGGAGCGGTATAATTCAAAGCTCGGTACGCGTAAGTAACATGTTGAAACAAAATACTAAGAGCCGCTCGTGGCGCGCCTTGCTTTGCTGTAACTCGACTCGACACATATAAGAAGAGCTCGGGATGCCATACAAAATGTATGCAAACGGGAGCTCTTTTACGAGGGATTGAGTTATAACGCCCGGCGCGGCGGCGTCATAACAAGGGCGCAGGTTCATTGAAAGTGGTGCCGGCCGCGGCCGGCGCCCCCTACACCGCTGCGCCCGTGTGCACCGCACACCCTGCACACATAGTTAAGACGCCTCTGGCGTCGACCGCCTCCGGCGTCGACCGCTTCCGGTAATTCACTAAGAAAAGTTATTTGCTGACGTGCCTCACAGGGACCCGTCGTAATAGAAAAATGAAACCAATTTATAAAATGTAAGGACATAGACGAAACAAATATGTCACCGTAAAAATTTGTTGTCGTGTGCCTTCTGAATTTGATAAAAAAACTTTGAAGAAATAGGTAAATAATAAATAAATAAACTAACTGACCCGGTGAATTTCGTAACGCCTCACAATAAAAAACCGTTCCATACAAAATGTATGACGAAATGCATTGCTTTTTTTTTTAAATTTCACATGTTTTTATTCAACAAATCAAAGATCATAAAAATCGATCCAGCACTTCTCGATTCAGGGATAATTGGTGTAACTAAAACGACTTTCTTTTCTATACTTATATTACTTATATATAAAGATAGATAATCGGCAACCAAACACACCTACTATGCTTCCCAAAATAAGTTCAAAATAGGTTATTGTATTTTGTATCCCACACATACAGGTTTGTGGATGATATCCATCTTACATCTACACCTTTACAGACGAAGGCCATTTAAGAAAAGCTTCACAGTTTATGTTTAGGTATAATATGACATCGAAATGCACAGGAATGCAGGCTCGATCGAGCTTTTAACCTACACTTGTCAATAATTTAATGAAATGGCTGCAGTTTTATTATTTATGGTAACATTCATATAATTTAGTAGGTATTAAGTCATTATTTGATATTTTTAATATCTGGCCGGCAGGCTGGGTAATAGGTTTGCCTTAATAGGTGGCCCCTTAGGACACAAGCAAAGAGTATATAATCACTACGGACACAAGCAACACCAAGGGGATACAGGTTCACTGTCGATCCCGCACGAATTTATTAACAGCTAGCGACCCGTTCTCGTCTTCGCCCGCTGTGTAATTTTTATATATGAAAATCTTCTCCGTTTATCCCTCTTTCCATATGTGAAAACCGAATTAAAATCGGTTTAGGCCCATTCTCGAGTTTTTGAAGCGTATACAAACCAACTTAACATTTTATAAAATATAAAGAAGTTGAAGTTTGAAGTTTCTAGTTCCAAGGTTCGAGTGTCGGTGGATTAAATGTTTATGATTAAAATCACGGAACAACTTAATAAAATAATAATTGGATTCTCTGGATACCTACTTGAAAAATTTCACCTCGAACATCGCCGCTATACTTAACTCGCGTGCTTTTACGTATCTTAAGTTCCTACTATTTATGAATTATCTTATTTGTGTTTACTTGACCATATCTTACTACCTACCTAGTTAAGAAAAAAAAAAACTTATTAATTAATCTGTAATTAGTTAGCACAATACAATCCTGTAGTTTTCTGTCAAAATGCCAGAGTCATTACTACAGACAGTTAATAGGGCAGCCCATTTGGCGACGGTAACCACCACCTTCTAGATGTTTCCTATATATTATATTATAGGTACCCATTCAGTCGTGAACGGATTTGCATCCTTATGAAGTGGCTTGTATTTATTTATAGTAGTCACATATATTCCATCAAATAGAGTAGACTGTTAGCCTGCCTGCTGTACTATACCTATAATTTAAAAAAAAACAAGTAACAAGTATGTGCGTGCCCAATGTGACTTTTTTGGCGCGGTCAAATAATAAGTACCTGTATAACTCGGGCGACTTAACTTGACACCTGGTTCAACTGAAGTCTGTTTAAAGTACTGAGTGCAAAAAAAGTCCATGAAATTTTGATAAAAATTTACTAAAATGTTTTAGTATTTTATTATAAATATGCTTTCGATATTGCCATTGATTTCAATAAGAATCTGAAAACACGTTGCGATAGCGATAATACGTTAAATTCTTATACTTTTATGTTTTCAAGTGAATCGTGTTACGGTATCTTAATACTATCTTAATACTTTAAATAGATGAAAAATTAATTAGTTTTGGAAAATAAAAAACAAAGAATGTTATATGTATATATTTATTACTAGGGACTCGTTCCCGGCTTCGCCCGGGTGCAACAATTTACATAAACAAAAAGTAGCCTATGTTACTCCTGACGACCCCCTCTTCATGTCTGCAAAGTTTCATCGAAATCGCTTCAGCCGTTTCTCAGATTACCCCGGACAGACAGACAGACAGACAAAAATTCTAAAAAAAGTTATTTACGTTTTAACAGCATGCGAATGACTCTAAGCTTAGTTTGAGGCAGTTTTTCGCAAATCACAGACAGACACTCTGATTTTATTTATATAGATAATAGTTTACAATCAATCATCAGTTAATTCTTCTATACCAGACATCTCACTATCGTCATTGTCGTCTTCCTCCGTTTCGCTATCCGACGAGCTGTCTTCTCCTCCAATAGATATAACGAATTGTCTTACTTGGACCTCCTGGAGTCGATCTTTTTCCCAATACTCTCCTCCAATCTTTGAATCACGAATTTGCTGACTTCTTTCTCTCGTTCAAAAAAAGCCAATACCTTGAGTATTAAGGCTCTCTCTTTACTATGGATAGTTTTACCCATATTTGCAAAAAGCAACCACCACAGACGCACGGAAATGTCCAAACGTAATATGATAACAAAAATTCAACAACAATAACAAATTAAAAGTCCAAACGTAACAAAATAAACTAAAACTCAACAAAAATCCAAAAACAATAACAAATAATAGCTAACAAATAACTAAGAAACGCAAACTGAAGAATACATGCACATAAGATTTAGATAAATTTACCTTATACTGCTATGAGAATAAACTGGAACTAAGTCTTAACAAATGTAAAAGTATAAGCTTCACTAAGAAAAAAACTGTAAGTAGTTTCACCTATTCACTCTGTGGCACTGATCTGGATAAAGTACAAGCTATAAGGGACCTAGGTATAACATTAGACAACAAGCTACACTTTGACACTCACATTGATAACATTATTAGTAAAGCATTTCAAATGTACAATTTTGTCAGGCGATCCTCTGCTGAATTCAGAAATCTATCCACTCTCATCTACCTTTTTAAATCATTAATTAGGCCACAACTTGAATACGCTGTTGCTATTTGGAATCCATATTACAGTAAATACGAGAAAAGTTTAGAAATGGTACAGAAAAAGTTTTTGCGTTATACGAATTACAAATTTTATCGTAATCGTTTATCTTACGAGTCACTGTTAAATAGTTATAAATTGCTTGATTTGAAATCCAGACGACTGCAACTAGAAGCTTTGTTACTCTATGACCTTTGTAGTAACAAATATGATTGTATAAATATAATGAACAAAATAGGATATTCTGTGCCCTCGCGAGCTCATGGGAGACAATCCCGTCAGTATCCATTTTTTGCAATTACACGATCTCGTACGAATGCAGGTTTACGTTCTCCTTTAAATCGAATATTTATTACATATAATAAGAAGTTTAATAAACTCGATATTTTTGCTTACAGTAAATTCACATATAATACACAAGTTGTCAATTTATTAAATGAAAAGCTGTAAATTATTCACACCATAAAGACACACACATACATATACAAAGCCCCAAACATACCTACTGTCGCATGCACGTTCACACCCTTGCACACACAGACGAGCTAAATATAATAAAAACTCATTTATTTTATGTACAATATAGGATTATATTATATTATTAACATACCTATTTAAGTATATTATAAAAATATTTAAAGGGAAATCGTTTTCGGTAACACAGGTTCACCATTTGTAATTTTCCTAATGTATAAAGTGACCATCAATGTTGGGTTTACAATAATTTAAAATTTTTGTAATAGTATTATTGTAGAAATGTTATTGTAAACTTGTTTGTGGTTCAATAAATAAATAAAAAAAAATAAAAAAAATAACAGATATGCTAACGCTACTGGACGCGCACGGCGAGAGCGGGGCCCCACGCGGGGAAGCGGGAGGATGGCCGAGTTTCGAGCCAGGTGTCTAGTTAAGTCGCCCGAGTTGTAGTAAGCGGTAGATGTCAGAAAACGGTACACAAAATTCGTATTTTAAATGTTACCTACAGTACATACTGTCATCGCACGCAAAGAAGTTTAACTTTAATTTTTTTTATCTTTTTCTTATCTATCCCACTTATACTTCAAACAAAAATTTGACTGAATGAGCCGACTCATGCTGAAGGGCAACCGAGAAGGTCAAATTAACGCCGTCAGAGTACAATCTATACGCTGCAGGAGATCAATTTATTTCAGTAATTAGGTAAAGTGAACAAGGGCACTTTGTTTTAGCGAATTAAACTACAAATAAAGTTTTTAAAACTACTATTTGGGAAAATTGTGGTGTTAAGATTTGAATGAAATCGTCTCAGAAAAAAAAACATATGGTAGGTATACTCGTACATACGAGACAATGGAAACGTTTCCATGTAATCAAATCTCAAGAATTCCATCAATCAAATCTCAAGAAATATGAGTTTATTGATGCCACAATGCTTTCTTTGTCACGGCCTGTAGAAAACGCTGAAAGTGGTCGACAATTGAGAATGAAAGTGGAAATAAAATTGATAGTTTAGTTTGTTTAATTATGTGGAACCACTGCACCGTATTGAAATACTCTCCCTATTTAAGGGGTAGGTACCTAACTATTCTAGAATTACAATAGATGGTGCCTATTGTCATTTCATATTTGTTGACGAAACAGTCAACAATAGATGGCGCCTCTACGAATCATGTAATTACTCGTGTGATTACATAATTATTTTTATATACATACCATACGTAAGTCAGATTTTATATTCCTCACTGCCTTCAGTTAGAACACTATAAGCTATTAGAAGCCACCGTATTTATAAGAACTTTTATAAGAGTTAATGCATGAGCTCTTGCTGCATTATTTTATTACAAAAACTACATTATTTTATATTCATTACTTCATGATACATATGCAAACAAGAATTAATAAACACACTGAAGTGATTTATACGTGCTGTAAATTATTTTTCAATTTGTCCAAATATTACTTATTTAGTAAGTTACTTTATTCTCTTTAAAAACATAAAAATTATATTTACCAAGGGTAGTATTTTCTAAATCGATGATATTTACAGTACCTATACAGTACTTTTTTAAAAATAAAATTCCAAAGTAAGAAATAAATTTCGCGACCCAATTTCCCATTGCACAATCTGAACTTTAATGTAGCTCTGTATCTACTGGTATTAATTCTAAATGTTAGGATATACTAATACTTTAATAATTAAATTATCAGCTTTAAACTGTTATTCAGTAGTGAATATATTTAAAAAATGATAATAATATATTAATTTTAAAATGAAAAAGTATTTCAAACGTTTTTAATAATCATATATTAAAATATAAAAATAAATAAATGCAACTTCTTAATACCCAGTTACCGCAATAAACAATACAAAAAATGTAAATGATTATAGATTACTTTTTTGCTTAGAAATAAGTCATTTTCCCAATCGCTTCTTCAAATTTTCGGCCAGTTTATCCATGAATTCGAATGTTTCGTAGTAGTCGGTGCGCTTGACATTGTTCATGCCCTTAATGCAAATTGCAAGATCCTTAGTCATAATACCTGACTCGATAGTGTCTATGCAAACACTTTCAAGGGTCTCGGCAAAGTTTTTCAATGCACCATTGTTATCCAACTTAGCGCGGTGTAGAAGACCCCTCGTCCACGCAAAGATTGAAGCAATTGGGTTAGTAGATGTCTCCTTCCCTTGTTGATAGAAGCGGTAGTGTCTGGTCACCGTTCCATGAGCCGCTTCAGCTTCAACAGTTTTTCCGTCAGGGCATATGAGAACAGAGGTCATAAGACCCAAAGACCCGTAACCTTGAGCGACAGAATCCGATTGCACATCCCCATCGTAATTTTTACAAGCCCATACAAATCCACCTTCCGATTTCATAGCATAGGCCACCATGTCATCGATTAGCCTGTGTTCATACCAAATACCAGCAGCCTCAAACTGGGTTTTGTATTCCTTGTCATAAATTTCTTGGAAAATATCCTTGAAGCGGCCATCATATTTCTTGAGAATGGTGTTCTTTGTACTCAAATACAGGGGATACTTTCTCTCCAAAGCAAATTTAAATGAAGAATGTGCAAAGTCAATGATAGACGCATCAGTGTTGAACATTCCGAGGGCAACACCGGGGCCTTTATACTCATTGACTACGTGTTTGATAGGATCTCCTGAAGGCGGAGTGAAAATCAGCTCAAGTTTACCAGCACCGGGTACCATAAAGTCAGTCGCCTTGTATTGATCAGCATGAGCATGACGGCCAATGATAATGGGCTTCTCCCATCCGGTCACAAGACGGGGAATATTTTTGCAAATAATCGCCTCCCTGAACACAGTACCACCAAGAATGTTACGAATTGTACCATTGGGACTCTTCCACATTTGCTTCAATTTGAATTCTTCAACTCTCTTTTCATCAGGAGTGATTGTTGCACATTTAATGCCGACATTGTATTTTTTTACAGCATTAGCACAGTCTATTGTGACTTGATCATTAGTCTTGTCTCTGTTCTCCATACCTAAGTCGTAGGTATGTAACTCAATATCTAAGAAAGGCAAAATTAGCTTATTTTTTATCAGATCCCAAATGATTCGCGTCATCTCATCCCCAAGGATGTCAACAACTGGACCTGCATTTATTTTCGACATCTTGGATGGATCTGTAAATAAAAAAACACTGTTAAAAGAAATTGTTAGGTACACAAAAATTAGAAACCAGATTTAGTGAAGTAATTTCAAGGTTTATTGGGTTGTATAATAACCAATCCGTTAAAACTTGACTTCCATCAAAAGACTTTTTATAAAAGACCACAAATTTCATTAAAAACGAAATTGCGGGAAACCATTATGTAATAAATTAATAATATCTCATCCATATGATAACTAAATCTATATCAACGAAGTGCCCTCTTCACATAATAATGACCTATCACATCAAATCTAAATATATAATGGGCATAAATGGTGCCAATGACCTTGACACTGGAATTAAATTTGGTTAGAGTATTTGATAAGTCTTTCATTGGAAAATACTAACAAAATAGAAGTTAAAAGAACTATACATATATTTACTTAAGATACAAAAATAAGCATTAAAATTTCCCTGAGTCTTAAAAAACTTAATAGATTGTTGAAACTTGTTAGTAATTCTAGGTAGTCAATCTTGATGTTAAAAGAAAAATGTTGAAATGGATTAGGAGTGATCACTCATTGAATGTCCTTGTGTAACTTTGAAGTGTTGCATTTGCAAAGAAAAACGATGTGATTACACTTCAGGTATAAATGATTAAATCACATGTCTTTTTTTAATGAAGTTATTTATTTTACCTATACCACAAATTGTTATTGTAAATGAAGCATCCTATTGTAATACAGTCATTAAGCATTTTATTTTAATACACTTTTGGTTTGTTCTTTAATCTTTGGGATGATGTCACAGTCGACAATTTATTTTCAATTTAGTGGTAAGTAAATTTATAAAGATGCTAATAATAATTAATAAAATTTCAAATAATTTTTAAATTTACCAGTAAAGAATATGCACCACTATATTATAAAAAAAGAAACTTCTTAAATGAATAAGAAATGATTGTTTTTATATATAGGGAAGAAATTTTAGTACCTACTAAGTGTAAAAAATTTTTCAGAAAAACACAATCAGTTAATCCTAATGTCTAAATGCTACAAGATATTCTTTAATTGCAAGTTACAAAGTATATTGTATTATACAGCCTATAAATTTACCACTATGAAAAATTACGAAGAACCAGTTCGTAAAGTACAAAGGTCGTGTTATAACAAATAAGATGATAATCATTATAAGTAAATACCTAGTTATAAAGGAATAAAAATACAACAGGCCACTGAGTAATTAATGTTTTTCAACTAGGAACTTAAATTAGTGCTCATACGATACTTGATCAATTATAATTACGTGTATAAAATATATGTTACCTTTGCTGTTGCTGACTATCAAAATTTCACTAACCTAAAGTAGCGACTCACTTTATCGATAGCGTCAGGTAAACTAACTAAACTTGACCCTCGACCACTCGAAATCGAACAGTTCGTTCAGAATAATTTATCTACCTCTTTCGGGCAATGACTACAAAAACTGCGAAAAATTACAACCATTCATGCGTGGCGTGAACCATTTTGTAATAGCTAATTAATTAAGCAAATGATTAAAATTATATTCAAATGAATCGTACCAATTTGATAGCAGAGATAATTTGATGTTAAAGATAGGCAGGTTATCTAAACTATTATATATAAATTTAAAATTTATTTAGCTCGTATATTTTAACTAAATTTCAAAAATTTTCAGATTAAATTTATTTTATTTACCTTTTTTTATCACGTAGACCTTACTTTTTCTATAAATAAAATATAGTATAGATAGATAGAGTAGGCAGACAGACCGAACGTGGACCGAACGAACGAACGAAAGTGAAGTGAAATTGAAATGGAATGAAGCTGACTGACTCTGACCATCTGTCTCTGTCTCTCTGTCAACTCTCTGTCATAGAAAAATAAGTGGTCTGAGTGAAACGGAGTGAACGCTGAGCCACAGAATACCATGGGTATGACGTACAGAACAATATTACTCCTGGCGGCGTCATTCATATATCATTACATAGATTCCCGCACTCGTTAGCGAGAGCGTAAAACTGTCAATTTGACAATTTACAATTTTCCATACAAATATTTAACGCTCTCGCTAGCTTGAGCTGATATTATAAACTCATACTAGAGCCACTGAGTGAGAGAAGCGAAGTGCGTCTATGGCTCTAGTATGATTTTATTGATGTCCGCACTCGCCAGCGAGAGCGTAATTTTTCTTTGCGTAACCTAATGTTTTAATTCTTTATTATATATGAAGTTATAAATTGAGAAATAGAGTGTTACATTTGCTGATAAGATTAAATTTTTAATAAGTTTATTTGTATTCAATTGGTCTTTGGCATATCTGTGTCGAGTATATAGTATTCTGTGTCTGTATCTAAGTGTTTGTGCTAATGTGCACTGTGCTAAGTGCTTTCTTTTTTTCTTATTATTAGGAATTAAGATTATTTGATGTTTTATGTTTTATTTATATAAAATACATATATTAAAATATATATTTAATTCTCTTTTGTTATAAATCATAAATGTTACACTATTATATTAGAGAAGGTCGCAATGGTCGTACAAAAAAATTGGAAAAAGGTTGAGGCGTCATCTCAAAATTCAGTCAATGAAAACTCATGGAATTTTCAACCTCCGACAAAAACATTAACGATCCGGACAGCTTCATGTAATGGACAAACGGTAAAGCTTTAAATAACTTAAATTTATAAAAAGAAAATAACTCGTTTGTTATTCATGGATATTAAAATGTTGACTTTTACAGCTACTTTAAATAAGTAATTTACACAACTACTAAATGATTTTTAGAAGCAGCCTATTACGCGACAAATTGCAATTAATACACTGGCAGCAATGCATCGGAGATTCAGCTTACCTGGACCTGTTCAGCCTCACTCTAGGCCAATTTCTGAGTTCCGTGCTAGTGCAAACAAGTCATTGGATATGCTCCGGCAAACAATTCAATCTGCTGTAACTAGAGAAATTGATCAAGTCATAAAGAAATATTTGGAAGTAAGTATTATAATAGCCACATGAATATAATAGGTACATAATTTTTAACTTGTACTCAGCAGTGTAATTACTGTCTGTGGCCCATTGCAATTTCATTGGATGAGGCCCACCCTTGACGTAAAAGCTTGACTGGTAGTTTCATTTTTATAAATAAATTTATATTTTATTTTAAGAGATTACAAGAGATTAGGAAGCGATAAGGAAATTAGCTCTAACATCCCTTACTCACTTACCAAGACACAACAGCACATATGCTGGTATTTTACGGTGATTGTCTATATAAGGATCTTCAGACAGCCTGTCCAAATGACTGCTAAGTGCAAAAATGGTAAAAATTTGATTAGTTAACAAAAGTTTACTTATCAAATTGTTGTTTTTTTTTTCCAGAAATTCTTTGTTCCTGCTGTCAATAACATAAGGTTGAATTTGGGTGAAGAGTCTGTCGGCGAAGATCAGGTAACATTCATTGAGTATTTTACCCCACCAACTTTTCCAGCCACTCTATTATGATGAGCATGGAATTGTTGTACTCAAGATTTCTTTTCCCATAGGACTAGCAAAGTCAACTAAATCAAGCATAAAATGCTTGACGTCAAATTATGATTCGAGCATTGAGGAAGTGGGTCCACAATGGGCAGTTCACATCGGATCCTGAAATTCTATTCTAACTATTAGTGAAAGAATTTTTTAAATCGGATGAGTAGTTTCAAAGATTACCTTCTATACTGAACTTTCTTAACTTAACTTTCTTATCATTCATTCTTAACTCAATCATAAGAAAATATATTCCAATTCCAATTTTGTTGTTATGGCCACATCAAATTCTACGATGATTCTGCCAGTGTCAGGGTCAGAAAAGAAAAAAAATCATTAAAACTAAATAATTTCACTAAAAACTGAAATTATATTTTTGTCTCTGACGTCTATCTTGTCTCTGAAAGTCAGTGATGTTGCAAACTTAATTTCAAGAAATTAAATTAAACTTAAATTTATATTATATTACAGTAGGGCCTCGATAATCCGGAGAGGCAAAAACAAGACCCTTTTCGGATTATCGAGGCGTCCGGATTATAGTATGCCATATTTAATGTTAATAAAACACATGTTTAACCTTAGTTTCTTTAATCAATTTTTAAATTATAGCATAAAGACAAAATGTACATGTTCAAAATTACAACCATGTAAGGAAATCAGTAAGTTAAAATAAAACATTAGTTAATTCTTCTTGAAAAAGTCTGTAATACTCTTCTGTTTATAATTTTCGCACTTCATTTCGAAAGCCCGGTCTCTAATCCGCAATTTGTCTTTTATTGTCAATGTCGAATGTTTACGTGGCGGCGCCATGATGTTAGCGAGCGCGCTTAATTGACACTACGTTTACGCGATAAACAAAAGACTGACGGCCCATTGGCTCATGACAGCCCGCACCTACATCCCGCCGGGCCTCCCCCGCGAATCCCATATTGCCTGGCCGGATTACAGCGATCACCGAACAAGCGGGAGTCCGGATTATCGAGGCCCTACTGTATATATTGTATTGAAAAATTTGATATTTTTTTTTATTTTCCATACCTTTAAGCTATAGAATATTGTGCGTACAATCATATAAACATTACCTCTTTATAATATCAGTTAAGTTAGATAAGTACGGCATGGCAAGTATGCAAAGCAAATTTGAAATTTACAGGTGAGAGCAGTGTGTCGAGCGATGTTAGATGCGACCCGTTTACTTTACACTACGCCTTCACGGCCAACACAATCACCGCAAGATAATCAAGACACCGAAAGTATTGCTGACTCAAAAGTTTCTAGACAAACCAGTGTGAGTGTTTGCATTTATATCTTTACATGTTGTTCTTGAATCCCTAGGCGAAGGTAGTCCATCAAAAAAACTTATATCAAATGTTTTTATATTAGTTTCAGAGTCCAACACAAAATAAGCGCAAAGAGGCTGAAAGTGATTACGATCTGGGTACTAAACGTAAGAAAATAAAAGAGGAATATTCCGACACTACAACCGTAACCAACATTAGAGATCCGGATAAGTGGAATCCAGCAAGACTAACACAAGATACATTGTTCATTATGGGTTCGCACGCCCACAAAGTAAGTGTTTTTATGTAAACAATTACCTATATGTAATTTAATTAAAGCTTTTGCAAGAATGCAATATGCAAGAAAAATATATACAGGTGTCCCAAGAAGTAGTGATATAAAAAATCTAGGAGGTAGAGGACCTCGAGGGGTATCCGAATCACCCCCATGTATTTTTCGTATTTTCCTAGTTATGATTTTTTTTTAAATTTTTTACCTAACGCTGAGTACCACGAGATTTTTAATTATTGTGACATGAATTATTGTGATAGATGCCTGATTTTTTTTTTATAGTAAGCTGATGGACAGGCTAATCCAGCTCAGTAACATTTACTATCATTAGATCTTGGAAAAGGGTCAAAAAAATTGACATAATAAAAAAAACAAAATTAACGCAATATTTTTCTCAACTTTAAAGACTTTTTAAAAAAAAAGTGTACATAAAAAAAAATTGTCGTACAGATTTCAAAAACTTCCTCTTTCTGTGAAGTAGCTATCCTGCAAATTTTATTGGGCTACTCATAAGGCTTCATAAAAAAAAATGAATCTAAATGTAGTAAGTGAAAAATTCAAATTTCTTAATTAAAATTGAAAAGTAATTAAAACAATGCAAAACAAATCAAAAAGTGTTTATTACGTAATATTATTATAAAAAGTTTTCAAAATGGCCGCCCTATACTATAAATAAAAAAATCAGGCATCTATCACAATAATTCATGTCACAATAATTAAAAACCTCGTGGTACCCAGCGTTAGGTAAAAAATTTAAAAAAAAATCAACTCAGAAAATACGAAAAATCGCAGAACATACATGGGGGTGATTCGGATACCCCTCGAGGTCCTCTACCTCCTAGATTTTTTATATCACTACTTCTTGGGACACCCTGTATATAAAAAAAAAGAGACATTTCTCAATGAAAATATTATAAACATTGTCAAAGTCAAGTCAAACAGTAGCTAAATTAAATCTGTAGTTTAATCTGTTGGTCTTATGTTCCAATCATGTTAATGAAAAATGTACCTAACGTTATAGGTTCTTGGACTGGGAAATGCCCGTGGTCGCCTTTACACTCGCCACGCTGGTTTGCTGCGTTATCCAGCCGATTCCATTGATAAGGAGTGGATTGCAAACCACAATCTAGTTAACGCTGTTGGTGGTAAAACCTACATCATGGTGAGCTATTTAAATATATTTTTATTGAATCTTAATAAATGCTCTGTTTAGCGTAATGACGACCAAAAAATTGTCACACAAATTCATCTAATACATAAATTTTAATTTACATTCAAATAATAATTTCCGTAGGAGCTATAATAGCACAAGTTTTGACATTGTCTATGTGAACTTTTGAGCGATTGGGAAACATGGCTTGGATGTATTTGATTGTGAACAAACACATCCATACTGTTCATATAACTGTGTGAAGTGTAAAGAAGCTGATTTCATAATTGATTGAACTTATTTCTTGTTTGATTCTTTTTAGCGTCTAAATGAAAAAAATACTAATATTGATATTATCAATACAACAACCTAATCAAAAATATTTTGTAATAGAGCCTATACTACTTAATCACTTGAGTGAAAACTAATCCATTAGAGACATAACTAATTAAAACTTCTGAAATCATATTTATTTTCAGGTTTTAGAAGATATTGAAGAACTCGCTACTAGTGAAGCATATAGACACAACTCACTTCCAATGCTTGGCGAACTGACCGGTTTTAAAGTACCGCCTTTTATGCTGAGAAAAATTAAGTCTTACGTTATGAAGAGAGCACTCAGTGGCGATATTAGTAATCCTGACAGTCCTCAACCCTCAACGAGCACCGCACATGATGAGAATAAAATGATTATTGATCAAATCAAGAAGGAGCCCGAACAAGACAACTTTGATTCAAATTTTAACGCTAGTAAATACTTGCCAAACGACAACAGTAAAGATTTTGCTGATGTCCCTAGTCTACCTATGTCGAAGGACCAGACTGACTTTGCTGATATAAAAGTTGAAGACATTGAAGAGATCAAAGTGGACGATATTAAAGTGGAGGATTTGGAAGAAATGAAAGTGGACGGGATTAAAGTGGAAGATTTGGATGTGGAGAATATAAAAGTTGAAAATATAGAGGACATTAATGTTGATGAAATTAAAGTAGAGGATATAAAACTAGAGAATGATGACGCTTTCGATCTTTGTAAGCAATCTGATGATCAAAATCATTTGGTGGATGGTCTTCTGGAGGCAGATATTGAATTTTTGAGTAGGAATCTGGGTAACATTGAGAGTGATGCAGATGCGAGGAAGACAATAGAGAAGTTGACTGGTGCAAACGCTGATACAATCACGTTGGTTGGCGATGAGTTTGATTTGGGAACAACGTTAAACACCAATAATGTAAGTCAGTTATTTATTTTATTACACAAATACGCTAGTCAATGATAATTTTTTCATAATTATCACTCATTAAGTTTAAAATAAAGTTATTTGTTCATCTATTATGTGTTACATTATGACGCTAAAAAGTATTGCATTTAACTATGAGCACAGAAAAGATAACAATACAAGTACAGAAGGTGCATTCTTTTGATCTTGACGAAAGCAGTCTTTTTGTATACCTACATAACCGCACGTGAGTAAGCAACGTCGAACACTATTGCTGCGCGCCAATGTCGTTATTATTATCTGCAGGTACGCCGCGGTCTATGGAAATAGGGCGGGACAGGGTTGTCAACAAATAAAAAATAAAAATAAATTAATGTGAAGGTAGATATATCATTTTTGCGAGTAGTAGGGGCTTGTTTTGTGTTATAATACTTGTATGTTGTTCTAGTACTCCAGCAACCAGACGAAATGCATAACGGTGGCATCGACGACCAGCGGGATGGTGCACAGCGTGCCCGTGGCGCATCTGGCTCCGCCGCGTCTCGCCACCACGCTGCACTACTACAGCACCACGGTCCCCTCCGCGCACCCCTCGCATCCCGCGCAACCGCCGTCGCATCCCGCGCATCCCGCGCACGCCGCTCATCCCGCGCTCGCCATACACACCGTGCCGGCCTCCACCTCGCACCTCATTCGTGGGTGAGTTTAGATATTGTATTTTGTTATTGGTCTTTTACCGCATTCTTTCGAAATGCCAAGATATTTTTGACGTATTATACAGTGTCCGGTCATGGACTAGAGATATTCTAGGTACATAAATTATAACAATTTTAATACAAAAATACACTACATACTACAGCCTGGACGACATTTTTGAATATTGTGGTCACACATTTTCCAATTTTGCAGTTATTTTTTTCTGTGTAATCCCGAATAACTATGAATGATTGCTAAAAACTAAGCAACGTGTCATTCAGAGCGTGGACGTAGGGGAGCGGGGGGCTAGTTGTAACAATTTGTCGCTTCTTGGCTATCAAAGCTTACCTGTTTGGTATTTATGAAATCTAGCAGTACTATTCCAATAGGCATGATGACGGTGTTAAAAAATTAAAAATCACAGAAGAAATAATTTTAGAGAAAAATATACGTTAAAAGAGTTTCAAAAAATTGCGTAATATTAATATAAACATTACGATTAATAAGATTTTCAATAAAATAAAAGTATAAAATGCGGCAATCGGCCATGTTAACTGAAACACCAATCAGATCGAATGACGTCATACCTATGTAGATCTCACAGAGGCCCTTATTAATATATTTTAATATATTTTACTTTACTCCATAGAGTAACTTATTATATACCACAGAACACTATTACTCTATGCCCATGAACCTTTGTTGTGATTTCGCGTTTCAATTTAATTTTTGCGTAATTTTATTAGTTGTTTTGATAATTTTATTAGTTGCGTAATTTTATTAGTTGTTGTTTCGAACACAGACCTAAATATTTTTACATAGGTGTGACGTCACAAGCGGACGCCATGACGCCTATGAGCGTTTTCGCGCTTAAATTAAAAATATATAGAAAAAAATGCAATAATTTGCGTTAAAAGTTAGTTTATTGCTGAAATATTGTTTTTTTCGGAAATAGGAAATATGTACCTACGTAATGGAAAAGAATTTCAAAATCAGTCATCATGCCTATTAACAACTATTCAACTATCAATTCCAAATAAACTTTTGATCAAACCTGTAACGATTTTTTGTAGAAACGGCTTTGAAAAAAAACTGACGAGTGTTATAACTTACCCCGTGTTTGGGGCTAGTTGTAACAGGCTTGGGGCAAATTGTAACATTAGGAATTGAAAACCAATTTTATATTTTATAAAGATTTATTTGGCATATTTAGCATAAGAAACTTTACAAACGCTAAAACAGGTTTAGACTTTTAAGTTAAATTTTTGATCTCACAGAAAATATTCAAAAATAAACAAATAACATGCTCTTTCTTTACTTAAACTATTAAGGCATTTTAGGCTTACAGCCATTTATAATCTTAACTACTTCAGTTATCAGACTTTTGATTCATTTAGCATTAGGCACGTTATAACCTTGCCTAGGTTATAACAAACTCATACTTTTAAGTTTTATTCTTAATTTAATAGAAAAATAACCAAATATTAACAAAAACATGGTCTTTCTTAAACTATAAAAGAACTCTAGTCTTATAATCAGTCTTTATAATCAGTTTTCATCGGAATCACAATTGAGATACACAAATGAGATCTTATTTCCTGTTGCACATTTTACATGTGCCCACATCTTGCACATGATGCATTGTATCCACTTCTCGTTTGAATTTTCATAAGTTTCCCCACAAGCTAAACAAAACCATTCCTCGGGTTCTGATTCCGAATCAGAATTAAAAACTGTTTTTTACTTTATCTATCCCTTGTCTTTTAACTATCTTTATCTTATCTTTTTCCTCTAGATCTTTTGTCATCGTTCTTTTGCCCTTTCCTTTGCCTTTCTTAGTCTCTCGTGTTTTCTTTGTCTTATTTATTTAACTTTTCTTTTCTTTTTGTAACTCATTCTTCTCTGGCGTGGACAGAGCATTCTTCTTCAGTTTTTCTTCTGTAGTGTCTCATTCTGAAATAGGTGAAATCAATCAAGTTCAACAGGAAAGTATTGAAAACATGAAAAGAAGGAATTTAAATACGTCTCGCATAATTTCATAGAACTTATAAATAAATAAGGGGCAGGTTGTAACTTGTTACAACTTGCCCCGTAAAAGTGTTACAACATACCCCACTGCGAGGTTTTTTGAAATAACGTCTATTAAATAAAAAGTCACTTACTTGGTGTGAAATTGAATTTAATATAATCAAACTAAACAAATGCTAAATGTAATTGTATAAATCAACAACTGCTAAACAATTTGAAATCTACGATAATCAATTTTATATAAACAAAAAAAAGTCCATTACCTGGCTTTATCGGAGCGCCTGCACAACACCACTTCCTGCGCCGTCCGGCGGGGTACTGATCACGCTTATATGATAGAAAGAATGGGTATTACGTAGTAAGTTAGATTGAAAATCAAACGAATATTCTTCTATTATGTCGGTAAAAAATGCTTGTTACTACTTACCCCTGTTACAACTAGCCCCCCGCTCCCCTACTCGCCAACTTTCTTGTTTGGAATACTTTTGTAGTTACTCGTACATGTGGTTCTGTTTTGCCAACTTTTGTAGGAATTCGTATTAATATTATTGTTTCGTCAATTATTACACCAACATGAATATTATTTCTTAATTAGGTAACTTTTAGAAAAAGATGCACAATTTGGAATATTTAGCCAACTGGGGTACTAATTCGAAGTGTTTTTTTTGGGTTGCTAAAAAAAACACATCGAATGTTTCCTATATAGATTTTTTTTTTAAAAAAAAGAACGTTTAGCAATAAAACTACAATAATTAATAGAAACAAAAAAACAAAAACAATTTCTTTGTGGAAACAAAAAATTAGTTGCTTTCTTGTGCTTACGCATCTATAATAGAATCGCTTTTTAAAGAACAGTGTTGGCAAAAAATCATGAAGATCCGCAATTTTTAGTGAATCCAATTCAGTTAGTGAGAATCCTTCGTCTTTACGAAATGAGCTGATGATCTTCAAACAACTGAATATATCTTCATAAATTGTAGCTAAGAACCATCTTGATCACGTCAGTTTTCAAACAAAAAAACTAAATCAAGATCGGTTTAGCCATGTGGGAGCTACGATGCCACAGACAGACAAATGACCCGATACACACAGATCAAACTTATAACACCCATCTATTGCGTCGGGCGTTAAAAATCATTTATATTACGAATTTCACCAAAAGTTATTTGTATTTTTTTATATATTTTTTATATATAGTTCAGCCAATAAATTCTCGTTATTTTTAATGCAAGAGTATCGTTATAATTTGCCTCGGAGGCAAACTAAACAAATAAATGAACTATTTTAACTGTTTTCTGTGTGTTATTGATTAGACAAATAAAGGCATTTTTTAAATTTATTTTTTTCTTCGTCATAGAGTAATAACTTGTAAATTTTTATATTACTACATACTTGGGTTTCCTATGCATATAGAACTCAGGATGAAGTGCATAAACTTATTAAAATAAATACTTAAATACGAAGACAAGATATATTAACGTGCGTAGAGCTGTATTTTGAGTTGACGAAATAATACTATTATTGTATTTACTTAATAATAGTGTACGTAACAAGAATTACTAATATTAAGACAAATAAAAGTTGGCGAAATAAGAAATTTGACAACATGGAACTTTTTCTATGAAGATATATAAAAGTTGGCAAAACAGAACCACATGTACGAGTAACTACAAAAGTATTCCAAACAAGAAAGTTGGCGAGCACGTCCACGCTCGATTAAATATAGGTTACATCACGCTACGTAAGTGGGTCTAAAAATCTCATAAATTTAACCAACCACTTCGAAATTAGTAAAATTTATTCGTAATATATCTATAATATTATATTGTATTAACAAGCAAATTTTCACCTCTGTATAATATAAGTAAGTGTAGTAAATATTTATGAGTAAATATGCTAATCCTATGAACCCTGTTCAATCCGTTACGTTGTCACGAAATTGACTATGAAATTACTGTAGGATATAGATTAGGTTACCTATTTGCATTTTATTACTGCCAAGTGCAGTGAAAACATAGTTTTGCTCACATTTTCGAAATAACATTAAATGAAACTTAACAATGCCTTTCATAAATGTTCCAGTATTCCGATCAACACTAAATCCGGAACTTTCAGCACTGTGATGTCTCACGGCACCGCCGGGACCATAATTGGTTTCGGTGCTCGCGCGAGCACCGCCATCATACGAGCGCCCGCACAGTACCTCAACGTGTCTACAAAATCGTTCCCGACAGGAAACATACTGCACAACGCCATCGTATCAAGAAACATCGTAAACCGCACCAACACCTCATCCAACACAGGCGTGTCGTTCAACGTCACCTCAGTCAGACCCGTTATACACACGACAGCGCCAAAGAGTACGGGCGCAGATTTCGACACAATATCCACCGCAAAAGACATGATAGACAACGCGTGCAATTCCTCAGTCATGCTGAAGAAAGTCCTAACTTTGGGCAGTACGGCCGCGGCGAAATCGTTCATGATGCACAACACTCAAAAGGTGCTGTCAACAGGTTTCTCCAAAAATATTCCACCGCCGAACGTGACGATAGTTAGTTCGGGGACGAGTGGGGGCATATTAAACGCGCACCTGGGCAACACCGTGGTCACGACGAATGTGAAAGCGAGCGTTGGCAACACCAGCAACGTGAACACGTCGAACGTGACGAGTCCGACGTCTGGTACGTTGAGCGCGACTCACGCGACGCTGTCGGCTCTTTTAGCTTCGAGTATTGACGGTCAGTCGTCGGGTCGCAATTGAACCATTCCAAAATAAGTATCGAAATATGCATTTACCACGTTGATCTCATTTTATAATCTAATAGTCTAGCGCTTTAGGTATTTAATTGTTTAGGGTTGAGCTACTGTGACCGTTGTGATGTCTGATTTGCTTCTCATTATGAGCAATTAACATTATTATTATATAAAAAATATATTACAAATGTTTTAAATATTATATAATAACGTTGGCTTTTTATTGAAAAAAAGATAGGCTTTGAATACAAAACCCTTTTATTTTACTCGCGAATCTTAAAAGTATATTAACATCTCTATTGCGATACTACACTATTCTGCTATAAAGTCTTATTGGAAGTGGTAATAAAATAACATGAAAAATAAAATGAAGATAAACAAATTCATAAAATTTTGAATAAATAAAAGTTCATGAAAATGCTCAAGAAATTACTAAAATTCCTGAAGTTCATATGCTTAAATTTGTGCGTACGATTGTCAGGTTGTATTGTGCTCTCCCAAATGACAGCTGCAAGCATTCATTAATATCGTAATCCTAAAGCAAATTAAGAAGTTCCATCAAATGATTCGGCAGCATGTTTGTCATCCTTACATAAGTTAATAGTTTCACTTATTTTATTGAAACTTACTTTTTATAACATCCGAAGTACTACAAAATCAATTCTTTTTTTTAGAGACTTGTGTATAATGTAGCCTTGTCAATGTCACTTGGCCACGCGTCAACGTTGACAAGCGATCTCTATTTTTCTATGTAAAGGTCGACGGACAGGCTGACTGTCCACTCGGTAGGTGACTGGCGACCATAGTAAGATTACGGGTTGCCCAATTTATGTCTGAGAAAAGCACTACTGCTGTGAAACGCAGTATCAGTATCAAACTCATAACGGTCGTCGTGTCGTAGCATGGTTTTTAAGATTTATTCTAATTTGTTGACGTGTAGCTCAAGTTATTCATCGACTAGTTAAATACCTAAAGAATCGTATTTTGTATTATCACATAAGTATCTCTTACTAGTATTAACGTATACCTATTTGGTGTTAATGGTAGATAGATCATTAGATGATTTATTGTATTATGTGATTTATGTATCGGTGGCTGTTTGAACGTTAGTAATACTGAAAGCAATTTTAGCTTACTGCTCGTTATGTTATTGTACAATGATGGTAGATTATATATTATCTCGTAATTTAATATTACAGTATTTGGCTGCAATCCTAAGAGTTAAAAACTAAAGGCTCTTTAATAATTTATTTATTAAGTAAGGATGTAATTACTTTAAAAGGTATTTCAGAATAAGTTTACGATTCCTTACGATTAAGGCCGCATCTAAAACCTTACAGAATATTGTATACAAATGTTTCAGGTAAAATTTTCACATTTAAAACCCATGAATGGGAATTAGTATTGTTATTGTTTTATTTCCTTGTGTTTTTTGTAAATTATTTTACACTGCTTGAATACCATTATTTCAAAAATACAAAATGCATGCTTTATAATATCTTAACCACAGAAGAATTTTCCCTTTTAATGAATGACAGACAAAGTATAATTTAGATGCAATCTTTTTCAAGGGATTTTTCCCAATATAGCATTTATTTTAATAAATTTAATGATTTTATGAAATTTTGTTGAAATACCTAGACACAAGATGTCTTTTTATTATATCTTTTATTTATTTGAAAACTAGAGCAGTGATAGCAGCGTCAAATTCGAAATAGAATTACAAAAAATTAAAGTTTGTAATTTATTAGTGAGAAATAATAACTAATTATAGAGCTTTTTATGACAATTACGATCGTAGCTTGAATAGTAATAAAACAGTGGTTGTGTTTGTTTTATGATATTTAGAGTACAAACTTCACAAGTATTATTTCTGTGATAAATGTTCAGGAGATATATTTTTGTATACGTTTATTGAGAGCAATTTTTTTTTATCTAACGCCAGCTTTTGCTTATAGAGCTATATAGGAGTTTAAAGTTGAACTTATCATCATGTGAACACATTCATACATAATATAATCAATATAAAGTTAGTTATGTTGTTACATAATCTGTTGTTAGGATGATAATGATAGTTTCATTATAATATAGTACATAGATATTTTTGAATATTTATGTACTATGTTATATAAATGGTATTAATAATTTTATTAATTGATAACGAAACATTGCGTTTTATAAGGTGGGTTAACTTCATATCATTCGTTTTAATTAACAATATCTTAAGTATTTTAAATACATTTCTTAGTCCTCTTTAGTCTTAGTCATTAAATTTTTTAGTCCGTTTTTGGTTATTAAATTAATAAAAAATGTCAGAGAACGTCGTTAATAAATATTTGAGAACAATTCAACAAAAAATCGATTTATAATTTTGTTCATTTACCTCTATCTAAACAGCTCCCAGTGAACACTGGGTTTTAAAGTATCTTAAATACCTGTTTTTTTTTAATATTGTATTTTACACCAACATTCTTTTGATGAGGCATTTTTTTTTCATTTATGTTAAGTAGATCACAAAAAAAATTGTCTAATTACAAAACTTTAACCTTTATCTCAAGGTTTTTTTAAAATTAAAATTATAGATTGAAGTGATGAATGTGTTCACTTGAAAATATTTACTACTTACTTATATTTTTATTGTATAATACATATATATACTTACATATTGGTATTCATATTGATGAAATCTCTTTAAGGCTGTGCTCACAAGTAATAATTTCCTAATGGGTAGAAGTATTAAAACTAATAAAACGAATGTTTAGAAGTTTTATTTTGATTGATGACAACTTTAATGACTGATAGTTTTTCATACTTTTTTAAATTATTTGTTATGTGAAAGTTAATTTAAGCGTAAATGCTCATGCCAAAGTTTTTATATTTATTATTTAAAATAAGCTTATTTAATTTTTTTTGCTCATTTTTGTCTATAATTATGGCCTAGCAATATATTTTTATTTATAGCTTAGCTTGTGCAATTAATTGAATTTTTTTAGCTTTTCGTTATCGAAGCTTAATGCGTGCAATTTAAAAACTTTTGATAAAATTGAAAGCTTTGCGTGCAATTGAAAAGCTTTTGCGTGCAATTCTTTTT
Source organism: Synanthedon andrenaeformis (assembly GCA_936446665.2). Lineage (NCBI taxonomy): Eukaryota > Metazoa > Arthropoda > Insecta > Lepidoptera > Sesiidae > Synanthedon > Synanthedon andrenaeformis. The sequence continues at coordinate 5,171,085 of OW387780.2, read as the reverse complement.
AATGAGCTTTATTGTTTTCTTTTCAAGCTTTAATTTTATTAAGTGTTTTCTTTATCGTTATGGATGGTTTTTTTTATTAGTCCAGTTACTTTAGACATCCTCTGCGAATTTTGGTGTGTCAGTACGAAAATTTGTATACGCTTTCGTTTTTATGTTTCAAACATTATGTGAAAAGTCTATAAACCAGACTTTTAAGGAAAAAAAGTTATTCGAGGTCAAATGGCGCGAATTTCGGTTTTTCGCGAATAACTCGTTTTCTATGCTCTTGATCACTTAGATACCCATTACTAAAATTAAAGATCACAAAATTCTCTACAAGTTTACTGTAGATCATTTTTTTCTACGAGCAATAGATTTTGAGATACAGATTTTACAATATCACCTCAAATTTTCGTCTTTGTTTTTTTTCGACAACTTTTTTTCAACAGCGAATAACTTTTTTTCTAGGCTTTTTAAGCCTATAAGACCTCTATAAAAAAATGTAGAGCGCAAAATTATCTTTAAAAATAGTGTTGGTGTGTATTTTTCTGATCAGCTCTGTTTCAGACACAGCGCGCTGAAAACACCTCTAATTATTCGATTTTTTGACCTTTCAGAAAAAACTTGATTTTTCATCAATATCTCATTTTCTATGAATTTTTTTGATATAGAGTGAATGGAGGAAGTTAAAGAGCGCAAAATTCTCTCCAATTTTGCTTCTACACATTTCTTTCTACGATGAACCGTTATTGAGATATGATTTTTTCATTTTAGATGAAAAATTTCGATTTTTCAGTCATTTTCTAAAATATTTGTTTTTCGTAAATATCTTTTTTTCTGGGCACTCAACGACTTCGAGACCTATTATAAAACTTGTAGAGCGCAAAATTCTCTATAAAAATGATACTTGCAATAATTTTTTCGAGTTATTGTTTCTGTCGTGAAACCCGAGGAGCGGGGCGCTGCTAGTCGAACATGCTACAACACAACGTCAACTTTATAATCGAGTGTTTTTCTCGATTACTATAAATAGTGAGGCTATAGTAAACAAAAAAAATGTACGAATACGTTAATCATGGATAAAATTTATAGATATAACTTATTTATCATTAGATGAACTAGTATAGTTAATATATATGATATTATCAGTCACAATACGTATTGTAATCGAGAAAAACACTCGATTATAAAGTTGACGTTGTGTTGTAGCATGTTCGACTAGCAGCGCCCCGCTCCTCGGGTTTCACGACAGAAACAATAACTCGAAAAAATTATTGCAATTATCATTTTTATAGAGAATTTTGCGCTCTACAAGTTTTATAATAGGTCTCGAAGTCGTTGAGTGCCCAGAAAAAAAGATATTTACGAAAAACAAATATTTTAGAAAATGACTGAAAAATCGAAATTTTTCATCTAAAATGAAAAAATCATATCTCAATAACGGTTCATCGTAGAAAGAAATGTGTAGAAGCTAAATTGGAGAGAATTTTGCGCTCTTTAACTTCCTCCATTCACTCTATATCAAAAAAATTCATAGAAAATGAGATTGATGAAAAATCAAGTTTTTTCTGAAAGGTCAAAAAATCGAATAATTAGAGGTGTTTTCAGCGCGCTGTGTCTGAAACAGAGCTGATCAGAAAAATACACACCAACACTATTTATAAAGATAATTTTGCGCTCTACGTTTTTTTATAGAGGTCTTATAGGCTTAAAAAGCCTAGAAAAAAAGTTATTCGCTGTTAAAAAAAAGTTGTCGAAAAAAAAAACAAAAAGACGAAAATTTGAGGTGATATTGTAAAATCTGTATCTCAAAATCTATTGCTCGTAGAAAAAAATGATCTACAGTAAACTTGTAGAGAATTTTATGATCTTTAATTTTAGTAATGGGTATCTAAGTGATCAAGAGCATAGAAAACGAGTTATTCGCGAAAAACCGAAATTCGCGCCATTTGACGTCGAATAACTTTTTTTCCTTAAAAGTCTGGTTTATAGACTTTTCACATAATGTTTGAAACATAAAAACGAAAGTGTATACAAATTTTCGTACTGACAGACCAAAATTCGCAGATAGTATGAAATTTGTTCTTATATGACTGGACTATATAGTTTTTATCCATAGTTAATTAATTCTTTACGTCTCAAGTTCATTCGGTGCATGAATTGAAATCCAACGCAAATTGTTTTGTTGAATAACCACCTTAAATTTGAATATTTTTAATTTTGCAAATACTAACAAGACCTCAATATGTGCCATTTGATGATATAATACATATAATACCGGCTTCAAGTGTCTAGTATGTGCCTACTAGATCTGACTAGCTCGACTACTCTAGTTCCAGTATTAGTTAAGTAGTTGTGACTGTCTGTAGTAATCACATACTATCTATTAAGTGACGGCCCGAATAAGTGTGCAGGCACCCTTAGTTCGCCAATCACTATTTACAAGGTAAGGCCTGAAGTATGGTCCTAAGTAGTTAGTGTATTAATTATTACATAGATACTATGGTAATGTGGCTTGACAGATTAAATGTAAAATATTCACATAAACATTTAACACCTCTTAATGGTTCTTCCAATTTAAAAGTAGTATCGGGACTTTATGTGCCCTTGTTATATTATGTATAATTTTTTGAAAATTAATGTAATGAAGTGAAGTAATGAATAAACGTGTGTTTTACTGTGAATTTTGTGTTTTACTTGAAAATGAAATTAATTTTTACATACATAATACATGGTTATGGTTAGGTACGAGCATGGAATTTTTTTCTCGTATGATAACCAGAAAACAGAATTAATTATGTAATTCCATTTTAGTAACCTAAAAACAGTGATAAAATACAAGAAGGAAAAAATAAATTATTACGTAGACACTATTCGCAGGTTGCTTGAAAATTTCTTTACTTTTACTTTATCCTGTGGGAATCTTTACATGATCGATTTTTTTATTAAATAGATCGATTTTTATCAAATCAGGATTTTGATTTTGAAATTTTGAGCCCTACTACTCCCCAGCCAGGTCTGTAGTTCTGTGTTAGGATATTATATAAGTTATAGGACAAGTTTTCAGCTTGCCTCAAATACCTACCCGGAAATGTCTACCATCTCTCGGGCCATTATCATCCAGTTTATTGGTCGACGACAGAGGTCATAGACGTACGTATGAATGACACCTTCGTCATGATCATACACAGTTTCCTCTTTTAAAAAATAGTTATTCGTAGTATCTCCTCTGGGTTTCGATTGAATTGGAGGTTCTTTTTGAGCGTATCGAAAATTTCGATCTTTTTTGGGTGAAGTAAAGTTTTCAGTCAAAGATTATTTAATTTGTACCGGATGAAAATTAAAAATATTAAAGATATTTTAAAAATGTTCCTCAATTTATTTACCTATATTAACACAGGTAGTTAACCAGCACGTAGTTAGTTACCTTTAGTACCTGCATATTATCGCTTGACTCAAAGTAAGGACACAAGATCTTTGTAGTTCCGTAAAAAGAGTATAGAATCGAAAGAAAAAATGTTAAATGAGGAATTTACCTGCAGTAGCTAAATATTTTAATTACTCTTAAATAAATAGGTACCTCATTCATCTATCTATACTAATATTACAAAGAGAAAATATTTGTATTTTTTGTTTGTAGTGTATAAACTCAAAAACTACTGTACCGATTTTAAAAATTCTTTCACCTATAGAAAGTTACATTATCAGCGAGTAACATAGGCTATAATTTATAAAGTTGCGCGGACGAAGTCGCGTGCAACAGCTAGTTTTTTTAATAAAGTATACATTTCGCTTTTATGAAAACTAAAGTTAGTATTGCCATTTGCTTAAAAGCAGTTTGGTTTTACACAAGTTTATTTTAACTGTAGGAAAACTACCTCTGTGCATTAATAATATACCTCGCCCATATCCGAGAATAGTGTTGCAAGAATAGTAAAATATTGATTTTGAGCTCTTCGCGTCCGAGTTCAGTTAGTTCTCTTAATCTGTATCGACTGTTATAAAAACGTTAGGATTCCCTGTAATGTAAGTAAAAGCAAAATAGCATTGGCTTAAAGTAAAATTAAAAAATTAAAAATTTTGGACGTATTTATTTCTAATAATAACTAATATTTAATTTGTGATTTAGATTTTAATTTGTTTAGTTTCCCAAATACATATTTTTTTATAATTATGATACAGGTATCGATTCGTTACTTAATTACATACCTCTGTGACTAGTAAGATTTTCGTGGTTTTTGATCTTGTATTTGTAAAAAATAACTTATTTTCTCTCGACAACATAGAACTTTGATAAAAGTGGGGCATGGGATTAACCGTTTGGTTTGTGCTGTTTAGGTCATTGTAATTAGTTTTCCTCTTCTTAACACGTGATACTTAGCTGTTGCTTTAAGGATAAAAAGTATCTACGCGCTTGTCTGTTTGCTAAGTTTCATCGAATCCGTTCAATTGATTACGAGAGATTGAGTAGCAAAATTGAGTGCAAGATTCGCGTAACATTTACGGTCGCTTGATAGTAGGTGGCTACCATCGCCTATCTATAACATAAGATACACAGACTAAAGATCCGACTACAGTAGAATTATTTGGATCCTACTGTAGTCGGATTTGGATAAGATTTGGAAGGGATAGGGAAATGGGAATCGATTTACAAACAAAAAAGTTTTACCTAAATACCAAGCCTACGAAAACCGCGCGCGTACGAGTGTGATCCACTCAGGCGTCGAAGAGCCGGCCGACGTGCCCGGGCGTATACAGCGGCGCACATCGCGTGATAACCTCAGGGCGTCAGAAGGGGACGTCTGACGCCCTAAAACACCCAACAAGGACGCGTGGCGGCTCACGGCATTCCACTGGGCCTCCACATTTAAAGTGAGGCGAAGCCTTCGCTCTGAGCTGGATTCGAAGAGAATGTAGCGGTGTGTAGGGATCCGAGGCTAAGGCCTCGCTGTGATCTCGGACCCGCATATCACTGCTGATGGAGTCCAGGGGAGTTTTAGTGGGTATTCCCGGTGATAAATCACTTTACAGGGCGAGTCCCACACCCCCTCGTCGACTGTCCCCGTCGACGAGGGATAGTGCGTAAACGTCATCTCCCCTCCAAAAAAAGGTACCTACCCTAGTCATCTAACACTGATTAAAACATTCTAAATAATAATTTACGCCTGTAATCAATGAAATGAGTCATTCTCTCCTTTTTATGTCTGGATTACATAATGGTTACATAGTAATTATTATTGGGACTATGTTTACGTAAACATTCAAGTTATGTAACTGTTACGTAACTTGCACGGGAAACTGACATCACATCGGGGTTAACTATTTGTACTAATACTAGAGACAAATAATAAATAAATAAAAAAACTAAGCAAGATTATTTAATTATTTTATTATGTGAACAAGAAAATCACGCGATCACTTATAGTCCAAAAATTCAGTCGGCTGTTAAAGCTCCACTAACAGAGATTAGGTTAGGTAAAAATATTACATTTGCTTGCAATATAAGTAGCTTAATGCTTTCAAAGAATCGTATCTAGCATGAAAATTTCTTTTCTTCAGTTTTTTTTTAGTTTGGTAGGTGTCTAAAGCATGTTTTAAATAACTTAAATATTTTATTGGCTAAATTTTGTAGGGTAAACGATAAGCGCAATCGTCACACAAAAATTACGTGAATCTTATAAATAACTTGGTGTTTTATATTTTTGTAAGTAAATAAAACTGATTAGAATATTCGCAGTTCATTACACAATCAACAGGTATATTGCGTTGGCGTCTGATTATTTATTCTAACAATGTAGGCTTCGTCATCGTATTACGCGTGCGGCACGTAACGATCGCGTAGCAAACTCGTAGCAGTCTGCTACGCATTGCTCGTAGGCGTGTTTATGACGTTTTTTTCTCTAGATATTGCCCAACATTGTTATGCAACTTGCGATAACTGTCTCTTGCATGTTTCAGTTTACATTTACTATGTATAGATTGTGACAGTACGATTTTTACAATAAGTGAGTATGCATCATCCTACCTAGCAGATACGATGTCGTTGATTTTTTATTTGTACTGATACTTTTGGACGTTGAACTCAAAGTTGAAATGATATTTGTACATGTATCATTATTTATCTATATCTATATAGGTAGGTAATATTATATGAACATTTATATCTTTCGCCATTTCTTTTTGTTTTTGAAACGGTAGTAGTAGTTTTTTTTTGTTTTCAAAAAAGTGATCTTATCCTATTTTTGAGAAATAAAAGGTTTGATTTGGTTTTATTTGTCTATGTCTATATTTTATTTATATAAATAAAAATTTGTGTATGTTTGTCCTCTATGGACTCCAAAACCGCTGACCAATTTCTGTCGATTTTTCCGCTAACTTCTTTTAAATTACCCAACGGAATTTGACACGGCTTTGACTTTGACTAATATGGATATAATTTGCAGAAAGTAAAGTATACATGCGAAGCCATGGGCAAGTCGCTAGTAATTAAAATAACAGGAAATTGTACTGAAAGCAGTTCATAATTACTTTATAACAAGTATATTAGTATATTATTAGTATTGAAGGTATTAGACGTGCCAAGCTGAAAATCGACTGCGATGTAACAGCACACATAAAATACTCAATTAGCAAACAGCTGGGTTTTTTGCAGATTGGTAGGACTTATAAAATAGTTTTCTCGGATAAACAAGTTTCCTTATGATGTGCTTTTTTACTAGGATTTGAACCTGCGGCTGAAGTGTTAGCATTGGTCACACTTTTTATTATGTCGCTGATTTTTAGTTATGAGTCATAACTTATGACCTATTGGTGGGCTGTAAGCACCGATCAACTCTTAAGGAATTTGATTTATTGTATCAATTCGCTAATAAACCGTTTGATGAATTGGACTATTGGAAGAACTACCGTCAGGGCACGTCATGAGATTTTCGTCATGTGTATCGGTGATGTGAACTAACGTCGCCCCACGTCATTAACATTGAAATGAAACTTCTTTGAGCGCGATGAGAGTGAAATTTCAAGGTCGAATTTTGTGTAACGCTTTATATTGTCCTTCCTAACCTAAAAAAATAATAATTGATCGTCAGAGAAGTTTTACTTCTGACACGCGTAGGTATTCAATTCAGTACACGCGCACGTGTTTTGAAGTGAAAACTTTTTTAGGCACGTAAGGCAGTTTTAAGATGTGGGGGTTTAAGCACTGAATACATTAAAAACTTGATTACTATATTAATATAGTATTCGTATTATAATAATATTACACTCTTGGCGTGCAGTGCTATGATTGAGATTTGGTATTAATGTATACATATAAGTGTAATGTAATTCAGTTAGAAAGTTTCGTGGAGTGTGGGGGACGGGTCGGGTGCGGTGGGCGTGCACAGCGCGCGGCGCGGGGGCTCGGCGGGCATCGCGGGGGCGGGCGGGCGCGAGCACGTGCCGCGCGCTCACGTGGCGGTGCGGCGCTTCTCGCGTCCATCTCGAGCCGGCTCGTATGAATAATTGTGTACGGAGTGAATGAATCGATGCGGCAGCGCGGGTGAGCGGGTGGCGGGCGGCCGGCCCGCTGCGTGGAGGGGTGCGCCGCGGCGCGCCAGTCTCGTGCCGGTAGTCGGTAGTGCAACCGAGCGACTCCGGGAGCCGTCCCCGCCGCGTCGTCGTTCGTTAGTAGTTCGTAGTGTGCCCGCTCGGCCCGCCCCACGCCGCCGGCGTCCGAGTCCATGGAAACCCAGAGTCAGGATGCGGCACACAGCCCCGCAGAGGTGCCCAACGACCCGGGGTACGTGCGAGCCCTCGTGACTGCTTCGCTCTACGTCTCCAACGGTCTCTAACGTAACGAATGTTTCACTTGCAGGAAAATGTTCGTGGGAGGACTCAGCTGGCAGACTAGTCCAGGTACGCTCGTCGGCCACCGACCAACACGGCGAGGCCGGAAGTGCATCCGATGCACACGATGACGGCTGACCTCCCGTGTAATTGCGCGAAAGACCGTGTAACCGTACTATTAGAAACGCTCTTGGTACGCGGCGGCGATTGTTTTAATTCATTACATAAAACATCTGTAAAGTTTGGTAATCAGCTGATTACTTAGGCGTGTTTTGAAGTTGGACTTGTGACGATGTTACAGTGTCGCGTGACAGTTTTCCTTACGCTGTCCATTCGGAAAGGTTTAAAAACGGCAAGAACGGGTCTTATATATTGCAATTCAGTTACGATATCGAAGTATATAGCGGAATCAGGTGTGCAACGGCGGCCATGCCGGATGCGCGCGCAGGCTCCGGTGTCCCTCCAACCTTTCAAACGTTGCAAGCAATATTCACCCCTAACGTTACATCGTTCGGTCGTAAATAAGAGTTCAGTTTTCCATAGCCGGCTTTTCACCTCAAACAGCTATCACAACATAACCTCAATCTCGAGTGCGTATGTAGAGCACGATACCGGCGCGGCGCTTCCTTCGGTGACCGCGGCATATGATTGGCAATAAGCTTCTTAACTTTAACAAAAATGTAAGTAGCTATTTTAAATACAAAACAAAATTGCAAATATTGTTTTATTCAAATCCCGAAGCCCAATTAGTGAATTAACGGAAATTATTTACCTACTATTTTTTGAGAATTTTATTTGATGCAGCAAAACATTTTAATTTTTAAACTTTAAACTAGTTAATTGAAACACACAATGTACTGTTTATCCAACGGCGTCCTATTTTAAGAGCAGGCCCCACGAAAAAAATTCCTACGCTCGCTCCGCCCACGTCCCGCCACCCGAGAGTTACAAGTTGCTCGGCGGCTCTCTAGGATTTTTTTTAATATATCGCAAGATACAGCTTACGTAAGGTTGAATATTGCGTACATTATTTGAAGCATGATTTGGTGTGCACTAGCTCGGAACTAAACAACGTAAGTCTCAAAATTGTTTTCGTTAATTATAGGAGTAAAAATAAACCTAAGTTTATTTTATTTTGACAATCACTGGTAAACAATGTTTCCTTGCTACGAGCAGTTTTTTGGCGATATAACTCAAGCCGTTTAGTAGAAAAATGTAATATTCTCCGGAAAAGGCGCCGATTTCGATCAAAAAATGTATCGAATGAAAATCACCTAATTATGTTTCTGACTTGATAATCTACAGATAAAGGTCTCAAAATATATATATGTAAATTCCACATTGATCAGATATGTGGTTGACTCAGCACATTTATTTAAAGTTCCCTTAGTTTCATAGGGCCTGGCCTTAACGAGGTCGTAGTAATTTGAAAGGTCATCAATTAGTTTTGTTGTACGTAGGTTACAGATGAGTGCAGCACGCAAAAGGTCCGGCAAGTGTGCGCAAGCGCAACTGATGTGCTGCCCGCGGTATTGGGTCGTGCGCCCACGCCGCACTTTGATCCCTCTATATCTATGCCAACTTTGTTCTTCGGACATACATATTTAGGGCAATGCGATCAACCGGTAATATATATCATTTCAGATATTAACGAGCGATCGATACTACTGCATTCATATATGGCAGGAAGTGAATGAAATCGATTTTATAGCGTGCGATATTCAGTAAATACATTTTATAATATGTATTTAAAACTTTTTATTCCAAAACTGTAATTTACAATTACAACAAAACTGTACAATAACACTTTTTTTTTACAAAGGAGGTACAAATTTATTTTAAAAAAATATTTTATAATTTTAATTAATATATGTAGTTTAACTTTTACATTTTTTATAAATTTTAAATAACAAATTATTATGGCGTCTGGTTTTTGACTAAGTTCTTGCCGCACCTCGTTCCGGAAAAATACCACTGTAGGTTTTCAAGGTTACTTATTACTTGTGAGATACCATAAACCACGTGGATGGTTCGAAAGGTAATACTCATAGGTTTTTTTATATATATTTATATAAAACGTCGAGTATTTGGTTAAGAATTGATAAAACACCTCGGGCACTCCGGGAAAGATAAGATATATGTACCTACAGCTTTGTTTGGTTGATACGTTACCTAAAGATAATATTATATTATGATATATCGTTCCATCGTGTTTTTTTTTATCTCAAAAATGAAGTCATACTTATCTAAATCTTCCATAACCACAACCTAAATCCAAGCTAATATTTTAAGACTCGCTACATTTGCCATAAAATAAATCAAGTCTTGACAGATTCTGATATGAACGCATGTGGATTGTAATTTTTGATAAGATGCAATTGCAATGATACCTATCTAAAAAGATTACGATATAACCTAAATCTTTTAAGCAAAGCTTAACCGTGATAATAACTATCGACTGGGCATCTACTTTAGGTTTGTTAAATTATAAGCTAACCTTGTTGAAAAAATATTCAATATTTTTTTATTTACTAGTGACCCGTTACTTCTTCACCTGAGATGCAATCTATACTAATATATAAAGCTGAAGAGTTTGTTTGTTTGGTTGAAAGCGTTAATCTCAGGAACTACTGGAAAATAACTAATTGAAAAATCATTTTTGTGTTGGATGATCATCCATTTATCGAGAAAGGCTTTAGGCTATATAACATCACGTTAGGCTTTAGGCATATATATATAATTTCTTTCAGAATTTCGATTTGCGTCAACTCTAGCGCCATCTGTCAGTAAATAGTGATATTAAATATAATACTGACAGACTGCATCAGTGAAAAAAGCTCTTATTTTCTAAGATTTTGTAAATTTGTTTTTCCGATATCTCATCGTATAATAATTACTCATATATTTTCTTTTTCAACGCGGACGAAGTCGTGGTCACCAGCTTGTTTTTATACATTAAAATAATATGGTGGGTAAAGTTTTAAACTCTTGATAGGGTTGTCTAGACAATTAGTTTTCGTATACATTGTCAGTTATAAAATAACAATAATAAAAACAAGAACTTACTACTGCCACAGGAACCTAACATTTTTCCAGTATAAAAAGTATCCAGGTAATCATCAATACATAAGTGAATACCGCATTCAAATCGGTTAAACCGTTTCTGAGATTAGCGTGCACAAACGCACACACAAACAAACATGAATTCTAAAAATCTTTTTTTTTACCTCGGAAACATACCTAAGTGTACATTTTTTTTAACATAGAGACGGCTCGTTTAAAATTTTATTGTATGTATATAGATGAGTAATGACTTTATGGTTTTACTACTGTCTTGGCAGTGCACACATTGCTTTTGTTATAAGAAGGAAAGGAGTCATTGAATAAAACATTATGTTGCTGGTTTAAGTTTCATCATTACGAATGTGAGATTTATGTCTGTGTATTTCCGCGAACGGGTGCATTTATTTTGAGTATTACTTTTGGATTTAATGGAACTTTTTTAATAATTTATCCCCTCCTGTTTTACAATAACCAGAAGGTGCTAATAGTTTTCTTGTTCGTTTGATAGTATTTGTAAGAAAGTTTAATTTAAAGTTATATAATGTTTAATATATATTATGAATAGGTACCGAAACTAGTTTTTGCCCACAACTTCGTACATTTTGTTTTTATTGATTTTTCAAAAAAATAATAATTCAATTTTACTGCCAACTCTACGGAAGAATTTTTAACTTTCTTTAGAAAGTATTTCTCGCTGTTAGCGTTGGATGTAAAATTTTGTAAAATTAATTAAAAAATTTGTTTAAGATATTAAGTTTCTTATTTTAATTAATAAAATATTCACTTTGTAAACCAACTATAAGTAAAGATCAGCAAAGTTTTGTGTAAATATTATTTCACTCCCACCGCAATACAGCAGGATAAGTTATTCTGGTGAACGTTTTCAAAGTAGAAACTCATTATTTCAGTGATCCACATTAAGTACGCGGTATAACATTGGACAAAAGGTTCACTTATCCATTATCTAGTACTAGTTATGTTCTAACCGGTGACATGTCATTGACATGCTGGCTCGAAGATTTACAGTAAGTACGTACCGTCTCTCTAGACCAGGGTTCCCCAAACTATTTTGGACAAGTGACCCCTTTTCAACAATGAACTGTTACCTCAGACCCCCATGGTCAAATTACCTACTTTTAAGACCAACCCCCTTATTCATAATGGTCCGCTAACTTAAAGCAGCTATCTATCTTAGTCTATCTTTAGTTTTTTCCTATTGGTACAAAATACCTAGGTACTAAGGTGCCAATTAGAAAACTTTGCACTTGGTTAAGTGAGTGAAGTTGATTTCATTTTCTCGTCAAAATTTAACAAAATAAAAAGACAATCCAATTCAGTAAATATCAAGTTTAATTTATAATTATTACAAATTAATACATAAAGCATCTTAAGTTGGTAGGAAATTATATTTTAAAAACTATTAATTCGCAAAGAGAAAATAAAACATTCAGTGCGATGGATGAACCTGGTGACTATCTACCAATCTAGCTACATCCGGTTCTATATTAGTGAGTTGCAGCCTTAAATCTCCACGTTCGTTGATTTTCAAACGGTTTCTTTGTTTTGTCAAAATGTTTGTTACCACACTGAAGCTTTTTTCAACTAGATATGATGATGGAAAAGCGATAAGGTATTTTTCAGCAATGTTCCACAATGTAGGATACTGTGTTTCAATTTTGCGTTGCAACCAGAACTTCTGATAGCCTTGGTTGAACTTTTGCTTAAGCTCTTCGTCTGTGCTGATGGTAATCAACTCTTCTTGCATTATCACATTGGCTTCTTCTATGGCTGTGGTGTTATACGGATTTATTATCCATTGAGGAATTTGTAAATTTAAAAGATCATCAAACCTCTCCGTAAAATCCTTGTGTAATGCGTCCAAGTGAGTAACATATAATAAAATGTCATCATCTTGAAGCATTTTTGGTAATTTTGACAAATGCGGAAACTGCGAATATTCTTTTCTGCCTAAATTTTGTTTATAAAGAACTAGTTTACCCACGAAGGCCGATATTATTGATTTTGTTTTAATCAAGTTAAGATCATCACCCTGTAGTTGCAAATTAACTTTGTTGAACATTCCAAAGATATCAGTCAAGTAATAAATATCTGTTTTACAATTGTTCAGATTTTCTTTCAAATTCGGATCTTTTTCTTGTAAAAACTCCAACACAGATTCAAAAAGGGCTGAAAATCTTTCTAAGCAAGAGCCTCTTGATAGCCAGCGAACTTCAGTGTGCAGAAGTAACCGAGTAAAGACTTCGTCGTTTTCGTCACATAGTTGAGCAAATAACCGAGAGTTCAAAGAATTGCTTCGAATCTTGTTGATAGCATTTATTACATATTGTAAAGACTTATGCAATCTAGGACTCAGCTTTTTTGCTGCTAAATGCTGCCTGTGAATCACACAGTGAATAACCAGTACATCAGGCAGTTGTCGCTTTAAGTGAGCTATAAAGCCACGATGACGACCAACCATAGACGGTGCACCATCAGTCGCAACAGAAACAATATTCTTCCATGGAATAGCTTTATCAGTAAAAAAATGTTCCACGGCCTGAAAAATCGATTCTCCTCTAGTATCAGTCTCTAAATATGCAGCAAAAATCAGTTCTTGGCACATATTTTCATCTTTGATAAATCGAACATATCCTAACAATAGAGCTTCATTGCCGGGTAATGTAGACTCGTCCAACTGGAGAGAGAATCTGCGGGTCTGTAAGAACTTGCATAAAATGTTTTCCACATCGCGTCCCATCTCATCTATGCGTCTCTGAACGGTGTTGTTGCTCAAAGGTATTCTCTTTAAAATATCATGTGCGGGTTTGTGCAATACATTGTTAAGGACCTCCGCAATGGCTGGTAAGATAAGCTGCTCTCCAATTGTATGGGGTTTCCCCGACTTCGCTATTAGTAAAGATATATTATAGGACGCTCGTAAACCATCATTGTCTCGAATAGATGATGACGCAAACATCGATCCTATGGATGGCCTTTTGTCTAGTTTTTCTTTCAGTGCTTGAAAATATGACAAGGGCTTACTTTTTTTGTTAGCATGTACTCTTGATAAGTGGTCATCCATTTTTGAAGGCTTCATGGCATCGTTACTAAATACTTTTTCACATATGAGACACATCGGGAAGTGTTGATTTGATGGAGATGCAATAAATCCGAACTTCAAGTAGTCCAAACTGTATTGTCTGCATTTTTTTTTCGTGTCCGCCATCATAAAACTTTCAGTAATTCTGCAAACAAAAAAATAAGGAACCTAAATAAAAAACAATAATAAACTGTTAAATTTGCACACTATCTTATTTTTATCACACTCAGTTAATGGATTCTTGTTAAGTATTACTGACTTACTCTTTGATAAACTTTGATACCTATATTGGGAAGTAACTACAGTAGGTAATTAGGTATAGAAACTTCGTATTAGGTAATTAGGTAGAATAAGAACGAAAACCAAAGACTTAAGTGTTAGTAATTTTTACAAATACAATTATACATACCTATTTAAAATATGTTGTATGTTGTGTTTAACACTTTTTCAGTCACTTTACTTCACTTAATTTAGCTTTGTAATAAGTTTGTAATCTCTTGAAATAAATGAGTACTTAGCTATATGAGTTTTTATCGTTCAAGCTCCAACGAATTTCAAAACGCAAATGAACTTTCAACCTAAATGCAAGCTCGTTAAATAGTAAAATATCAGGAACATGTTTGGACTTGATCATGAATTCGTTCGTCTTAATTCGCGTAAAGCCGCTATCACACTATTCAATTTGAACGATTCCAATTTAGGAAATCGGAAGGTGTGATCGCAGTTAGAACAGATTGGATTCAATTAAGAGTTTATCCATTTTCAACTCTATATCTTCGATTTAGAAATCAATTTAGCGTAGTGTGATCACGAGCTCACTACTTAGATTCCTAAATAGGAATCGTTCAAATTGAATAGTGTGATAAGCACTTTATCGTCAAATAGAGAGCAAGTCAAAACGCCGCTGAAAGACGTACGCTCCAACTCAATCTTGCACAAACTTGTCCACATAGACTTGCCGAGTTTTTCATCTTGTACGAACTTGAAACTTTACATTCCTGGAACATTATTTCCTACAAAAATATTAATTATTCTTAGTACACGTAACACAACATAAACAATACAGTAACTACCTACTTACCTATCTTGAAAGTTTTAAATAAGAACTTGTGTTAATATAATAGGGGTCGATTTTTAGACCTCGTCGACCCCCAAAATCACTTTTCGTTTATGTCGACCCCTAGGAAACCGATATCGACCCCAAGGGGTCGATATCGACCACTTTGGGAATCCCTGCTCTAGACTATAGCAGAGAACAACGCAATACGCAAGTATTAAGTATTAACTTTACATTTAAGTTATAACTTAAGTTAAACTCTTTCAAATTTCTATGTGGATATGATAGTAAATTAGTTTAAACGTTAGTAAAATATTTGCTATTTCTTATTTAATTATATTTATTGGTCATGTGTAAGGATAACAACTTTTCCCAAAATACATATAATACAATATTTCGTACGAAACTGACTTTATTATCAAAAAAAAATATGACAGGATACGTCTATTCTTTAAGCATATAACATAAAGAACAGACCTACCCTTATAGTTTGTGATTAAGTTTCTTTAAATATTGTCATATCTACGAACACAACCGTGATTAAGATAAGGAAGTATAAAAAAAGTAAAAATAAACATTAACACTATAGAGCTTAGTGGCTGTAAATAAATTGTTTTTAAATTTTGAAACAGATGGCGAAAAAATATCGGTGATAATAAAACGAGTATGGATCACGTGGACCATTCTAATCCTAATAATAATATTATAAATGCGAAAGTTTGTATGTTTATTCCTCAATAATGCAAAAAATAAATTTATCACAAATATAGTTTATTACCTGGATATATATTTTTTGTCCTGGAAAAATGTTAGATTCCCGAGAGATTGTCTAAAAATATTAAAAAAATTGGCAATGGCACCACCGTCGTCGTCACAGCGATAAAGATATCAGGCGTTAAAGATATATTTTCATTTTTCAACACGTACAAAGTCGCGGGCACAGCTAGTTTCACATAAAGTTATTACTCACAAGCGATCCTCCACTCTATATTGCTGTAAATAAGGCGTTTTACATGCGAGTTTGCAGGTTTTCTAACACATGATCTCCATGACATCGTTTGACTACAACCACAACAGCCCAATAGAGTTAGTTTCAGAATATAGGTTCATAGTTTGAGAATTTGACGACACGTTTGGCCTAGTGGCTAGTAACCCTAGCTGTTAACCAAACGGTCGCGGGTTCGAATCCCGCTAGGGGCAAATGTTTATGTGTTAACATTTTGCCTTTGTACCTGAGTCATGGATGTTTTGTATTTATAACATGTATGTATTTACGAAAAAAAAGTAATCAATGTAGTATATCAAACTGTCTGGTATCCATAATACAAGCATTAGTTGCTTAGTGTGGAACTAGATGGTGCTGTGTGGAATGTATGAAGATATTTATTTATTTATTATATACCAAGCAATAACGCGAATGCTTTTACGAAGGGAACATAATCAATCAATACTAATAATAAATCTGTAAGGGTCGGTCATGGAGTAAGTTACTTTGTTTTCAGGGGTATCGTGTTTATAGGCTCTATACATGATACAGAAACTAAATTGACGATTTTTAGAATTTTTTTCTGTATGTATGTATGTATGTTCCTCCATAACTCTGAAACGAATTAACTGATTTTCATGAAACTTGGTAGATAAACATTTAGACGTACGGGACATAGGATAGGCTACTTTTTTCTTTTTCAACGCGGACGAAGTCGCCGGCACCAGCTAGTACACTAATAAATTCGTGCCTCAAAAACCTAGTTGTTTAGGTCGAGTGGCCCCAACACAATACAAGAGATAAGAACGGGATATATGTTTACCTTGTTACTGTTATTATTCAAACGATTGTTAGCTTAAATATGCGTATGCGCACTCACAAAGACGATTTCCTTTTAAACACATGCAAATAGGACTTTGCTGTGACAATATTATTATAATTGCACTAACTATGTGATGTAATTTTCTAAACCAAATCTCACATTTAACGATATTTTTTAACATATAATATAACGGCGTAACTTCTTATATAAGAGTAGATCATTATAAGGAGCAAACAAGAAATTTATGGACATATTTTTGTAGGAGTAGTTATTTTGACAAAATATAGTTTTTAATTTTGATCTCTCTTGTAACACAGACGGATCAATATTGTAAATTTTATAGGAAATTGGCAATCTGATCCTATAGATAGACGATTCGGAATTTCAAAAAACTTCATATTGTTTTGTAATGTACTTAGATACGAGTACCTCCTTAGCTAAGAAAGAATATTTTTAAAGCATAAAACATAATATTGAATTTTTTGTTTGCTTAAGTTTATTTAAGTTTAACAAAAGTTTAAACCTTTTTAAGTGTTGCCAATTAAATACTAATATGAAAATCAAAACTCACAAATTCCTCTCACAGACACTAAAAGACTTTGAACTGGCAAGTTAATAATCTCTTTCGATTGCGAGGAATCCACCTTCACCATTATCTATTATTTATCCAGACATTTTGCATACGTTGAATAATTCAGAAGAAATGCTTCGGGTGCAAAGCGAACCATTTGTCTTTGTTTAATTTCTAGTTTAACTTTGAGTGACTATATAGAGATTTTCAGAAAAAGAACTGAATTGTATTGGAATATAAAAAATACATTAATAGTAGAGACCTATAATATAAGTGCTCTTAGAGAAAGATCAAAATTTAGTTAATAGAGATCGAGAGGTCTAATTAACAAGTATCAAAATATAAGTACCTGATGTCTTTTCATAATATTTCTTAGTTACTTTTATAATTTGTTCCAGTGAAGACATACAAATAATAATTTGTAAATTTTGAAACAGTACAAATAATTAAATATGTGTTGTAACCATGTTGTAACATTTTAGTTTTAGTACTTTAGAAATATACTTAATGCCACGAAAAAACTACAACTGGTCTTATTTGGTCTTTATACGCATTTAGATGAATAGAAGTACATAGGCGACACAGACTTACAATTATGTACCTATTACTAAGATACTAATATACTAAGACAGTCTTTATTATAGTCATCAGAATCTTAGAAAATTGATTGGTTGAGATTTGTAAGCGATTTGACGAGCCAATTGGTCGAGTGATTAAAGTGCCTTAGCGCTCTGACTTAAGGGGCGGGTTTAATTCCAGGCAGGGCCATTTGAATTGCCAATGGCCAGTGAAAAGCTCATTTGCAAAGTTGGCTCTATTCAAAGTAATGGCAGTGCACATTGTGCACATTACGTTTTGCAGTCATAAATTGGTAAAATGTAAAGACCACCTTGAAAAACATCATGTCTGCTGTTGTCATTCGATGAGTGTGTTAAGGTTGCCAGAGCCCATTTTTCTATCCTTTCCCAATCCTTTATCCTTAATCCAATTAAGGTCGGCAGCTCTTTTGCAGCACCTGTAGCGTTGCTTGTGTTACAGGCGACGGTAGCCATGTACCATCAACTGGACCGTCAGCCTGTCTGTCGGCCTTCGTATAAATACTTTTTTCCTCTTCACAATGTTGATAAGGGAACTTATGTAAATGAGTAATAAAATAATGCTTTTGTTCATACTACAGTGAATACATTCACATCTGTAAATTGGATCGATGATCGATGATGATACGTTACGAATTGCCGAAGATTGATTGAGTACATTTTAGTTACAGAGAACAACGTTTTGTGAAATGTAGGTACAATGATTCTGAATAGGTTTTTATGTAGCAAAGTTTTATTAGCTGATAATAACTGTCAATAAGAAATCTGTTAACGCGTAATAACAGGCGTTGATCATAGCATAATAAGACCCATGTACCTAATACTAGTAGTTCGCCCACTCTTTTTTCGTCGCTAAATGCCGATAATCGGCTAGACACCGAAAACACAATTGTTTTTTAATTTATATTATGGTATTACTAGCTGGTGCCCGCGACTTCGTCCGCTTTTTTCGTAAAAAAAAACATAAGCATAATAACACCTGACATGCTTATTGTTATTACATTTTTGCCATGCGTTAATTTTATTATGTCCTTTCCGGTATCCCTGACAACGTGCATGCAAAATTTCATGATGATCGGTTGTGTAGTTAAGGTGTGAAAAGCTAACAGACAGACAGACAGGCAGAGTTACTTTCACATTTATATTATTAGAATGAATAGTATGGAAGTATGGATTATTTAGTGGTTGTAGCTTTCTTATAGAGGTATTTCTCTGTAAGGAAGACAAGTTAGTCATCCTTACAGAGATATTCCTCTCATTCTCCATGGCATACATGATGACTAAAGAAAATGTCAAAAAGAAAAAGAAAAGTAATAGTGATTTGACAAGCGGGTAGGTTTAAAACTGACCAGAAAGGAACGAGTGTAGTCAGTGAAGCTACCGCATTACCGCAAATCGCGGCATAATCCTCTCACAAAGCGCACACAGTGGCTGTATGTAAACATCAGTTTTGGTGCAGACTAGGGGCCGGATACACGTTTCGTTTTGCCAGTTATTTCAGCCTGGCCGCAAATAGACATGTCAGCGTGTGCGCGAACACTTCTTTAGCCAACATAAATCAAGACAGAGAAAAATAGTAAATCATTGACTGTTGTCTAGCTTTTAGCGGCCGATATACGACGTGATTGCTAGCCATTTTGTTTTCTTATTGCGAGTACGTCGTTCCTTCTAGGAAGGTGGCGGGCGAAGTGTTTTCGAATTCTATCGACTCTATAAAGGACGCCGAGTGTTCCGATATCTTCTAATGCTTTTATTAGACTAGTTCACTTTGATGTAATAAGTATCTCGATATAATGAATGATAATAGTAATAATAATATTGGAGAATAAAATCAATTCGCGTTTGTCAGAAAGGTCACATTTTGTATCAGTTAAAATACTGCTCCTTGTCAGAGAAACTCATGTTATTTTTTGATTTTTTAATGTTTATTGTTTTTAGACTAACTTAAGTCTCGTCAAAATTACATACAATAATTAAGGTTTGTACATAATAACATTAAAATTTGTTTAGGTACTCAAAAACGTACGTCTATTTAAATTAAGAGTAAAAGATTTAGTTTGTTGGCATAGAAAAAGTGCGTTCGCGCAGCGACGCCTCGATGCATCCCCCTTTACACGATCTATTTAGTGACCGTATTTTTTGTGCCACTAACAAAATGTTTTTAGACGATAAGTGTCATGTGTTTGGGATGACTTCTCGATGTTAAATTTAGATTTTGTGAGCGCAGAGTTTTATTCTTATGAGTTATTTACGAAATGAACTAGTTAAACTTGCTATTCAATAGAGAATTATATAGTAATTATTATAAAAATATAAAAATTTATAATGTGAGTTTTTTTGCCACTTATACAAAGACTATTTTGTCAATTATATGTGAAATGACATTTTATTATTTTTATTTTAAAATGTGTCAAAATTAGTCAAAATTAAGAGAAAACCATTAGTTAAGCAGTTAGGAAAATAGTTGAGGACGGTAAAATTGTAACTTAAGCAAAATGACATGATTAATTATACAGTTTCTGATGATTAAAATAGGCCGGGTCCTATTTCAGATTTTAAAATCTCGAAATTTATAAAGCTTGTATGTATTTTCGACGCTTATTTGGAATTGAATTCAAATAAAAAAATAGTGAGACAAGCAAAGAAATTTTTTAACTAAGTATATTTAAATACTTTCCAAAATCCAATGACAGCTAGCTACTCCTTTATATTTTAACAGTATTGTGGTTTTTTTTAAAGAATTGCAAGTTATGAATATTCATTATGATGATTAATTATAGGCATTTTAACTTTTTAAAATATTTCTCTAAAGCCTCTTTCAAATTACTATAAAATAGCCTTATTTCTTATAACGTCTTAGGTATTGCCCTTATTGCTTTCATATCACATAATAATTGATATGATAGAAAGGTATATATTTCGTCACATATGGCATTCTCAAATTGCGATATTTTTTATAGATACATTCATAAAACTGAAAAGTACTCGCTTTAAAAAGATAACCGACTCATTAGCCCATTTTTAAATGCTGTGTGAGTTTTTTAGCAGAGGTAAACACATAACAGTAAGGGCAGTCTGTCTTGCGGCAGTAACCACCCCCTTACATAAGACAATAGTGAACTTGCAGCGCCTTTGGCTTTACTTATTTTAAGACGACGGTAGCCATCTACCATCAGGTGGACCGTCAGCCTGTTTGACGATCTTTACATAAAAATATACATAATATAACTTTATTAAGTTGTGAATTGACAATATCTTATATGAATAAAAATTGAACAAGATTTATTTTACAAAAATTATTTTCTCATTTCTCACTGCGAGGCAAAACCAGTCCCTAGCAGTGACACGTATATAGACTATACAGGTCACCGCTTAGTACATATTTAATTAAGAATCGTGTTAAATAAAACCCATTCCTGAGCACATGTTTTAAAAAGAGAAAATCGTTTCTCAAAGTAGGTGGTCTCGGTCGCGATTTCTCTTTGCATATAAATATTTCTGGAGTTATATAACGTCTACAATCAGTGCATCCAGGCGCACATCTGGGAACATTAAACTAGACGACACACGCCACTGCGTTGTTATCATTAGTCATGTGTCGCGCACACTGCTTCACACCACCAACCTTTAGTATAATGTCAACTCGTTGCTGTAACACGTGACTAATAATAATGAACACTAACTGATGAGCTATAAGACTTACTTTAGATAGTATAATTTTTTTGTGTTACGACGTCCTTGCGCTAAGTGCGAAGACCAGAGGGCAGCGCGTCTTCAAAAGACACGCTAATTGAAGGCAGTGTAAAGTGAAAGATTCTCTAAAATTGTTTATTTAGTTGCTTTCTAAACGGAATCTTTTTTAACGCACTTAAAAAAGAACTTTTTTTTTGTTAAAAAAACGCGTAGAATGTGAAGTTACTGACTTTGATTGATGATAACATATTTTGCAGGCACGTATCTAATGTGTGTTAATACATTTTTGTCTTCCAACTAAATTGCAATTATAAATTTAAATTTATAATTGCACTCGTACCCCAAAAACAAACTCGATAAGTTGTCTAACTAGTTATTCTGTAGAAATATGGGCTGGGAGGGAAATTGGATGGATGCTCTGGAAGTTCTTTTAGTAAAGATTCTCCAAATATTATGAGTACTCCAAACAACTCACAAACGTTGAATAACCCTGAAGAACTTCAGAAGGAAAGATTAGCTGCTGTAAAGAAAAATTGCAGTGGCCCTGGCAGTACAGAGAAACTTGTCGTGAAGGTTAGATTCAATAGCTACAATGTAGCTTCAGTAATGTTTATATAATCCAGCCAAGAAGTAATTGGGAGAAGATTGTTGAAGGTGTCAACATAAATAGGGGTATGAGAAAAGAAGAATTGGAACACTAATCGAAAACCATAAAGAGCTTGGATTATTTTTTTGATTAATTGTTTTTTTAAAACAAAATCAAGTAAAGTTACACAGTTAAAGTTATACATAGATGTAAAAGATAAAAGATCATTATATCAACTATTTGCGCGCTACGAGTACGCATTGCGTCTAAAGCATGTTATAATTACTGATAAGATATTAAAATAGTTCGTCTATATTATTACTAAGTCGTAAATATTATTTAGATACATATGGATAAACACACTCTTTTTTTTTCTAATATTACCATTGAAATGAGTCATTTCCAAAGAAAACTAAAAAACAAAACTAAAATGTGATCAGGTTTAGTGACTTTTTGAAGAGCTAAAAATCTTAGTTTAAAGACGTGTATTCGAGGCTTGGTAGCACCTTCCATTCCTTAATAGCCATGAATATTAAATTAACACAAGAAAAATTGCGAATTGATGAAAATCTTGATAAATTATTGGAGATATCTCTAAATTAGAACAAAGCTCACGACCCTAGTAGATAAAATTATGTATCAAATACTAATATTACCGTTAATATTTTTGTTATGTGAAATTAAATGGAATACACACAGTGTGTGTGGTAGGACACATTGTCGTAAACTGGCCTGTACTTCTGGTGGCAGTAACCACCCCAATTAGTTTTCCTATTTTGTGGTTAAAGGACTTTTAAATGAATATAAAATGAATTTTTCATAACATCATTTTCATAAAAGGAAACAAAAAGTAGAAATATGGCTTTTTAGGAGTTCCTTATAGTATCAATGTGCTGAAACATAAAATTAAACTAGTCACAGATCATAGACATTCATAATTTTAAAGTCCCACCATCAATGTTAACTATCGCTAAAAACTGATTTCTTAATGATTTTATTATTATTTATGAGTAAAAATCCGTAAATGCTTGTGATTCTAAGCGACAGTAGCCATTAACCATCAACCATAAAAAATACATATACTTTTATGAATTCATGATACTTTACTTGATATCATATGTTTTAATACACTTTATCAAGCATACATAATTTATGCGTGGAACTATCCTGGAATAGTTTCCAACTGAACCGAACTAATAGGTTGAACACGGTTCTTATGGGGATATCAGTCACTCAGAGTCAGTCTGTAATACTGGTCACTATCACTGTTTGCGTTCAAGTTTAAAGTGATAAACTCTGTCACAAACACAGTTATCCGCGCAGCGCACTGAATACTTGCAGGGGGGTTGTTTGTTGAAGGTACCTTTTTTCAGGTTCTTTTTGTAAAGTGAGTTATTAATGACCTCATTTAATTACCTTTTCCATAAGGTTTATTGCGGTAGTTCAGGTTTATATTTGGATTTATGTACCTAACTAATAAAATTCTGTACTATGAAGTATGTAATACATATATTTTTTGACAATTATTATAATTTCGTTTAAAAATTTAACTTACTTAAACAGAAATTAATTTATGAAGTAATGGATTCGCACTAAAATACATCCCACATTACTGTCACTGTATTTATTTGTAATCCGGTTCCGTCAAAGCCATCGTTCTCATACTTTGTAAAATACATTCGCATTAACAATGTTGTGTTGACAGACTTTGTACGAAGATGTTTTAAGTCTTCGTGTAGTTCCGTCTTTGTATATTTCCGTACAGACGTGTAGATATATTTATTATTGCCTTTTGTTTGCATTATATACACCTCACATTTTGTTGTCCCTCCTGATCCTAACTAATATTATAAATGTGAAAGAGAGTTTTCTTGTTTGCTTGTTCACGCCTTAACTACTCAACCGATCATGAAACTTCGCATAGGTACATGTTGCATACATGTTGTCAGAGATACAGAAAAGGACAGGTACCTTTCGTCAAAAAAAGTACTGGTTTCGTGAATAAAAATCTGAAAATAAAAAATAAAAAGCTAGACGAGCGGGAAAAAGCTAGTATTGTTTAAAACAAAGTACCCCTGTATGTTTTAATTAGTAACTTCTGTTTTTTCCTTCCACTAAGATGAAGTTGATTTTGATGCATATTTCAATATCTTTTTACCTATTACATAGCCGCCGCTGTTGTTCACAGGGGCTGTGTTCTTCTAAATATGAGAAGACTAGAAAGGTATAACTTCAATGTCCTTGAAAATTGTTCTCCTATCAAGACACATAAATCAATAAAGGCTTTTGTGTGCTTAAATTTGGTTTAAAGTTAAAGTTTTACTTTATCTCCCATGCAAAACCAGGACAGGGCGCTTGTTCATAATAAAATACATTTTAAAGATATAATTTTGAATTTCCTAATGCGTCCCAGTTGCGGCATAATGCATGCATTATCTAATCAAATTTTGTGTTTGCATGTCGCATAAGCAATTACTGAGGCTAGATTTTGTACGGACCTTGATTCCAATAACATTATGCAGTCGGGCGCAGCTTGCTGAATGTATTCACACGCTGGAGCCCGTGGCTGACGAATTATCATGTTGATGGAGGCGAGGGGAAATCGCATTATAGGGAACACATGTCGTAGTTTTGTTTAGATAGTTCAGCAAATAAGGAGTCTTACGACAGGCGGGAATGTATTGACTTTCTGACTAACGGAAATTTGAGAAGTTGTCATACAAAGTTCGTTGGGCTTATTTCTGCATCGCTTTAAAATGATTGCTATTGAAGCACGTTAAATACACAATTTGACGCGCAGTCAAATTTATTTTGCAGTCATTTGGGCAGCCAATCTGGCAGCAGTAGGTAAGCACCCCCTTACTGAAGACCAACGAGAAATAACACCATATTGTGTGCTGTTGTGTTTTGGTGAGTGAGTAAGGGATGTCAGAGCTTATTTCCCTCTTAATTCCTAATCAGTTATCCTTAAACCCCTTATGGTCGGCAGCACATTTGCAGCACCTGTCGCGTTGCCTGTATGTTATAGGTTAGAGCCACCTACCATCAAATAAACCGCCAACCTGTTTGACGACCATTACATTTAAAAAAATTACACTACCTTAAACAGAAATTGTAACAAAAACAGAGGTTTGGCCTAAAATTGTGCCCAGATGGATCGTTCAGTAGAGTCAACGAAAGCAAAGCACTACGCTACCAAAATTAAAACCACGCGGGTTCTTATTCAAACATTATTTCCATCTACGTTTCATCTATTTGTGTATCTAAAAATAATGTGATTTGTTCGAGACGGACACATGTGTTTGCCGGTCCACATTTTATTTATGAATCGCGAGCGTTTGTATCGGTTTTCTAACCTTGACTACGCCAGCGGCTGGCAATACATGGATTTACATTAAGATAATTCAGATACTTAATGTATCACGGTGTTATCGTATGTTGGCATCTATTCGACTTAAACACATATCTGAATAATGATAAGAGACGCGTTCGTGTCATGCAATATCTAATTAATTCTTCATTGAGAACGATGCAGGCAAAAGTAATTTCATTATCATTACAACGTGCTCTTCTTATTACACTACAGCTGACATGCACATTAACATATCGATTTTAATATTAACTATATTAAATAAATGAATAAGATTTATAATATCTTAACAATATCAAATAAATAAAAATTCTTCTTTATCTATACTTATAATCGTTTGTCGACTTTCAACGCACAGCCAAAATTACCGAGTCTAGTTTTTATGTAAAGGCAGGCTGACGTTATATTTGATAGTATCTGGCTACCGTCTCATAGTAGTAGAAGCATCGCTATAGGCTTTGTTTAACTAAACATATATAGGAATGTTTTTGTATTATATAGAATACTAGCGGGCCGTTCCCGGCTTCCTACGGATTTTTTCTGCAAGTTATATATAAAAACTTACCTCCTTTAGCACTCTTTCCAATTAGTGTGAACCGCATTAAAATCTGTTGCATAGTTTAAAAGATGTAAACGTACATACAGGGTGAGATTTTGATACTATGTATAGAGCTAGATGATACATTATATAAACCTGATTTTCTTATAAAAATTGTCATTCTATCACCTACGAACACAAACAACATAGACGGGTTTTAAGTTCAATGACGACTTTGATATGGTGGGATTCCTATCTCTCTTATATGAGCGTTGATACCGAAATATGTTACACATATGTTTCTGTAACTGTCTAGTTCTTAACTGCGGAATGCTAGAAGTTTATGACACAGTGTGCCCTGCCACTTCTAATGTATTTTCATATAATCTTTATTTAGATAGACTATAAAACTTTCTAATTTAAGCTTTGAAATTAGTATAAAGATAGAAATGAAAAAGGTAAAAAAGTTTTTTAATGGAAATGAAAATTTGTCGTGATTTATGGTATCTACGGCAGATACCTTCGAATTTATAATTCTAAGGTTATTTACTCTGTCTGCTTTTCTGCACTTTTCACGGTTAATGACAAGGTTCGTTTAAATCCTTGGATAGGAGATGGATTTTTAAACTTTCTACCTAAGAATAAGCTGAATTAAGAAAGAACAAAACAAGAAAAAAAAATAAGATGAATAAGACAGTATGAACTAGTTCTTATTATAGATAAAAAAAAACTTACATAATCTTTAAGTGTAGGTTATTAATGAGTAATTTATAGTGATTTGAAATAAATAAAATGAATTTTCCCAAGGCATAATTTCATTAAAACTTAATACCTAATTATCAAGAATTATCAAGCTTTAATATTTATCAAGAATCGAAATCCAACGTGTATACAACATTGAAAATTTAAAATTACCCCTGCAAGACAATTGCAATTTTAAATTTAGTTATACACATCTCAATCTCACCGAGAAGATGCTGAGTAATGAATGTTGGTTTCTTAAAATTTAATGCAACGGTTTCATGATTTAAAAGAAAGTATTTGGCCGTGCGCCAATACGGGACACGTGTCTTGATAAGACGTACCAAAACTTATTCCGTTTACACAAGTTTGACATTTAATTGTTGTAACTATCAGGGGACTTAAACCTTTCAATTTGTTCCGTATTATACGTATTAACCAGCTTTACAGCGTCTATAAAATTTGAATGTCACGTTTACTGTTAATGATGATTCTATTACGACTTTGTTATAATTAAGTGGAGTTTTCCTAAAGTTAGTAATATCAATTTTAAAAGACATATGAGGTTCTGGCTTACGTGGCAGAGGGTTTTAGGAGAAATTTGGGATTTGGTTGTAATGGACCGGTAGCAAATAGACTATACCTACTATACTAAGTATAATTATTTTTACAGAATCTTATTAACCATAAGAAAATGTGTTCAACCATCAAGACACACCTCAAATATTATTTTTATAGAATTTACTTACTGTAAGTTCTACATAACTTTTTTTCGACGAGGCGAGGCAGGCCTTAAAATCAGAAACTTCTACATAGTCTAAAGGCTGGTATAGACGGGGTCAGTAACAAGGCAGTACAGTAACCCAGTCCAGCGCTGACTTGCTACTGGGCTTGTATAGACACTAGTTTTAAGTCAGTCCAGTGCTGACTTCACGCCCTCAAGTCAGTCCAGTTGACTAGCCTGCCTGTCTATTTTCGGGCCCAGTAGCTTCCCCCACCACGCTATACAAGTCAGTCCAGTGTGACTGGCATTGTCTGGACGCGTTCGGGCAGTCGCTGTCGGTTTGTAGTATAGTGTCCACGCTACATTTTTAAGCAATAATGTCACGTAAATTAAATGAAAATGAAACTTTGAATTTTGTGCAGTTGTATAGAGAACAAATGTTTATGGAACATTAACAGTACATCTTATAAAAACAGACAAATGCGCATGTCAGCTCTACAAGCAATTGCCGGTAGTATGGAGATAGATAATTTAGGCATAGAGGAAGTCAAGTCCAAAATTAAAAGTGTAAGAGGGACGCATAAAAGATTTTTTCAATATTTTCATTTTACCTTTTTGTACTGAACTCATTGTCACAACCAGTCACCACAATCTCAGAGTAACGACCGCCAGCGTCAAATCCACAACAAATTGACTTACTGGCGATCCCGTCCACATTATAACAGTAACTGGGTCCGAAAATTCGAGTCACTGGGTCCAGTCACTGCCATCGTGTAAACCAGGCTTAAGACGATGAAACTATAAAACACCGCTTATTATTAAATACTCACCAACGTGCCTATGGGTGTAAGATTTGCAAATAGCTGCATTGATTAAACAGCTTTTCTATTGATTGTTGAAGTCATTTTAAGAAGGGTTTAGATTCCACGGGGCGTGCACTTAAAAAAATCATGTTGCGAGTTCAACACTTGTTATGAATCTTAAATAAATGTGCGATAAAGTGGCAGTCATAAAATAATTTAAGCAGGTTAATTGAAGTGGCGTACACGGTTCACACATGATACACACAATAATTGCTAATGTACCGGAGGCGTTGAGGTAGATTCGCTATTTACTCAAGCTCGCTGAGGGTATGGCAAATGTTGGTTTAGGCATAGAAACTGTTCTGCACTCAAGTACGATAACACTCGGGCAGGGTCATGACTTTGTTACTTAGAATGTGTTGCGGTTACAGATACAGTCTCGAACGTGATTCTAATTTTCCGTTCATTACTCTTCAATGGAAATAAAGTACAAGCTATAATTAAAATTATAAACTAAGCCCCGATTTTCTATTGAGACAAACTACACTCTATCTGCTTAAGATACTGAGGAATTGGGTGTCCCGCAGACTAGTTGATGTTGCAACATAAGGTCTAGGTTAACATGTCGTGGATATACTACCGAAGTAACAGCATACAACATTTTACATCAATAGAACGTGTGGAAGTTAGTGAAATCCCTTGGTTAACTAGGAAATGGGCTGATGGTCTCCAATCGCCTAAACAGAAACTTTACCGTACTTGTATCTTTACATTGCCAAATAAATAGTTACTTTTATATTATATTCTTTTCTATTTGTATTAGTATTTTTTTTAGTAGTGGCAGTGCACACTACGATTCGTAGTCATCTGGTGGCAGTCCGCCCCTTACAGAAATCCACCGAGAAATAACACCATAATTATGTACTGTTGTGTTTCGGTGAGTAAGGGACGCCAGAGACCATTGCCCCACCCCTTCCTTATCCCATACCTATCCTTAATCCTTTTATGGTTGGGAAGCGCACTTGCAGCACATATGACGTTGCTTGTGTTATAGGCGGTGGTTAACATAAAAAAATGTCGTGACAACTATTTCATAATATCTTCGAAATTTGGCAAACTTCATAAATCAATTTATATAGTCATAAATCATATAGGTTAACGGGAAACACTCATAGAATTATTGAAAATCTTCCGATCTATACTTATGCCTATGTAGTTTTTTGCCACCTCCGTGTTACCTGTCGTAAGCCGAAGCCTTATGTCATTCTTTAACGTGTTCACTTAGGTCAGTGTTCTCAAGAATTGCTTTACGTAATAGATAATAGAGGCATAATACTCGTATGTGAATATTTAAAATTTTCGTTACTTCGTCCCTTTCAAATTTATTGTGTAAATTAAAGAATACACTATTTTATTTTATTCAACAGTTTTCAGTTTTCGCTTCCTGCCGTCTGTCCCTCTGTAGGTACGTATGGTTAGATCTTTTGAACTACGCAACGAGGAAGGTTTTAAATATATAATTTGCAGAAAAAAAATCGTGCGAAGGCAGGGGCGGGCCGCTAGTTTAGAATATGTTAAGGTCCAGCATATATACAACCGTTTTCCTTACACGAGACTAAAATAGCTTTTATTGATTTATAAAGAAAATTTATAGTTACAAACATATCGCGCTCATGCGCAGGTCTCACCTGACTAATTTACCGGAATAGAGGCAGGCCCAACCCCTCCCAGAAGTTTATCGTAGAATGCATTGTATAATATTATGGATTGTTCTCTAAACGTGTTCATTCGTTATTACGTTATCAACAGCACCATTGCGATCCCCAATTATGATTATGCCTATAAGGGTTTTCAGCCTGTACATTACAACATAATATTGACATGCAAATATTGTGTATTTCTACATCGAAGTGTAATTAATAACTTATTGTATCTATTTGTAATTATATGTGCCTATTAAATAGGTATTTAAACATGCATAACTTATGCAATGAGCTCGTGCATATCATTTTTATTACTGCAATTACCAATTGATCCCCAATGACATTCTTGCATCAGGTACCTACATGGAGCGTATTGCATTTGCGACCTTTGAACAGCGCACACGCATACCACCGGTGTTTAGTGATAGCAAGACTCAGCAAGACATTCGCTCAGTTACTCCACTTGATCCCTAGATCAAGGCGTACGATATTATGAAGTGTTAACCCACAGAACATTAATGGCATGTGACGAATGTGTACTAAATCATTAAAATACTATAGAATTGGTATGCTCACTTTATATAACTGTAGTATTATACTAGTTAGTATAAAAACTACACAAAAAGATGGTCTGTAATTTTTGCAGACTCTGTTTGTACCTTCGCATCTATGTAGATTCTAGCTGCTACGGAGCCGCCGGGGTTGGGATCATAACGACTACATTGTCAAAACGACCAAATCATCATAAGGTCTACATCTCAAAAGGACCATCTCTGTACAAAGGCCATATTTTCGAATGACTAGGTAGCAAAACGACTGGTTCTTGAGAAGACCACATCGTTAATAGTCCACATATCACAAAGACCTGGGAGCAAAACGACTAGTTCCTGAAAAGTCCACATCGTTAATGGACCACATCTCAATAAGACGAGGTAGCCCAATTACTTTACTGAATTTGTTTCTGTGTGAATTTGTTTCTGTACTTACATTTTATTGCATATTATTTATTCATAACATAAAAACGCTGGAAAACAGTAAAACAAAATTAAATAAATAACAAATTAAAATAACAAATCTGGAATAATTTTGATTAACATATAGGATACTTTTTATCCTGATAAAATGTTGGGTTCCCGAGGGACCGTCTAAAAATTTTAAACAATTTGGCGCTTCAGTCGCCTTGGCCTATAAATATGTCAAATAATATTTTAGGTATTATAATTTCTTTACAAATACAACGCGGACAGAGTCGCGGGCACCAGGCAGTAAAAACATAAACTTTTTGCTGTGCTTTATTAAAGTTTTTATTCCCTTGGCTCATATGAATACCAATAATTTTCATTCTATTTTTTTTTATTTTTTTTTATACTAACGAGATGATTTTTCTATAATTCCTGCAATTGCAAACCCTTTCACATCTTTTTATTAATGAAAACCGTATCAAAATCCGTTGGGTGGTTTAGAAGAAGTTAGCGGAGAAAAAACAGAAATGGACTGCCATTTTATTTTATAAAATACTTGCTGCACAGGACTTCGCCCGCGTAACTTCATTAAATATAGCCTGTTACTCGCTGATAATGTAGCTTTCTACAGGTGAAAGAATTTTCAAAATCGGTCCAGTAGTCATTGAGTTTATCCATTAGAAACATACAAATCTTCTCTCCTTATAATATTAGTATAAATATAGAAAAGAATACAAAATTTCAAAAAACACCTAATCCTAATTGGCAGTAGGTTCCAATTATTTACATAGAATGTTCCGACCATCCATTTAATTTCAAAATATTCGTCAATCGCACTCTCGAAGAAAAATGTCACGTACAGAAGTACTTCGGAATTAAGTATTGGTAGTTTATATTTCTGTCCGTAGTTCCCATTTTTAGTTTCTAAAATCGGTTTTCATTAACTTAATTGGAATGAAAAAAATAGAATAAAAATGTTTTAAGCGTTGAATGGGAATTAATGTGCCCACAACATTCTAAGGTCATACACACGACATTATTAGGGAATTTTAATTTATTAGCTTGAAATTGCAACTTTTTAATTAATAGCATATCAATCAGTGTTAATATAGGCATAAATTATGATTTTCTACCAATAACAGAATTATGCGGAGGTATAAAATTTATAAAAAGAAAAGTTTTCTGTTTCTTTGTAAATTAGTTTATAAGAATTTTGTTGTTTGCGAAACAAACGGTTTATGAGCACGGTTCTTCGTGTACTTTTTTTTTTACTTGTGTACATGGGGCATGGGAAAATATTTGAATACAAATATCTTTTTCTTAAAAATGCTTATACGAAGCAGTCGGACCACGCGGTCTCAGGGATTTTTGTAAGAATCTGGAGGAAATTTTCTTGCAACAATGAAACTTAGTCGACGTGATTTTCGCGCTATTATTTATTATGATTCCAAGAAGGTCTAAATCCTCATGAATGTTTTACATTTTTGGTTACTAATTTTGGTGAGTCTGCTTGTTCTCAAGCAACAGTTTTTAATTGGTTTGCTGAGTGCAAAATAGGACGGGGAAGCTTTGAAGATGAGTCGGCCGCCAACCGCAATTACTCAAGAAAATGTTCAAACAGTTGAAAAATTTATCCAGTAAAACCTACAAATTATATATCTAGAGGTTGAGCAAGAACTGGGTATTGGATCAACAGCGATGAAAACCATTATTCACGACCACCTTTCACACCGTAAGCGTTGTCCGAGATGGGGCCGCTCAAGCTGACCGATGAGCAGAAAGACCGAGCCGCCTAGGTTGATGCCGATTTATAATAGAGAAATTCAACGGAGGCAAGAAAAACAACGTATACGATATACATGGCTGTATAACTACCTCCTCGAAACAAAGCGACAATTGACCGTATGGTGCTTTGAAAATGGACCAACATCAACGAAAAGTCGCCGTGCGCGAAGCACATAGAAACAAATGGTCGCCTCGTTTTTATATGAAACTGATCATATTGCTACTTTGCTGCTAGAGGATCAAAAAACAGTCAATTCTTAGTGGGATGTGACAGTTTTCGCCCCAGCATTATTATCAGCTCGGTGTAACAAGCGACCGAAATCACAAATCCGGTGTCACCACGACTGCGCTGCGCTGTACACATCCGCCAGAACACTTGATTTTTTTTTAATTCAAAAAATATGTCTATCCTTCCTTACCCAACATATTCTTCTGACTTAGAACCTTACGATTTTTACTTGTTTTCCAAAATCAAAGAAAAATTGAAAGGCAAGAGATACGAGAGCAAGGAAGATGTACTGGCTGCCTATAATTTCTAAATTTCTAAGGTATCTGAAAAAGAGTGTTCAGAGGTATTTTTCAAGTGGTTTAAACGTATGCTCAAGGTGAATACTTTGAAAAGATAGATATTAGTAATAAATAATAAATATTATAATTTTTGAGTATCTAAAAACTTTTGGCATACCCCTCGTACAAGGTATAGACAACGACTAACCTCAGACCGAACATAATTTTTACCAAAATGAGTGCAATTATGAACAATTTTAAAATTGGAAGGTTTTTCTTAAATATTACGTAAAATAAATTTATTTATTTATTTATTTAGTAGCCAACCTTACAGCATGTAACGTTTCACAAGTACATTTAAAAAAAATAAATTTTTATATAGCCTATTACAAGGTTAAACATATTAAAATTTATAAGTACACATATGCTTCAAAACAAGTGTAGTCTCTGAAAATTTTTATTACTGTCTTACGAAAAGTTTTTTTAAGGCAGTAATTTACTAATTTTTTTCTCAGAGAATAGAATTTTCTGTATAAATCTACCTGATTCAAACTTTTTTAATCCATTTTTATTTATTTGTATTTTTATACAAGTTTTAATTTTACTCTAAGACTAAATTAGAATGTAAAAGTTTGAAAGGACCCATTTGTCACAGAACAGGAGGGTATAGCTGATGAAATAGTATTGTTTAATGATAAAATTGTTTTAAATCTTCTCTAATCTTTAGTTGGCACATGCACACGGACGTATTCAGAAGCAAATAGAGAAAAAAACGTCGAGTCCATTCACTGCGCTGACATTTCTACGGCGCCGTTTCGTGCCAATTTTATAGGAATCACTCCTATTGAAGCTTCGTGACAGACGTTTACTCTGAAAAAGTTTGAAAGAACATTTTAATTGGTATTCAACACGTTTCAGAATGCCGGCTGCGTAGCGACGCTCCCGTTTGACGTTTTTATCGTCACCAACAGATACCTACTCGGAGCCGCTTATACACTATTCGTGCTAATTCAACTATTCATCAGACATAGACCGAAAAATATTTTAAGTTTAAAATAAGTATTTTTGAAGTAGTAAACTCCAAAAATACTTATTTTAAAGTAAGAATCAATTAAGAATCAATTTTCATATATATGTACACTATATAAAGCCATATATATGGTATGAAAATGGGAGTAAAATCAAAGTTGTTACACGAATGCGTTATGTTTTATGCATTATTTACGTTCTATTTTTTGATTATTTTAGAATATCTGAAGTTTCAGAGATATTGCGCCATCCAAACAATATTATTTAAAAAAGAACGATGTTTCTTACGGCGTGATCGAATCTTGAAAATTTAAATTTTATCGTGTGTAGTCGTGTGTCGGAGCTAACACACACAATTGTACATAACAATACGACAAATCCTTCACAACTGAATACCAGAAAAGTGACGCAGACACGAGTATATAGGTTAACAATAGGTAAATACAATATCTGCCTCTTTAATGATTTATATACAATTACGTCATTCTTGAACTTTGTTTGCGATTAAGAGGTGCAGTATGAAAAAAAAAATAACATTATTTCGGCGAGCACACATAAGTGAAATAGTTTGACGATTCTATTTCGTCGACAAATAAGAAATCAATATTGTTGTGCATCTATAATTACTACTACAGTCGAACGGCTTTAAAAATAACCTTTCCTATGACACCGTAAATCTCAGTTACGACAAAAGTTTGCGTGTAAATCATTAGACCAAGCGCGCAGTCTTAATGGTACATTGAATTTTATTGCACTCTCACATTATAAGTAAAATTATGTCATAAATTTCAATTAACATCAAAAGTAAACGTCTAATTACTCTGTAAGAATTTGCTTTAAGACGCATCCATAATGCCAATTTGTAACATGAAATTATCGCGCCTGATAATTCGACTTGATACGGCTTCACGCTAAACTAGCTGAAGGGCACGCGCGGTACTGAATAGGTACTGCTTATATATATTTTCTAAAATTTAAGTAGCCTAAGTTACTCCTTATAACATAAGCTATTTGCCAGTGAAAATTCCGTCAAAGTCGGTCCAGCCGTTTCGGAGATTAGCTGGAACAAACAGACAGATAGACAGACGAAAATCCTATTATCATCATAATCGCAGCCGAAGAAGTCGACTACTGGACATAGGCCTTCCGCATAATATTCCAAAAGGACTGGTGAGAAGCAGCCTGGATCTACCCAAATGGATACCTGGACCCGCGGCCTGTCCACCTTGTCGATGGAAGTCCTACGCTGCATTTGCCGATCCGTGGCCTCCTCTCAAGAACCTTACGCCCCCTGCGGCCTTCACCGCACTATGTGTCCTGCCCACTGCCACTTTAACTTATCCGCCGGGTTATATCGGTAACTTTCGTTTGTCTACGGATCTCCTCTTTCCTGATTCGATCTCGCACTGTAACCCTGAGCATAGCCATTTTTATAGCACGCTGAGCGACTTTGAGCTTTTTTACGAAGCCGCTTTATACTTTGATATCCATTTAGAGAAAGCAGATATTGACATTACAAACAGACACTTTTATTTTATTTATAACTATAAATTATTATGACATAAATTTCAATTAACATCAAAAGTAAACGACTAATTGTAAGAATTCGCTTTAGGTACGGCATGTATACATAATGCCAATTTGTAACATGAAATTATCGCACAATAATTCGTCGCGATACGGCTTCACGCTAAACGTTGAATTTGTATTATATCATAAAGCTTTACTGACGATTTGTTTCTGAATCGATGCCGTTATATACGTAACAGCCGCATAAAATTAAACAGGCAACACAATGTCCATTTGAAATTTAGGTAAAGCACTAAAACGTTGCAACACAATAATAAATTGGAGTACCTACGCGTTATTTGTGCGAATTTACAATAATATATTAAACGCGTGCGAGGTAAACACACATTTCATAGTCGGTGGCGCGTGTGTTTAGCGTTAACTTAATTTAATACAAGTGTCCTATCGTGGCGTAATGATATATTGTAAATCGCGAACGCAGCGAGCTACTAACAGCTAGTTTCCAATGAATGGTCAGTAATCATCTGCATTTGAGGCCATTAACTCAATTGGCGAGCACTCAATGAGCGGGCGACCTCACCGCGCAACGCCTGGCTGCCGGACACCGCACCCGTGTTCACGATCCTTACAATGCTTGTTTGTTTGCTTCACAATGTGCTTTCAGCACTCGTCTCAATTTTTAAATCATTTATTCATATATTACTAGCTGGTGCCCACGACTTTCAGCGCGTTGAAAAAATAAATAAATAATCGCTGACATCTTTATCGCTGTGACGACGCCATTTTTTATATTTTTAGACGATCCCTCGGTAACTCAACATTTTTCTAGTATAAAAAGTATAAAATCCAGATAATAAACTAACTGTGTGCCAAGTTTCATCCAAATCCGTTCAGTAGTTTTTACATGAAAGAGTAAAAAACATCCGTATCTACATATATCCGTATAATATTAATAGGAATTTACTAGCTGAACCCGACCACGCTTTGCTGCGAATTGCGCACTTTCTTCGATTAAAATCGTGAAAACTCGGCAAATATAAATGAGATATTCAAGAATTATACACATAAACTGCATTCAGAACTTCCTCTTTCCATCGACACAATCAGGAAAAAATCCGTTCACAACTTTTCGATTAGCGCATACATACAGATAGACCGAGTAAAAGGAGGACTTATAGTTAATCAACTGATTACAGATATAAGAGGAATATATATAAGATACAATTGAAATTATAAACTAACCCCAGACTTGCCGGTTTCGACTGTTATCTTCATACTTCATACTTATACTATCTTCATACTTATCGTCTGAAATCAGGTCCGCCAGTTTTATTTACTTTACTATCAGAACATTCTACGTATTTTGTAAATGTAAATATTTTTAGATATATGATTATAAATGTCATTGACATTGTCTTATAACCAGCATTGCTAATACCGGTCTGTTTTTTACCGCACAAACCGAGTGTGAGTTTTCAAGATGCTCAAGCCGTTTTTACCACTGTGTTTATAAATTGCCGTATCGAAGTTTTCTCAAAGGAGTCAAACGTTTTCATTTTGAGCAAACTTCAAATTAATTAATTAATGTATGTTTTCTATTACACGTGTATTTTGTAATAAATTAATATTAATTAACAAATCTTTTGCAGGTAACTGTCCGATACAATACCACTACTCAATTTTTGGTAATAAGATAGAGATATTATAATTAATTTTTATTATCAACTATTAATGTAGAGATAATTAATTACTTCTTGTATTTACCCTCACTGTTGTCTCAGTCTGTTGTTGTTAATTATGAGCAACATCGACTACTTACTGGCTATCAATTGCTGCAATTGTGTGTTAGAACATTGTGTACATAGTATTATAGGTAATATTATGTTTTTAGTCATAGTATTATTTATTAGTGCCGGTTAGCGGCTTTTATAATTTAATTTCCAGTTTGACATACTAGTAGATTGATTTGAAACAGTTACATTTTAATTTTTGTTTAAATTTAGAATTAGTCCTTGAAAAGCAAACCCCAATTACTCACAAAGCAATAGTAACAAGACCAGGCATGATAGAGTTTAAGTGACCACAATCTAAATTTATAATAACAACAAATCTATATTTATAAGAAAAACCACTGTAATTAGAATTAACTGACACGTTAGATTCACGGAGAAAAATATTTTTCCCAGGGTTACGCAAGCGGTAATTGTGGTGGAGCACCTTAGTTGCCATCTTCCGAAGTTTGGTAAGTGAGGCACTCCATTTATACAAAGTCTGCCCGTCGTGATTCCGGAGAGAAATATTTAGTCGATTGTACCGCTCGTGCCCTGTTTACACAGCTTCTTGACACGAACAAAACTAGTGCGGAACATCATGCATAAATAGATCTTTCCCGGGAACCAGCGGATGAATATCACACTGGTAGTCTATAGTCGCTTGTGCCTTAAACACACAAAGCTTACTAGATAGTTTTAGCGTCTCAAGTCGATGTCACGCTATGCATGATTGCGATAAGAGCACGATTTTTCTTTTTATTGATGTTGTTCAATTAGTTGTATTAGTTTTTTTACTGCACCTCTCTAACTTAACGTCTATATGTGAATTTCCAGTTACCAGCAGTGAAAGAAATGGAATATAATACGCGGATAGTGTTCGGTAGTAAGAAAGCCATAACTGTAATTGTCGGAGGCTCTAGGAGGGGGTTTAGGCAGTGAACCTGAGAGCAAGCCAACTGAGCCGTGTAATAGAACTCTTTGAGTTTGTCCTCCGCCCCGCGCCACTGCCTCGCTCCCCGTATCTACGTCAATATGGTAATACCCACATTTGAACAAGAGGATACACGCTCATTGTACTTTTCCAAATCTCCGTTTTCGAATTTGGAACATGTTTGTCACAAGGTGGCCAGCCAATATTAGCAACATTATGTTTGGACCAAGTACAGTCCTGTTTGAAAGCTTAAAGCTTTCAATACATTGAAATGATTGAAATAT
Source organism: Synanthedon andrenaeformis (assembly GCA_936446665.2). Classification (NCBI taxonomy): domain Eukaryota; kingdom Metazoa; phylum Arthropoda; class Insecta; order Lepidoptera; family Sesiidae; genus Synanthedon; species Synanthedon andrenaeformis. Next base: position 5,132,126 of record OW387780.2, on the reverse strand, counting down.
TTCACTTAAAGTGAGGTTTGACTTTGTGAAGAATAATGTGATATTTTTGACACCATTGGAGGGCTGAACAAAACTTATTTAGTTCTTATGTTCTCTATAAATATAAATCCACAGCAGTGGCAGGGCACATAGCATCCCAGTAATAAACTGGGCAGCCAGTCTTGCGGCAGTAACCAGTAGTAATAATAGCATGTGTGATGATGTGATTCGGTGAGTGAGTAAGAGATGCCAAAGCCCATTTCGTCTCTATCCATCTTTAATCTCTTATCCTTAACCCTACTAAGTTCAGCAGAACACTTGCAACAGTAGCACATTTGGCGTTGCTCGTGTTTATAGGTGATGGTAGCCACCTACTATAAAGTGGATAGTCAGCATATCTGACGATCTTTACATAAAATCCTAAAAATCTTAGCAATTAATTTTGTGATAACTAACTTATACTGTGCTGTTAAAAATTAAAGTTAAAAATAAACTATTAAAAATAACAGTAATAACAATTATTTTATTTCAGACCATAAAAGTCCATATAATACGACATGACATGTTTTTCAGTTTCATTAAATTCGTTTTGATATTTTTTTGCCAGAAAAAAAAGTTCGAATAAGAACAGTTAATAATGTTGCCTTCTAATAAAGAAATGCAATCGACACGTAATAGGTAAGAAAGTAAAGCCAATTTGCGACATCTGAGTTATTCTGCAATTCTGTAAGTAGTGCATACTTAAATCCGGTATTTATATGCAGGGGATGTGCAAGGCACACGCGTCGCTCGCCGTCCGGGCAGAGGACTGCCCTCTAATCGGATTACATGTAACAAAATTCTACGCGCAGTCACTCGCCGCGGCTGAGCCTCTAGCCCGACAAGTTTGCACTGTAAAACCACACTTAGTTTGCACTTGCATTGTCTCTATCGTGCTCTGAACAAGACATAAAGCGTACCTCTGTAGTCACCGAAATTTTTCTTTTCATTCAAAGCTGGCTTGGGCTGAAACTGGACAATCGAAAATTGTGACGTTATTTTCAATGACCACTTATTGTTTCTCCGCGATTTTTTTAAATTTTTACAGAGAAACCCTATGCCAGCCATGCACGAAAAAGCCTTTCGCCCGCACAGTATGATATGATTGGATTTATTAAACTAATTTGACGGTGTATGAGTGTCATTTTGCTTGACATATATGGTATCATACCGATTGGACGATAGGCTTGACATTGATATGGCCTAGCAGTACATATTTAGTATAAAGAAAATAAAAAGTAGGCTTGGATATATAAAAAGTGGTCTAGATTCTTCTCTGAATAGTCCCGTCCAACACCTACCGTTGATAAAACAGTAATTCAGTTTGGCCGTTTCAGAGAAGGGCAAAATGAATATTAAAATGTTTGTGTGCATTTATGCAAATATTATTAAGAGCTCAAGAGAAAGAGTTAATAGACAATTCGCCCGACCCGGGCGAGATAAATGCGGGCGATTTGTCCATAACTCTAGAGAAAGCATTTATTTCGTATCTCAAAAATAGATTTTGTTTTTCGAATCTTAATATCTGATTCGAATTCTATGTTTAAACTCCAGTTAATATATATATTTATTTTGAATTAAAAAAAAAACCTGTATTGTAGACCTGTAGACTGTAGACCACTGTGACCTTAGAGGGATTGAAGTGGTAACATAAAATTTTTACTATTTTGTCATCTAATTGAGCGCAAGTCATACAATCCATCACATCTTTAGAATGTCTACGTTTCTTTAACACAATGTAAAGTCAGAAGAAAAAACGTACAGTAATTGAATTTTTATCGTAGTACTCTTTGTCTATTTCCATGATTCATTCATTTTTAATGGATACCTACTTCATGTCGGTAAGACGTCAACATAGAGCTGTTCTTTGTATAGATTAACTTTGCCTTCAACCAACAATTTCTCTAGAATATTTAGTAGCATTGTATGCAATTTCGTTCGAGGCTTTTATTTTTTTTGATGCAATATAAAATGCTGTAAAATTACTTTGTCAAACGAATAATAGCATTGACATGAAAATTTACTAAAAATTATGGATTCATTTGTACAATTGTAATAACCACAACTAAATATATTTAGATTATACTTAGTACATATTCAAATTCTTAGTTGATGCCGTAATTTTGACTTTAAATAGAAATTTTATGAAATTCACCCTAAGCCAGCTTAGTCACATATACGTGCCAAAAATTATTTTCATACACACTTTGCCTTTCATTAATTGGACCAGGTAATTTTGCTTCCCATACAAATATCGTTCCACCTTTTTCGTACCAAAAATGTGATAATTCATTATTAAATTTCCATTGTTTTTATAACAACTTTTTAATATTTTGGCCTAAAAACACACTATTTTCCACACAATCTTCGCCACTCTCTCCTTTCTGGGGGGTAGAATTTTTGAAAATATCCTTATAAATCGCCGACTATTTTTTTAGAGATACGAGAAAAGTGTTTCACGAACACATTAACAGCATGATTTTTCCAAGATCCATAACGAGTAAGTGAGTTCGTTAGGATTAGAATATCAGTTCTTACAGGATTTCTTAATACGTTGAGTCAGACGAAACTGGTAACAATTAAATTAACAAATATGAACATCCACTTCTGTAGCAGAAAAACATCACTTATCGCGTTATTTGGTAGGTGCCTATCTAGTTACTGTGACACATGTAATAATGTTCAACATACATCACCGTGCCTAGAAAACTATTGCAGGAAATTTAAAAGAAAAAATCTCGATCCTCATCTTTCTTAAATTGTCTCCACTCTCATTTCACACTGATTTTAATATATGTTACTAAAATATTCATAGATCCAAGAGTAGTTTATATAGTTCCAAGAAAAATATACGTATATATAATCGAAATATTCGTATTGTTAAATCGGCATTTTAACAACAAGTAAAGCCAAGGAGACAACGTAGTGATTATGTATCTGTCCTTTTCCCTCGCATGTAAAAATAAGAAAAGCGGCCAGCGCTATCTTTTTCATGGTACAGGAAAGCGGTCTTGACAACACTTGGTCTCTTTTTTATAACTTAGTAAAAATACGTGTAAACTAATTGTTTTATTTAAAAAAAATGCTATGAAGCTCTGAAAGTTTGTTTGTTCCTTACGTTGTCTTCGTGACCTTGCTTTAGATATCGTCAACATGGAAAAGTCCGCGCAAACGTTCCATCGAGTCATTGTAAACATATAAAATGTCGATTAAATAAAGAGATATTTACCTATTCCTCCTCGGAATTCATTCATGGTGGTATTTTTGGGCTCTGTGTTATGAATTCGCCAGATGTAGTTATATTAAAGTATTATTTTAAGTCAATAGAATTTATATTGGTTCGCCTTTCAAAGAAATCGTAACATCACGAGCTAATGTGCATTTATATTTTAAAACATCTCCGAAACTTTGTGTAATTGATGCACTGTCTCACATAATAAAACATAGATACTTTATAATATTTTATTCGTGTGTTGAGGTTAAGGTTAGTGGTGTTAAGGTATGCAAAAAGTCACAAGTTTAATTTTCTGATTTGTTCTATATGTGCGTCGATCCCACCGGCCTTACGTTTCGTCTGCCTATGTAGGTAACTGTGCAGCATCCACATTAGGAAGATTATCTAATTTAACCTGCAATGTCTCGTGTGTCATTGTATTAATCTTCATATAAGTTACTCATCGCTCCTAAATTGTAAATTGTCCGTTTCTTCTGTTTCACCAACCAAACCAACCAAATCTAGATATTTGGGGTAGTATATTAAAATTTTATTTTTTTCATAAAGTAATAACAGAAAGTTTAATCCCACATAATGTATCTTTTTTAAATTTACTATAAATTCAAATGTGTTCAAATGTGTAAAAAATTTATACTAATGAAATAGTATAAAATAGTATTTCTCGTACTGAATTGCGAAAAATTTGAAATGTATAATGCTATACGACTTCAGATAAAATAGTATATACTCAGCACTTTTCTGTAAATATTTATTTTTTATATGTAAAGGTGGCACGAAGATGACGGTCCACTTGTTAGGAAGTCAAAAAGTATACAAGCACGAAGCAACGCCTTAGGGGTTGCAAACCTTCTAAAGGTGGCTTCTCACGGCGCGAGATATTACAAGTCGCGCTGCGCCCCGAGCCGATTTGTACAACAAGCGAGCACGAGCCAACAGACGAGCCCACGCTACCCGTTCTCACGGGCTCGGGGCGGCGCGGCGCGGCTCGTGTTGGACCCGCCGGCATTAGATTAAGGATAAAACGTTGCAAAAGAAAACAACATAATACAATCGCATTTTACAAAAACATCTAAGTAGATGGCGTAGAAGCAGCTACTGCTACTTTTCCCCATTTTAAAATTTAAAATGGATTACAAGTCATATGTGCATAGTTCAAATTGTAACTAAACTAATTATTAAAACCTTACCCAATCACTTTTCATATGTAACTGTTTTAACTATTTATATTAGCGTTAGTAGGTACTGTAAATGTCATAATTAATAAAAAGGGCTAAAAGTTTCTCAAAGAATTGTAATGGTGGAGGCACTGCTTTTATATGAGTACAAAGAGTATGCGAAGTAAATTACCGTTAAAAATATTTAATAAATAGCGTTTGTAATAAATGTTTCAATATTTGTTTTTAATTAACCACGTAGTTAATAAATGGAATAGTTATGGTTTTAATTAAGAACAAGGAGAGTACTTCATCCAAGTCTTGAAGTCACGGAAGTCACGTATTCTAACATTTGACAACGCGTGTTGTGTTAATGAATGTTGAGGGTTATTAATGAAGGACTCGCCTCTAGTCTTTAATAAATTCATTGCTTCGAATAAGGATGTGACATGAGAGAACCGTGGGCACTTCTCTTATTAAATTATCTTACATTGTTGAGAATTTACTTAACAGGTAACATCGTCAAAAAAAAAACAATAATTTTCTATAAAAATTTCACGAGCATTCAAGTATATAACGCAGCTAAAATTTAATATATTGATTTTTATAGTAACTATTCTATTTATATATCAATCTGTACAGATAGTCGTTCTGTCAATTTCATATAAAAATACCATCGAAATTCCCCGTGGATTTTCCAAAAAAATTCTTTCATTGAAACCTTGTCCGGAGATTTGCAAATAAATGAAAAAAAAAATACAAAATCGATGGTATCGTTCTCAAGAGATGCTCCGTCGTACACCAATGATCAATTAATGATCAATCAGAAATCACAAATATAAAAAATTGCTGTCGCCCACAGCGATAAAGAGGTCAGGCGTTTTATTTTTTAATAATCTAATATTCTTAACGTTAAATACCTACTTAAAACTGAAAGTGCGTGATATTCAGAAATGAGACTTTTATACAGTTTATAGATTATAGTATATTATTTAATGTTTTGTTAATTTTAATATATTCCTGGTTAAATCTACCACAGCGTAAGTGCTTACCACAACGTTAACGTCGCATTTATACACTTTGATTGTGTGGTCTGACAACAATTATAGATAATTTAACGTAAATAATAACCATGTGTTTATATATATTATAAACACACAGTATAATAGAAACTATGTGCACCTTTTTGAGATTCTAACATTTTGACCTCAGTTAATAGTTCAATGCCTTATTTTTATAAAGCAGCTAGATTTTGTTATTTGCAAAATTTACTCTATTATCATAATAATAAATAAATATTGAATTTTTATTTTTACGTATACAACCCTAAGTTTCAAATAAAATCGATTTTTTTAAATATAAATGTAAAACTTTTTAGGAAAACTTTTTTGTCTGTATCTTAAAAGTATACTTTTTGCACATAGCATAATCTGGTTTGAACTATATGAATTTTCACACGCCCGTCAGTTTAAGCTTATCAAATCAAAGCCACTCACAACAAATTGTGATTTTATTAGTTTTAACACTCAAAAGTTTTTATTAGTTGGAAAGATTCTCGTTACCTGTTCCCCTCTTTCAAAATATTTGAACGCAGTTCGCCTATCAGCACGATAACGTAAATGTGTTCCTTGTCACGATAACATATTTGTGTTGACATAACTACTCAAAAAATCTGTGATTAAGAAACCCGGACGTGTACCGTAATGATAAATTTCTTATGAATTTAAATATTTAACAGTTTCTTTTATTTTTTGTACCTACCTACCCACCTGCATGAACTTGAAAATGTTTTTGATAGGAATCTACGTAAACAGTCCACAAGCGTCCACTGTAGAACATATACATACCTCCGCCATCCACTACAAACAGTTCTCTTGAGGTCATAAGACCTTGGTGATTTGTAATCAATGCGGTTTTGACGATGGCTTCAACTCCAAGACTCTTCTACCCCAATGTCTATTTGTTACATGACAGATTTGTGTATTTCATAGGAATTAAGATTCATTACTAGGGTTATAGCTTGGTTTAAACTGGGAGTGCCAGCCGTGCTGGTAATACTCAATGAAATATTGTTAAAATGTCCTTAAATAGTGGATATACAGTTTGAGATCGCTATCTGCATCTGTCTGTACAATTAGTTTAGTACCTTATAGAGAAAGAATTTTCTAATTTAATTTACGAATAATGGAGACATTAACCATTAAAATGTGCAGTGCTCAGATGGCTTACGTTGGTTAAACCTTAATTATCTTCGACATTAAATGGCTGGATTAAAATTGTTCTCTGGTAAATTGCAACCGAACGAAGGCATTAAAAAGCTATGACAATTTAATTGATTTCACATAATTTTCCTCGAAGGATGAGAATAAATACTGAAGTACAACTGTTGATATTACGCGGAATTTACGTGCATGCGTGGAAATGGGTGAGACAGCTCTCGGACACGACAGGAGACATAAATCTCCTGGAATCTTCAGATGATCCTTTTTAAGAGGAGACACGCGACGATGGATGGATGAAATCAACTGAGCAACTGATAGGACTCGAAGGGCGGAGGACCAAGTGTCGTGGCTCACAATTAAAATGGCCTATACCCAACAGGCTTGTATTACTAGTACTCACTTGAATATCTTTTAGGCTTTTTGTGATCTTTAGGCTAATTGTGATCTTTGTACAGTTTTGACTTTAGCAATCTATTAATGTTGTTTTTCTCCTGCCCAATACAATGCACGTGAAATAATAGTCATTCGTGTGCACAACCATTAAAATAACCATTAAAACACATCTTTTCAAGAGTCTAAATTGTAATACAATAATTACATAATGATGTTTAGGTATATCGTTTTAATAATGATTTTTATAGTTTAATAAGTGAGATTAAAATGTCCCACTAGTTCAATCAATCAATCAATTGAACTCCCCATACTTTTTTATTTTTTAAAATAACTAACAATTTTACAATCCATTTCAGTATGTTAATTTTTCAGCATTGTAAACAATTAAGATCACGTTTTTCTCATAAATTTCAATAAGAAAATAAATTGGAATATTTAAACCATTACAAATATCATCTCTCAGACGTCCATATAATCTCTAGTTTAATATTTATAAGTCACATTGTGTCATATTTAATCAAGACATACGTAAGAAGCCAAAAGTTATGAATAAAGACATACATTTGATCTCATTTAAACGCCGTATTTTACAAAGCCAATGAAATTAACGAGAACCACTATATTATCGGTGTCACAATAACAGTCTGCAACCAACCAGACTTGATATAAAGTATTCCGTATTAATTTGTTTGAGATGACCCCAATAATTGATTTTAATTTACTTATTTCATTATAGAGTCTGTACATACATATTTTATACTTGTTTGAGAATATCATTAGCACTGAACAATATTTGGTTGTTAATTTATTGGTCACGATCAGGTCATGAATTCTTAAACGGATACTTAAATTTAAATTTCAAATTGTCCTCTTCATTTAACTTTGCTTTATAGTTTTGTGACGTTATATATTTAATAATTATACTATATAATAATGTTTGCAATAGTAGATAGGCATACTTTGGTATATTTCTTTGACAAGACCTAAACTTACAAACTAAGTAGACGTATTCTTAGTGATTTTTTTATGTAAAAGTCGGCAGGCTGGCTGACAGTCCACTTTATAATAGATGGCTTCCTTCGCCTATTAATATAAACGACACCGTAGGTGCTGCAAGTGCGTTGTCGATCTTAGTAAGATAAGAGGAGATAGGGCGATGGGCTCAGTGGCGGGGCACCGAAGTCGTGTCATAACGTCCCCGCGAACCCGCCCATCAACGGCCGCGCTGGCCAGTACGAATCCGGCATAATCCCGCAGTGTCGCGTATCCAAGGGGATTTCCCAAAACGTTAAAAAAAGGGCAATGAGCTCTGCCATCTTTTATTCACTCACTGAAACACTTCAGCACAAACGCTCCTATTTCACGGTGGTCTATAAGAAGTTGGTAACTGGTGCTAGATGGGCTGTCCGATATACAGTGCTACTTTTTAATGCCTTTGAAAAAACTACAAACACGTTACTATCAAATTTTCAAATAAAGCTGTCACCCTAGTTAGATAATATTATACTCGTATATTATTTAAGAAGCAAATTATGAAATAAAACATAGATTATTATAATAATGTATATGTTACGCTACAGTATTATATCTATTACGTTATCGTCTTTCGTCAGTAACGAAGGCTCTGTAATATTTGATCTTATACGTGATTTTCCACAACTTGCTATGGATATCTGTGTTCCAACGATATAGTTCCCTCAAAATTATTTCCCACGATATAGTGTTTTTCTTGATAAAGTGTTGTCCAGTTAAAAGCAAGGCGAAATCCGTTCAAATGTTCCGAGGAATTGCAAACGTACGGCCAAAATCGATTATTAAATTAAGAACTTAATTAAGTAAACAGTGACACAAAATAAAACTAAAAAAAAAAATGATTACTAGGAGTATGTTAATATATAAAAACCCCACGAGTTCGACACCCTTATTGGGAAATTACTGGCAGACATTAAATGTTATTCCTTTGTACGATGTTATTAAATTTTGCTTCACTTTGAACAGCGTCGTGTAAGAAATGCTGCGAATTGACTGTGTAAGCTTACACAGTTAATTGCTACAAGTGTTAATTAACACTTGTAGCAATTAACTGTGTTAATAACATTATGAAGATGAGGAAAGCGATTAGCTTTACACGAGAATTTTTCAGGAAATTAGTTAAAAAATTGATTTAAGAGATTTTACTTAAGAAGTTGACAAGTTGCACGATACATCTGATAAGTACAGTCAAGTGCAGCTGGTGTATATTTATTCAAATGTAGCTAGTATAATGAATAAATTAGATGCAATATCAATGCCAGATAACGGCTGTAATTGCCCTATAAAGACTCGGAACGATGTCACAGCGCCTAGAGTACGCAATTACCTACGTCCGCAGGCATACTCTCACGTACGCTGATATAAAATATGCCCCGATTATAGCCTGTATAAGACACTTAAGGTTTTTTGGCAGACTTTTCAAACGCTCGATCTCTATGCGTTATCGAATCTACATATGCTTTCGAATAATCAAATCCTAGGGTCATAATATTTGTAAGACTCATAACCACGGACGGCTTTTATTGACAAAGAAAATAATGGGAACAATTTTCTTATAATGTTAACGATTTAGTCCCCAGTACAAGGAACTTAAATTTTTTTGACACATACAAATGTAAAACTTTGTGAGTGCCTTTTTTGCGATGAGTCCGACAAACTTTTCTAATGCGAAAATTTCGGCGCTGCTGCGTTTTCGAATGCTCGATTCCTGGAATTGTCGATATGACGTCACTATGACTCCGTATATACAACTTTGATTTTTGGAATTTTTTTTAATAAAATTAATTTAAAAATTGTGGTCAACTTGTCCGACAAAAATCATGTTGCGTATGGGGTGTCCACCACCCCAAAAATGTCGATATAACGTCACTATGACTCCTCGTACATACAAGTTTTATTTTTTGAAATTTGTTTAGTAAAGTTAATTTAAAAATTGTGGTCAACTTGTCCGACAAAAATAGTTTAAAAAACTTAATCCTGGCTATCCTAATCAGATACCTATATTAAAAAATAACATATTATTATAAACTATAAAGTAATAAATTTTTCATAATTTGTAAATTTAAGTACTGAAAATAATTTATCTGAAAATATTCCCATATTTTATTTGAATTTACGCGGCCAAGTTTCACACGACATCGTAGTCGGAGCACCCACTCAGACACATGTTTGTATACCCAAGAAGTGCACGCATCGATTAAATTTTTGAATCTTTTCGGAGTGTTTATTTCAATGTTTATAACATTATTTATAACATAAAAAATGGAGTGTTTTTGTGCAGTGTTTTGAGTGAAAGTCCAAGTTTTAGGTCAAAAAGAGAGGAATAAAATACGTATTTTTTTACCTTTTAATACAATAAAATATCAATATATAAAAAAAAAACAGATTTTTAATTTTTCAGATTGAAATTATTTTATAGGTAATTGTAATTTTATACGACAAATTTTATGTCAATTTAATATATTTAAATAATATACGTGAATATTTAGGTTTATTCAGTCAGAAATTGACAAAAAGAAGTTTACCATTAGAAATGATTTTTTTTTCTTTTTTTTGGTCGGACTGACTATTTAACTCAATATATTTGTCGGACAAGTCGATATTTGCATTTAGAATACTATTATCTATCATTGTTATTTTTGTCCGATATGTATGTACGGGGAGACATAATGACGTCATATCGACATTTTCGGGGTGGTGGACACTCCATACGCAGCATGATTTTTGTCGGACAAGTTGACCACAATTTTTAAATTAACTTTACTAATCAAATTTCAAAAAATGAAACTTGTATGTACGAGGAGTCATAGTGACGTTATATCGACATTTTTGGGGTGGTGGACAACCCCATACGCAACATGATTTTTGTCGGACAAGTTGACCACAATTTTTAAATTAATTTTATTAAAAAAAATTCCAAAAATCAAAGTTGTATATACGGAGAGTCATAGTGACGTCATATCGACAATTCCAGGAATCGAGCATTCGAAAACGCAGCAGCGCCGAAGCTTTCGCATTAGAAAAGTTTGTCGGACTCATCGCAAAAAAGGCACTCACAAAGTTTTACATTTGTATGTGTCAAAAAAATTTAAGTTCCTTGTACTGGGGACTAATTGACATTTCTCGCATTAACTTTTTGATTAATAGTAGGTACTATAAATACTAAATGTCTATCATATTTTGTCTTTTCTCTTTATAGCCGTGTCACTTACGATTTGTGCTTTCCGTAAGCCGTTTGAAAACACCATTCGAAACTTTTATATGGTTTTCGAATTTTCGAACGATATTGAACAGTTATAAATATAAAAAAATCAAACTTTTCACATTGATTGTACCATAATTCCGCCTGCTTCTACAGGCAGACAGACAAATAATTTAAAAACACATGCTACTTACTCTCTTTGTATAACTTGTAAATAAAAATATGACTATAAAGGCATTCTTTACAGTAACATTTTTTTTATATACACATTTTTTTAAATTTATACGTAGATGAAAGTTCTGTACCAAACATTGTTTATACAATGTTAGTAAAGTACATTTAAATTTGCCTACATACCATGAAATGCGGACGCGAAAATAGTTCTGCCAATACGTCTTAAGGATCGCTGAACTGTGAATCATAATCATAATATAACGGTATATCTCTCTGAAGCCAAATGGAAGGCAATGTGGAACGTTTGTAGAAGCATTCGCTGAAAATGGGATACGAAAACGTATAAACTGTCTTCACTTCATATGGGTATAACTCAAAAATTTGGCTGAGGAGTCCACAGCGCACAAATGGAATTGCGCGTTTGTAATATGGATGGAGTACAATGTACAGAGGATTTGGGGTATTTCTAAAGCTTTTAGAAGTCTGGACGAGTGCAATTTTCAAGAAATGTTATTCGTTTCGCAATCTTGTCTGTTGCACGGCGAATTCGAAGAATCGATGAAGTATCTTCTTTAACAATCGTCTGTGGCAACTCAATACTCGCTTTGCGCATGGCTAGAGAAGATGTAATCTGAGTTGTTTTTCAATTAATAGGAAACTAAAGTGAAGTCAGTAGCTGACTTAATCTTGAAGCGGAACGGGTGTCCGTCCCCAGTGAACAGTCATCGACGAGTTATTCTCTCTCGTGAAAGCTGAAGCTAGATATTCGAAATAGAGCACATTGAAATTTAGCAACTGTCTGTCGAGGCGCATTACCGACTCCGCTATCGTATTTATAAATATTCGGTCGACGATTTGAGCTGTCCGCTGTGTTATAGGTCAGGATATTTACAGATAAGCAAAAAAAAAAAGAATTTAATTTTTACGACAAACTACTTAAGTTTCAGTGTCAACTCGAACGTTTGAAAATATAAACAAGTTTATTATTAGAATTCTCAAGATATTTTTCATTAGTACATAACACTCAATTTATGTGTGAAAGAATTAATAGTGGCCACGGGTAACCATAAATATATGCAATAGTGATTAAAGTTTGATCTATAAAGCAATTAAGTATTGTTGGCAAAACTTCTATTCCGTACTTTATTAGAGAAATACTGTAGGGAACGGACATATGCGTGTAGGAACTGTCATTAAAATCAAATTTTGGCTTTGCTCCAATCCACAGAAATATTGTTTGTCGTCTTTGCAGAAAGGATAAGTACCAAAGTATGGAGATCTTTGTGATACTTATCTTGTCCTATTATACATTTTTATATCCTAAATGTGGTTGGTAATGTGCAAGTTTTATCCTTTTAAATTTATAAATTTGAATGGCTCACAATAATATTTATTCTAACTGTAATGGAGAAGAAAATTTATTTGTCTAAAACCACTACCAGATTTATTTATTTGTACAACAATGATAGCTAAGCTATTAATATAAACGTTGTCTAGTAGTTTGGGATAATTTTAAAAATTAAAAGAGGCCTCGGATATATACCTACTAAATTTTTGAAGATTTTTTTCAGGCGATAATAAAATAATTGTCTAAGAAAATATATTACTTAAGAAAAGGTTGACTTTTAAGCGTCGTTTGTCTGTTTTAAATTAACTACGAGTGTTTGAGACTCGTGGTTAATGAGGTGATCACAAGCTCTTTCACAACACGTTTAAAGAATCAAGATTCAGATATAAGTAATAAATCTTTGACGAGTTATAGATACAGAGAGTTAAATGATGAGTCTCTAATCTAGCAGTACTGGATTCGATTTTACGCAGGGTCTACTATATCAAAGTTAGGCTTGATCTGGGTATATTTGGATTGGGTTTCTTAGTTTCGTCCTCAGTCATGAGCATACATGAACAAATGGCCTGTATATTATTTGCATACAAGTTTATTTTTTGTTATATTTTAATTGCACTGACAAACACAGCCAAGGTTAAGAACGAAGCGCTAATTTTTCAGTCGTAAAAACCACAGAAATTGTTTATAAAGATTTCATCTGTGAAATTTCAATAGTGTAAGAAAAGAAATGTGACGCTAGTAAGTCATAAGACGTGGCATTAACGTTGAACCTATTGTCGCATAGCTGAAGAAAATATATTGGGACACCGGTCCGAAAATAAAAGCATTCACATTGATTGATGTTTAGTTTCATGCACGCATGTTTTTGACGGCTCGCCGTCAAGAAAAAGGAGTGCGAAACGACATGCTCTCGAATGTTTTCTAGTTGGAACACAACTCGAACTAAATCATACCGTCACATGAGTTGACGGATTCTAAACTTTTTTGTTTATAACAGGAAATATGACGTCACAGTTGAAGCAACGACAGTGTCGGATGGTGTAACCCGATGAACGCTAGGAATAGAAGTGTGGTTTTTACCTCCAGTTCAAATGTGTTTGGCGCGCTCTATGTCGTGTTTAAAGTGTCGTCGGGAGCAAGTTTTATTCGATATTTTCACGCAGATGATTGAGTTAGACGGCTTGCGCGGGAGGCTGGGACGCAATCTCCGGTGTCGACGCGGAAACCACCCCCCACCCGGTACCCTACTCCTCGCTCTGCCCGGTGCACCGTCATTCCGACCCCGAGGGATGCACCTACATTCAATTGGAAATAGAGATTACAAATATTATGACAAAAAAATCGGTTACTTATATTTTTATTTCTGTGCATGTTACCTAAGGGTTGGGCACATATAGTAAAGGGACAGAGAGAGGATTGCGCGATACCGAAGGAATATAGACACACATATATGTGTGTCGCATATGTGTTGAAGGCGTTAAATTTCAAATATTTCACAATGCTACTCATAAATTTAATATACATACTAACCTATATTGTGTGAAATTGCGTTTTCTTGTATCTCCTTAATTATTCTTCCCGCGTAAACTTCGACAGTTCGGGGCGTATAAATTAACGCGTTTAACGTGCGACGGAAATTCGAGGGATATTTTCCAATAAGAGTTAAGAGATCTAGTTTCCGCAGTCGCGCGATAAACAAGTTATTGGCGTTAGTGAGGGGCCAAGGGGAAGGGAAAGGGAGGCGCGACGGTAGACAACCCATCTATGTAATTAGTGTACCGAATAAAAGAGTATCAAAGCGGTTACGGTGATTTCTGAAAGTATTTGCAACACCTAGAACTCATACTTAGAGTATTCTATGTACTTGCTACCTGGTTTTTTTGACAAAACCTTGGTTCAATCATTATGATAATCTCATCTCTATTCTCAGAAATAGCTTAACGAATTTGCATGAAATTTAGCACACAGATAGTTTATTACTTGGATTGTAGGATACTTTTTATCCTGAAAAAATATTAGGTTCCTGTGGATTTTTAAAAAATAACTAAACAGTCTACGAAATACGAAGTCGCAGGCAAATCTAGTCTTTTTTAAATTTATTTCCTTATAAATATGAAACTAAAACTTAAAAAAAACTGCAGCTAAACTGAAAAAAAAAACTTCGAAATAAATTAATATTTTGGTAAATCGTAACAAAAAATGTTCGCCGAATAAATTGTAGGTAATAAAAAAGAACTTGTTGAATGCAGGTTACCATAAAGTATTACACTCAGTGCTCTATATGAGGTCGTGATCATTGGTGCTACTTGCTACACAGCTCTGGTTTACACGCACATATTATTGTCGCCAGGACGTGTCAAATGTCTCACCGACCGCTTCGTTGCGGCTGCAATAGAATGCAATGTATTCAAAGCGACCAGACCTGTTTACTTACCGCAATATTTTTTGGACGAAATAGAACTCTAACAAGAAACACTTAGAGGTAGAATTTGTCTGTCAATCGAACAACACTAGATAGCCTTCAGTAAGCAACAGTTCATTTGTTTCCGTTAGCGCTGCGCTTCTGCTCGACAGACTCTTCGGCGAAGTATCAGATGTTTGAATTCTCCCTGATTAGAGTCGCACGACTCTATATGTATTTGAGACTGACAAAATAAACTTTCAACTATATATATCCACTTAACATGAAAACGTTCTTGTTCACAACGCGGCTGCCAATGTTCGTAAAGTGTAAAATGTATTGTCACGATTTGCTGTGAAACATAATTTGCTATGAACGTCTAAACGATAAAATATTCACGGTCGATAACCTGCTCGTACAGTTTAACGATACAATGGACAAAAACACGGTTAGAATTTACGAGTATTGTTCAGATTTTTTGAACTGATCCACTTATTGGCAGTTGGAAACTTTTTGGATCTAATATTTTAAATAATTCGATAGTCTTACTAATATTACAAACTAGCAACCCGCTCCCGGCCTCGCCCAGGATAACACTTAATAAGGTTTTATTATATATTTTATCAATACTAATAATAAATCTGTAAGTGTAGGTATTGTATGTATGTATGTTCCTCCATAACTCTGAAACGAATTAACTGATTTTCATGAAACTTGGTAGATACCTAAACATTTGGACGTACGGGACACAGGATATACTAATACTAACTTAATTAGGATATACTTAATATTTTTCAACGCGGACGAAGTCGTGGGCACCAGCTAGTATAATATAAAAATTCCGGCCGAGGCGCTGTAGTATGACCGCGTAATTCGATCGTTCGGACTATGTAAACTTTTTTTCCCCAGTTGGTTGGATTAGTCGAACCACTGGGAATCACAAAAGCATGTAGTTCGACACATCACATTGAACATGAAAAATTATCTAACTAATGGTGAAAATCGCATCAAAATCCTTTGTGTGGTATTAGGAGGAGTTAGTGGCTATACAGACAGACGCGGAAATTATGCCATAATAAATGCAAAAGAAAATGCGAAAGTTTGTGAAGATTGATCTATGAATGTTTACAAAAACAGTTCAAAGTATTTGGATGAAATTTGGCACACCAGATAGTTTATTGTTTGGTTTAACATATAGGATAGGATACCTTTTATTCTGGAAAAATGTTAGACTCCCGTAGGATCGTCTAAAATATAAAAAAAATGGGTGCTACTGTCACCGTGGCGGGCGGCTCCACCGTCGTCACAGCGATAAAGATGTCAGATATTTTCTCACGTGTTATACTTTTCATTTTCAATGTACCTAGACGAAGTCGCGCATACGAGCTGGTTACCTATATTTTAAGACAGCTACATCAGGTGATACATGGTTTATAATTTGTTTAAGATAAAATTAGGTCAAAATGATCAAGGCATGAGCTTTAATGAATCTCGATTTCATTAGTTTTGGAGCCTGAGGCGAAGCTAAGACGTAACTCACTCAATCGATCTTAACCCAGAGGGTAAGTATCAATAACAGATTTATAATTAAAGTCCAAGCGTTGATGAAGATAAAGACTGAATCGGCAATGTCAATTATTTTTTAAGCTTCTATGATTTTTATTATTTTTTAAATTAAATCTTAAAGAGATTCTCGAAAAATTCACTACATTTCATTTTAACTTATTTATCTATAGAATAATGTCGAAAAGAACAAAATATACTCTGAAAGATTTTAATTAAATTTTATTCAGTTATCAAAGTTTCCGTGAATCGTGACGTCATGAGTATGCTTACATGACGCTACGACATATATACATATATGACATATATACACTGAATATTGTGCACAACTGAAAACAAGTAATGCTGAAGCACACTCAAATAATGCTGTTGTGAATTTGTCCATTGAAAATAATTAATAAAAATCCAAAGAAAAAAAGCAGACTGGTTTATTCATTTTACAAGGAAAAATTGAGATGACAGTCATAAACGTCGTTCCGCTAAAATCAATATGAGAAAAAAAAAAAAACAAAAAGGTTCACTTCATGAAGTTCGAACATGCCCCCGGGCGTTGACTACTGTCAACCAACAGGCAGAGGACAGATTTTGCTGAAGGAGCGCCGCACAGTTCCTGCTGAAGTTCGGATGTCAGCGACGCGATTAACACCGTCACGACCAGGATGGACTGCAACTATACGCCCAAGTTTCCATCTCAAAGGTGGCGTGTTTTCTTCTTTGAGAACCACCAACGAATCCAACTTTAAGGTTTCTTGCCGAGTACGCCATTTGACTCGATGTTGCAACTCAGAGATGTATTCTTTATTCCATCTTGTCCAGAAGTGTTGTTGTAATTGAGAGATCCTCTGGTATCGGGTCAAGTAGTTTGTATTGCGATCCTTAAGATTAGTCTCAGGTAACGAAGTGAATGATCGCCCGATAAGAAAATGTCCGGGAGTTAGCGGCATCAGGTCCGTAGGGTCCGATGAGAGCGGAGTCAATGGACGCGAGTTAAGTATCGCCTCTATTTGTACGAGCACAGTGTACAATTCCTCGAAAGTTAATTTACAATTTCCTAACACTCTTATAAGATGGAACTTTGTAGATTTAACACCCGCTTCCCAAAGACCTCCAAAATGAGGTGAATATGCCGGTATAAAATGAAAAGAAATCTCTTCGTTGGCCATTGTTTTCGATAAAAAGTCGCAGTTAGATTTAATAAATTTAGAAAGGTCTTTGTACGCGCCAACAAACGAAGTACCGTTATCAGAATAAATATGACGAGGCTTACCTCTTCGCGAGATGAATCTACGTAACGCTTGTAAATAATTATTGCTTGTTAAATCACCCACCAATTCAAGGTGAATCGCCTTCGTAGCGAAACAAACAAAAAGAACAATGTACACCTTCAGAAGTCTGCATCCTCGACCTTGTCTATTAGCCGACATTATAGGACCTGCGTAATCGACTCCAACATTCTCAAAAGGGTAACTTGCTTGGACTCGCTGCTGAGGTAAGTTCCCCATTAATGGAGTTAAGGTTCTACCTTTCATGCGACTACAGAGAACACAATTGTGGTAACATGTTTTTGCCAGCCATCGACCTCCAATCGGCCAATATTTTTCTCTAATTGTGGCCAATAACATTTGTGGTCCAGCGTGAATTAGTTTTTTTGTGTTCAAAATTAAATAAAAGTTTTGTAAAACGATGAGTGGACTGTATAATTATTGGGTGTTTTTTATCATTTGAAAATTCGGAATTTTCAAGACGACCTCCTACACGCATGACGCCGTCTTCATCCAGAAACGGATCTAGTTTGTGAAGTGGACTTTTCTTAGACAGAGACTGGGCATATTTAAGCGAGCTGTACTCAGGGAAAGAGGCATGTTGTACATCAATAATGAGTAAGTTTAAAGCTTTTCTCAATTCATCTTCTTTGAGAAATGAAGAAGTTACAGGTTGCTTCCTGCAAATATTAATAAAACGTTTCATATAAGCTACAGCACGAACCATTCTAGAAAAATTGGAAAAACGATCATAATTGACTAGACCGTTTTTGATAACATTTTGTTGAGTAACGTTTAAGGCAACTTCTGGTCGTATCTCTGGTAAACTAATAGGATGAGAACCTGGTTGACCAGGCCATTTGGACGCTTCGTCTTTCAGAAATGTTGGACCAGACCACCAAAAATCAAGAGAGGACATTGCATCGACTTCAACCCCACGAGATAAAAGATCCGCTGGATTTTGGTCCGTTGGTACATGCCTCCATGCACAGTCGCTCGTATCTTCCAGTATTTCTGCGACCCGGTTCCGAACGAATAATTGGAGCTTACTAGGTAGCATTTTCAACCACCCTAACACAATCGTTGAGTCCGTCCAGAAGATTGTATGTTGAATTGGCATTCTAAGAGAGCTGATAACCCTTTTGTAAAGACGCGCTGCAGTCAAAGCGCCGCAAAGCTCAAGCCTAGGAATAGTTAAGGGCTTAATAGGAGCAACTCGATTTTTAGCTGTTAGTAAACGAACTAGAGTGACACCTCTATCATTCACACTGCGAACATAAACACAGGCGCCATACGCACGTTCCGATGCATCACAAAATATATGAAGTTCTAACGCAGTGTATGAATCACAAACAATACGCCGTGGAATGCGTAAATTGTTCGAGAGAGGTAATTTCTTGGTGATATCAACCCATTTTTTAGCGACATCAGGCGGTAGCTTGTCATCCCATGACAATTTTTGAAGCCACAATTTCTGCAGTAGCATTTTCATGAGTACTATACAAGGCGATAAAAGACCTAGAGGATCAAAAATTTGGGCTATGGATGACAACATGTCACGCTTCTTACAACCCTTGGGAATAGTCTGACGTATAGGAAAACAGAGTTCGTCAGTATCTGTCAACCAACCTAAGCCTAACACCTTGACTGGTTGATGAGATCCTATATTCAAATCAACGGATGTTTGAAAATCGCCAGACAATAATGAAGGTTCATTAGATTTCCATTTTCTCAACGGCATACATGCAGCTGCCAGCGCAGCAGTGACATCTTTACGTATTTCACATACTTCATCTAGATCATTGCCGCCTGTGAGCAAATCATCAACATAAAAATCGTGAGTGATAATCTCCGCAATTTTATTATCTCTACATTCCATACCGATTTGTTTTAAACAGCGAGTTGCAAGAAAAGGAGCGCTAGCTGTACCATATGTAATAGTATTAAGTTGATACATTTTGACCGTTTCATTCACATCATGCCGCCACAAAATTTGTTGCAAGTGCCTATCTTGAGGATGGATAACTATTTGCCTATACATCTTCTCAACATCTGCTGATAAAACGTACTTGTGTTGTCTGAAACGCAGAAGTATAGACAAAAGATCATCCTGAACAGTCGGACCGACCATTTGAATGTTGTTAAACGAAACACCACTAGTAGTGGGGTCACTAGCGTTAAAAACTACCCTCAGTTTAGTAGTTGTACTACTTTCGCGCAAAACTCCATGATGGGAAATATAATAACATTTGAAAGGCGTATCAGTATCGAGTAGTTCAGACATGTGACCTAACGACTCGTATTCTGACATAAAGTCATAGTACATACTACTAAATTCTTGTTTCCTTTTGAGTCTACGCTCCAAGGAAAAGAGACATTTTTGAGCGCGTTCATAAGAATCACCTAATATTTCGGGACTTTCCTTAAGAGGAATATGAACGCAAAACCGACCATCATCCAGTCGTGTTGTGTTTTTGACAAAGTGCTCTTCGCATAGTTTCTCTTCAGGGAGATAATTAGATGACTGTGAGCTGCCGGTCTCTTCCAGCTGCCAAAAACGTATAAGTTGGTTTTGAATGTCATCATCAAAGCTACTGGTGCACTTCATCTTAGTAAAGTTACATTTTATATCATTAGATAGAAACGACACGTTATTGGTATTTATCACACCAGAAACGACCCACCCCAGGCGAGTATCAAAAAGTGTCGGTTTTCCTTTACCTAGTTTAATTTGTTGCGACCCTAACAAATCCCAGAAAACATCAGCACCAAGAATCAAGTCTATTTCAGACGGACTATGGAAATTAGGGTCTGCTAAATGAATATTTGAAGGAATATTAAGATTTGACAGATCAATCTCACGACAAGGCACATTGTCAGTGATGGAAGGCAAAACGAAACACTGCAGATGAGTCGAATAGCTCTCATTCAACGATTTCATAGCGACACGACACATTTTATTAATATGAGTTGACACATTGTTTATACCTAGTATACATTTATCAATGTGATTAACAGGTAAGTCTAGTATGCGGAACATTTTCTCAGTCATAAGACACGATGTACTACCGCTATCCAATACAACGCGAGCGATGTGTTCGCGATTATTTTTGTCAAACAACTTGACTAATGCAGTCGATAAAAGTACATCATGCTTTTTGCCATAACTATCAAATGAAACATTTGCCGATAAAGCGACATTGATACTCGATGCATTGGTGTTTGAACGAACATTTGATGAAGAAGATGCAGACTCAGCCTTATCCTTAATGTCAATGTGAATAAGTGTATTGTGTTTACGCTTGCATATTTTACACCCTGGTTTCTTGCAATGATTGGCATAATGCCCGGTTTTAAAGCAATTGTAACATACTTTGTAGTTAGGTAACAATTCCATTCTTTGATTATTAGATAATCCAAGAAACTCGGGACAAGTATTCAAACTGTGTTCGCCATTGCATTTGAGACATGAAAGCCTTAACGAAACATCTGAGTTAGGGTTCTGAACAGAAATCATAGTTTTAATTTTGCCCTTGTTCGAACTGGAACCTTGCTGAATACCACTGCGGGACATTTCTAACGTTTCGATTAAATTAGCACGATTACGCAAAAACTCAATGAAAATATCGAACTTTATTGGTTCATCTTTATCTAAATGACTTTTAATCTCCTCCCACTCACGAAATGTTTTCGTATCTAATTGTCGAGTGATAATATGAATGAGGAGTGTGCCCCAGTGTTCAACTGGTTCACCTAGCGTCTCCAAAGTTCGTAAGTTTTTGTTTACTTGATCGATGAGACGTTTTAAAGTTATAGAAGATTCCTTTGTAATGGGTTCCACATTAAACAACGCTGATACGTGATTCTGTATTAACACACGCTTGTTATCAAAACGCTCACACAATAATTTCCACGCAATTGAATAATTACTTGCGGAAAACTCAATGGATTGAATTACCACGGCAGCTGAACCCTCCAAGCTGGCTCTCAGGTAATGAAATTTATTAATTTTATCGATCTCATCATCGTTATGGATCAGACTTGTGAAGGTGTCATGAAACTCTAACCAGTTTCCGTAAGACCCACTGAATTTTGGTAACTGAATCGTGGGTAACCTAACAAGTTTATGGTTGCCGTTACGGTAGCTCTTATCAGCCGAGAGAAACTCGTCCTGTTTTTTAGAGCATTCAGCGAGCATGTTTTGAGCTGAAGAAAGCGCTCTGAAATACTGTGACTCAAACTGAGCACGTTCCGCGAGTTGCACGTCGAAATCATCCGAACACTCTAACCTCAACTGTACCTCGTCAAATTTATTGTACAACAGTTCAAGCTTACCAATACGTAACTGAAGTTCAGTTACCTCAGAGGAGCTCAATGAAGAAGATTTTAAAGTATTTAAAATGTTATTGAAACTCGTGATCTGGCCTTTATAGCTGCTACGTGTTCTAACCAACTTATCTTTTTCTTCAGTCATATTGGGAGTCGAGTGTTAAACTGAAACGTATACAAACAAATATGAATATTACAGAAAGTGGCGAAAGTATATACACAGTAATACCTAATGTGAACTATCAAAACATAAGGGAATAAATCACTAATAGTTCACTGTGCAACATTTAAACACCAGGTAAACTAGCCGGCACACTTAACTCGCTTCACACCGCAATCCGCCAAATAGTACCCGAAGAAATTTTCCAATAATTCCAGTATCACCAATCTTCGCAAAATTCAATGGATCCGTTTCGTTGATTCAAATCTCTCATATCCGGCTTCGATCTAGGACCATGTTGTGAATTTGTCCATTGAAAATAATTAATAAAAATCCAAAGAAAAAAAGCAGACTGGTTTATTCATTTTACAAGGAAAAATTGAGATGACAGTCATAAACGTCGTTCCGCTAAAATCAATATGAGAAAAAAAAAAAACAAAAAGGTTCACTTCATGAAGTTCGAACAAATGCACTGACATAATATTCTATTAGTTTTTAGGATCTATCTCAAAGTTTGGATTGTTTTTACTTTTAAAAGCAGTCAAGCAAGAAGGAATCAAGGTTTACTTGATGGTAGGTGGCTACCTTCGCCTTAAGCGATTCTAAAATAGTACGATTCTAAAAACTTAAAAGAAAACTATAAAGAAGATTAAAACTATAAAAAAAGGTAAAAACTCCAAAAATAACTTATTCAAACAGATTATTTGATAAATTAAAATTTAATTTATCCAACTATAACAACCTTCATGGGAAAAGACGTCTTGCTTATGTCATACCGAACCTAATTAATCAACTACCTAAAATATTAAAAAGCGAAATAACACCCAAAAACATGACATATAAGCTAAAACAATACTTTTTACAACTAACTACAGATAAATATATTTTTTAACAGCAAAATTAACTTATTATCATCATCACTATCAACAACTTATTACTAATTATTGAAGAATCGAAAGTAGGAGTATGCGAGGGCGTTAACATAAGGTTTATTCAAGCGTAATAGGAATAATGAAGTATGTTTATATATTTATATTATCTGTTTGTTTGTATATATTTATAATAATATCTGTCTGTATATATGTTTATATATAATATATCTGAATGTATGTATTCTAAATAATTATTTAATAGGATAAGGGATAATGAAGTGATAGGGAAATGAGATCTGACATGCCATACTTACCACTACTGCCTCTACTAAAACCAGCTAAAAATTACTAAACTATTAATGCTTCACTACTAAAAGTTTTAGAAAAAGTCATCAATCCATTTGAAATCACAATTTTGGGAGGTTTGTTTTTATCTGTTATACTTATTATACTTCTATGAATAATAATTTTAAAAGGCAAAAGTTTTCTATCGAACAAAACTAACAACTAGCGAAGAAAATTTGCGAATATTAAAGAATTTTTTTCGTCGTTTATCACCTTTGGTTCGCTTTCGACTTAATAATGTTACTTACACTAAAAAATATATACTTTAAAAGGTCTTAAATGTAACTTTGTTAATATTGTGATGCTATGAGAAAATGAACTACGAGGTAAACATAGGTAGGTACTCGACATGTACGTACAAGTTTTCCTTTTGCTTTCGAGGCTTATAAAGCACAGTAATAAGTTAGTATTGACATGACAAAAGCTGCACATGATAAGGATGTAACCGCAACAGTTAAGTGCGATTAAACGTCACGTCGACAATTTCGCAGATTGGTTTTACCGTTGGTTGTTGTCCGCGAGGAGATTTATTGCGTAATTCTTCGTTGCCTTGCTTGCTTGTACAACAATATGGCCCCGTGAACTATCGCATTTTACTGCCAGATACCGTTTTCGTAATAAAGAACATACAAATAATTTATTTCGTTTTCTTTAAGAACTATAACTATTCTTTAAGATGTGTTGAGTTCAATAAAAATTGTACATACCTACATATTTACCTATTAGTATTGTAGTCACGATACGATATGTTTGCGATCAGTGGCTTAAATTACATATAAGTTTTCAACTAATATAATATAGTCTATTATTTCACTTCTATGGATAATAGGGATAAGTTGTAGGTACATAAATTCTAAAAACATATTAATTCAGGACATGATCTATCTATGTGCAAACCTTTACTCAAATTCGTTTTTCGAGGCTGTTATAAAGTTTGTATTGATTCATCATCATCATTTCAGCCGCAGGACGTCCACTGCTGGACATAGGCCTCCCCCATAACTCTCCAATAGGACCGGTCAGAAGCAGCCTGGATCCACTGTTGACCCGCGGCCTTAATTAGGTCGTCTGTCCACCTTGTGGGTGGACGTCCTACGCTGCGCTTGCTGGTACGTGGCCTCCACTCGAGAACCTTCCGGCCCCAGCGGCCGTCGGCTCTCCGTACTATATGCCCTGCCCATTGCCACTTCAACTTACTGATCCGCCGGCTTATGTCGGTAACTTTCGTACGTCTACGGATCTCCTCATTTCTGATTCGATCTCGCAGTGTAACCCCGAGCATAGCCCTTTCTATAGCTCGTTGAGCGACATTGAGCTTCCTTACGAGGCCCATAGTTAGAGACCAAGTTTCAGCGCCATATGTCATCACCAGCAACACACATTGGTCGAAAACCTTTGTCTTGAGACACTGAGGAATTTTGGACGAGAAGATGTCTCGGAGTTTCCCGAACGCTGCCCATCCGAGCTGGATTCGACGATTGACCTCCCTCTCGAAGTTGGCTCTACCTAACTGGACTGTTTGTCCCAAGTATATGTACTCGTCAACAACTTCGAGAGTTGAGTTTCCAACTGTTACTGGGGTAGGCACAACATGGACATTAGACATAACTTTCGTCTTGTCCATATTCATCTTAAGGCCCACCCTTTGAGAAACTCGGTTGAGGTCTTCGAGCATCGTGCCGAGGTCTCTCATCGACCCCGCTAAGATCACAATATCATCGGCAAATCGAAGGTGAGTGATATACTCGCCGTTAACGTTGATGCCAAGTCCTTGCCATTCCAGGAGCTTAAATGCATCTTCCAAAGCTGCAGTGAACAGTTTCGGAGAGATTACATCTCCCTGTCTCACACCTCTACGCAATGGAATGGTCTGTGTGCTGTGCTCCTGTACTCGAACCGACATGGTGGCTATATTGTATAAACACTTCAATACCTCGATATACCGATGATCAATGCGACATCGCTGCAGAGCCTCGAGCACTGCCCATGTTTCGATCGAATCGAAGGCCTTCTCATAGTCCACAAACGCCAGACATAGTGGAAGGTTATACTCTTCGGTTTTCTGTATAACTTGGCGTAACGTATGGATGTGGTCTATGGTACTATAACCTTTGCGAAAACCGGCTTGTTCGGGAGGCTGGAAGTCATCAAATCTGCGCTCTAGACGATTTGCAATAACCCTTGAATACAGCTTGTAAATATGGCTCAGAAGCGTGATGGGTCTATAATTCTTCAATAGGGTTTTATCACCCTTTTTGAAGAACAGCACCACCACGCCCCTGTTCCATGCTTCTGGCGTTATACCGCCGAGTAGGACGGAATTGAAGAGCCGCTGAAGGACTTTAAGTATCGGTTTTCCACCCGCTTTCAGAAGCTCCGACGTGATTCCGTCATCACCGGGTGCCTTGTTATTCCTCAGCTGTTTCAGAGCCATTGCTATCTCATACAGACTGATGTCCGGGATATCCTCGGTGTAGTGTCGGGTTAATTTGGCTCTAGGGTCTTTGGCCGAACTTTCAACAGATTTCGTAATTGAAGTATACAACTGTCCATAGAACTTCTCGACCTCCTTTAGCATGTCCGCTCTAGATGACGTTACACTGCCTGCCGTCTTCTCTTTTCAGCTTCGTTAACTGACTTTTCCCAATAGATTTGTCTCTTAGGAAGACTTTGGAGCCTTTGATTACAGCCTCTAAAGTCATGATGCCTTCTGTTTTGCAAACATAATATTTCGTTATACATTCGCTAGATATTCGTTATACACAATAGCATAAAAATTGCTTAAAAATAACTTGACATTTCACAATTTAAAATCTATATTTTTTATTGTATTCACTCGCATAAAATTTATGGTAACCTAATATATTTTTAAGTCAGATTTTTCTCCGTTTGTTTAGGGGTAAGGTAATCAGAATATACCTATTTACATTATCAAAAGAACGTTGACCTCCTTACCAAATTTCATGGCTCAAACGAACGTTTAGATAAGAGCTCGCGTACGTAACTTCGTGTGAGACTTGCACCTTATCTTGTTTGTTCTGTGGATGTTTAGTTATACCCAACTCTCTATTAATAATTATTTCACTTCACCGTTGAGACCTTTTAAATTTTTTAGGTTTCTGAATCTGAACTATTACCTATTACTGCTGGCTGGGCCTCTCATCAATGTTTGTCTAAATATGTACACATTATATACGCATATGTGTCGCGCCTGCTTGTCTGCTCGATGAGTTGTTCCAACTAATGCCTACTCCGAGTATTTACCACCGTACTTTACGCCATGATTCGGAGTTCATCCGCATATTTGCATTACTTGGACAAGATGCCACTACGCACAGTACGGATGAGTAGAAACTTTATCCCACGGACACGCGAACTTTAGAACAATTTTGCTTCTGAGATGTTTCCATCTAGCTGCAATATTAGGCTTATTTAAGCTGTAAACAAATTCTTACAGTGTAGGCAGTAGGCAATACGGTATCCCTCATACTGTTTTACCATCATTCCACTTGCATTCTAGTATGATAAAGTAAAATGCGAAAAAAAAACGTCGCTTTCGTCCTGAATAATTTCCTATTTTTGTCGTCTGTAATTCTTTGTAAGATCTTAATGTTTGAAAACTACCATTGCAACATTGTTTGAATCTTAGTCCTCGAGCTAAGCTCCCTGCAAACATGGTAATGAGGTGGTAATTGACAGCGGAACAGACACGCAGACACCCTCTAAAGGAATCTCTTAGTTTAGACGGGCCTCGGGGCTTTCGAGCGGCACCTATCCGCACCGTTCATGTTTATTTTGTTCTTATGTTAACCGTTAGTATTTATACCAGATTGTAATACAAAATTTTATTTCTACTTGGTTTCCTAATTAGATTATTGTTTTAAAATAACGCAAATATTATCAAATAAATATTTAAATATATTTGATAGAATAAAATACCCTTAAGTTTTCCTACAAATTCAATAATTATCAACGCTATGCATGTTTTTCCTACACACTACGCTTCGAGTTCGTCGTCACGATTTATTTTAAATTTTTAATGTCTCCGCGTTGAGGACTAGGTGCAGAACAAGCCCCTATACCGTGAGCTCTGGCACTTTCAACGACTTTTAGACACGGAAAGCGACTTCAATTTATACTATGTAAATGTATGTAGGTATATCAATATATGTTGTAGGTAGATCTTAAAATACATCTTTATAGTCCTGGTGATTTCGTGTGATTAGTCCGTCTTAATCTTTATCTTTGTTCGCATAGGCTCAATTTCGCTAAAATGACTTAAGAATTCATTAGTTTTGAAAGTGACATTGTCGGAGTACTCAGATATAGGTGCTACTGGGTTGAATCTATTAGAATTTCACAGTTAGCAGTCGCCTACCGAGACGCAGTGTAAACACGGGGCGGACGTTGTTTATACTTTTGAGTAACTTCTTAAGAAACGTGAGCACGCCGCTGCGCTCTAGATGAGATGACTGCGTTGAGATACAAGTGTTGTTTATTTTTCTTAGCTCATTTTAAATCTCGGGCTCACGATGAAAATTATACGCAGTTTGTTTCGAAGATAAAGTTGAAGTGTTCTATGGGGAGAGGCCGCTGACGTCTTGACTAAATAAAATTCATATTTTAATCTCGTTAAGTTAGCGAGCTCGTGAAAACCGTCATTTTATGAAATGTAATTATTTTAAAAGCCGACACGTAAACGTTTATTATGACGGTTATTGTTGTGGAATAGTTGAAGTTGAGTTGTAAAGGCTTATATTGTGTGCAGTGGGGTTACGTTGTGTTTAAAGAGAGCGATCGCAATGCAGTCTCGTGTCGTCTACGTGTTTGTGTCTGTCGAGCTAGACTGTGGTGAGTGCTCTTGGCGATAGCTCGCGGTAAGCTCTGTACTGGCGCTATACCCGTACCACTCGGCACGCTCTCTGATCCTTCGCCACTACTCCTGTCAAACGCGCTATATCACTTGATGCCGAGTCGAACGAATCGATTACTTACTATCTTAGCGCTCATTTATGAGAAACCCTCAAAGTATAATTTTAGGGATGCACTTACTTACTACTTGTACTAACATTTTAACCCCCCACGCCCGACGCCCGAGGCAAATGTCTATATGTCTGTGGCTTCGTAGCTCCCAAAAGAATAGATCGATTTAGATGCGGTTTTTTTCGTTTGAAAGCTAACGTTATCGAGACGTTTGTGAGCTATAATGTATGAAGATCTGTTCAGGCGTTTGAAGACAGTGGCGAACATTTTATAAAATTTTAGAACCTAACATTTTTTCAAGATTTAAAATAACTTATATTAACAATCCAGTTAACAGACTATTTGTGTGCTAAATTTAATCCAAATTTGTCCAGACGTTTTTGCGTGAAAGACATTCGAATTTGAAATTAACTAGGTGTTAATGTTAATCTGGAGATAATATCCCTCCAGAGAACAGTGCAAGAAATATATTTTAAATTAAAATAGTATCGATATATTGAATCTTTATATCGAATTCTATCCGTTTTCATAAAATAAGTCCGCTGCAAACCATTTCAAAATTTATTATTTAACTAAAATGGCGATATCCGGCGCTAAAATAGCCCTAAAGTAGGCGAATGATAATTCTGGAAATGTCAACGGTAGAGTGGGTCAAAAGCGGCAGCTCGTATTTAAATAATACGAAACGACACGATGGTTCCATTAATGTTGCAATGTCGGGGTAAGCGCGGCAGGTAGCCTCCACTCTATAACCGGGTCGGTTATACTTGGAACCGATCGAAATACGCTATTATTGGTGGTTACGGATGAATGCTACTGAACCTCACCTGTCTTGCTGTCTCACTGTCTCGCCCGATTAAAAACAAAGTAATTAATACGCTGTCTGTTTACTGACTTCCCCTACTGGCTTATCGACACTCGATTAATAGTGAAATAAAATACCTACTACTTGGGTTCGCTCTAGAGGAGCTTCGGATTAATTGAAAAATGTGGTTAGACCATTCCATTTATCACGAGAACTTTTTGTTGTGCGTCAAGGTTTTTTTTTTATTATTAAATTTTATTAATTTCTATCAGGATCATGATTCGAGTATAACAAATTAAATACACTCCAAAAGCAAAATCTAAAATTAGACAATTATCTTTTTCATTATGAAATTATGTTATTTACATCATGTTGATGGCATAGTTATGTTGATTTTTCTATTACATAATTAATTAAATTATATGGAAAGTAACATATTATTATCATTACGTAATTATATGATGTAATAATGTGAAAAATTCCCATTGTATAAACATAGTAAAATATTGATATTTCTGATAACATTATTGTCAAAACTTTAAAATCGTAGTTTGTCAAGTATTAAAAAATTGCAATAATATTACAGAAGAATTCGATACAAAACATTTTTTTAACATTTTAAGCTCATAAAAATTAATATTATTATAAATGCGAAACTGAATTTGTTTGTTACAATTTCATGCCTTAACTACTAAGGTGAGCATCGTGAATTTTTTATACACGTTGTCAGGGGTGCGGAAAAGGACATAAGATACTTATGAATTTTGAATTACAAATAATTGAGGAGTGTCATTTCAAAAGGACTTATTTCCACCTTATCTGATTTTTCAATAAAATGCAAAAATCTTTACTACTAATTTTTTTTTTCACTTCACAAAAAACAGACTCGTATTGAGCTGATTGTGACAGTAGTACCTACATTAATTTTAAAGTTTATTTATATTAGGAAAACAATACTCAAAAGTTTGGAAATAAGTCACTTTGTTCAGAATTACAGGAAATAAGCCTCTTTATTAGGTATTCTAAAGGAAATAAGTCACTTTGTTAGGTACTCTAAGGAAATAAGCATTTTTGTTTTGTTTTTGCCTACCCCTCTGGGAAACAGACGTGACCTATGTTTCATAAATAGAATTAAAATTAATTAATAGGCTATATGTTAGGCCAAGATAATCGTTTTTTGTTTAAATTCGGCATGGTAATGATATCATGATTAATTCTAATCCACCTAGTTTTATAATCAAGGTTTATTAACGTGTAAATATTCTATAACATATTCGAATAGTCTATGTGTTTTGTTTTTTTTTAATAAAATTATATATTCATATCTTACTCTTATACTTTACTAGCGACCAGCTCCCGGCTTCGTCCAGGAAAAACTTAACTAGGTTTTATTATTTGTTTTCAAGGTTAGACAGTCAAGATTCCAGTGAAATTTCATTGTCATAGTAAAGGCAAAAGTCTTGTCTATAATAAACATGTATAGTATGACTCGATCATGTTGCTATGTATTTTAAAAACTAGTAAGTAAGAAAGCTGAAAATTGAAACATAGGTTTATTTTATAAGCATCCGCTAATAAAGTCTGTGCGAAGCCATGCTTCGCTAGTGACAGTATAAAGCAAATACGATTAGGTCCAACAAAATTTGTATGAGAATATTTGTATTTGTATGAGAACTATACGAGTTCACTAAACTAATACATTCTCTTTTTTGTTCCAGGTAGAATTATGCAACAAATTGCACCAGAAGTTTTTGATTCAGTTCAACACTTGAAAGTGGAGGAAACGTGAGTTGCGTTAGCTAGTTTTTTAGTTTGAATTTTTCACTAAATTTTCGAAGACATGTACGAAACACTTTAAAGTTTAAGTTGCTTGTGCAGTTTAAAATTTAAAATGTTATCTGTACATATAAACTTTTATAAAATGGACTATCAAATTTCGACTTACTCTAAACGTTATCATTTTTGTCTTAATTAATATGACGACCGTCTAAGTTGGGTTAGGTTTCTTTACTGGTCCATTTCTTAGGCAACAATAAAATTGTAGTTTGTTGTAAAATTAGAAACCTATTCAAAGTAAACTTAAATGATTTAAAGATAAAATACTGAAAGTTTTATCAGTTATATCGTAAATTAATATGTAAGGTAAGTTCACCAAATAAGGCCTACCTTAATTTTTTTATTACCTAACTAGCAGGTTTATAATAAAAATGCATTGGTAATTTGAAATACTTATATTTATTTATTAAACTTTGTAATAAATGAAACAAAATTGCTTTAGAAACAAAAATCAAACTTTTGTGAACACAAATAACTAAAATGTCACTTTGGCCTTATTGGGAACCCTGTGTCTTAATAAAGCCTTAATAAAAACAAGTAAGCATTCAACTTCTTAAATAATACAAAACGTTGTCAATACTTATATTAAATCTAATGAGATCCTATTAATTACTTTTGGTCATTTTAGATCAGACTTAACGAGTTTCTCATCATGTAAAAGTACTGTAGTACTTATTGATCAGCCTTTTTCATCTTTTTTTTTAAACAATCTCCTGAACAGTAAAATATTTTATTAGCGGGTGTGAGTCCAACACACACCTCATGATACCAAACGCCACAATTAAGACATTGTCGCATATCATCAACTCGATCTTCTTTACAAGCTGGACAGTACCAAGAAGGTTTATTATCGTGAAGTTTTGGTTTAGATCCCGTAAGCTTATCTGCTGTAATTGACGCTGATTTTCGTGTCTTTGTGTTAATCTTTATCATGGAAGAAGTACTAGGAACATCTTCTACTCTTGACGATGGTACAGTAATCTGTGATGTGGAATTCGTAGCATTGTCACCAAACAAATCTTTTCCATCTGTTGCGAAGTCCATTGAGCCCTTTTTTTCCTTGTGGTAGAAGCTGGTGATCCGTTTTCCATGATGTTACTGAAAACAAGGGTTTACTATTTTACTGTGATACTTTTCTAACTGACATAAAACATTGTCCTAATAAGGCCTGTACCTGTGCCGTTATAAGGCCTATACATTATTTTTATAGGCTTTATTAGGGCATGGCACATGGGTAAACAAAACAACAATTATATGGAATACACCGATATTACAGTTTTTTCACTTATGTGAGGAGATGGCTAAACGTATAATTATCCTATAGACAAAACACAGCACACCGTGTACGAATAAAAATAAAAATACTTACTGTTTACTCTGCCAGAATTTTATAAAACCAAGTGTACGCTCCGCGTCGTGGTTGTTTTCGACTGCAGGTTCCAACACGCTCGCGGCACGGGCCACTTGCTGTGCTTGTGTGCGTTAGATAATGGACACGCACACTTCTACAAACATTGGCGGCCATTTGAAATCATGAAGCGGGAAATTTAAAAAATAGGCCTTATTAGGACATAGGCCTTATTTGGCTCACTCACTATAGGATTAGAAAATTCAGTTCTCTTTATAAATTTTATTTAGGTTGATTTGAGATGAGGTCACATGAAACTTTATTTTTAGACATTTAAATCCCATCATCATTTCCATTGGCATCATTGTCATCATTGTCATCATTGTCATGATAGACTGAACTGGATCATGATAGATGATGATGGTCATGATCTCATGAACGTTTTTTACTAAACATTCTACTAAACGCATTAGTTGGACAAGGTGCCACCGCGCACAATCCGGGTGAATA
This sequence comes from Synanthedon andrenaeformis, assembly GCA_936446665.2. Taxonomy (NCBI): domain Eukaryota; kingdom Metazoa; phylum Arthropoda; class Insecta; order Lepidoptera; family Sesiidae; genus Synanthedon; species Synanthedon andrenaeformis. The sequence goes on along the minus strand of OW387780.2, from coordinate 5,098,934 downwards.
GAAACTTTATCCCGCAGAGGCGCGATCTTTGAAACAATTTTCCTTCTGCGGTGTTTCCACCTAGCTACAAATTTAAGCGAGCTGTAAACAAATTCCTACAAAGTAGGCAGCGCACCACCCCGCCTGATATTGCTTGTGTCCTTAGGCGACGGTAACTACCTACCATCAAGTGGACCGTCTGCTTGTCTGCCACCCTTTATAATATTTATAAAAAAACATTGGGCTCTCCATAATTTTTCAGTAAGACCGGTCCGAAGCACCCTGGATCTAGCGTCGACGCGCGGTCCTACACTGCGTTTGCCATTCCGTGGTCCATTTTGGTTTAATAATATAAGAATATTTTCCAAAGAAAAATGTTGGGAAACATTATTACAGCAAGTTAACGGGCGTTATAAAAAAAGTAATGATACCAACAGATTGCATTTTTTTTTCTAAAATTTAATGTTAACAATTTAAAGAGAGGAAAAATCCTCATTGTTAGCATTAAATGCTTGCGGAGGGCGCTCAGTGTAATAATAGGACATAATATATTCAGGGCGAGTCAAATAAAATTAGCACGGTGAAAAATGTAAACGGTCCTTTTAGAGCCTCGAGGACGTGTAAGTATTAGGTTGTGTCGAGTGCCTTCCTTTGTAGAGGAATTTAGCTGTGTTTCGGTGGATCCCATTATTTGCGTAAAAGTTTTACCATTTGTCTATCAACTTGAAAGTTCTCTTTTCGAGAAACAAAGCTTTTTTTTCTGTACAGACACAAAGAAATGCAGAGTAGTAAAAAATATTTATTTTATTAAAAAAATCGAATCTATAATATAAAAATGAATCCCTAAATGTGTTTCTAAGCGCAAAACTCGAGAACGGCTGGGCCGATTTTAATTCTGTCTTCACTCATGGATAGAGGGATAATCAGGGAAGGTTTTTACGTAAAAAAATGCACCCGGGCGAAGCCGAGAACGAGTCGCTAGTTACTTATAATTATGTTAAAAATACATGTTAAAATCGTTGTTAAGAACGTTTAGAATTACATGCTTAAAGCGTTGTTAAAAACGTTTAAAATTACATGTTTAAATCGTTGTTAAAAACGTATAAAATTACATGTTTAAAAAGTTATTTTAAAAAAAGGCAGGTCTAAATTTCGTAATTAATCGATGTATGTAAATGGAGAAATTATATTCGTCATACTAAAAATACTACGACCTCTGTAAAATTTAAAATCTGAATTTTATAAAACTGGAATATTCACAGGAAATTACTAAATTTAAGAAAGACTTTTATTAATACTAAATTCTCCAAAGTGTAAGTTAAAAAAAACAATGGCCTGGTTTTGAATTATGTCGTTCTCATACTAGACTATGCACTAATTATTTCAGAGTAGGTATAATTATATAGAAATGACTATGTTAATAATTTTGAATATTAATTTAATTGTCGCTTACATTTAGCTGAAATGCATTTTGTGTGTGGATCGGTAATGGAGTTGTCACGTCGTGACGGCTCATTTCAATAATTTTCGTTGTCGACGGGTAAACTGAAGCTATTTATGGGTAAATAAATATAATGATTTGTTAACATGAAATCTACGTGAACGTTAAATGGTCACGTACAATAAAAAAATTAATAGCTTAATATTTCGAGAGTGTATATATATATATATATATATATATATATATATATATATATATATATATATATATCACATAAAATAAAATACATCACACGCACGCAACAAAGTAACAAACGCACGGATAACTGTTAACTAACAAACACTAAATTACATAAAAAAACATCACACGCACGCACACTGGTACAAAGGACATAATAGGCATAGCACGATTCAGATACTTTTGCTACATAAGTTCCTTGTTTCGAATTGTAATTCATAGTACGGGACCCCACGATACAGGCATGCCTAGTGGGACCGGGGTTTTGTTCTTAAAATTGTAAATCTTTTGAAATAAATTATTTGAACTTGAATTTTGAATTTTGAATATATATATATACATACATAACATATCTATATTATACAGGGTGTGGCCAGTAATAAGAGCAATAAATTAAAATATAGACCCTTTAACGAATCAGTAACTGATTCCAAATGGTTTCAATTAATTAAAATGAAAAACAAATTTACTGTTATTTTCTAACAAAATTAATCGAGCCAGCAATGTACTACTACAGACATAAAGTGTCCAGTCGGAGTACTTGACATTGACATTTACGATCGTTCTCGCTCCAGAACGCTGTACCAAGACGTCTAACGATTGATAAAAAAAAACCAAAAAATCAAAAATCAGTTAAAAAAATTGGAAAGAGGCATGCGTCTTTGCTTAACTTATTAGTTATATTGGTTATTGAATGACAGAAAGTTAAAATATAGTAATTAATACCAAAAATTACTGTTATCCTTACCGAGACAATCACTCTGTATTCATTTCACTGTAAGTAAGTATTAGTGAGTTGAATATTTTCACGCTGAAATTTAATATAGATTCGGATTTCATTAAAGTTTACAGTGTTTAAATGAGCATATTAGCCTCAAAAAGGCTCTTAGAGTGCGGTTTTAGTGTAGGCGGACATATGAATGGAGTTAATTGGACAATCGACCCATTGAGGCGTGCTGAGGCGGGCAGTTTGGCCGGCGCGGGCGACTCGCTTGCCAGTTGGCGCCACATCTTTGCCCGCTAATCAGTTCGGGGGACAATTTCAACAGTGACCGTAGTTTTCTCGCTCGCTTCTCTCGATGTATTCTCTCGATTAACAAGATTCAATTCTATTTTAATTATTCAATTACTTACTTAATAAATCTTTTTTGTCAACATTTTTCAATTTTTTTTTCATTTTTGTCAATGAATAATATAGGTATTAGTACTGTTATATTTATAGCTAATTCATATTTGTTCCACATAAATTAGACGAAAATGGGTTCTTACTGAAGGTCTATAAATTGAATACAACTTAATTACATAAATCCATTTTTTGTTTCCGAGCTAATATAACCCAAATCTTTTCAAAGTTTGACTGAATAGGACTCTTCTTTGTGAGTTCGCTTTATCGTCGGCCACGTCTTTGTTGCACCGCTAGATGCTGGCCAAGAGCAAACCTAAAATTTTATTAGCAAATTTTCCAAAATGGTATCTAGCAGCTTGTCCAAAATACGTTACGTATTTAACTAGTAGTGTGCAACAAATTGAATATCTGAGGAATGTGAGAATAACAAACCTTGAAATGTTAGATTTTTCCACACTTACGAGCTCCACGGGGCGCCACTAAGTGCTGATTAGAAGTTTCATATGTTGGCAGATGGGTTCGAGATTGCAGCCACTTTCATAATGAGCAACCTATTGTTTCTTTAACACTGGATATTAAATTTTTTAATGTTAACTAAGAACACAGTGAAACTTAATTTTTATAACATAGGTACATAACATATACGTTATGTAATGTAATGTACATATGTAGGATTACACGTCAGAAGTGAAAACGTAGCTTCACAAAAATAATTGCATGATATTTAAATTTCTTGGCATTATCGAATTAGGTAAATACGAGAGGAAATACGAGAGGATCCCAAGAAATACAAGAGGAAATATATGACACTGACACACAATGACAATTAAATAGAACATAATTATTTAACCTGAACTTCATAATGAAAGACCATGGACGTTTACTGACGGTAGTTCTATAAAAGAAATTAAACATTCGGTAGCTATCCGTAAAAATACGCCGAAGTTTATGAATATTGTCGACGGTTTCGTTGTAGTCTGTCAAGAACTGTCAAGTTTCGCGTCGCAAACACATTTATTTACAAATATAACAAAATAAACGATACGTAAGATAAACCAACCCTATCATAGTCAGTAGCGAGCCAGTAAACGCTAGCTGTCAAATTATACTGTTGACTTACGAATATATTGTTATAATACACTATATTGTTATAAACCTGGCCCTTAAAAGGTTTGATGTTGATATGAAACTAGATTATTGGTCAGAGGTGTATACCATATTGATCCTTTTTATCATATCTAGTAAGTTTACTTTCATATGCAGTAGTCTGCTTGTTGTTCTTTTTTTAAATTATTTTAAATAAATATCGGCTACATCAATGCTTACATTTCATTACATGACAAAGTCGCGAGTTCAATGATTTTATATCATCTCAAAAATTGTTCTTTTTTAAATTTATTTTAAATTAATATCAGCTACATCAATGGTTACATTACATTACATTACACTACATTACATGACCATGTCGCATGTTCAATGATTTTATCCCAACTCAAAAGTTCCCATCGCGCCTAAAAAAGTTTTCACTTCAAAAACAATTATTTTACTTTACAAAGACCAATTTCAGTGGTCTTATTGGTTAGATTGTTTCCTAGTATTATATTGAACCAATTTTCTTTAAGTAATACGTAGTTGAGTACAGTTCAAGCGTTGTCGGCGTCCGTTCGCGTACACACTTCCAGATACGTGTTAACTGTAACGGCCAACTTAAATTCCTTTAAAGTTTCCAATGAATAAAACTGTTCACTACTAAATGTGAACTTAAGTCTTTTGTGAAAGTCGACTTCAATTGAACGTTAAATAACGCAAGTAAAAAGCAAAATAAGACCATGTAAAACAAAACAACATTTTAGCGTAACAAGTGTAACCGCGGAGCACTTGTTGAGTATTAACCGACTTGTAATAATAGAACCGCATTCGTATCCGTTCGTTGATGAGCCGGCGCGGCTCTTTGTTTTAACACTGTAACATTTGCTATGCGTTCGCCCAGGCGCACTCAACTAGAGAAACCAGCACGCGTGAAGACGCCGCGCAGGGAAGGAAGGACAAGGGCACAAACGTTCCAAGTGTCAACCATAATTTAACGGTGTGTAGGCAATTCCATAAGCGACAACACGTATTGTTACAGCCGCGATCTACGCCACCCTTCGTACAATCGAGAATTTTGTGCTCAATAAACAGCTTCAAACAACATTTATTATTCGCTATGGAAATATTCGCGGAGCTTACCTTAATTTAATATTGTAACAACTTTGTTTTCAAGACTTTAGGAGTGAGATTTATACGAGTGCTTAAAGATAACAAGTTGGTAAAAATAAATAAATACAAAATTAAAGAAATCGATAATGGGGTTGTTTGATATGTTTTGGTTGGGGCGAAACTTCACGTCACTTGATCCGAGTCACGTTGACGACCGCGTTGCTGTATGGGATGAAGCTCTTAGAAAAAGACAAACGTGAGAGCACATGTGCTGTTTTAATTCGATGTATGAGACATAGATACCACAGTAATTTCACCAAAATCTTCAAAAATGAAATACGAAAATCCTCAGTGCCTTTAAAATGGCCTTTGAACTGTGTGTGGCCATACATATGGCCATTACGTGTCCAGTCATGACAAATAGAGCTGAAACGTGGTCTCTAACTAAAGACCTTGGAAGAAAGTTTAACGAGCTATATAGGGCTAGGCTCGGGGTTACTGTGAGAGATATTCTTATAATCAGAAATGAGGAGATCTGTAGATAAGCGAAAGCCTCCGAGATAACGCGGATTAGTAGTTGAAGTTGCACAGAGAGCTTACAACTGCATGGGCCGGAAAGTTTAAGAGTGGAGACCCTGAACCGGCAAGAACAGTGTAGGACGTCCACCCACAAGATGGATAGACAACGTAATAAGGGCCGACAATCAAAAGGCTGCCTGGGATTGATCATGTAATAGAAAAACCACAAGTAAATGTATTATGAGTGTTATTTAAACTAAATATGATTTATATTAGTTATATTCAACATTAATTTTTAATTTATGGCAACGGACGTTTAGATCATTTAACACGATGTAAGTAACTAAGCCTTAATTAAAGCATCGAGCCCACTTTACTAGTCATTATGCAAAGAGAAGTGTCGTCGTCAGACGACTTCTTATACTATATTTCAAGTGAATACTAAACGCTTTGAAGTAAACCGACATAGAATGTCTATAAAAAATCGTCTTGATTTATTACTCGAAGAAGGCATTTTGAAGAGCATTTTACTCTTTAATGGCTTGCATTATTGACTCCTTATTAATAAAATTATAATTTTCTGAAAAGAATAATTAATAGCGGTAGTAACCACCCAGTTACAGAAGACCACTGTGAAATAATAGCATGTGTGCTGTTGTGTTTCGGTAAGTGAGTAAGGGATGCCAGAGCTCATAGTGTGTTCGGCAGCGTACTAGCAACACCAGTGGCGTTGCTTGTGGTATAGCCGACGTTAGATATCACCTACCATCGAATGAAAAATAGGTATATAATTTGATCAAGCTACCAAACAGTGAACCATCAGACTGTCTGCCGATCTTTACATAGGGAATAATTTTTATAACATGTGATAATTATTGTCATGTTTGTTGAATTTCGTCGAAAATGGGTATTTATTTTGATCCTTAAATTCATAATAATAAGGCAACGACTCAAATGTTCAATGACCCTATGGTGCTTCTTTATGTCAGTGTCCACACTATGCTAGTTACTATGCTAGTAATGAGTAGAATTAATTACTACAAATTCAACCCCAATATATATTAAAAACGCACTTGTATTTTTGAACCTTACTTGCGAAACTAAATCCATGAGATTATCAAAGTGCACGTATTCGTTCATCTAGTTAAGTCTAAGTAATCTCACTATTATCTGACTGAATATATGTTCGTCTTCGCTGATATAATAAGTTAAAAGATACTTGGAAAAGTAAAGTTATATCTTAGTTTGCTAGTGGCACGAGTTCATAGCCTCTGTAGGTGTCTAGAATGAGAAATTGTAAATTGATAATGTAGAAACCCGAGCCGCTCGCTTTTAATCCCCCACAACTAGACCTGAGGACGCTCTCAACTTTTCCACCGGCTCTTAGGTGAGTTTTAATTTCATTTCGACTTTACCTCTTCCAAAGGTTGAATTTTTGCGATATAAAATATTCAAATGTCTCAAGCAATTTCAATGAAAATTGCTATCTCATGATACATGCAACAGTCTTTTGATTTTTTTAATTATTCTAAATATTAGAATCTATCGTATACTATATATTATAAAACTAGCTGGTATCCGCAAAAATGTTAAAATTCTAATGAAGGAAACTATTCGTTTCATTTGAGGCGTTAGTTAAATTTCGTCGTCTCGTCGACTAGTAAATAATGCTCGCGACAAACAAGTTGCAACTACGATTAAAACGATAAATGAAACACTTTAACTTTTGCTTGTAATTAAGGAAGGCTGGGACAATTATAATTTACCACAAAAGCGAGTTTGTTTAAATGAACTTTTAATATAATCAAGTTAAAGTATAGTTTGACACGAAAGCGAAATATACACTTTTTAACCATTTTTATTTACTTATTCTTAATTTATCAGTTATTCTAAGTATCAATTTATATTTATAAGCAATTTTAACGCCCAACGTCTGTGTATGAGTATATCGATACATTAAAAAAAAAATTATTCTATTAGCTCTATTTTCTCGATCACTCCTAGATATAACGTAACTTTAATGTAGGCATTTTTAAGATAAATGAAAATAAAAGTTATTCGTAAAGAATAATTAAAATATTTAGGATAGGCAAATACTAAATCAATAAAATTGTTGATAAACAGTGGTTTGATTTAAGTACTCTTTTATTAACCTCATTTTTATCAACGTTTATACGTTAATAAAATACTGTAAACATAATGGATCAAAATTGCGCAGTAACTTTTGGCTAAAATGAAAGGATTTTACAGGAATTTTGTACAAAATTAGTGTAAATTTATGAAGTACCTATAAAATTTCAACTCCATATTTAGCCTCCGCGTGTGGTATAAATCGGCAGTTAGTTAAGGCTGCGTAAGCGGAGGCAGGGCTGTGGATGGCGCACTAACTCTGGAGTTGAATTAGTCGGTCGACTGTGGAACTCTCTTAATAGCCGGCGTGGTAAAGAAAACGCGCTATTAAATTAATGGGCGTGCGAGTTCGAGACTGGCTCGCCTTAATGGTCGCGGTGCACTTCGCCTTAACAGAGCAGTAGCGTAACTTGGTGATGTGTTAACGCCAAGCACAAATCTTGATTTCATTTCACTCGCTGCTACGGTCAATAGGTTGAGTCGGTTTTAGTATCGGTTAAAAAACTGCAAAAGTATCGAAAACCCTATTGACATATTTTTTATTTATTAATTTGGTAGTAGCATAGAAATCATATTTAAGGTAGTAGACCAAAATGCAGTTGTTTGATGCATCTTAGCTCTTTTCTGCAAAAAACAAAATGTCAAAAAAACAAAACATGAAATGTTTCATAAAAATCACTACACTTCGATCATATCATAATTATGTGATAATAATCACTTTAGGCTTATATAAATTGTAAATCCCTATTTTTGTTTATGGTCTCGATGGGTTTGGTTATTGAAATCCCAGTATCTTGTGGTATCCTCAGTGGCTGGGTCAATTATTATTAGGTACTCCTGTTTATGCGTTTTCTGCTTTAAGTCCAAACAACAATACTGTGTAAATGGAAAAGTTTCACTACAAGTGAATTACAAACATTGCTTTTGGATTTCAATAGGCATTATCTCTTGGTAAAATAAAACATGCTGTTTCTACCCTTCGGAAACAGATTGCGGGAACACGTTTGTATGGTAATTGCGTTTATTCACGCGTGAGATATGGTTAGCACTACCCACTACGCCATCGCGTCTTCTCGTCATATAGTGACGACTTCTTATCATATTTAACTGTAAATCAAGAACCTTGTTATCATTTTCGACATTTATCTTACACCCGATCGCTTGAGTGGTTAAAACGTGAAAGCGTAACAAACAAACAAACATGCATTTATAATATTAGGAGGAATAGATAATTGAAGTCAAAACTGAATAGAAACATTTTATATAAATGACAACTGAATAGCTATTGAGTTGAATGAGTTGAATGATTATCGAAATTTTCCAGTTGTAATCTAATAACGTCGCTCCTTCAATATGAAGAACTTTAAGTATTTATTTATTTTTTAAAATATTTCTATTCTTTTAAAAGGTCAGATCTTTTCCCATGGCATTTTACAGTATACATCTTTTTGAACATTGCGTTGGACTGCTCACATTGTCTGGCTTGTGTTTTGAAAACGTTTCCCACGCCCAGTTAGTATCTGCAAAAAATTTGCATGTGTGCAACACATTATATTAAAAGGTATAATTGTGGATGTGTCGTTGTTCCATTCAGTGTCGCTAGCACATAGGTACATGCATGCATACAAGAGTACGTTACAGAGGACCTATTCTTTTATAATGCCACACAAATACCGGCTGTACCTACATTGTTATGTTTTCCCGGTGGCGGAGGAAACCTTATCTAAATGTGCTTTGATTGAAATAGTATATTTTCAAAAGTATAAAATTATATAATAAATATTTTTGTCCGATAAGATGATAGGATTTTATTATCTTGTGATTGTCCACAGTATTTTCCGATAAGTATCAAGCATTCAAACTCTTTGAGAGAAATATTTAACTAGAAAGACGTACTGGTCAAATGTCCTTGTTGAAGTTATCATTTTGTATCAAAGTACCTAGACATAAATCTATCTAAAATAGTATACTTACTAGATGATTCCAATCGCTAAATGTATGTTATTGACAAATATTATATTTGACACAGCGTCAAATGAATTTGGCATAGTCTAGTCTAAAAAGCGTGGTTCTTCTTATCCTATCATGGTACCGAAGAAAAAATAAAATAAATTCCAGACTGTTGTAAATAGAGCAATAACTCTTACGAGTTCATACGTAGTAATAAATGCGTAATTATAATAGTTTACCTGCAGCGCTCAGAAAACTAATACAGAATTTGGCGTGCGAGGCATCAAGTTTATCTATATAGCTCCTGGCAGTGGGGCCGGCGCACGCTATGTTGAATTATGACAATCCAATAACCGTTGTAGGTGGGTTGAGCTGGGCCAGGGCCCAAATTGTTCGTATCGACGTGGATGCCAACTCCTGGCAAGCCTGCCGGCCTGACGTCAACCATACACGATACAGAGCACAACTCGCGCTCGCTTCTGCCAACCATCGAGTTAGCCCCATCATACTAGAATCGCCATTAAAGTTGTTACTTCGCAATAACGATTCAAAACGAAAATAAATATACCAAGAAGCTAGCTACCAAATAGCTAGATACTTATTTATGTAAAGTCCACAGCTGTACGAAAACAAAATTAGAACCGATATTGACGTACAAAGCCATAAAATTAGACTTATAATACATAAAACTAAACTGTGCCAACTAAAATGACTATAACAATAAAATTAAATACAATTGAAATTAATTTACTCACATTGTCATTAACGACGATAAAATGTTTTAAATATTGACTTCGAAATTACCTTAGCAATTTTTATCATATAAGTACATCGAATATACTTTTCTTATAGTTTTGTCACCAAACAAATAATACAAAAGTCGAAGACGTATTTAAAAAGGTTGAACGATAAACCATTACTTATCGTGAATCACAATTATAATTATAGTAAAGAATACATAAAGAAAGTAATTGCTGTGTGTAAGATCATAACAATATTTAGTTAATTATCTTTCCTGTAAAACTTTGATTCCTATGAAACCTAAGGCACACATTCACGCGAGAGTAACACCCTTTTTTTTTTCATTTATGACTAGTAGGGGATAATCATCTGTGTATTTACTAACTTAATGTGACCATGCAGTGTTTCTGTTGTTATTTAGCGAACTCTGTCTTCACCTTTAGACGTCTGTAGGAGAAATATAAAACGGAGGAATGCTCAATTGTATACGTATATTTAGAAGGTCGTTACTGTTTGTTACATAATATTGTGCATTTTGTCACATCTAGGGGTTTTGATTCGGTGTAATTAACTAAAAGCATCACAATTCATCACAATAATTGGTACAATAAAAAAATAGTTTTGAATTGTTTTAAAAGTAAAGCATCTGAAAAGATCGCTTAGTTTTAAAATCTTTTTTATTTTTTATTTATACTAATTATAGATTTCATTTGAAATATGTTCAAAATTAGGGATAACTTCGCAATGACGTGATATTCTACTCTTCGTATAGAACTTTTCTTTATTATTATTAATTCTTTATTAATTTAGAACTTTTTCCTTTCCTGAAGTCAATAGGACGATGACAAATATAACAAATAAAAAATATATAGGTATAATAATAAAAAATATATATTATGTCGTATACAATATTGAAAATATAAATAAGGTATGATAAAATCAAATCAAATCATATTATAAATAAATATATACTAGTTAACTTAAAAGCTGTAGATATTATTATACCTAATCATACAATATCATCAACCTAACTAGGTAGTAGATAGGTACCTATACTACTAAATAAAATTTCTTTTGTTATTCACGTTAGAAAATATTGTCAACATGTTTTTTATTGACTACTAATACAAATTAAACTCGTTTACTAATATCATTTATCGTTGATGATAAAATTAATTTGATTAATACCTTGGTTTACGATACGTAGGTACATGAAAAGATTGTTGATTAAATAAATAGTTTTTAATATAAATAAATGTAATTTTTAATATAAAATATGGGGTCGCAAAATATCTTTGTATGATGCAATGCATATGCAAGTAAAACATGTACCTAACGACCAGAGGCTTCATAGAGCGCAACGATGACGCAACATCCACATGCAATATTGTCGAGATACATTGTTCGTATAATGAATGACTCACTACTTAGCCTATTTGATTCTTTGAAGGTCTTCTGAAATGAGTTTTTGAGGCTTTTATTGCACTTCTTATAAACTAGCGTTTCTTAGACGCTCGGTATAAGTATTATTATGTATACCGAGGATACTTAGCGGTTATCCCATTTTACAATTTGAAGGATTCCAATTTAGGAAATTGTAAAGTGTAATCGCAGTTAGAACAGATTGGATCCAATTTAGATTTTATCTATTTTCAATTCTATGTCTTCGATTTAGAAATCAATTTAGTGTAGTGTGATCACTAGGTTCACTACTTAGGTACCTAAATTGGATTCAATCAAATTGTAAAGTCTGATAACCGCTTTAGGTAGATAATACATAATATAAATCAATAGAATTACACTTTAACTAGTAGAAAATCCATGGAAAATGCTTCGCATAGCTTATTTTTAGGATTAATTAATAATTCTCTTGTTTATTCTAAAATAATAAAAAAGAAGATTATTTTTGTTTGAACGCACTAATCTATCTTGCCAGATATGAATCTATCAGGCAGATATGTTTGCACATTTGACAGTTCGTGACGGATGTCCGGGATAACTTTAAAGCGGCAAGCTCATTACGACGAAATATTTCAACTTTACATTTTCACTAATTAAAACAAAATGTGATGTACGTAGTTTTACAATAAATTTAAAAACGTTTAAATCTTAAACTGTTAGTTAATAATTAAGATTGCACTATTTTTTCGTAATTTCTCAAATCCTTACTACGATGTTACCAGGTTACGCTAGGTGCCTATTTTTGTAGATCTAGTGATGTGCCATGAAAAAATTATAATCTGTCGATTAAATGTTTTTAAGTGAAATACATACTATGTAGTCGAAAAATTATGTTATAAATAATAATTTCTATGTTATAATAATATCATAATGAGTGGGTACTTCTTAACCTACCCTCCATAGATCCGCTATTATGTTACGTATCGCTGTCAGTCGTCCGTTGCCTTTACTTTCAAAAGGTCAGATTTTCAAAATGACAAGACTTTAAGATGGTCAGTTTTTCAAATCGTCAGAATTACAAATGGCCAGTTTGGTACAGTCTACTAAAATTACAAGTGTAATATTATTAAGGAAAAAATATCTTTAGATTATTTAGTCAGATTCCGTTATTACCAGCAACGAATATTTTTGAAGTGGTATTGGATTTACGTGGAGGCTTGCCTGACATTGAAAATTTTAACTATTTCAAAAATTATTTTATGGGTAATTTTGCTATAACCGTCGTTCCAGTACTTCTTTCGAGCATAATTTGATCCGGACAAGATTTAATCTTGATGCTTCTTTTGATAATAAATTAATTTTATTTTAAAAAATTTATTTTCTCGAAATTGAAGTGTCCGTTAGTAATGTGAACATTACAACTATGTAATAAATGTATCTAAAATGTATCGATAGTGGTACCTAATTCTGTTATACTATACCCGTCACTAGTTATGTCAATCTGCTAAACTTCAAATGTGCATACTTAAAACGGCTCCACATTAGTTAGATATGAATAATTCTTTTTGCATTTATACTCATTGTCTAAACTTTTCAGTTTAGACACGAGTTTTACCGATTTAAAATAATCGATGGATAAAACCGCAGGTTTATTACACAAACCTTCCTCGTTCATCACTCGTATCAAAATCAAAAGTGTTTGTATCACATTATATATAAATTCTTTTTATATTTTTTTATATGGATTTTTCGCATGTTATAATTACGAAAAATTCAAACTGTATATAAAATATGTATAAAATTTACAATAGAGGGTTAGTTCCTAAAGGATGCACGATTGCTTTTTCATTTTGAGATTTATTTCACATACGACGGCTGTGGGAATCCTTTTTCGCAAACAATCCGCAAAAAAATGATAGAAATTGGGACATTTATCTTTGAGCCTATTGTGTTTCAGTGAAAATGAAAACATGCTGCTAACGGAGTAGCTACCTATATAAATATACCTACCTATCTGGGTTACCCTTTTACAGCGCTATCAAAGAGACTATTTACCTAATTATTTCTAGTTTAAGGTCTACTTCAATAAAACCGCAGTCACTTCAAACATTCACACATAACATCCTATATATGTAAATGGGATAGGTAAGTACTTATAATACAGTCCCCCAAAACATCCCTGATCTAATAATACATGCGGCATTTTAATGTCTTCATTCTATTAAAATTTATGAGATACGCACGCACTTTCATAAGTTGTTTTCAAATTTTATTACGCACACGAAATTGTAGGTTAAAATATATGAACTATAAAGTGTTTTTCTGTGTTTGTTTACCTTAGTGATAAACAGATTTTAGCCATTATCTTGATTTTCTCTTGTTTTTATGTTAAAATATGTTCTCCATCTTCCTTTGACAATAAGCTTTGCATCCCACATATATTCTTATATGCATTGGACCGCGGCTTCGCTTGCGTTAATAGATAAATAGGTAGCCAGCTCTCTATAGAATTCAATCTTAATCTAAAACAAATTTCACAATTCAATTTAGATTCAATTCAAACAGTGATTAGACATGGGAGATAAAGTTTTTGTAAGAGTACCTAATAAAAATAGAAGTGGGGCCTTGTCTATGGCCCACTGGGGAGGCCTTTGTCCAGCAGTGGACGTCCTGCGACTGAGCTGATGATGATGATGATGATGAATAAAAATACAAATCTCTTTGTCCATATGTGTGTATCTCTAAACCACAACGGATTTTGATACGGTTTTCACTAATCTAAAGAACAATTTGTACCTACTTACAGAAAAAAATTACATCTGTGCGAAACTATTGTGTTTTGATACCGTTTTCAGCAATTAAAAGAATTATGAACGTGGTAGATTTGTATAGTACAATGAAGCTGGGGGTGGTCGCTAGAATTAAATACTGTTTATTTACGAAATCACTAAAAGTATCTCTTTTTTCACAGTTTAAAAAAACTATTAAGTACATACATTGGATTTTAAATTTATAAACATTAATTGTAGTTAAATTGAATTCGAAGAAAAGCATAAATGTTTTACAACAAATGGAAATTCGATAGTAAATTAAATTAAACAAGTATAGAAAAGTTTACCATTAGATAGATATTCAATTTATTTGTATGGATTTGTTCTGTGCACCCACGCTAGTGTAAAAATAATGGCGTAATTTAAAGAAGCGTAAAAATACAGTGTAACGTAGAAGGGGATTAACGATATCGCCACCACGCAGACAAAAGCAGTCATAAAATTTCGTTTATTTCCTACGTAGAGTGTATCTCTTCGTGAAAAGAGACTCGTTTGCGTTATAATAAAAAATAACAGAAACAAAATTGTAGACTTCATTTGTCTCCGCGTTAAATACAAAATTATATACAGGTCTTTATTATTTTTCTTCACTTCTTGTTTAGGTGAAGAAAACTAAATTTTAGTTTTATTTATAAGTCAAACTCAACTGTGAAGTGCTTATGTATAGTTAAATAGTAACCTGTATTCGTCTTCTTTCTCGTTACACTAATGTATCTTGTTAGATGTATAATTTTTCGAGAAATAAAGACTTTATGCATAGCATAGGTCACTGTGAATGAGATCATTCCCAAACATCAAGCGCCAGCATATATGATTGGTCAAGTCCATCGTGTGTGTAAAAGAATGCGAAAACCGGCTTTAAAAGAATTGAAATGTGCTGTCATCAACACGACAAACGTCCCAACGATATGATATATAGTATCAAGCACAGGATGCTAGAGACCAACTTTGGACTGGTTGCACACAAAGTTCAGAAGAAAAATATGACAGACATTCGTGGTATGAAAGATTAAAAATATTTTGGAGAGAGCCATTAAGGTGATATGGTCATGATATGAGACGAATCAGAGATTTTGACTAAGATGTTGTTAGAAATGGCAAAAGGAGAGCGATAAGATAAGAAAGAGATAAGGCCGATGACGAACATCGGCGACTGGTTGCTTGAACGGATCTTTTGTAAAACACAAGCAATAATGAACGTGAAGAAGTATGTAAATATTTTTTACGTTATGGTCGACAAACAGGCTGACGGTTCACTTGATAGAACGTGGCTACCGATGCCTTTAACACAAGCGACGCTACAGGTATTGTAGGGCGACGCTACGCTACAGGATTCGGGGATAGGGAAACGGGCTGGGGAAATGTGAATATATTAGCTTTAAGTAATAATTCTGTAAAGCAATAGTGGAGATAAATAGGACCAATAGCCAGACCAAGGGAAATTAAAGACACTATTAGAAATATGTCTATAGATGAGGGGCCGTTCAAGTATTACGTAAGCAGATATATTACAATTATTGACCCCCCATCCCCCTTGTCAGCAAAAGTAAGCAAAGCTCTTACCCCCTCCCCCATGCTTACGTAAACATTTTTCAATTAATGTATTGTTTTTTTTAATATTATGATTATAATGTTATAGTTATAATTTTTAAAATAAGAAAATAGATTTAGGATAGCAATTAGATTTTACTGATACTGTATTCAACATAGAGTAAGGGACAAAAATATTATAATCTTACGAACATAACAAACTTATTTCAAATTTTTGGTACACATATTAAATTCAAATTAACAGTCTTCAGTCCATGAAACCCGAATCCATGATTCTAAGTTTTCGATGACATTGGATTGCTTGGATTGTTGCTCAGTGTTGTGAGTCTGCTCACTTTTATCCGATTTTGGAATGTCTACATCGTTCTCATCGAGCCATTCAACATCATGGTGCTCTAAATTTTGAATAATGCACATCAGTTCATTAGCACGACGAGCAGCGACCTAAACGTATGCATTATTTGCGGGAATCCCCGAAAATGCGTTTCGTTTTCAAGCAAAGACAATGTGAGGGTTGCCATTCGTGTAAAAAAGTAAATAACTACCGATGACGTAATCATCATGTAGACTCCCCTACCCCCCATGTCATCCAAAATAAGCAAAGCAAAGATCCCCCCCACCCCCATAGTGCTTACGTAATACTTGAACGGCCCCTGATGTATTTCTGTAACTCTAAATTTTATCGTGTTTCGTGTTTCCTTAAACAATAATTACATTAAGTAGGTAGGTAAGGTAGTAAAGGTCTACCGGGGCAACGAAAAAACAAAAATTTTGGAAAAACCCTTCCCCCCTCCCTTAAACCGCCCTGTCTGTCCGGCGCGACTCAGCCGAGTCGTGATTGGGCTCATCGGAGACGTCTCGACGAGATAAAAAATTTGAACCCCCCCCCTCTAACCCCCTCAGCCGTAACTCGGAAACGGCGCGACTCAGCCGGGTCGTGTTTGGGCTCATCGGAGACGTCTCGACGAGATAAAAAAATTGACGCCCCCCTCGGACCACCTCAGCCGTAACTCGGAAACGACGCGACGCAGTGGGGTCGTGTTTGGGCTCATCGGAGACGTCTCGACGAGATAAAAAAATTGACGCCCCCCTCGGACCACCTCAGCCGTAACTCGGAAACGACGCGACGCAGTGGGGTCGTGTTTGGGCTCATCGGAGACGTTTCGACGAGATAAAAAATTTGAACCCCCCCCCCCCTCTAACCCCCTCAGCCGTAACTCGGAAACGGCGCGACTCAGCCGGGTCGTGTTTGGGCTCATCGGAGACGTCTCTCCGAGATAAAAAAATTTGACGCCCCCCTCGGACCCCCCCGGCCGTAACTCGGAAACGACGCGACGCAGTGGGGTCGTGTTTGTGCTCATCGGAGACGTCTCTCCGAGATAAAAAATTTGACGCCCCCTTCGGACCCCCCCGGCCGTAACTCGGAAACGACGCGACGCAGTGGGGTCGTGTTTGTGCTCATCGGAGACGTCTCTCCGAGATAAAAAATTTGACGCCCCCCTCTAACCCCCCCGGCCGTAACTCGGAAACGACGCGACGCAGTGGGGTCGTGTTTGTGCTCATTGGAGACGTCTCTCCGAGATAAAAAATTTGACACCCCCCTCGGACCCCCCGGCCGTAACTCGGAAACGACGCGACGCAGTGGGGTCGTGTTTGTGCTCATCGGAGACGTCTCTCCGAGATAAAAAATTTGACACCCCCCTCGGACCCCCCGGCCGTAACTCGGAAACGACGCCACGCAGTGGGGTCGTGTTTGTGCTCATCGGAGACGTCTCTCCGAGATAAAAAATTTGACGCCCCCCTCTAACCCCCCCGGCCGTAACTCGGAAACGGCGCGACTCAGCCGGGTCGTGTTTGGGCTCATCGGTGACGTCTCGACGAGATAAAAAAATTGACGCCCCCCTCGGACCCCCTCAGCCGTAACTCGGAAACGACGCGACTCAGCCGGGTCGTGTTTGGGCTCATCGGAGACGTCTCGACGAGATAAAAAAATTGACACCCCCCTCGGACCCCCCCCGGCCGTAACTTGGGAACGACGCGACGCAGTGGGGTCGTGTTTGTGCTCATCGGGAACGTCTCTGCGAGATAAAAAATTTGACACCCCCTCCAACCTCTCCGGCCGTAACTTGGAAATAGCGCGACGCACCCGGGTCGTGTATGGAATCATCTAAGACGGCTCTCGGGAAGGCGAATTTTTTAGAGTAGACCAAATTTCAAATTTTGGCAGTTGCGGTCTACTCGTAGGACCATGGTCAACGGTTACAGTTAGACCCCCGTGTTGGGTATCATTTGATAGGTCTCAACGAGGGTGATCAATTGAAACTAATCCCCTCTCCCTCCCCCTTTTAAGTAAAAGTCTCCTACCCCCAATTCTTTACGAATTACAAAACAAAGACCCTAAACCAAACCAAAACAATTAACTATAGCAAATGACAACACCCAACTCACAACCGCGCCCCCACGGACTACTTGCAGACCGCAGCAGCACGCACGATCTAGTATTTAAATAGCGTAGAACTAAACAACATGCTCTTATTTATAAATTATGAGGAGACAAAGCACTAAATAGTATTTTGAACACTAAATAATAAAAATGACCAAATCCCATTTGCGTATAACGAAACGCATGATGGCGCATCTGTCAAACCTAATATCATTAGTGTCAAAAGATCACGCCAAATTTCAAATACCTATGTCGTCTTTGATCTTGAAATTATGATGTAAACTGCGCAACTAAAAAATTACTCCTCGGAACTATTTATCTCCGCAGCTAGAAACTTTACAGAAAGATTTCTATCAGGCCAGAAACCCACGGCATTCTCGGTGCATGCAAATACGAGATCCGCCTTATATTATTAAATCAATGGAAGAGAGGAAAGCAAGGGTGCAAAGCGCGTCGAAAGATTTGGAACCGAATGCAACTGATGAATAGAAGGTTTGTAAGGAACAGTATGCCATAAGTTCTAATCCAAGGAGATCCTAATTTTTCTAGGAGTCAGATTTTTTTACATAATCATCATGGTAAATTTACTACATATGGAACGTTCTCGAAAGCCCGAGCGTAGCTCTGGGCGCAAGGAAAGTTCCACACACGTCCGCACTTTGAAGACGCAAAGCGTATAATGATTTTACGGCAAATTATACAAGCGTCCAATTAGTGACGACTTTTGGCAAGTTTTACGGTTTTATTGGAAAGTAAATCGTGTTCTTATACCCCTAAACGACATTTTAACTTACCCTGTGCATAACCATATCTATTCTGATTTATACAAACTCATGCTCAGGATCATATAATTGACTCCAGTTTGAAAATTAAAAATGCTTACAAACGTTTTCAGTACAATATATTATTTTTGTAATTGGGAATAACAATTTCATTTTGTATTGTGCAACTAAAATAATAATTATACACTAACTAGATCGTGCTTGCTACCGCGGTCTGCAAGCAGCCCGCGAGGGCGCGGTTGTGAGTTAGGTGTTGTCATTTGCCATAGTTAATTGTTTTGGTTTGGTTTTGGGTCTTTTTTTGTAATTCGTGAAGAATTAGGGGTAAGTAAAAAAGGGGAGTAAAATTGGTCACCCTCGTTGAGACCTTTCAAATGATACCCAACACGCAACCGTTTATCTAAAACCGTTGACCATGGTCTACTGAGTAGACCGCAACTGTCAAAATTTGAAATTTGGTCTACTCTAAAAAATTCGTCTCCGAGATGTCCCCGATGAGCCCAAACACGACTTGGCTGCGTTGCGCCGTTTCCGATTTACGGCCGGGGGGGTCCGAGGGGGGTGTCAAATTTTTAATCACGGAGAGACGTCTCCGATGAGCACAAACACGACCCCATTGCGTCGCGTCGTTTCCGAGTTACGGCCGGGGGGGTCCGAGGGGGGCGTCAAATTTTTTATCTCGGGGAGACGTCTCCAATGAGCCCAAGCACTACCCGGCTGAGTGCTGGTCCTCGCTGGTTTTTAATACCTGTGTTGGGGACATGCACCTAGAAACTTTTAGCTTTTATAAAATAACGAAGATCTGGCCGTCGTGGGCTCTTGCTCTATGCATACGTACGTGTGTGCGTGCGATGCGCGAGCCTCGATCGTTGTGAGAGTAACGCTAAAAACCTAAACTTCGCGCGGCGCGTCTCCGAAACCGGCCCTTAATAGTATAGAATAGATAAGAATACTAAAGTATTTTTACTAGATATAAAGTGTTAACGCACAGAACATTTTAATCACAGTAACTACAAGCTTAAATCTAAAAAGAGAAAGAAGATCCATTCATTATTTACCAACGTCTAACGCTCGGAGATGCGCCCCAGTTCATTGAATTCTACTACTATTTCTTCTAATAGAATTGCATTAAATAGAAATGCAACACCCCGGATAACATGAGCTACTATGCCACCAGTGGACCAGTCATACTTTTTTTTACCTTGTTCTGAAAAAAACTCTTTCTGGATGTTTAAAAATTAATCTATTCTTCATACATTGATCTCTACATACGTAAGCCAACGTGAAGTAACAGCATTGCTTTTGTGCTTCAGTAAGTAAGTAAAGTATGTGAGAGCCCATTTCCCTATACTCCTTCAGTATCCATTATCATTTATCCTATCTAAGTCGGTAGCGCACTTGAAATCCAGTACAGTAGCGATGTTTGTGTTTATAGGCGACGGTAGCCAAGTCAAGTGGACCGTCAGTCAAAAAACACACAAATAATTTTGTGATACTATTTGTGACAACTGTCTTAAAAGGCATAATACAAAATCAACTGAATTCAAGGCCATGTTTGTTATCATTTCAAAAGAAACTTGACTGAAAATTGTTTCAACTTTTCAAACTTTTATTCATTTGTCTTATATTAATAAAAAATAGTCTAACAAATGACTCTTCTAACATTAATAAAAATAAGTAATTTGGTTTTAACTGAATTTTGTAGCTGAGTCTAACCGAACAGAATTGAATTGAAAAATGCTACATTTTCTTTACAATAAAGTGGCAATTAAAATTTAACAATTTGTGTTCGGTTTACATTTTAATCCAGCCAGGTATTGTGCTAACGTGTCGGATGTGGCGAGCAACATGACGGCATCCGTCGCGAACGGCAATGTACAACCGGTCACGTGACACCAATCTTCTCATTGTTTTGTCCACTGTAAGGGTCAGCTCAGATCTGGTGGGAGACCTACACAATAGATTTTACCTTGATTTGCATATTATATTAACTTGTTCGATATAGATTTTGATAATAAAAAGAATTAAATTCGCAATTCTATTTTGACTAGAATTTTGTTAAATTAATGTGTGAATAAAAATTTACAACATAAATGAATATTTTTTAGTTGCTTTAATGCTTGAACTTTTGTATGTAATTATTACGCAGTTGGTAAGTTGCTTTTCAGGTATTTTTTTAATTCCCCACTGACCAACTAGTTGGTCGGCGATTTGGTCCGTGGGTATAAACGAATTTTAAACATATGTGAACACTTCGTTTGACATTAAAATTTGCTAATACATACTATATGTATTAAACAACTTTGAAATTGAAAAGAGTTTTGAGGAAACTGACTGGCGAATGAACAACAAAATGATGAATAAAAATAAAGTGAAGTTCCATATTTTTGAATTTTAATAACACTTAGTTAACGTTTCTGTGAAGATTACAACAATAATAATGACTGAAGATACAAAACGCAGATAAAACAAAATAAAAACTCTCGTCTGAACAGAGCCTTAGCCTTGCAATGCCATGTATGTGAAATTTTATACACAATAGGTAACTCGTTGACACATAGGTCGTATATCTTACAGATAAAAGTGTAGTCTACGTTTAGAAAAAGAATTCCGGTTGCAACCACTGAAGCGAAACAATGAAAAGAATATAAATGGAAACTCGGAGATTTAAATAAACAATTGATACCGCCCGAAACTTTAAAACGAGTCTATTGCCGCGGATACGCTAAATTGACTCAACACACGAATAAATATATTTTTCAAATTGTATCACAATTTTGAATTATTCTTCAATCGCTTAAGTTGAATATTTCAATCGTTCAAAGTATTAAGTTATTGCTACAATTCAGTCTTTGTTTAGGGAATTTGAAAGAGATTTTACACTGAATCTTCTAGACTTTTTTTTGTAAAATAAGTGAATTGGTAGATTTGTAAACAACTGGCTAGCTGATTAATATCAGGTTCATAAGAAGATGTGTCAAACTAGCAAACGTGTCAAACTTGTCCATATGGGGCCTAATCTGGGCTTTATAAAAAGCAAATCACTCTTCCAGTGTGAAATACTCGTACTTCTTTGCTTGTTTAGCTTTTTATGAAGCTTCAGTAGTCTCTTCTTCCAAATAAATAATAGCAATTAGAGAAGCGGAACTTCAAGCAGTTGGTATCATATAAATATAATATCAGATAATTCATAAGAAAGGAATAGTATGCAGTCGATTTATAAGCTGTAATAATGTTAACTGCTCTTAAAAAGCGCATTATCACCATTGTAAATATTTCAAGAAGATTTAATTAAGATTAAGTCTAAAGAAGATTAAAGTGTTTTAACTATATTTGTCACATATTTTTATTTAAGTCTTCAAATGTATAAAGTAGGTAACCAATCGTGTACGTTTATAACTATACTACTATTTAATACGTGACTACTCGTCACACGTCGGCTGCTGTGGCTGTGCCGAGTTCACTTCCACGACGGAAATATGACTAGGGGGATGAAATTCAATATGGCTGAATTTTAGTACGAAAATATTACGGTTTCGTAATAATAACTAGTTTTATAAGCTATTTATATTTGTTATTTTTAAATCATTATTCAGTTTTAGTTAAAGAAGGGTTTTTTTTATATGTTAGTGTGCGAAGGACAATCATATTTGATGCTTATGCAACTAAGGGTTAGAGATTAGAAGAACTTAGGATAGGCAACATCAGAATTTTATTGGATATCACATAAACCAACAGGCAGAAGCGTAAGTCAAGACAAGGGGAAAAGAAGTCACTTACATTCGACACTTATAAAATAAGCAGTAGTTCTAAAAAATACCCAGTATATATATATATATATATATATATATAAGTATGGAATACACTGTATCCTGCTATTTAGATAACATATATCAGTTAACTATTTAATAAAATATTAATAAAACAAGTAAATGAAAGGTTATGCTTTCGTAGAGTTGGCTTAAAAGTAGATGAATATTCGGTTTCAAGTAGAGACGAAGTGAAGTTAGTGCGTCGCTGACATCGGAGGTGGGTTAATGACTTCGCTGAGGTCGACCATTGTTTTGGTAAACAATGCAGCGGCGCGCTCCGTCAATACTACCAGTTATTCGCTTCACTTGGTGACGTGCCGCGTCGCGACCCTTTTAACGTGAAAAAATATACGCACTAAACGTCGCTTTCAAGGATTTAATTAAACACCACCAATATCTGCTGGCCTGGCGCGTGATACCCAAAAATATGTGCAATTCATGTAGTAATTTTAATCAAAAAAATGATGAATGTCCCACAACATAACGACTCATAATATTTCACTTGAAAAATTCATCAAATCGCAACGCGTAATCCGAGATCATCTTGTTCTCTAGTACCTATTAAAAACTTACTTTCAGATTTCACGAAAATAATCCTCAAGTTAACTTTGGAGAAAAATTAACGAGTCGAAGCATAAAGGCGAACGGGGGTTAGGGAGAGATCGCGGGTGGGAAGAATAACTCGGATCGCGGATAATTAATGGCTTCATTTATGTTTCTGCACTTGAGAGTCTTGATTGTGCTGAGTTAGGCCGCTTTTTTTACTTTTTGAACTTTAAAATTGCCATTGTTCTGCTTCAACCAATTTGTGAATAAAAACGTTACGGGTTACGGGTTCAATACTGTAAGTAATGGGGCCATTTACATTAATTAATATCGGCCGAAGCTATTAAAACCTTTAAACCCAAACCTTATAGCTCTTTCTACTTCTTAGTAACTTCGAAGGCTCGACGTGCAATACAATTGGAATTTAAAAATACACTGTAGGTGTATTATGCTTGTGGGAAAATGTGACAATATTTACCATTTAGTTGATTAGATCTATTAAAATAGATAGTTTATTATTAACACATTTAAATCAAATTTAAATGTCATTGAATAAAGAGGGTAGATTTTAAGCTGGGTGAATTATTATTCGCCACATGATCGTCGGGACGCCTCACGATTGCGCCACGTTCCGACAACCCTGACCTCTTGAACTCGAATACAAAATGTCACATGAATGAACCAAAACACTTCTCTTTAAATGTATATTTTGTAAAGTACATTAAAAAAAGAGACACAAAGTATCGCGAGACTGAATTAATCAGGTTTTTAGTTTCGGTGTTAAATGACGTCCGGGTTGTTGACATTTAAGGGTCGCTAATGGATTTGTTTCTTGGTAACATACAAACGATTGTTAGAGTTTCCTTGAAAGAGAAACCTTATGCTTTAAGAGCGAGGCGATATTTCTATAAAAACTTTGTGTTTAGAGCTTTTAGGCATTTGAAATGGTATTACCACAAATTTATATAATTATTAAAATAAAAATAATAATAGGTAATTTTACCTATAACCTACATCAGTGGATTTATGATTAGCATTGATTATGCAAAACAGGTATGGAGTAAGGCAGAAATGAGATCTGAGGAATTGATTATATTTACCTAAAGATAACATTACTTGTGTTTTTAATTTGCCTTCTGTAAAGAGGTGATTATTAGCAACAGACAGGATGCCTATTTCATTAGTGCTCAACGTGCAGTCTGCCTTGTTATTCTTAAACCTTTTAAACCATTGAACTATATGTTATTCTATTAAAGTTTATTAACTTTAGTTTCGTTTTTAACGAGTTTTGTTAGACGCAATGAATACATTGTTTCAAAAAAATTAATTTCGAACATAAAATAAAACTTGAGTCATCGTAACCTCAACGTTCATTGGATTCGCGAAAATGTTTTATCACGGGGTCTTACCTATTTTAAATAGTTGGTTAATGGGTACGTCCTTAATTACAAAAGGTACAGAGAGAAATGGAATTTCCTTTTCTAATTTTATGAGGAAGCAATCTAGTGATCCCTTTCGCGCAGATTTGGTCCCGCCCACCGGGCGGCGAAAATCAATAACTTACGTCAGAAGTGCGTTTGGTCTCCTACATTGCTGACGTTGTCTACGTACCAATCTAGGTTTTACAGAGGAAGTCGCTAACTGTATGCATGCACTTTAATAATATATATATAGGTATGAAATTTATTGGAATTTACTTGAAAAAAGATGTTTCTTTTAAATTTTTACAGGTAGGTACTTTAACAACATCATGTCATGTTCTTGCATGATTTAAAGTTTGTTACTACATATATTCATCAATATTTATATTAACTACAAAAAATAATTGGAGTTTATTTTTAAAACATTAAATAAACTATATTTATCGTAGGAATGTCATATAAAAATATATATTATACTTATTATGTTGCTATGGTGATAACGAATATTAGATTAATACACAAACTAAATCAACGTCTAGGGGCTCCGAGTTCGATTCCCGGCGGGGTCAACTTTGGAAAGAACTTTCATTACAGCTAAGTAGTTTTTGGTTAATCCAACCTAACCAAAAGGTCAAGGAGAATGGTCTTTGAATTGATCTTTAAAAGATTTAAAAAATAAATTAATTAAGATTTTTAAAATATTAAAAAGATATTTTTGTAGAATGACATGACGACTAAAGCATAAATGTCACCTGAACAAGCAAATAATTAAGTAAAGCGAAAACCTTTAACGGCACAATTAATAATTTTTCGCGTAACGTGTAATGGAAAGCGAATTTCCGATAATTGCCGAAGATCCTCAAGGTGAGTTTGCCCAGACCCGAGCACCTGCATTAATTACAAGATTTAGCGTCATCCCTTCCATTAATAAGGAATAAGCGTCCCATTCACTTTCTTTCCCGGTTTTTGTGTGTTTATATAAAACTGAAAGATTAATTAGCTACGATTTTAATAATTTTAGCATCCTCACTTAGTGTGCGATATGCAAAATTTAATTTTAAAATTCCAAAGTTTGACGGGACAGGTGAGCCGAACAGCTAAGCACGTTATGAATTTCGCCCCCGCAATAGTTTCGGCACTCTTTCCGTGAACTACATGAACTTTATGGCTTTATCCTACCTATAAACTTGGAAGATATTAATATATTACAATTCTTTATTGAATTTTACTTTACTCTTAAAAGTTGAAGTTGCGTGTTTTTATTTATATATACATTTTTAATGTGAAGTAACACATATGTGGATATACTAGCTTCGTACTTAGCTCCGCGACTTCGCCCGCGTTGAAAAAGAAAACCTAATATGAGAAATGATAAAATATATAAAAATAGGTATATGAGTAACACCTGACATTTTTATCACAAGTGATAGCTGCTATATACACGTACACTAGCGTGTCATGCATATTAGAATAATATATACGAGTATGTTAACTGATGTAAAGCCTCCCCCAAACACCCCAATTTATCGCTGGATATTATAAAACCGCGATTCTTCTTAGTAGATTAGATTATTATTAGATTTGTATTAGATCGGCTCTCGACTTATACATATAGACACGGTGATATTATGTAATCATAATAGTTTTTGGGAATTATCAGTCAATATGACTGATGCATGATAATGTAGTTGTTTGTGGAAATTTTATATACAGACGATTTTTCCATCTGTGAAAACCGTATCAAAATTCTTTGGGTGATTTAAAAAAGTTGGCGGAGAAACAGACAGAGGTCGACAACGACTTTATTAATAATACTAGCGACCCACTCCCGGCTTCGCCCGGGATGTAATTTTTTTATATAAAAATCTTCTCTATTTTCCCTCTTTCCATATGTGAAAACCGAATTAAAATCGGTCTACTCATTCTCGAGTTATTAAAGCGTACAAAAACCAGCAAAATTTTTTTAAATATAGGTATAAAAATGTAGACGTCGCGCCTGTTTATAGAGATTTTAAGTTGACGTTTATTGGAAGATTTTAAAAAATAATCTTATTTTAACATAACGTCGTATCCATTAAGAGAAGATGAAAACTTTAATTAACTTTGTAATATATTTACAAGCTCTGGTTACTCCAAGTAGGTACTTATTTACAATGTTGTTATTTAATTATTCTCCGAACGAAATTTCTAACACAAATCATGTCATAATATGTTAACTATTCATAAATCAGACGAATATCCATATAAATTTGCGGTTGGCAAATTTTGTAAATTATTTGTGTTTTATGATCCAAATTCTAACCTTTTAAATTTATAGGTTTCTTCTATTATAAGATGTTCGTTATTTTTTCTAAATTAGCCATGCCTCGCGGCTTCATCCTCCGTTTAATTTAAAAGAAAGAATTTAATTTTGACGAGCCCCTTGGATGAGTGATAAAGGTCTTACCTAACGCCTCAGGGGCCTCGGGTTCGATTCTCAGCGGGGTCAAATTTGGAAATGAACTTTTCAAATAATCTTTGATTTAGCTACTATATTAGACTTAGACATGAACTTTGTCATATTTCTATTATAATTAAAATTAAAAAAAAAATGGAAAAAAAATCAAGTATATATAAAAATTTCAATTCAACTTTAGGGGGAGTTCAGTGGTAGATAAAGCGAGTACGATTTTATTATGTGTCTCATTTTAATGATTTTTATTAATGCCACCATGTTTGTCAAGGAAGCCAGCACATATTTATGCAAGTAAAAACGAAATTGATTATAACCTGTAATTTTTAAAATAACGTTAACGGAATTTGAATCAATCATGGTCGAACAAGCAATGTGATGTTAACTTGGTGGTACCCCTTTAACAAGTACAAAATGTATGGACGTATTCATATCTATTTAGTTACTACGTCATGCCATCAATTGATAAATTATTAAACATTTGATTTTTCGTTGCATCGAACTCGTAGTGACGTTTTAATTAAACGATTAAAAACCTCAGCACAGATCTTCTCTACAAACCTTCCTCGTATGTCGCTCTTTCTATTAGTGAAAACCATAAAATCCGTACGCTGTTTTAGAATAGCCGAGATGGCCGGCGTACCTCGACCTTCGGGTGTTTCTGACAGGGAGCATAGTTTTCCTCGGGCTGGATAGCCGTGGCGGGGCACCGATGTCGTGTCATAACGTCCCCGCGACCCTGTCCATCAACGGCCGTTTATAGATAGTCGTTGGGTATTAGCCTGTACGACCCGGCATAACCCCTCAGTGTCCCCTACACTGCCGAATATCCAAGAGAATTTCCCAACGTTAAATAAAGTGTGTTTTAGAAGGAGTTTATTTTATGATATTATGTATAGATATCGATGCACGTTTGACAATACATTTGAGTGAAAATTGCGGAAAGAATATTTGAAGAAGCCTTAATTAAGAGGAAATATGTTAATTGTGTTCATAATAGAAGATTGTTTCACTGTTTTTAAATATTAACCATATTTTGTGTGAATTACCAAATATTGACCAATACTTATTTAAACATTTCAACCGCTATATTTGCTATTACAATGTAATAAAGTAATGGCAGTACAAATACTATTACAATATTTATGTAAAATCGAGGTAACGTCCATGCATTTTCTATTGGTTGAAGGTATCAATCACGGCCGGCTCATGTCATTAATGGAAGGGATAAGGCTAAGTCTCTTAATTAATGCAGGTGCTCCACGTAGCCAATAAATAGCTTCACACTAAAGTAGACTTTAATATTAAAGTTATATTGAAATTGATCAATTTATATTTTTGTAGCTTTATTTAGTACTATGAACGCTAAAAAGAATAAATACCTAAAAGTGCAGCTTATGCAGCTTTTACGTTGTGAAAGTATTTACTAAAGTATATAAAATAAATATTTACAAAAAAAAAAAATTATAGGTGATATATTGAAGCTTGGCTCACCCTTCATCACAAAAAATAATTACTGTAATTAATGCATAGTAATTCATATAATAAGTTTAGTTAGCAGCAACTTTCAAATAACATCATTGTCCATACTGCCAACAAGAAGTGTGTTATACCTAAGTACTATTTTTTCTATCGTATTCATGACAAAAATATAAGGATTGAAGTTTTAGCACTCGTAGAACCTTTTCCTCAAATATTTATTAGAGAAGTACTACGAAGTAGATACTATTTGGTATTTCCCTTAACCAACTGAACTCTTATATTTTTGTTATAAATTTTTACTTATCATTAATTTTGCATTTTACAACATCCTCAATACTTTGGTATTGAAATTCTATAAAATGAATACGTGAAAAAAAAAATCTTTTTATGCTGACTTAACCCTTTTTTAATTTCAAATCATAACCATTTAAATGTAAGCTCAAAACATATTATATCATTAAACGCTATTAAAGAAAGCTCTCAAACTAATTTAACTAAAAAAATAAACAATGTAAGTAAGCTTTCGAACATATAAGTACTTGGCTTATAAGAATAATTTTCTATGAAATATGTTATTAACAATAAAACTTGAACAGCCGTTGAAATAATCTACAATAATAGGTAAAATTCGGTAATAAGTCTAGGAACGTACAAGAATCAAATATCACATTCGGACGGCAACATGTTAGTACCGGAAGTTGCTATCGTAAAATAAAGGCGAACATTAAAGAGCTGTAAATCTTCCACAGTTTACTCGTTTCAAGTTTTAAACACCATTAGACAACTATTTAAACTTTTTTTATTTAATCATTTAACAAATAGATAAGTAGGTAGGTACTACGATCTAACTTCAATTCATACTACTTAAAGGCTAGGCAACCAATAAAATCTTGCTTTAGTTTAGTCAGACCAATGAAAGATAAGTTAATCAGGTCAATGAGGCGAATGAGATGCCATTGACGCTTGACTGCTATAAACTGTTTTCTATTCACTTTTTTCATTTTCGTTAAACGTCAATATAGTGTGGTCATATTTAGAACATGTAATGATACCTATCGATATTCTTCTATTGCCTTCGCAATGTTTACATATTGTAACTCATTATCTTTAACATAAATAACTCCAGGATAAAATAAACTTTAAGCACAGGAGAAAATAAGTTTAAAAAGCCAATTGTAAATGTCATTTATTACGTATTCAATTAGCGAGCTTCTGTGTTGCTCGCAAACACTGTTGGTCACGTGGCCTCACACGTGTGAGGCACCCTTTGCCCCGTCCCATCGCAACCCCTGCGGTCACCTCACTTATTATGATTAAATATTCACCGGAACATATCCTGGTAACACTTGTACTAATGATCTAGAATTAGTTAGGTAACTGACAATTAGTTACGTTAGGTCTATTAGTTATATTGTATATATTGTATATATTATAGTAGAATTAATTAAGTAGTACTTCATATTAATTACTTACTTTATAGCTACTATCTTTGGGTGTACAAAATTCGTTAGTGAATTATAATAGTTTTTCATTTAGAATATAAACTTACTTATGTTTCGTTATAAAATAAACAAAAAAAATTTATTAATTTTTTTTATCAGTATTATAGTAAAATTTATTAGTAATCCAGTAAGTACGAATGTCGTATAAGATTCATATAACTAGAGACCGGATTATATGCAACATAAAAAGCTTGTTATATGCATGCAAATATGCATGAAAAATGCTTGAAATATGCACGAAAATTGGCAAAATATGCGAAATTAAATGATAAATTTTAGGAATTTTAGGAGAAAAGTAAGTTTTCATTTTTTTATTTCAAAATCAGCATACAATGAGTAAATTATTTTTTGATTGGCGATAATAAGTACAGTAACATTACATGACATTAAAATTATTTAAAATTTTTGTGAACGTAAACAATCAAGTATTTCTCCAAATTTTCAGTGGTAAGATTGTGTATTATCGTAACTGTCTAAACAAAAGACGCGCGCGGCTACTGACTGCGTTCCGGGTGGAATTCGCGATATTATCGCTTTTATCGCATTTCGGAACACAGGGTGAAAGCACTGCACTCGGAAAAATATTGTAAATGTACCGATAATATGCATCATAACTAGATCTTAGGTAAAATATGCTATTACCGCTGAGAATGGCTTAAATAAGCAAAAGCATATGCAAATATGGAAATGCATATAATCCGGTCTCTACATATAACACTACTTACTGTCTCTTCATTTGTCTCTTATAATAGACATTACTGACTTCATGACTGAGATAAGACTATCTTAGTCATGAATTCAGTCATAAACTGAGCTGCCCTTCTGACGTGGGTAACCACCCTTTTACAGAAGATCACCGTGAAATAACAGCATGAATGCTGTTGTGTTTCGTGAATTAGTAACTATACAGTTGGCCCCATTTTTTATGTTATAAAATAATTCCAGATTCGTCTAAACTTATTTGTGTGTTAACGTGTAAAAATCAGAAAACATTTTTTAAAAATGTCTTATATTTAAAAAAGTTCATGTAATCTTCCATTTACCTCTCGAAGAAAAAGTATTTTTAATATTCTCTTTTTGCTCTCCTATTGTTGAGCAACAGAAAGCAAACATGTAAAGTTTGACGCCCACCATTTGTTCGTTGACAACGTCTTTACGAAGTTCAACATTTTTAGGGGTTTTATTCGAGCATTAACGCAATTTTCTGTACCAATATTTGCGTATGTGCCGGTCGCTGTTTGATTGCCACTGAATATTTCCGTTGTTTTATTATTTCAGAGCTTAAAAACACGTGATGTGGTCGGATGTACAAGAATTTTTATGGCCGACTTTTGAATTATTAATTCGTTATTGTTTTTTTTTACGAACTCGCCATGTTTCTCTTTTTTGATGTTTGTTATGAATGTATGCGTTTCCTTCCCAATGAATATATACGTGTAATTTAAAGCCGCAATCCAGACTCACAAAGACTCCGATACATTATGAATAGCCATTTTGTAAATGAAACTGTTTTTTTTAGCGTAGCCGTGCGGATTAAATTTTTATTTGCATACGTGTATTTGAAACCAATTTTGCTGTGTTGTTGTTCAGATTCTCTGTTTGTTCTGTGATGTTGTTGGACTTAAAAAATCGAAATAGTATTTCGATTGAATGCTATCGTCAAATTTTCACAATTTTCATTGTTTCAATATTCTGTTTCCCTTTATTCATATTAGTTTCAGTGGGATTTTCATTACTGACAAGCCAATAGTTTTCAATTGCCACTTTATAACTCTGGGCGACGAGCGATAAATAATTTAATTCCAATGACATTTCAAATATAGAACTTACGCACAAGTAAGATTAGATCGCATCACGTGCCGTTCAGCACGGCAGAAGTCGGAGACCGCAAAATATTCCGGGATTTATTATGAGAGAAGATAGTTGTGCGCTTGGACACAACAACAAATAATAATTACAGTATGATATCTGGTATTCATCACTTTTTAACGGATAATGATAAAATATTTTTACAATAAAGTTTTTTTCCTACGATAAAAAAATAGCATTAGGTACCTCTAAAAAATATGCTGTAGAAAACCCAATGAAGGACTTCAAACTTTGAAAGATATTTTTTATTTTTGTCCTTTCTGAAAATTAAAGCCAACACTATAATAAACCTTCAATAAGAGTAATCAATTTTTCGGTCTGTCAAGTAATATACACAACAGCGCATGCGCTGTCATTAATGGTAATCTATTCTGTAAAGGGATTACTGGTTATTGCCGCCAGATGGGCTGCACTGTTCAAGAGTGTGAAACATTTTCTACCTTGTTAACGGTAAAGACATAATTGAGACTATTTTAAGTGACTGAAACTTGATCGCTTAGATCTTTGTATAAAACTGTATAAGCTATAATCTATAAGCTCTAGAGTTTTATATGAAACTATGTCATCAAGAGCTAAGGGCTTTTTAGAGGGATCTAAGGCAGATTTTAATTTGAATATATATATTTTTTTCAAATGATTAAATTTAAAAAAATATTTTTGGATAAAATATAAAGTTGGCGTACTGTTTGTTTGTATGGTAAAGATGGCGGAACGACTAGCGTCATCCGCACGTTATCACGCGTCACGCAAATCGCACGGCCGCGCCCGCGCTCCGTCGCGCGTCATTTCGCACCGCGTGACTCTGACTGGTGCCACCTTTATCATGCGTCCGAGCCGCATCTCGATAATGGAGCAAAATAACTATAATTACATATGTACAATTGTAAAACTCATAAATATGAGCTGGTAAACACATACAAAGGACTTAGAGAAAGTTCCTAACAGAAATTTCAAATCTATACATAAATACTTACATAATAAAATCGTAAACGATCTGCCTGTACATTAAATTTAAAAAAATAATAATGAACACAGTCACAGATTAATAAGTAGTTACTACCGTAACACAGTGTACTTTGTTATCGAGGTAAAAAAATTGTTTTTAGAATTATTGTCTGTTTTCTCTGTGCGTTTGTACTCGCTAATCTCAAAAACAGCTTAACCGATTTGATTGCGGCTTTCACTGATGTATTGTATGATGTATTATTTAACTATTACAAATTTATTAATTTTACTAGAATTTAACCAAAATATACTAAATATAAAATTCGGTATGAAATCCTCTAAATGATAAAAATATTTTAAAAAAAACCGCATTAACTTGCGTAGCATTAATATGTATAACCGACGCAAATCTTAATGGGCTCTGGCGATATCACATGTCAAATATGCGCATATTTGACATGTGATTTTGGGACTGTTTGTGAGGTATTGCGACGCGGGGATGGGGGAGCCCGGAATGAGCGAGACGCAATGATAACATTTGTACGAGAGAAAGCAGGTGCAGCGTATTGTTCGCAATTCTACATGCGCAAACAAAAGATACCCATTAAAGATACTCATTCAAGGTTTAGGAAAGCGAAATCTACATGTAAATAATAGATTATTTTTAACCTACTCAAACCGAAATTCCCAACAATTTCGTATTCTCAACTCCACATCTATGGCACAGATCAAAGGTTTCATAAAGCTATCTGCGAATTTAAATAGTAAAAACAAACTTTTCGGATGGTATGCCAAATAGTTTTAGTTGCGCATATATGTTTACCAAATTGTTTCCTTTTCGCTAATAACATTTATTTAGCTTTGTTGGTGAACAAGCATTCCTTTTTATTACTTTTACATTACATAAAAAAACTAAGTGGGATATTAGGATATGCATTGTATCATGCTTTACTAACAACAGCACACCTACTGTTATATCTCTGTTATACTGTTATATCGTTCAAGTAGTCTCTATACATTGCCACTGTAGCTAGACTGTCCATTTTACGACTGCAACGGTTGTCTTGCAGCTTCTGTTGTTTTAACTTACTACTGCATCTTACTACTTCTTTGTCATACTTGAAGGTGTAAGGTAGCGCTGTCATAGCAAGTCAGACTTAACTAAACATTTTAACAGATATTGGGTTTGTTAAAATGTTTAATTTTATAATTTTGTAAATCGTGATTTATGTAACTGAATATTTATTTTTATGTAAAAAATTAGGGTGGCAAGCAGGCTGACGGTGTTTTTGCTAATAGGTTGCTGCTATCATCGAAATAATAATATTAGATTACTAATACAGTTTTAAGTCAGTGTAGGTACTAACCATTATGGATCTAGCAGTCGTTTCTGCGTTTTTACGTTTTTAATTATATTGCCCGTCCAAGTTACCACCCTTTTTAAAAAACCAAAGGGAAATAATAGCACGTGTGCTTTAGAAATGATATCAGTTCTGTGCATTTATAAATGGTATCAGTTGTCCTTCATCTAGGTATCTTTACCAAGCGTCTATCTATTAGTATAGAGGCGAGCGCCTATTGCACCTCCACAGGTCTGCAAAGAAACATGAAATCGTCTGAATTATATATTTAATATTTTTATTAAGTCTTAAATGTTATTAATATTTTTTATCTAATTAATAATAATAAATAAATAATAATTTATAATTATAATAATAATTATTATAATTATAAATTACGAATACGTTTAAGAGTATTAGTAGCGATTTATAAATTAAATCTTTTCGAGAGCCATTCGTACGACTCAGATGCGTCTCATTATGTCTAGGAGCGTGTGATAAATGAAGGGTATTGGAAAACGCCTTGGCACGCCTCACGCGTCACGATGACGGGATATAAATGACTTTTGCATTGTCTGTTCACAGTCCCACGTAAACCTACAACTCAACTCAACCCGCTAGGTAGCCGATCAGGAACAACAAATTACAAAATTGATAGGTTTTTTCATTCGCTTTGTGACAAGACCAACTTAGACGGCTAGTTGAAATGTTTGGCTGCTGTCCAGAGCAATAAATTAACGCATTTGTTTTTTATTATTTCAGGTAAATCGCTGAAAGAGATCTCTGGGGATCGAGTGGAAACTTCTCAAGATTCGTGGCCGTCCGTGGCTTCACGGATACGTGACTGCGATAACTTTAAAATTTAGCAATATATTTGTTACAATTGACTAGACACTGAATAGCTTTATATGAACAGGGAAAATTTAGATTAATTTGAGATACATACTTTTGGCTAATTAGTTTTGATTTTGTATTACTTTAATTCTAGCGTAGCTATTTAATTAGCCATTCTTGCTAATACCCTTTTTTTAATGATGAAACATTGTTCATAACTGAAACTTACTTATTAATGTCGATATATAATTATTCACAATGTTATTAAATATACTCGTATATTACCTACACACGTAAACTATGTCAATCTTTTATTAAAAACTCATCTACTACTTTAATTACTTACCCATAATTATATTATAATCATCACTTTTTAATTGTCTGTGATTCAGGACTTAATATTAAAATATTAAATTAAAAGAAAGCGTGTTTATGATGTATTAAAATTCAAAAGTAACATGTGACATTTAAAGCCTCAAAGTAGTAGATGTTAATATTTATGGAATAACTTTACATTCAAGTATTCTATAATTTGTATACTTACTTATTGTTTACTTGTTGACAAATATAATTAAAATCTAAACAATAGAATTATTTAAAAGAAGAATTATTTTATTTCAATCACACATACTACACATTAGATAATATCATTTGAGTAGATAGTGACGTTGGTCTTGTTATTTTCAAGCAATTAGCATAAAATGAATTAATATAAATGCAAATTGCGTTAATTATAGTGAAGTAGTACAATATAGTCAGAAAACCACGTAGAGAGTGAGCGACTATTGCCAAACTCCAATATAACGTGTACCCTCGGCGTCGTAGTGTTGGCTGAAGTGGTTTTGGCAAGCAGTCGGGCCAACGTCTGCTCGACTTAATCACCCCGCACCTTAACCAGGCTTAAGCTCGAGCATGAGCCGAGCAAAACTCGTATTTAGTTGAAATCGATGAACATCGTCTTAACGTGCTCGAGTAGCGTTCGTTTTAATTTAAAATTTTGCCACCCGTCCAAAATTAAAGAGTAATTACCGATTCAGCTTCTAATCACTGATTGAATCATGACCGACTCACCGAGCATGCAGAACGCAATGCAAACGGCGCTCAACAGGGGTTGAAATTTGAAAATTACCATCCATTCAAAGCAATAAATCTGTTGTGCTGTCGCTGGCAAGTGGCGACCGTTCGCGATTGTAGATTGATTCGTTGATTGAAGAGCCCCATTCGTTTCAGCCTGTACGAACCGACCGTAGTCTTAATTGGTATCGGAGATTGCTGTACGGGAGCTATATTGTTTTCAGATGTAATACAGATGTGTAGGTTCTCAGTTGCTATACTAAATGTATTTCCATTTAATCACTGTCCTCAACGCCGAGCCAATAGTGCAGGATCGACAATTAAAAGCGTTGAACATTTTAGCTGCTTTTTACACATTGCACATTGCAAAATACTTCAAAAGAAATAGAGAATGGTATAGTTTAACTATAGTTATATTTAGAGGTTATGAACTTTATTAAAGTCTATTAATTTTATACAGTACTCAGTGCGTTATCTTGTCACTAGAATGGCAGTAACAATGTGTTGTCAAGGAGCTCATGATCGCAACTGTTGTGTTGAGTGGACAGATGTGCTCGGTTGGCAGTGTCGCTCTCGACCCTAGTCGACCCAGTTCGCTCATTTCTCTCAACATTATAACACGGATCGATTAACAATAAATTTTGTTTTATTCTTATTAGGTTTTCATTATTTTCACGTCTTATATGATTTCCTAATTTATCTCAATCAATTCTGGTACAAATGTTGTTTCAACAAAGCACTGTTTTCTTCGCAAGTCATTCGTGGTAAGTCCGTACCTATATGTCATCTAAATAATATATCTTTGCCGTAAGTAATATATAAGCAAATGGCAATATCTCTGTTTTAAGTAAGTTACAAAATCTGGTATAATTTTGAGTTACGGTAATTGTTAAAAAAATTGTAAAGTAGGTACAGCAGGAATATATAAAATAAATGTCAGTTATTATAAAGTGGAATTCACATAGTGTGTTTTTGTTACCGATCGGTACATCCGCTATTGTCTCATTTTAGTCTGCAACAAAAAGACGTCAAACATCAGTAAAACAGATGAGGCAAGCATCTGTCGAGAACCGCGCCGTGTGTAAGTGGCTGCCGACTGCAGTGGAGCCATTCACTGCTCGATGACACTTCAAAATTCTTTGACAGATACAAGGCTTGCCAGTAGGCTCCTTTCGCCTCACTCCCTTCCTTCTCTCCAATGTTCCCGCCACGCTCAAAACTTTGCACTGCTAGCTCGATCTAAGTAATTCAGTATTATAATATACATATATATTACATTCAGTAGGTAAATATTGGTATTCTTTAAGTTAGTTTTGAACTATAATAAGTGAGCATCGAACTATAATAAGTATAGAAATCTAATAAACGCGTCAAAGTAGTACTCAAAAAAGCACTAAGTGTAGATGGGCGGGACATAAAACTTACTATAGTTTGTATATTTTTATGTAAGTACTGATTGTTGGTAGGTGGCTACCGTCACCGTAAAGACAGACGGGCTGATAGTCCACGATAGTAGGTGGATGTCGTCACCTATTAACAAAAGCAATACTAAAGGTGGTGCAAGTACTTCGCCAACCTCAGTAGGATTTAGTATAAGTAAGATTAGGAAGGCATGTGGAAATGGCTGTTATTTCGCAGTGGTTTATTTCCAAGCGGTGGTTACTTCCGCCATATGGGCTACCCAATATATGACTGCGTCCTGCCACTACTAAACGCCTAACCTAACAGAGAAAACTTTAAAAGTTCATCTTCAAGTTGACTCTGCCGAGCTTGAACCCGGGACCCTGGAGTCGGAACTATAAGGCAAGCAACTTAACCACTCGACCATTGGCTCGTCTATTTGTTTCAATTGGAATTTCTCGATTGATTAGTAAGTCGTGCAATGGTAGTATGATGTTAAATCCTATTTACAGAAAATATATTACTTTCTATTTCTATATGGGCTATGAACGTTAATCATTTTACTCTTTGGGACACAGCGCGATCTACACAATATTATTTAAAAAAAGAACAACGTTGTTCTTTTGGCGTGTTCGAATTGTGAAAATTTAAATTTTATAATCGTTCGTATGGAGTAAACTCTAGTGTGTCGGAGCTGACACACACAATTTTTTTTGTAGTTTTATGAAGTAAATGTGAAATATATTAAATTTTACATAACAAAATAATAACAGATTTATTCCTCAATAGCAGAACTATTTGCTTTGTGTTTATGTTTAAGAAAAAAGTGTATTTTCCTTATACTGCACTTGACTTATGTTTGACTTCGATCGAGTTTGCATACGACTAAATGAATTTCAAGTATGTAAATTAGTTATTTTTTTCGTCTTTTGAAGTATTCAATTTTCCTTATCACAAAGATCCCGAAACACTTTAACTGCACTTTAATTTGTAAATGATTTTGCGAGAATGAGATGTGTAAAAATATTTTTATATATTAAGTTGAAATATGCGAATTCTTTGACCCGGTTAGCACCGTAGGGTTAGGAGCGGCGCGCTTGCCGTCTTACAATTCTCGATGGCTCTCTAGAACGCTTCGCGGCTTACCAGAGTATGCGGGCTAATTCAACGTCTACAATATACCTACATGCTATTTGCGGCATCCATCGGCATCCGATCATCTTGTAAACCTTTTGTTTTACATAATAATTGCTTTAAATTAAACAAGTTATTGAATATTTGATACGAAAATTTTGCTTTCTTTAAACAAAAAAAAAATAAAAATAAAAATTGTTATTTTGATTCATGCTCTAAGTATTGTGTGCTAATCTGTACTTATAAAACCATTTGTCCTGACTATCTAGAAAGCTGAAATTTGGAATATAGGTTTAGTTTTTAATGCGAGGACAGGGCGCTAGTCTTGTATATCATAATTGTAATATATTACTACGAATACATTACTTAATAAATATCGTTTTAAATTTAATTTAAATAATCAAAACCAGTAAGTAAGTATTAATAATCTGAAATCAATACTAATAATAAATCTGTAAGGGTCCGTCATGGAGTAAGTTACTTTGTTTTCAGAGATATCGTGTTTATAGGCTCTATACATGATACTGAATCAAAAATGACGATTTTTACAATTTTTTTCTGTATGTATGTATGTATGTATGTGTGTTCCTCCATAACCGTGAAACGAATTAACTGATTTTCATGAAACTTGGTAGATAAACATTTGGACGTACGGGACACAGGATAGGCTACTTAATATTTTTCAACGCGGACGAAGTCGTGGGCACCAGCTAGTAATGATATATAAAATAATATGGTTTAGTTAAATTAAAAAGTATCATTAACAAACTTATTATTAGTTTAATGGTAATTTAACATTTCATCAGCCAACAATACCGCTGTTTCATAATCAATGAAATTACATTCACTAATAATGTAATCCCAATTTAACGCGTGTTGCCTTTCGGTAGGTAATAGCAATTAAAGAGCACACTTATCGTTTTAAACCTATTAATTCATACCTAAATGTTAATTTAGCGTCATATTAATCTATTCGTAAATAACTTACTTATTATTTTCATAAAACGGCAAATTTAATAAAGTGGCCGTCACCGCTGAATAATTCAGGCTCGACGCCCCGGGACG
Organism: Synanthedon andrenaeformis; assembly: GCA_936446665.2. NCBI lineage: Eukaryota > Metazoa > Arthropoda > Insecta > Lepidoptera > Sesiidae > Synanthedon > Synanthedon andrenaeformis. The sequence continues at coordinate 5,058,727 of OW387780.2, read as the reverse complement.
TAATACATTATTTATGTTGATGACATGTCGCAGGTAACATGCGTCTATCTTTGGTTTACGGTTTTGCATCTCGGGCACGATGCGGCCATATTGAGTTTACCTACCAGTGCCACTCTTGGACCACCTTCTCAATAGACTACCATTCCCTCACCAACATAATAAATAGAATTTGTTGAAGCCTTATTAGCATTACTGAAAGATCTTTGAATATGTTTTGAATTTGTTCAATTTCGTTTTCAAAACGTGGATTGTATAATGTGCTAACAGTATAGATGTGCTTGATTTCTAGGTTACATTATACAAAATTATAAATTATAAATGTATAAATTATACAAAAAATAATAATAATTAAAAAATTATATTAAATAAGATCGATCAAATTACGATCTGTTAAAAGCGTAGGACATTGGAATACGGGAAAGCAAAAGTTTTTCACTTTTGGTGCAAGCCGTGATCATATTTTGGACGTGGGTTTGAGTGTTTGCACACGATTTGTTTAAGAAGTGGACAGGTCGACTAATGATACTCAATCACGAGTTAGACTTTGATTTATTTATCCCCTGTGTGTGTGCATAACTGCGATGACCCAACCAGCCTTATGTTTTGTTTGTTGCTTTAAGACTGCGGTTCTTACTCGTGCCTATTCGAGGTGACATTTGTATGTCTATTCTACATCGATTCTCGTTTCTTGACAGTGGAATGTAATGAGTAATTGGTTACGGAATGGGCCTTTTAGATTCCTACAGTAAATATATATGTGTTAATTTAGTACATCTATGTTACTTCCGTGATAGCGTTCTTCATTTTATACAATTCAAAGTTCAAAGAATATCATTTTATATTCATTCATTGTTAGGCGTAACATGCCTTTTTAATTGAGCACCACACTCAGTCCTCCTTCCTCCACTTCTATACACAGCCAGCGACTCCCTTGAAATTATCAGACCAGCGAGCCACAGGGCGACTGGACTGTGGTCTCCTGTTCAACACTCGTCTACTCTGACGCCCACCTGTTGCACCACAGTCAGTTATTCTTGCGTTGGTTGACCGATAAGCTCCGACATATTTCTGTATTGCTGATTATATCCATGACTTTATAGTTATTTTCATTGACCATGTTCACGGTTTATTTTGTGTAGAATTTGATATACTTACCTAGATATTAATTTCCTTATTTTTTTATTATTTTATAAAGAAATTTTTGGGTATTCGTTTCAAAAGCATCATAAAAAACGAAATAAACATTTACTTATTATGAAATATTTATTATCATTTTGTGAGATTTCAGAAAGTTCAAGTGAACTTGAAATATTACTTAACAACGTACAATAAGAAGTTTTATAGTGAACAGTAGTGTCTTGTTAGAAGTAGCGGAGCAGAGTTGCAGAAACGGATGGGTAGTTAACGTTAAATCGTGGTATGAGCGGATTAAGCGAGACAAAGTCTACGGATGATAAATTTCCAACGAGTACACCGCCTTGTTATACGGAGTTTGCTCTCGAAAAGACTACAACATCGCCGAAACAAAATGATATAAAAGAAAATAGAAAGCGACGCTACTGGAATCAATCCAAATAGCTTTAGCCCTTAGGTCTCCTAATATAAACTGGCCATTACGAGTGTTTTTATTCGATGTTAGTCCAATAAATACCCCATGAAATTGTATTATATCACGGAGCAACGAGACTAATATTCTCAAATTGGCGTGAAAGTATATTATTTTGTTATTTCATGTCTGTTGCTGTTCTATTCTCATGTATTATTTTCTTGGATTATTTTTTATAGATGACTAGATGTTGTAAGCAACTTCGTCCGCGTAGTTTTATAAAATATAGCCTATGTTACTTGCTGATAATGTAGCTTTCTATGAAGAAAAAAATTGGTCCAGTAGTTTTGAGTTTATTCATTACAAATAAAAATACAAATCGTTCCTCTTTATAATATTAGCATAGAATAGGTTTGAATTTTGAAAAAAATAAATATTACAATAGGTATATTATAATATACCTGCCTATTGTAATATTTATTTTTTTCAACGCGGAAGAATTGGGCACCAACTATATAGCTATAACTATATACTAACTATATAGTTTGCCATAAGTATATATATTATCTGCCCAAAATTCACGAAATAAATAAAGGTGCCGAATGTGCCCCCCGAAGCGTTATTCGTATGTAAATATTGAGTGCCTTCTGTCTGAACATTAATTTAATTTGTTAACCAAATAATTAATCAAAACTAACATGCTAGTGTCATGTCTATAAATAGTCGATCCTCTCACAACATCTGGTGTGAATTTATACGAGAAATATCCACAGAGAGTTTCCGGTGTCATGGGTATAATTATTATAAGAATAATTGTTTTTATGTATACATATAAAATAACATAATACAATGTAAATGTCCATGCCTTTTACGATATTTACGACTTTTGGCTATAGTTTCAGCAAGTGCAATTGTTTTGAGAATTTTTATCACCTAATTACGCCTAGTTTAATTATCATTTTTTTTATGTGACTATATTTTTTTAGGTGAGACGTCACAACACGTCGTTCATAATCATAATCATACTCAATCATAAAATGATAAAACTAACAAGCTATAAGAGTTTGTTATCCCGCAGACTACTTGATCCTGCAGCATCAGGTCAAGGTTACCATGTAATGGATATACCATTGAAGTAAATAAATTTTACAGTATACCAAATTTGTGGAACATGTGGAAGTTAGTGAGATCCCTTCGTCAACTACGAAATGGGCTGATGCTTTTCAAACGCCTCAACATATCTTCATAAATTATAGCTCAGAACCATTGCGATCCCTTCAGCTTTCAAACAAAACAAAAAAAAAGAATTGAAATCGGTCCATCCGTTTGGGAGCTATGATGCTACGACCGACACATACACAGGCACACAGACATATAGATCAAAATTAAAAAATGCTCCTTTTGCGTTGGGCGTCGCAGATTAAAAATATGTACTAATATAATAGTCATGTTCAAAAAGACGCACTATAGGTAATAATTTAAATACTTAACTATTTTAATCTGATTGAAAATTTGTTCGTCGTGTTACTTCTCCAATAATAATGTGAACATAGTCCGGCAGAGATTTCTCATAATATAAAATCTCTGGATTGTAATGGTTTTTAGAAGGAGACCAACGTTTGTGGTTCTCCACAAGTCACTTTGAAAGTCGAATCGGCTTTGTCGAGAATAATAATGTGGCCTTTACAGTGTATTTTAAGTTAACTCCAGACTGACTGACTCCGAAGCTCTAAATCCACTCTGGGAATATTGATATAGATATAGATTTGCAAAGGTTAATTTATTTATAGATAGACCATATTGAACTATCTTTGAACTCTAATAGAAATTTTGTGATCTTTTCTTAATATAGGTATATTTTTAATTGAAGATAACACAAGCTATTCTTTGCATAAGCAATACTAGGGGAATGCAAATACGCTGTACAGGCTCGTAGATAGTACTTAGTACTAGAAAGAGACAGCTTCTAGAAGGTGCATCTTCAAGAATTGGGCTATTTAATGAAAAAAAATTTTTTTCAAAGAATTTTTTCCAGAGAATTTAGCGCGTTCAAACAAAAAAAAACCATTTCGAAATGCTAATGAGCAGACACAAATAGCAAACCTCACGGGCTTTTAAACAGTTATTTGAATTCTTTAGATTATCAATACTAATAATAAATCTGTAAGGGTCGGTCAGGGAGTAAGTTACTTTGTTTTCAGAGATATCGTGTTTATAGGCTCCATACATGATACTGAAACTAAATTGACGATTTTTAGATTTTTATGTATGTATGTATGTTCCTCCATAACTCTGAAACGAATTAACTGATTTTCATGAAACTTGGTAGATAAACATTTGGACGTACGGGACACAGGATAGGCTACTTAATATTTTTCAACGCGGACGAAGTCGTGGGCACCAGCTAGTTATTAATAATTGTCTTTCGACTTGGTCTTTCGAGGCAATCAATCTTCGACCTTTAAACTATAAGTAAATTTTATTTAATCTGACTATGCCTGTGCATTCTTTGAAAAACTGAATGAAACAATTGACTGTTATAATATAAATAGGTCGAGTGAGTAAAAATAAATAGCTAATGCAGTTTATCTTATTTTAGAGTAGGTAGATGAAATATGAAAAACATAGTAGAATTTTTATACAGTAAGTGATATCTAAATGCTGACCACGCTTAGTTTTTATTAACAAGCAAGAAATATAGTAGGTAAATGCTAAGTGCTTCAAAGCTAGAGAATTTTTTTCAATTTCAGTCCCTACTTAGTTGCGAATTGCAATTTAATATAGTTGAAAATCTCCAGTAATTAGATGTAGTCCGAAAACACAGTCTAAGTTCACCTACTGTCGTATTATGTTTATTAGTACTGAAGCCCTGTAACGATGCTCAGTGATATTAATCTACTTAATAAATTTTAAAAGATTTATAGCTGCCATTACTGCGATTAAACGCTAATGTAATGAATGAATGACATATAAATATGATATACAAGCGGTTATTTAGCGACTTTACTTTGCTCAGTAGCATTGTTTTGTTGTTCGCAACTAGTTACCACTACTTCTAATGCTCTTTGATTGATTTATTATTATTGTGCTAGATCTTTCTTAAAAGCAGAAGTCAACTTGCTCCTTTTGTTTAGCGTGCTCATAGGAATAATAAGAAAAGTGTAGGTACTGACACAATAAATTGCCATTCAAATCTTTGTGCTTTAAACGACGACAAGACCGTAATCAATATCAGAAAATTCCTACCCATTGAGAATAATATTTTATATTGTTTTATTTCAATTCATATGACAACAATTTGTTTAATGATGCCATTAAACAGGCATCCGTGGCAGATTTTAAGTAATACATTTTTAATCTAAGTTGAATATCTTGTTATATAAAAATATCGTGTCCCGATGTATGTTCGGGATTAAATCCGAAACTTCTGATACGATTTTGATCAAATTTCGTAATTATCTGTAATTTAGTTCAACATAAAAGATAGTTTTCATCTCAATTAAAATTGCACCCGTGCGAAGTCAGGAGGGGGTCGTTAGTATGTATATAAAGTTTTTATAGGTGATTACAGGATTGTGTGGTTGAGGTATTTTAATAATAAACATCACATATGAATTAATTTTTGGCATTAGACCGAACTTTATATTAATTATAACTACACCGAGTTTTCCCAAACTTTACGGCCGAATCTAGTTTTTTTATTATAATTTTGTTCTTACATATTTAACTTACAATTATGTGAAAAACATAGTGATTAGGTAATATATTTTGTGTCATTATTGTAATAATAATAATAAAAAACTATTTAAAAGTAATAATTCATTGGATAATAAAGTAATTATTAGAATTGTTAAAATAATTACCGAGAAACATCACAGTCGAACATAAATCACAAAAGCCACGGAGTAATTAAACTGATTTACGATTATTTTGTAAACGGCAGATGCTGCGTTTGCTTTGGCGCGATTCTTTTCAATGACTTTCATCTTCAATGTCCGGTTCAAATTGAACGTGCAAGTTCATTGACTTCATTCTAGTTTTTCAGCTGTTAGATACCTATAAACTATTAATCACGATAATGGACAAACCAAGTAAATATAATTCGCATCGACTCTTTTTCTTTGATGGCAATATTTTCTATTAATTTTCACCAATCCATTTTGATAATTGCGAAAATGAAGAATTGATCATATCGTTAAAATACTATTTCAAAATTCAATGGGTCGTCTAACAGGCTGACATGACCCAGCGAGTGTAACAGATCATCCGTATAAAAAAGAATTAATTAGAGTAGAAATAAGATAAATGGGCAAAGGGCTACATGAGGATAAAGAAATGTGTTCTAATATTATTTTATCTCATGGAAGTATTTTGCAAGATACGATTTTCCTATCTATCCTATCCTTTCCTATTCTTTCCCAATCAATTATCCTTAATCCTAATATGGTGGGCAGCGCTAATGTCATAATGTGGCATTCTAATGTCCTAATGTCATAGCACAGCATAGCAGTTCTAATGTGGCGTTGTTTGTGTTATAGCCGACTGTGGCCACCGACCATAACGTAGATCGTCAGCCTGTCTGTCTGTAGGCAAAAAGAAATATGATCTGCTCAGTTTATGACAGCCGAATGGAGTGTGCTCTACAAGTGCATTTATCAAATTATATGGTTGAACACAACTTTTTAATTAAGTTGTTAACTGGTAATTTATTCATTCATTATCTTAGCATTCTTATTTAAGTTAATTATTATTTAAGTTTGACGAACCCATTGATGGAGTGGTTATAAGGTGCTTTCCTTAGGGATCCCGGTTTTGATTTCCGGCAGGGTCAAATTTGGAAATTAATTTTTCAAATTTAAGTCTGGTTTGGATTTGGCAAGTATTAACAAGATATAACAAGTAAGTGCGTTTCGCAGTCATTTGGCTGCCCTCTGGCGACTGTAAAATGTAAAATTTAAGGGCCCGGTGGCTTACAGAAGTGTTCTGAAATAACAGCATGTGTGCTGTTGTGTAGGTGAGCGAATAGGGATGTCAGGGCGAATTTCCTTATCCATTCTTAATCTCTTATCGTTAATCCTAATATATGGATCGTCAGCCTGTCTGAAGACCAACATAAAAAAATAATGCTATAAATAATATATTATTCATTGACACTTAATTGCTTGTAAATTTGAAATTATTTTCTCAATAGAGAAGGTGCAGTATATTTCTACTTTGATGTTTATATATAGTTTGTATAATATGTCTGTTGTTGAAATGCTTAGTTAGTATGTAGGCATCTTCATTGAAACCTAGACTGTTTTAAATAGACCGAATCATTATGTACGACGGCGCGTCATTGCTCGCGTATACGCGCACATGTTTCGAATCAAACGGCCGTATCTTGTTATGATATCAATGCAACTAATAACGAACAATTTGCGTCGATACGAATTGATCGTAAAAACTTGTTACTCCGTTGCAACTAGATAGTTATGATATTATTATTGTTGCTAACAAGGCATGAACATAGGAGATGCTGGACATTAAGGTTCTATATGTTCATGAATTATCTGTTACTCGAATAACAGTCTCCATTTCTATCGTTATTATCTTGGCACATAATAAATGGGATTTTGTTCTGGTAATTTATTTAAAATCTAAAGATTTCATCTCAAGTGACGCCAGTGACGTCTGTCACATGTCACTTTCTTAAAAAAACTCAAGTAAAAGAAAATTATCATATCAAAAAATATGGAAAATAAACACAATGGTTTCGATTTAGAATGAAATCAAATAATATCGTAGAAGATTTCTTTAGTCTCGAAAGTAATGTCTTAGTGTTTTTTATTGTCGTCGTCAGCTCTTATTATATATAAGGATTTGAAATAAAACTATATTAATATGGAAAATAGAATGTTTGGAGATGGGAAGCAATGTCATTATAAATGTTAAATTATTTCAGTGTTATACTTAAATTTGTCAGGTATTTCAAATATTATTATATGGCTTTTTTAGGCTCATGTAATTAATTTGCATTTTATCTAATGCAATCATAATTATGTTCTATTTGTTTGTCCTGTTTATTATCTGGCTTTTACTCAGAAAAGTCTAAATCTATTTCAAAGAGACCACTGCTGGTGCATAGAGAATTTTTACAGTATCAGCCCAGCTCTTTTTTTGTTGACCTTCATATCTATTTCCAGCCAAACCATTTCTAATCTAGGTATCTAGTTTTGTAGGGTTTGTAGGCTCCATTTCTTTTCCACATGCTCCCCGTCCATTTCAGTAATTTGAACTGATGAAGTAGGTAACTGTAACTTGTGTGTTTTAATATACCTATTTATCTATAGGTAAGTACAGTAAACAGAGCCGCTGTTCGCCCCTGTCTTCACTAATTTCTTCTGAACTATCCATTTCTCATAGGGTCTTCAATAATAAAAAGAGCGATAAAAGATCTATAGAACTTACAGAAAAAAATTGCATCCAAGCGAAGCCGCGTTCGTATCTATAAATCCTAACTTTTTAGATTTTTATAATTAAAATATCTTTTCTCAAAGTTCTGTTGCGTAAACAGTTTAACAGACAATAACCGCTTCGAAATATTGTTGGATGTCGTAACCTTTCATTTATAAATGACACTTTAATAATAGGTTTGTTACACCTGGATCTCGTTTTGCAACGCTTAACGATCTGATTGTCTTCTTTATTTGATAATTGATGACTATCGCTAGGTAAACGTTCTAATTGTAATTTCTCAACCCATCGCCGACTGCGACGAATTTCTTTCGACACGCTCGCTAACAACAGTTATACTCTCAATTGCTTGCCAATGAGTTTAAGCTATAAATAAGTGTCACTATTTTAGCTGCATTTGTTGTCAACGTCTATTCCAATTTAACATTAGATATCAATAATTGTAACGCCTTTGGGGACACTTTCAAAGAGTGGTAAGTATTAAGACTCCTAATTATGTAGTATTTTCAACTGTTAAATAGCATACTTCCAATTTCTAAAAGCACAAAATCGCATCAAGACCATAATAAATTTATAGAGGAAAATATATTTCTGTAATATTTAATTTTCGATTAGATAAAATCAATTTTTGTTGTGAACCGTCTTTAAATTTGCTTACAGTGGGAGGGATCAACTAAGAATTATGTTTTCAACTATAATTGCCTTGTACAAGACCTTTTAATGTGTCTTTATATGGAATGATGTGTGCTAAACTGTTTCTGATCCTACGATTATTTTATTGGACCCATTTTAAAATAAATAAACAATAATACGTCAACCATACAATCAAGCAATCATATATCGCTACTTAACTTTAAACGTTAGAATTTGTTTAGCTGGTATTGTATTAGGTTAATATCAAAACTGTGGTCAGATGACGTGTTTTTAATAATTGTAATAATTAATTTATATTTGATATTTTCAAAAATTGAAAGAAAGTTAATTAATTAATAAAAATTAATTTTAATTTCGATCCCTAATTTCGAGTCGTTCCTAACACGATAGTTATGTTAAATTATTTTAAATTTTATGGGCTGCTTTAATGTGAATACATTTATTACAAAACGCTTTTACATTTTACAAAATTAATGCAATTGCACGAGCCAAATCAGCTTCATTTCTGTTTACATTGGATATAAACGACATCGACTTCCGAAAATTGACATGCTTTTAAGCCGCCATCGGCCTATTTACGCAAAATGTTTAACGGACTATAGTTAGTATAGAGCGGGTGGCGTCGAAGATAATAATTTCTATGGTCGCGAATGCAACACCGCATATAGAGGCCTTAAATTAAAACTTATAATGGCGGTTTAAATGCGAATTGTTCACAATACGAAGCGGTGAACGTTGAAACGTTACGTAATTAACAATACAGCAATTAAGTACGGCGGGCAACGCAGCTTCTACCAAAAACGAATGACAATTCACCAGCGGACGCGCGCCGTCGCGTTCACTCGCACTATGTTCCGCTCTGTCGATGGACAATGCATTTCGCTGATTCCGCTGACGCCGTTTTTGCTGATGCTACCTTTACTCTCCCACTGCGGAATGGTTACACAGAAAGATATGCACAGCTGTTTCACTCTCAAGTGCACACGAAAAGTTTGAAATGGGAATTGGGTCCGCCCCAGCTTTATCGACGTCGACTTGTTCTGACTGAAGTTAACTTTGGCTGGCTATGGTTATTTATGGAGTGAGTATGATTCTAAGCGCTAGTAATAGACGTTGTGAACGCGTCCTTCATTTCCGAACGAGGTGTTCCAACAGAATACAGTTTACTAGAAATGTTTTGTGCAGATTAGGTTCTGCTTTAGTTTAAGATACATACTAACAGGTGCCCGCGACTTCGTCCGCGTTGAAACATGAAAAAGAAAGAAAATGTTGCTTTTTATATTTTTAGACAAAACCCTCGGGAACATAACATTTTTCCAGGATAAAAGGTACAAATATATCCTACAGTATTAGACTATTTGGGTGCTAAATTTCATCCAAATTCATTGAGTCATTTTTGCGTTAAAGAGTAACAAACATCCATCCGTCGATCCATCCTCACGAGCTTGTATGCCCTGCCACAATTATTCATATGGTACAATTATTCGATGGTACTTAATACTCCTATAAAAGAATGCTGTCTTATGAATTTAATTTCAATTTGGCTTCAAAAGGACGAATTCTATTATCAAAGTTCTTTCTATTATCAAATTTATCATAGTTGTTAAAAAATGTTTTATTAGAGCGAGGTTAATGACAGCGGAAGACCGGTACAGGTAGAGCCATGTTAGCTATGTTTGCTTGGCGATTAGGGGTAAGGCAGTCAATTACCGTTTCATTTTAAACGTCGTCCAGTTTACTCATAAATGAAACATGTCATTTTATTACGACGTATAAAGCTCTAACGTCACCATTAGCCGCCTTAATAACGTTTCATGTTATACTTTAGAATTATTTTATTGCGTAACGTATAACTACTGTGTCAGCAGTGATTTGAGTGTGGAATTCAAAGATAGTGGATATTTATTTTGCTGCGGATGATGTTATATATTAACATTGAAACCGTTTTGGGTGTTTGGTAAAAACCACCAGAGGATATAATCGTGAAATAACTGCATGTTTGCTGATGCGTTTCAAAGTATGAATCAGAAATGGCTATGACTTCTTCCACTTTGTCTCTTGTTTAGTCGTTGCTGCACATGTATACGACGAGCCTATTACACGAGTTCTCAAGGTTTTTGCCTTAGCGCTCTGACTCAGGATTCCCGGGATCGATTCCCAGCAGGGACAACTTTGGAAGTGAACTGTTCAATGTTGGCTATGGTTTGGGTGTGCCGGGTTTCGCCCCCTGCCTATACAAGCCTAAAAGTGCTTACTTTAGTGGCCATACAATAATTGGTGATGTGATTATAGCCGATGGCATTCGTTTACTATGAAGTAGATCGTCTGCCTACTTTACGCTTTTTTCATGAAATTTTTTTTTATTGCATAACAGTTTAAGAGTATTCCAAACTAAACTTAAATAGCTAACTAAACTTAAACCTGAATTAAAACGTATCTGACGAATGCAGTACTTGGCAAAAGGAGTATCTGTGTAAAGTAGCGTCTGGCAAAAAAAGGAGCTGACAAAAAACGGATCGGACGAAAAACGAATCTAACGAATGTCGTGAGCCTCAAAAAAATTAACCCCGTGAGAAGCCGGGAGCGGGTTGCTAGTAATATCTTCTGATAATTGTGAAATAGTAAATATTTCTAATAATAATCATAATTCTATAGTCGTATTTTAAAAAAAGTTTAATCGGTTAACAACAAAAGCGAAATAAAATTTCTTTGTGTATAGGCACGGTCGTCCAGAGAATTACATAGGCACATTGTAAATTGTGCCTTACGTGTTACAAAGTAATGTCATATGTAAGCGACAATGTTTCGTGAATAATGAACGGAGCTGTGTTCCTTATCGTATGATGAATGTTACGGTACATGTGAAAAGTGAACCAAACTGCTTAAACTACATATTTTGTAGATAAATAAATAGTTTTTATATGTATTGTAGATACATAACACGAGAAGATGGGGAGACCAGCTTCTTGTAACACTTGCCCTGAGAGAAGTTGAGGACCGGACGGAGTCACAGCCACAAAACACTTAAAGGACAATACCTTCAGCAATGAGGAATAATGCTGAGAAGAAGTAAAACACAAGCAATAAGTGGAATGTAGTCCTCCCACTTAGTTAGCACTTAGTTAATGGCAGCAGTTAGTATCCTTACTGAAGACCACTGTAAAATAAAACCATGTGTGCTGCTATGTTTTTGTAAGTGAGTAAGGGATGCCAGATCTCAATTTCCTATCTTATACTTATCCATTATCCTTAATTCTACGCAATCTAAGATTATTTATAATTCTCTTTTTCGAAAAGAGAATTACGAACGTTGAAAATATTTAATGCATCCGTCGTGTTTCAAAATGTTATTACGAAAACCAAGATTCATTATCCTGATCACATTTAGTCTGTATCTGTCTTTGAACGTTTTTGGCAATAACCAATTTCTACTACATTCTTGAGTGTACTGCATTTGTTAGGGAGGGTAAGTATTTTATTAAAGACGTCAATTTCTGCTTCCCATGCCATGCGACCAAAATGCAGTGGTTTATGAATTTATCCCCCTTCTCTTTTGCCTAAGAAAATTAAAATCCTTTTTGAGGTATATCCCAGGCTAATAATATCAATACTATATTTCATTAAAATCAAAATACCAACCTTTGCCGTTTCAAAAAATATGCAAAACGTTCAAATGAGTTCCAGTACAATATGTATGCAACTTAGAAGCATGCTCAATATTGACCATCAAGGCAAAACCCTTAAGTACTGATAAAGGAGTGTTTAAACATTAAATAAGTTAAGTACATATTTAATAAAAATATAAAAATATGAAAAAGTATTTATATAAAAATAGATTCAATATTTCCATAAAAGTTAGTGATTATCATAGAATATATACCTACTTTTAGTTTCTTAAATAGATTTTTAGTTACTGTTGAAATTAAAAAAAAAATGAAGTGATTATTATTGATTTCGAAGATTAGTATTGTCTTAGAAAAGTACAATACAAGCAAAACCAAGGAGGTTTTAAGTTAGTTGCCAGCACTGATAAGTAAAGAATACTAATAGGAGTATCCAAACTCACGAATCGATAACAACTTACGTGATTTTATTTGACTTCTTTTGTATGGGGATATTTTTTGCAGAAGGTGGTTTTGTAATCGACATCATCAGCCTGTGTCTCTCCACTGCTGAATGTAGGCCTATCTCAAGGCTCGCCACCACGTACGGTCTTCTGTCCTGCGAAGCCTTTTAGGTCTTCTCTCCACCTACCTGGTGGCAGGGCATCTCACGCTGCGCTTTCCAATTCGTGGACTTTATCCGACCACTCCTCTACCCCATCTGTTATCCGCTCTGTAACAGATGTAACCGGCCCATTGCCACTTCAACTTGCTAATTCTCTTGGCTATGTCCACAACTTTGATGGGCTTGGCTTGGCGAATTCAAATCCTATCCACCAAAGAAACTCCAAGCATAGAACGCTCCATGGCTTATTGAACAACTTTAAACTTGTGGGTCAGTCCAGCCGTGAGAGGCCACGTTTCGGCACCATACGGCATCACTTGTATAAAGAGCTGCCAATTTATGACTGTAGAAAATGTGCCCCGCCACTACTCATATATTTTATATGAAACTCGAGCAAGACAGACTTTTAAATGGAGTTACTTTAGATCACAGACTGGAAGGAAATTGCATTTACTTATCGCTTGCACCTTTTGACGCATTCTCACCTCTTGTGTTACCCTGTTGCTAATGACTCAATTATACATGTGACTCACTTATAAAACGACGCCACACACACACAAGCTCGCCAAAGAACTTTGTGTCTTCCCCTTCAATTTTAAGACTCACATTACATACTATACATTGTCTACTAGCGAAATATGTTGCATGAAAACTTACAGCGTTAAGTCAACACTTTTCCGACTTTAATTACGTGGTGTAAACGCTATATTGTTGTTGAATTGAATTAACAGAAAGAACTATGCGAATGTAAATTTATGTTGGATTTATGTTGTACGTGATTTGTGAAATTGTAAATTTATGTTTCAACTTGCATTTTTGCACATCGATGTTGAAGTTTTTTAAATTCAAATCGTGTTAAAGTGTTATGTGTACCTTATTAATTATTTTTTTAATTACACAATAAAATAAAATTAGTGTTAATTTTTTACTATTCCAATTATTATAATAATCTCTACTCTTCAGAAGACAAATAGACCACACATCTTGTGGTCTCAAACTAGACTACTGTGTACTTTCATATTATGGAAGCCACATACAAATACATGTTTAATGGTAAAACCTAGTACAAAAGGATCAAGGATTATACTTGAAAAGTTGTGAAAATTAACTGACGAGCTTGTAAAAATGCTGCAATAAATACGGTTTCTGGAAAGTGACTGTAGTCTGCATTTGATGAATCGTCTTTACCTGATGAAGTGACTTTTACCTGATGTTGCTCGTATATCTCTCAGACGTTAGCGATCATCAACACACATGCTGCTTGACCTACTATAAAAAAGTTCTTAATTAAAAACATATTTCTTTTGTTTCTCAAAAGTTCGGATAACAAAAATAACACTCTTTTTTCATGCTTACTTTGAGTTTTTATGTTATAGACTAGCTAGTCTAACAGTCATACAAAAGTTGCGAAAGTGTAACAGCCCCTTTTTCACGAATTTACGCAACATACAACACTACAAAAATATAATTCTAATATTATAAATGTGAAATTTGGCGTGCTTATAAGTACTTGCTTGTTATTTCCGTGTTCGTTTAATACCCCTCTAAGCCGGTAGAATAGTACTCGCATACCTTACAGATTATGAAAACTCAGCGGAACGTTGGTTGTTTTGGCATTGTACGGTTTCATTAAAAATGTGATACGCATGAACGACATGCGCATTATTTTTTCTGTCCATTCCACTTCTGCGAATGAACATAGTACGGACTCATATCAATTTTAATGTTATATGTAGAGTTTTTAACACATTTTTTAACACCTAATTAGAAATTAAATCATAATAGCAAATAGATGAGAATTTTTCAGATTCTCATCTATTTGCTATAAATTTTCTTTATTCAAAAATGTATTGGGGTAATGATTAAATAAGAGGTAGGTACCTACATACAAAATAATAACTACAACATCTATAGTTTATTTTCTGAATACTTGCTAGATTTGACGATGTCTGGTCCATATACAAGAAACTTTTTTTTTTCAATGTATTTGTACATTTCATTTTTAGTGATTTACTTACTAAAAAGTAAAATATGTACACACGGATACTTTACTGCCATTTTACTGCCCAACAACCCGAAGCAATAAATTTGTAATCAATACCAGTATTCCATCCGACAAAAAATTAGGGCATACGTTGCCTAAATATACGTTGACCTTTCATAAATGGCCTTTTATTTATTATTTAACACGATGAATTATTTACACACATTGACGTCAATGTTAAAAAGTAAATTTTAAACGGACTCTTCGAACCGCATCTAATAATAGCACAACTACGATTCACCTACAGAATACCTCATACTTATGAGGCCACGGTAGAGAGCGTATTAGGAAAGTTTTTGAAATTTTTTGTAAGAAAGTTATTCTAGATACAACATGTACCTACTTTAGGGGCCGGTGAAACAAATTGAAAAGCAAATAAAAAGAGTTTCCGATGAAAACGACCCGAACTTTTTCAATTACTAACTTGCATGGTGCGAGTGGATGTTAAGCATGGGGGCCTTCAAACCAACATGTAGGTAAAAAAAACTTATGGGGAACTTTCCCTAGTGTAAAATTTAGTATTGCTGTTTTAGTGTAGTTCTTTAGGTAGTATAAATAATAAGGTAAGGAAGGATGGAGTTTAGAATAGTGCCATCAAGGAAGAAGGTGTCGGTACATTAATGTAGAGGTAGACTCTAACTAAAACAATACTGTCTGAAATCACTCAATATCACTTACGCACAAAACACGCAGCTATAAAAAATATATATTTTTATTGCGTCACGGCCTATACTTACTAAAATATATTATCATCATCAGCTTGTATCTCTCTACTGTTGGCTAGTCCTCTCCCAAGGCTCGCCACTACGCACGGTCTTCACCTTAAGTACTAATTTTGTGTATTACTGGCTGTGTCGAGAGCTTTGGTTCTTCGGCGAATTTCAAAATTTCAGATTCTATCTACTAAGGAAACTATATATATATATAACTATATACTGAAATATATAGTAATAATATTTATATTATAGCAACGCGTTAACGTGTTTCAACAGAGAGATACTATTGAAAATATCAGAAAGATCTACTAATTGTCGCCATTAATTAGCTGCATTTGTGTGCGGAGTATGTCTAGCAATAACGGGTGCCGTGACGTCAGTTTATTTGAAGCCCTTTATGTAAGTGGCCAGTTGTGTAATTAGTACCATTTATTGTAATATCGCTGTATAAATGTAATTAATGACTCAATTCATGATACTATTGTATAATCAATGGTACTAGAGCAGGGGTTCCTAACCTTTTTAATATTGTTATTAATTGGCCCCTGTAACCTATTAGAAAATCTAATTAAATTTTATCCCGACTTTAAAATGTTATCAAAACAAACAATACAAATATTATAAGTATAACTAGTGACTCGCTCCCGGCTTTGCCTGAGATGCATTTTTTTATATACACAAATCTTCCTCGTTTATCCCTCTTTCCATAAGTGAAAACCGAATTAAAATTGGTTGAGCGCTTTTGGAGTCCATAGAGAGCAAACATACTTATTTCTATTTTTATTTTATTGAACAAAAACGTAAACAAACAATTCAATACATAGAATTTTCCAGTTTTAACTTTTTAATACACATAAATATATACACGTATTCATTTACACTCACTAAACATAATATTCTTTACAATTTATATCCAAAATTATTGCATATTTTGGGAGGAAAATGCAAAACACTCGATAAAACCTACAATATAACCTACAATATCATTGGACGTCACAGAGATTTTGTCTATGGTTTTAGAGATGGGGCATGTACACGACCTAAGTAATTTGGAGTAACATGAGGTTTTGATCTGTACATAAATTATCAATTTCACAATTCTAGGTACATTTTTAAAGTTTTAGTTTATCATAATTCATAACCGGAAACGAAAACACTTTATGAAATTATTTCTGATTAAATGGCATTAATTAAATAGATTACTTAAAATTACTGCTAATAGTTCGTATATTATTCTTATTAATAATATTATTTTATTCGGTTTTGGTTTTTATGGAGGTGCAAAATGCACCACTGCAAAATGCAGTGGTGCTTTATTATTTTAAAATTTAATGTGGTTTTAGTGTGTCAAATAACAAGTAAAAGACAAGAAATTCATCATATTAAACAATACGAACAAGTTCTAAATGAGTTACCCACTGAGTCAACTCTCTTTGATATGCCTATTGTACAAATCCCATCACTAAAACAGGTCAGTGACCCTGGAGACGCCATATTTGTTTACCTTTTTGTTCAATCAAATAAAAACAGACTTTACATTGATATTTATTATTTAGACTAGTGACCTTCTCCCGTCTTTGCCCGGCATTCAATTTTTATATACACAAACTTTCTTCGTTCATCCCTCCTTCTATGAGTGAAAACCGAATTAAAATCGGTTCAGCTGTTTTGGAGTCTATAGTGGACAAACATACTACACACATTGATTTTTATTTGTGCAGATAAACAGTGCAATAAAAATAGTTGGTGTGAAGGTTGGTATTATTTTGCTTGCACGTGTTTTTTTATGTTAGGTTTAGTTTCACTTAAAGAGCATCTTAACTGGTTCTAGTAACTAAAGCAAGAGGATAGTGAAGCAATATGGTTATATGGGTAAATCTCGTCATGACATTACGATGCACATATGCTCATCTAAACATTTTGTCTTTTTCTCTTGCGTAATGAGGTTCAATGAAGGATTTACGTCATCCAATTCTCGTGTAACATTGTGGGCGATTAACTTACTTTTATTTTGTTACTACGTTAGATATTTGAACAAGAGTTAGTACAGATGAAAATAAAAATCTTCTACAATATTAATCAATATTAGTTATTTTAGGGATATCTTTATTTACAATTATAATAATTAACATATATTTTGATTTAAAACGAAACTTATAAACTAAATACCACTATATAAAACTAAACATAAAAATACATGCTAAAATAAATAAAAAATCTGCTCGAGGCTTAGTACCTTGGGGGATGGTACCCAGGAGGCTGGCGGCATTACCTCTTTGAATGGCCAGACTTAGGCGTTGCCCGAGGTAAGCGCCAGCCCTCTTGTCCCCCGAGGCCTCAATATTTCTACAATATTAGCAATATTTATTTGTTTAAGTTGTTTTATAAATTAACCCGAATGGAGAGATATAAAAGAAATTCAAATTTTGTGGAAATCCAAATTACCGTACGAATTTTTGTATCATAACTATGCATCTTTTTTGTCTGACAAGAAAGTTTAAACATTTTTCATATAAGAATGTATTTTGATTTTGATTCGAATAGGATTTCTATATTTTCTCTAACAGCTTGGTAAGTAATTTTCATGATAGCCAGTTAGAAGGAAGTTTCAAAGGTAATGTAATCACATTTCTAGTTAGTGAAATGGCTTCGGTATAAAAGGAAGATGTTTTTTCTTCGGCACAATTGGGAGGTGAGAGGCAAAGATTGGATAAGAGGGCTTGACCGGCAGCTACGTCCGTTATCGGCGTCAGCTAGGCACTCGCGAAAATTAAATCTCTATTAAAATTTCAGAAAAGGAACTCGACTTTTATCAGTTATGAACTTTCGTGACATTCCGAGAAGAATTATTATCGTCTAGACAATGTTTTCTGAGCGAAACTTTGCTTGTTATTCTCATTCGTTGCCGATTCCTTTCAATTAAATTTACTCATTAGTCGGAGCCACTAGTTCTCTACAATATACGATTTTATAAATTGCCCGGACATTAAATTTTAAATGTGCTCTAAAACGTCAATAGGTTTCAGCAAAAAAAAAATATACAGTGAAACCGCGCGTAAATTAGTCACCATTGTATTTCGCCCCCCGCATGCCTCCCTCGTGTCCCAAAAACGCAGCGAACAGTAAAAGTTAATTAAATAAAAAAATGCCAACCGAATCCGCTCCCGCTGAGGTGTCAAACACCAATCAGCAAATAAAGAACCGCCAATAAGTTAGCGAGCCTATTCACAGAATCGAAAAGGTCCTGATTCATTGTCACGTTCGCTTTGATTGGACGTGCTTTGATAGCGATAGCCGGGATTGCGATCGTTCAAAATTTTAATATTTTTTTACTTTCTCATATTGGATTCTATCGTGATGCGGTTTGGTAACATTCATGGCGCTTTTGTTTTGTTTCGGCAAGTCGTGGCTGAAACGGTCGGGAATAACTGCTGCTATTCATTTATGCAGTCTGTCGCTGTACACTCGTCTGGAAAAATGTTATACACTTGGACACATATTAACATTATGTATGTGTAATAAAAACAGACACACAAGATCAAGATGTCGTTAAACTTTATAATCTACTGGCGACTTTAATAGAAATAGCCGTATTTGAAAGAAACAACAAATTGTAGGTATCCATAGTAACGCATTATTTAGATATTCTTCATAATTTTAAAAGTAGACTGAACTTTTATTTATACGTTACTCTTATACTCTTATTTATACGTTTTATAAAAAAAAATGTGAAATAATTTCCTCTTTTATACTGATTAATCACGAAAAACTAAAATCTCTAGGTAAAGCCTATATGAAGAAAATTGATTAGTATAATGTTAACCGCCTGCTAAAAAACCGTTTTTGGAAAATTTCTAAAAACGGATGGCTGAACTTTGTATGAAACTTTTTGATATAATCACACAACGATAAATCACATTTAAGGCGTACGACATCACGGACGAATAGCTAATATTAATTACTACCCAATAATAAATAGTCAGCAAGAAATACACGAGTTGGTATTTATTTTTAAAAGGTAATATTTACAATCAAACGGCAGGCAGTCATGAGGTCGTGAAGTCATTCTCGGCGGTGACGTTGCGGCGTGACGTTTCATTCATTATGCGATGTTGAATGCGATCTGGTTGGATAAAGCTCCTCTAATTATTTCCGTGCTCTCTTGTCATCGAAATGCGGTCGAGCCCTGATTTGCGTTAAGCTAGGTTCGCACTATGCCGAACCGGCGACACTGGGCCGGTAAAACTGCCGGAAAGTCCAGTATAATTTATATGAATTTATATGAAGCTATACACACTATGCCGGATCGGGCAAGAACGCCGAGTTTGGCATTTTTAATGAGTCTTTTTTAGCCGGCAGAATGTCTGGACCGGAGTAATGTGAACGAGTTCGCACTGGTATCCCTATCTACTGCTCACCCACTGCTTTGAAATTAGTGCTCCCATCATGGAGTTAATAAGAATGCCTAAGTCAAGCTGCCGGTTTCCGGCAAGTCTGGCAGTCCGGTGTAGTGTGTATCTAGCCTTACGATTTTGTGTTAATAAAGAATGCGATGATGTGCACAGTGAACATACCTAAAGAGTCAACTATATACTACTAGTGTGTAGTTAATGATAACATTATTTTATACAGCATTTTCCAAGCGAAGTATTACATTATTACATTTAATACACAGTATTATCAGTGGCACTAATTAATCCCACTTGTGCCATTACAGGAAATACAAGAAAACACGTTAAACTTGTAAGTTGGATTTAAAAGAATAAAATACTCGAGGTACAGTGTTACAATATAAAATGTTTTAATACAAGGACTAACCTCAGACCGAACGCAATTTTTACCAAAATGAGCGCAACCTAATATTATATGAATTAAGGTGCAATATTGCGCAACAAATTTTTGTAGCTCTTCTGAGATAACCGAACAGATTTAAAATTAGGTTGTTCTTAAATATTTTGGAAAATATGAAAAAAAAAATATAAGTAGCCGATTCAAACTTTAGTGTAGAACGTAAGTTAATTAATAAGCCTAAAAACAAAAGTAGTTGTCACGCTTTTTTTTTATTACTGTAAACAGTAAGTTTTTTTAGCAGTATTTTACTAATTTTTTTCTCAGAAAATAGATTTTTTCTTATAAATCTGCACGATTCAAACTTTTTTCAATATGTCTATTTATGCACTGTATTTTTTATCTAAGGCTGTACGCTTAGATTTTTTAAACTAAGCAACGGATTTTAATGCGATTTTCACTAGTGGAAAGAGAGTTAGGTATACAAGGAAAGTCTTTCCAGAAAGAAAATTGCAGAATTAAAATTCACCCATGCGAAGCGGATGGCTAGTCCATACTTTATACATACATTTATAATATACTAATATTTTAAATGTGAAGTAACTCTGTCTGTTTGTTACCTTTTCACGCCTTGACTACTCAACCGATCATCATGAAATTTTGCATACACGTTGTCAGGGATACAGGAAAAGACACATGGTACTTTTCATCCAGAAAAACAAGTACTGCTCCTGAGGGATTATTTAAAAAAATTAAAAAATCTGGCTGTGCCACCGTCCTGAAAACAATAAAGATAATATACCTATCATGTTTACTCAAGTGTTACATTTTTTATTTTTCAACGAGGACGAAATCGCGGCCTCCAGTTAGTATACTACCTAATAAATACTGCATTGAAGTAATAAATAGGTACACCGCAATAACTCATTTCAAACAGCAGCTACATTTAAAACGTCATCATAATATAAATTAAACTGGGACGTTATTGTGATTTGAGATAATTATTATCGTTGCGTTACGTCATTTGCATCGTAGTGAATTTATGAATACGGCAAGAACAGGTGCTTCGTTCCAGTGGACATGCGTTACAATCACAGCCGTCAAAACGGATTAGGTTTGTAAGCAACAATACTTTAGTCTATTTTAAACTAGAGAATGCACGGTAGTTAAATTTTGTTGCAATTTTATGAGAGTTTGTGAATAAATGAATACTTTGTCAGTATTCGTTTAATTGAAATTATAAACTAACCCCCGACAGTTGTAAGTTATCGCGCAGACTACTAGACGTAGTCAGCAGCATCAGGTCAAGGAAATACCGCTGAAGTAACAGTATACCAAATTTCAGATCATTCGAATCTGTGGAAGTTAGTGAAATCTCTTCGTCTACTAGGAAATGGGCTGATGTTCTTCAAACTCCTGAAACAGATCTATCAACTTATAACACATCGTTTTTGCTTCAGATGTCGGGGGTTAAAACGAGCGTAAAAACTTTTTTTAAATAATACTCAACCACAACGATAATTATTTAAACGAAGGCAAATTAAAAATAAATCCAACACGAGGAAGATAAATGTTTATATAATGTATTTCGACGATTCCGTAAATTCAACGAGTCACCGAAACAAACGCAGCACAACTCGGTGATAATGTTATAAATTAAATGGCTTTTGAAAACTGCGTAAAATTTGTTTAGGTCAGAGTTCACCCCGGCCGACAGTCAAAGCATTTATTGCCTGCTATTGGCAAGAGAGTCGCGAGCGAAAATTTATAGGGTACATGCAATGCTCAACATTTGGTGAATTGGCTCAGCAGCAAAGGCGGGATTCGGCTCTATTTGTCAAGTGTATATAATTTCGCTTCAACGAGCCATCGCCTACATACATGCTTGTTTTGTTTCAGCGCAATAAGAGACAGTGCATCGACTATTGCACTGAATTCCTACGCAAATTCGAAGACATACTGTCATTTGTCAACGTCCCGGGTTATTTCTATTGCGAAAGCGCACAGGGGAATCAAAGCGTACCTACATACATGAATTTATGAACGGATTCTGACATCAGTGTAATTCTGAACGCGCACAATTCCTGACGTCTTCTACCCGACATTTACAGCTCGATGTCCAATAAAATTTGTTGCAGTATAACATAAAATGTTTCATCACAATGACCACCGCAGTATTCAGTTTTCACAATAAACGCAGTAGGTACTCGAGTAATTACAGTTTCTCGTTACAAACGTGACCGTAGAAAAGGAAAACCTTACAAATCACTGCCATTAACACAAAGCGGCTCGAATCTATGCGCGCGCTGGTTTTAACGCAATTTGTTGGTGCCTATTTAATTTTCATCTAACAACGTATCCGGCTTTAATTAACCAGAAGGCTCTTTCTTCTCTGGAACACTTAAACTGGAAGTCTCGAAGTAGTCAAGAGTTGCAAAAGACCGATATAAACAATACCGAAGAAACAAGTAACCCTTACTCCGTTTTACTCAACTTCAGATGAGTTCTAGTTATTTAAATATACTATATATTTTTAAAACAAATAACATAAAGAGGATAAAACACACTTTTGTTGTTAATCTATCATCACGCGAAAAATATGCAGTATAAAAATATAAAAGGGCCAATATAAAAAAGAGGAACCGTTTTAAACCTTTGGAAGTGCGAAAGATAATAAATATTTTTACTTACAGCTAGGTATTAAATGAATCAAAGATGATAATTTATTATGATTATATCAATCAGATCTACATACCAATGGCAATGATTAAAATGACGACATTACACAACTCGTTGCAGTGTTTACGTAAAATAGTGGTAGGGGAAATGTATTGGAGTGAGCCGTCTCGTTTTTAAAGATTCTTTTCAGTTGTGGAGTGGGAATGGCGGGCTGTGATTTGAGGCTCTATGCAAGAGGGAAGCAGCACTTTAACTGCAACTACTCAGCAACTTTAAAAAACAATGCCTTAGCGAAAATATTGATAAAATCACACTTTTTTGTTTCTATAAAGATCAGGTTCGTCTTATTAATATGGGAATGAATTTGTCGACTATAGAACTCGTACTTTTAAATGTATAAGAGTATAAGTGTAAGGCTATTCAAATTTAATTTAACTACAGTTGAGCTATCAGGGAAGATATATAATAAAATGGTTCCGTCTCGTACACTACATCCAAGTGATCGCACCATTTATTGCGTCGGAGAATAGTGCAAGTTTCCGCTAGGAACGTTCTAAGGCCGACGCTTAGAGACAGTTCTTTTACAAGTTTTAAAGCGTCTTGCTAACTGTGCCCTCGGAAAAGTAAATCGTATGTTGGTGATGGTTTTAAATTATTAAGTAGTTGGAGGACCTAAATTGAAATGCAGCTCTCAGTAATGCATATACTTCAGAATTATCTCATTCTTTCACTCCTCCGATTGAGTTTATCAAGAACCTTAAATATAATCCTAACTAATATAATCCTAACTAATATAATCAATACGAAAGTGAGTATGTTTATTGAGGCGCAGACGTAAGTAGTCGCGGACAAAAGATACTAAATAAACTAATCATTACAACATAACAAAGTTTTAAAATTATAAAAATAACATAAGGTGTTAAACTGGACGGTGAAACAGCCCTCGTGTGGAGTTACTAGTCTCCCATCGAGCACGTCCCCAGGTGGTGGATAGGGGAATGCCTCCCAGATATGGGTGGCACCGGGGAAATTAAATACTCGGCGTGAACCAAAACTAGTCCCAATCCTAAGGTACTCCGCGCCGATGGGATGAATGGCTGGAGGGTATTCCAGTCCCAAGCGGAGGGGATTGCGTCGCTCGCCCTATAAGAGCGACATACAAATATGATAATGGCGGAAACAATAAAAAAACTACCCCAGGAGGGTGCGTCGCCGAAAGGCGGGAAATCCCTCCCTGGCCTAGAAAAGCCAGGCTGCCCCACGTATTCTGGGGGGGGCAATTTTCGCTATGAAGAAGAAGGTGTGATTTTCGGCAGATCTCGAATTGTTGAGAGGTCGCCGGTTAAAAAGGTAGGCATGACTAGCCCTTCGAAGGCTGACTCGCTCCCTGACTTGACGTCGCAAATTGATAGGGCAGATATGGACATTGAGAAAGAGGCATTACGTTTACCCAGAAACACAATACTGGGCCAGGAGAATGTGAATGCGGAAATCAACCATTCGACGATGCAGACAACAACAGAAGGAAAACAGACTCGAGCGGGGCGTAAATTGCGAAAGCCTTTGCACGGTCCTGCTGTTTTCCTTGACATAGCCCGTAGCGGGCGAGAGGAGAGTGAGGGGGGCGAAAGTGATAGTAGTGTGATATCACTTGCCTCTGCGCATTCCACGGCGTCAACATCATCCTTGTCTCGCTTGCGTAAGCGCTCCGCCGCTTCGGCTTGCGAGGGA
This sequence comes from Synanthedon andrenaeformis, assembly GCA_936446665.2. Taxonomy (NCBI): domain Eukaryota; kingdom Metazoa; phylum Arthropoda; class Insecta; order Lepidoptera; family Sesiidae; genus Synanthedon; species Synanthedon andrenaeformis. Next base: position 5,033,886 of record OW387780.2, on the reverse strand, counting down.
AAGGGAAATGCAAAGAGACAGGCACTGGGGAAGTCACAGTCGGGAGAAGAAGATACAGAGGACGACCTCTTGGGCTTGTTAGTATCATCGGGAAGCGGTACGTCTAAGTTGGTTCTCCCCAATGCTATGGAACTGGCAAAGGAAATGCAGGCAAAACCTATCCAAGCAATAGGAACATATATTGGTCGAAGCTTGGAAGCTGTGCAGAAAATAGCGGACACGTCTCGCACACTGAAAAAATCGCACTCCCAGTGCTTGACCCTAGCTGCTAGGCAAATTCAAGCAGCATATGGAGTAGTAAAGCAGCGGTTAATCGCAGACCCAAATGCGTTGAGACAAGAAAATGAAGATTTGCGAACTCAATTATCCAGCTTCAGGGATGAACTGCGGAATCTTACTGAAGAGGTAGGACGATTAAAGCTCCAAAGGGGACGAGACACAGATAGGGCATCTCCAGATCCGCCAACTTGTAAGTCACCGTCACGTGAGAGAGATTCAAGTTTCACGAGAAAGATTGTTTCCTTAATAGATAGGAGACTGGCCGACTTCAAAAAGGAATTCGCAAGCACTAAAACCAATGAGCCGTCAATGGAAATCGGCAAAGACGGGGTACAGTCGAAATCGGCATCAAAACCCGGGACACCGATAGCGGCCACAGTTCCAAAGGTGAACCGGACAGACTCAAGGGTGTCTAGGAGAAAGAAAAGCAAGGGGAAGAAGTCTCCACCTCCAATTTCATTACAGCCACCACCTGTGGAGACTTTAGAAACCTTTTCTCGTCCAGTTGTCGAAACTTGGGCAACTGTCGCTGCTAGAAAGTCACGAAAAGCTGCTCCTACAAAACACGGTATGGTGGCGGCGGTATTAGCACCGAAAAGTGTGCAGGGAAATGCAAAAACAAAAAGAATACCAAAGAAACCACCTAAGGACGCCGCCATAACCATAACAGTCTTGGAGGGAAATAATATCTCATACGCCGATATTATGACAGAAGTAAGGACAAGAATAAATCTTTCGGATCTCGGTATTGAGAATGTCAAGCAGAAAAGGACACTGACTGGAGGGATGGTGCTAGGTGTGTCTGGTCCTGAATGTGGCGACAAAGCCGATAAATTGGCTGAACGGATGCGCCAGGTCATAAACGATCCAGGTGTTAGAATAGCTCGCCCAATCAAGACAGGTACAATAAGATTAAGAGATCTCGATGATGCCATTACCTCGCAAGAAGTGGCTGTGGCAGTTGCAAGTGCAGGCGAGTGCCCTTTGGAACACATCAATGTTGGTAACATCAATAGAGCCCCAAAAACTCTTGGAAGCGTCTGGGTCCGTTGCCCAATAACAGTCGTACGAAATCTGGCTATTGTCGGTCGCATTACGGTGGGGTGGGGGGCAGCGAGGATTGAGGTTCTCGAAGAACGTCCTCTCAAATGTTATAAGTGTCTTGAACCGGGACATGTCCGTCAACGGTGTGTGAGCCAGGTGGATAGGAGCGACAGATGCTATGCATGTGGTGAGCCAGGACATACGGCAAAAACATGCAAGACCCATCTGCTAAAATGTCCAGTCTGTTCAGACATACCAGGTATTCCATCCAATCACCGTCTGGGTAGTAAAGCTTGTGCTCCTCCAAAAAGCAGCAGTGCTAAACATTACCAAACTAGCAACAGAGTGGCGGAAGAGGCTGAAGCCTTGTCACAAGCACAGGAGGCAATGGACGTAGTACCTTCCCGCTCCTAAAGGTCCTTCAATGCAATCTGAACCACTGTCGCAATGCGCAGAATCTTCTACTGCAAACTACTGCGGAGTGGTCGATTGCCCTAGCCGTGATTTCTGAGCCCTACAACGTTCCGGTCCATCCTCGATGGTTTCAGGATGAGTCAGGCTCGGTAGCTATTTATTGGTCTGGCGGGGATCGCTCTCCATCATGTTCTTTTCTTGAGAAAGGATGCGGTTTCCTCGTTGTCGAGTGGGGATTGTTGATTATAGTGGGTTGCTATATTTCCCCCAATGTGACGATTGCCGACTACGAAGATTATCTCTTTAGGGTGGGAAACTGTGTTCGTGGTCGGTCTTCTCGCCCAGTGGTTGTTTTGGGTGATTTTAATGCCCACTCCAAAGCATGGGGAAATCGCAGAGGAGATCGTAGAGGAGAGATACTTCAGGAATGGGCAGCTGGATTGGATCTCCGATTGCTGAACCAGGGCTCGGTGAGCACATGTGTGCGATGGCAGGGAGAGTCTATCGTGGACCTTACGTGGGCGACAGCTTCTGCAACTAGTATGCTGTCCGGATGGCGGGTAGCAGAAGAAATGGTCACCTTATCTGACCACCGCCACATCATTTTCGATGTGGTCCCTCGGGGTACTAACATTTCCCGAGAAATGAAAGAAGACGTTCACATGCGCCGGTGGGCTCTCAAGATGCTAAATAAAGACCTTTTTGTTGCGGCAGCCAATGCCCTGGCATGGCCGGAGTCGGGAAATTCATCCAATACGGAACTTGAAGCAGCTTGGTTCCAAGATGCCATGACATCAATCTGCAACACCGCAATGCCTCGACTAAAACGCGTTAAAAGTCAAGGAGTGCATTGGTGGACGACAGAAATCGCAAGGGCCAGGACTATCTGCTTGCAGGCCCGCCGACGGTTTACAAGATGCCGAAGAAGAAAAAGATCTTCTGCGGAGGAGACAGCCATCGCTTACGAAGAGTTCAGGATGGCTCGAAAATCGCTCCACATAGCCATCGATCAGTCCAAAGCAAGATGTTGGAGTGCACTTCTCGAAGGATTGAACAGAGACCCATGGGGCCGTCCGTACAAAATTGTATTGGGAAAATTACGTCCTCGGGCCCCTCCTCTGACCGAAACTATGGACTCGAATTTGGTAGAGAGTGTGGTTGATGTTCTTTTTCCAAGGGTTCACGAAAATCCCGCTATCTGTTCGATCTCGTCGTGGGATTGGAATGACAATCTGAGAGTGACAGAACAGGAACTAAAAAGGGCGACAAACTATCTTAGATCGCGTAACACAGCACCGGGCCCCGATGGCATTCCGGGTCGAGCCTGGGTACTGGCTCTGAGTACCTTGGGAGAAAGACTGCGGAAAATGTTTAACGATTGCCTGCGTACAAGCACTTTTCCCACAATCTGGAAGGAAGCAGCCATGGTTCTTCTGAGGAAGGAGGGTCGGCCAGCGGAGTCTCCCTCAGCCTATAGACCTATATGTCTATTAAATGAGGTCAGTAAGCTCTTCGAGAGGATTCTAGCGTGTCGTCTCAAGCAGCATCTTTCGCTCTCTGGTCCCGATCTGTCTCCAAGTCAGTACGGATTCCGTTCGGGGCGCTCAACAGTGGATGCAATAACGATGGTGCGCTCTCTGTCAGAACAAGCGGTATCCCAGGGAAAGGTTGCATTGGCGGTTAGTTTGGACATAGTCAACGCGTTTAATTCGCTGCCATGGAACACTGTTAGAGAAGCTCTAGTTTATCATCGAGTGCCGTTATATCTACAAGGAATTATAGGAGCATACCTGAGCGAAAGATATATCCTATACACGGCACGAGATGGTCCACATAGACGCAGGGTCAGCTGTGGTGTCCCACAAGGGTCAGTTTTGGGCCCACTACTGTGGAACTTGGCGTACGACGCAGTCCTTCGTGTAAGACTACCAAAGGAGTTGAGTGTAGTTTGTTATGCTGATGACACCTTAGTACTCGCAAGCGGGTCCACATTTGGAGCCACGATTGAGATTGCTGAGATTGGCACAGAAATAGTAGTCGCAAAAATCAAGGAACTGGGCCTCCAGGTAGCGCCTCATAAGACTGAGGCGTTATGGTTCTGTAAACTACCGCGAGGCAGGCAACCGCCAGATTCTTTAATCCGGGTCGGTAACGCGCACGTTCGTGTAAGTCGTTACATTAAATACCTCGGACTCACCCTGGACGGAAGATGGAGTTTCGAAGAGCACTTTGGACGTCTCATTCCTCGAATCGAGAGGGTGGCGGGAGCAATGCATCGACTTCTACCCAATCTCGGGGGTCCGCGAGAGCATGTGCGACGCCTCTACACAGGCATCGTGAGATCAATGGCTCTTTACGGTGCGCCAGTATGGGCAAATAGATTACAAGGCGTGCGGCGCTGCAGAGCCAAACTTCTAGCCTTGCAGCGTAAAATGGCCATTCGAGTCGCCCGAGGATACCGTACGGTGTCCTTCGAAGCGGCCACTTTACTGGCGCGCTTTCCGCCCTTAGATATTCTGGCGGACATGGATGCCAGAATCTTCACCAGAGTCCGCCCTACACGCTTGGGAAACGAATGTATCCCAAGTGGAACAGTGGGGGAGATCCGGCGAGAAGAGAAACGACGCGCATTACAGACATGGCGCGGGCGTCTTGAGAATGAGCGGTGCGTAAATAAGCGCGTAGTCCAAGCCATTCTCCCTGTTTTCGATGAGTGGCTGAAGAGACAGCATGGATGTGCTACTTACCGACTAACACAGATGTTCACCGGCCATGGTTGCTTCGGTGAATTCCTGCACAGAATTGGACGCGAGACAACAGCCCAATGTCATCACTGCGGAGATGATCACGACTCGGCACAACATACGCTAGAAATGTGCCCCGCGTGGCACTCTGAGCGGCAAGTCATGATCGTCGAAATTGGAGCGAATCTATCACTTCCAGCAGTTGTGGCGGCCATGATAAGAAATGAATCATCGTGGAGAGCAGTGGCTACATTCTGCGAAACGGTACTTCTCCAGAAGGAAGCTGCTGAGCGGAATCGCGAGAAGGCTGACCCTGCAAGGCGTCACCGAGGAGGCGGTGGAAACCGCCATAATACCCTGTGATCTGGGGTCAATAAGAATACAGTCACGGTATCCTCTGCCTGTCGTATGAGGCGACTAAAAGGGGTTCCGGTGATTGGCCTACTCATAGCTACCCACGACGTATTCGAAAAGAATGGTGTGCTACAGGGACCGCGGGCAATACGGAGGGAGGTACCACGGTTTCCGAAAAGGCGCAGCTGGCGACAAACGGGGGGGTTTTTAGTGAGTAAAAATCTCACATAACCCGGTGCTTCCTACCCGGGTACCTATAGAAGGTTTTTACTCCTCGTCGTAAAAAAAAAAAAAAAAAAGCCTCCCATTCCCTTACCCATAAGTCCTTCTATGGTCGGCAGCACATTTGCAGCGTCTGTGGCGTTTCTCGTGTTATATAGGCGACGTTAACCTTATGTCAGCCTATCTGTCGACCTTAACATAAAAAAGGCTGCCTACCTTTTATTACCAAAAATATGCTCGCTTGCACAGTAATTGACTAGATATTAAAAATGGCATCACCTGTCAAATAGAGTTAGAGCGTTTAAAATAAATATTTCGGTTCTAAATACACATTCTGTTAATTAACATGCAAATATTTTGCTGTAGTCTCTAGATAGTGTTCGATGCTATAAGCTCATACTGAGTGTTATTCATATAAATGTAATTGTTTTTTGGTGAGAAATGGCGACAGGCAGTCTACTAGAAGGTAGGTGTTGGTAATTATCATTGCCTTTAAGACTAAAAATACAGATTTAAGTGGATGCAGTTGCGTTAACAACTATTGTAGATTACTCGCAAAGTTAAATACAAAATTCGTGTTACGGTTTCAGAGCAGATCAGTGAGTCGTCCTCTTTTATCTTTGTAAGGGTGTAGTTATAGCCGCGATACAAATCATTTGGCAATAATTCTATGAATTTCATATTTCAATAGTTCGACTCTCATATTAGTTGCTATAATAATTGGTTCTATAAAATATGGCAGGCAATTAAGTTATGAAATTGGTAATAAACAAAAACTCGTTAAGTGCCAGATAGCTCGCAATAACAAGGATATTCAGTCTTTTGAAAAAGGATTAGCTTACGTTATAAAAATAAAATTTAATTCCTCATATGCCAGTAACAGATTAGCATTGACGTGAAAGACGCTATTTTAGATAGTCAAACTGAATTCAAACGAAGCTCTGCGCAGAAATGGAATTCATTTTGTAAAGGAGGATATTGTGCGTCGCCAGAGCTTTATAGAGCTGACGTACTTATTCTTCGGTAGTTGTAATTCAGGCGGTCTACGATAGTATATATAGCTAAAGGTTTCTATTGTACAGACCCTTTCCTTTGTTCCAATAATATTTAAGATTATTTTTTTACTGCTCCTATTAAACATAAGGATTTGATTTACAATGACAATAATTGCCCACGAAAAAGCAAATCAATTCTTCGGATGTCTTGGGGAGAAAAACCTCGTAAACTTGTATTTTGCACAAATAATTGGTTCTTTTTTAGATTAAAAAAGTTGCTTAAAATAATATTAGGGGTTAAAGTATGAAATTGCCGATTTGTACTAAAAATAAAAATTCGTTTTTTTTTTTAATTTAACATATTTATTTAATCAAAATAATTACCATTATTATCTATACATTGCTGCCATCTAATAGGAGCTCATTTATGCCTTTGCGATAGAACTCTGGTGATCTAGATTCGACAAACTGTGTGAAAGCATTTTGCACTGCCTCCTGAGAAGAAAACTTTTTATCACGCAGAAAATTGTCCAAATCACGAAAAAAATGGTAGTCCGTTGGAGCAAGGTCTGGCGAATACGGAGGGTGACGAATGGTTTCTAATTGCAGTTCCTGTAGAGTTAAAACGGTTTCTCGTGCTGTATGAGGTCTCGCGTTATCATGGAGCAATAATGGTGAAGATCGATTCATAAGTCGGGGCTGTTTCACTGCTAGTTTCGCTATCATTGTTCGGAGTTCGGCGCAGTAGACATCTGCCGTTATTGCTTGACCAGATCGGAGAAAGCTATAGTGAATAACACCACGCTGAGACCACCAAACAGTTACCATTACCTTTTTATTGGTAAGCTTTGCTTTAGGACACTGTTGCGGCGTTTGACCTGGGGTCAGCCATTGCATTTTCCGCTTACGATTATCGTAAAGAATCCATTTTTCATCACATGTCACAATTCGATCCAATATTCCTTCATTTCAACACGCGTTTCTTTCTGCAGATCAGTCAAATCATGAGGCACCCATTTTTCATATTTTTTTATTTTATTGATTTGACGCAAATGAGTCAATATTGTTGGTAAGGTAACGTTAAACCATGCCGCTAATTCCTGGGTAGTTTGGCTCGGATCGGCTTCCACCATCTCTTTCAAATCATTGTTATTCACCTGTGTGGGCGGTCTTCCACGTGGTTCGTTTTTCAAATCGAAGTTTCCATCACGAAAGCGTTTAAACCAAAATCGCACAGTGCGTTCATTAGCAGTCCCCTCTCCAAACGCAACATTAATATTGCGAGCTGTTTCTGCCGCGTTAGTTCCGCGTCGGAACTCGTATTCAAAAATCACACGAATTTTCGAAGTATCCATCTTTATTGTCTAAGCTGAATAAAAAAAACAACTGAAAGTTGATAATCGAATGTTGCACATTTTTTAAAAGAAGAACTACATAGGTACCGTATGAAAAAAGTTTCACTCAAAAATCTCAAACCATGAAGGTTCTATGTCAATTCGAAACCTATTACAAAAAAACGGCAATTTCGTACTTTAACCCCTATTATGTAGAATTATTACTTAATACAAAAACAAGCAGCGCTTCTCTTTGATTACTTTATTGCAATTTACAAATATTTGAATTTTCAAATTACATGTATGATTATTTAATTTTTTAGTAAAAAAATTTAAATTTCACTATCTACTAGGGGTGTTCAGTAAAAAGTAGGAATGACAAAGACGCAGTTATCTTTTAATACAACTTATTTTATTTTCCAACATAGTCACCTTTTAAGTTAATACACTTGATATATATTTTTTCTAGACTTAAAATTCCTTTAGTAAAAACCTCTTTATTCTGAGCCTCTAAAAAACCGTGTACTGCGGCAACTACTGCCTCATCGTCTTCAAAGCCTCTGAGGTACTCTTTCAACCGCGGAAAAAGATAGAAATCACTAGGGGCGAGGTCCGGTGAATATGAAGGATGTTCCATCAGTTCAAAGCCAGCATCTTGAATGGAAGCTATGGCTATCTGCCAAAACATTTTTTTATAATTGGTCCGGTTACTGCTGTCGCAGGGCGCCTCGAGCGTGGGTCATCGTTGGTGGAAGATCTTCCTCGCTTAAACTCAGCATACCAACGAGCAACTGTAGAGTATGGAGGAGCATGAACCCCTAATGTTCCTTGCAAGTCTTGATTTACCTGCTCTGTAGTAAAAATATTTAAGCAGATATTTAATTACCGCGCTAATTTCAATTTTCTCAATTTTCGAGAAAACGTTCCGAAACGTAGAAAACAAATGACTACAATTTTTAAAATACAAATGAAAATCGAAAACATTTTAAATTATTATTATAACAAATGTCTAGGCTTTGCCTGCCAGTATCTAGTTTTTTTTTCTTACCAAGGAGTATCTATTCACAACAGCAATTGTAGGTTTTAGATGTAGCTATTTAATTTTTAGAATAAGTTTAAGGCATTCAGAATTTTTTTTCGTATATATGAAAACTTTATCCGATTTCTTTAATAAGTGTTATTATTATCAACAAGCTTCGCGTTCATAAAGCACGTGACACTTAAAGAATAGTTCAAATACGCTTTTCGTATAAATAGTGCATTAAGAAAAATACACTCGCATCTAAAAACCGAACAAAAGAGTCAATCGGAACAATAGCTCAAAAGCGTTCATAATTAGTCCCCACTTAGTTTTACATTATCCGTGAAGTCTTCTTTAGAATGTTTGTTCTAGATTTAGTCGTCGGCAACGACCACTCGCAAAATCGAACAATAGGATAACAAACAGCCAGTAATCACTTTAAATATAGATCAATAACGATTGCTTGGACACCGTTTGCGGCCGTGAAAGAACAAAGTGGCCACTGATTTGTGTTTGTCGCTGATGTCGCATTCACCGGCTCATTCCTACGGAGAATTCACAATACATACCAACTGGCATAACACAGATGAACAGCAGTAGACTGTTCCTTAAATAACGACGTGTTTACGAATAGAACAGTTTAGCTCCACAATATATAGCCTAGATGTGACCCGGCTGTCAGGAACGGTCGCGTTATTTTTATAGCGTCCATAAATTAATTAATCAATTATAAAGTAATTAATATTGAAAATGTGAAAGTACGCGAATATGTTTTGTTGTTGATTCTGAATCATGAATAAACTATCGAATTAAGAAACATAATTTGTTAACGATGTATCACTAATAATTGTATATTGCTATTATTAGTACTTATTGAACTTAAAATTTATGTATTACTATATTTGTTAATTATTAATTACCAAGAGCAATTAAGAATTAACATTTAACAATAAACGGAAAATAATGAAGAAGGCCTATGTCAAGTAGTGGATGTCCTACGACTAAAATTACGATGATGATGTGTTTTAAGGTACCTAAACAAATTTAAAACTGCTAAATTTTTCATAGATAAAATATACAATTTATCTCTTTTGTGTCCACATTCACAAGTGTATGTACTGTATTTTATAATAATAATTTACAATATCTTAAATAAAGTTGGTGAAAATTTACAATTATATCTTCTAATTGCTAAGTTAAATCTTTCAGTTTTTCAAGCCATCTGTAATATCTGAACGAATTTTAGTATAGGTACTGTTAGTACAATAAATAAATGATTTATACTGCGTCGCAGCTAGTGGTAACTACAGTACATGTTTGTGTGTGGAGCAAAAAGAGCAAGCTGGCCTGTGCCCAACCAACTGTACTTGTGGTTACTTGTACGTCATTGTAATTATTCATCAAACAGAATCTCGACGTTAGACGCTTTCGAATTTACAATATTTATGATGCGACCTTAAACCCGTAATCAGTCCTTTTGCCAGCAACTCTAGGTAGGAGAGCCCACGATTCTAAATGTGGAGTCACTCGAGCCTCGTGGTGACCTATTGGATTTTGAATATTAGATGGTAGGAAGAAAAAAAAAATTATATGATGTTTTTCTTTTCAACGGTGGGGTGAGCGTCTACAGGCGTTCAAATGTTTGTAGACCCTGCATTAAAAAAAATTCTTCAAATAATCGTCAGAATAAGAATCAGCACGATCAGGAATTCAGGCTGAATCGTCTGTATGAAAATCTGACGCGCTCGATTTTTACAAAATGGCAATCGCCAAAAAACTTTTTTGCATTTTCAAAAAGCTGCCACGAGCTTGCGTTACTTCCGAATCGTTTGTATTTTAAATGGGAGCTTAGTTTGGGTTCATTTAAAATCCCCTCTGAAAATCTGACGCGCTCGAGTAGTTGTTAATTTTTTATTCCAACCCCCACCAACCCCACCATCCAAACCGGCGGATTAATACATATCTATTATCGGAGACACGTTGGCAATATCTGACGCGCTCGAGTAAATCCCAAAATCCCCTCTTGGACTCCACTACTATAATTAGAGCCAGGCGATTCGACGAGAGAATTTAAGGCACTCTTAGAGCGTCAAAAATTATTATGTTTATCCAATTTAGTAAGTAACTGAATAACTAATTTGAATTACATAACGTGATTAATTTATTGGGACCTAAACATATGAAGTAATAATAAAAACATGTCTATTTTATATTATGAAAAGAGTTATCGGTACCTTTTGTACTAGTTAGACTCTGACGATAATGTAGCTCTCCTGAAAATTGTTTAACTAACCTTCTATTAGTAGGTTACTATTACAATAGGTTTGCATGTGCCTGATATTTCAAAAATGTTTTTATATGAGAATATTGAGCAGATCACTGTGTAATAATTTGTTTTTAATTGCATAAAAACACGATATACTATAAATACTGACAAATGAAGATTTGAGTTCAATCCGCGCTCTTTATAAATTAAGGCATTTTTGAAAATTAATGAATATATTATGACGTTAAAGAAATTAATAAAAAAAAACAATAATTTATTTGCTAACCTAGATGCGAAAAAAGCTTACTAAATCAATATGAAATTTATGTCATTGCATACGTTTCTCTAGCAAGATCCAAAGTCATATAAGAACTTTAACATGTTATAAATTTAAACCACCACAACACGCAGAAAATCTATGAAGGAAATGCTCAACTCATACAATGATCATTGACTGATGAGTTGCTTAGGATTCCTGCTTATTTAGAGTTCGTATCTAAAATTTATAGTCGGCGTCTTCCTCATGGAATTTGCATTACGAAGAGGCAGTAATTTTTAAATATACCTTTACAATTTGGTCCCATACAATAAAGTATATCTTTATTGGTTTATTCATTGATTAAATATCGATAGTTTATTCGTGTTATGCTACTTGTCTCCTCAAAATTTTGAGTTATCACTATATCATATATATCATACAACTGACACTATAGCATCACAATTTGCTTATTGACACAATTTCAATTCGTTAAATCTCTTTTAAAAAAGTGTTCCAAGATAAATAACTATCCAAAAAGTCTTTTACAAAGTAAGGAAACTGTACAAAACAATACGTTTCCAGTGTAATATAATATTTTGTATTTCCGATTTGAACTGTAGAAAGATAGAATAAAGAAAGGAAACATATGAAAGTAATATCAACAAATCAATATGAGCAAATCTCAGTCGCAATTGCTTCTCAAACGCATTAGATCAGAATCTCTAAGAGAGAGAGGAACATGTGTCTCAATAATGCCTTATGTGATATGCGATAGTCTTGCTGCTACCGTAGAAAATAGTTGCCTTTTACGATCAGGTGAAAAATTTAACATTTTCATTTTATGTCATTTTATTCTTGCAATACGCTGCGTAAAATATTTTATGTGTAAAATAGAAATTTCATATCTTTTTTTTGTTACAAATAAACTAACAACCGATCCAATCTTCACACGGATTAATTTACAATATATACGGCCCATTGGGTAGCATAGTCAGCTGCTAATATAGTAGAGACTGCATTTTAAGCTATGATGGCTCTGTGGCCCAAACAAGTTAGACAACATATTACAAATATTATAAGGCTTATACAGATAAGTCGATTGGAGGTTCTGGTATATATGCTTAGATCTTTTAAATTATGCAACGAATTTTAATGTAGTTTTCACTTATGGAAAGAGCTCTCTCCATAAGTGAGTATATAAAAATCTTTCTCATTTAATAAATGAGAAAGATTTTTATATATAATTTGCAGAAAAAAATCCGTGCGAAGTCGGAGGCGGCCCGTGCGAATTGAGGGTCACTCTGTCCGTTGTCTGTATGATTTACTTCCATATATTCAATTGTAAGCAGGACTTGTATCAACAGCTGCCACGGACAAATTGTATGGTCGCCGACTAACGTCTCGTCATTTGACTTATTGCCCATCAAATTTAGTTGTGAAATTTGATTTATGTCGAAACGACATCTGGTATGTAATGATATTCATGAATAAAAAATATGTTTGATTTACTAGTCAAATTGAAGATGTTTGTTTCAGGAAAATTTACTTAAGCGTTCATATTACCCCACACATATTTAAACGTTTATATTATTTGTTATAAATTATTTGGTAATATTTTTTTTTATAAATGCCAAAATTTACGAGGAAGGATGTGTGGATATTTATTGTTACTCGTTCTCTTTCTTTCAAGCAAAAACTATTGAACGGATTTTAATGAAACTTTAAAGTAATATAGTTTATATACATCAGAACATATATGTACAAGTTGCTGGCAAAAATTAGTTATTTAATATAGTAGCAAAAACAAAATGCGCTCGGCTGGCGACAGTACAGATAAAGATGCACCCCTGAATGTTTTTCGTGAGGTAACTCATGTGATTAGAAGACTGCGTATAGGACGTAGGATTATTATGTAATATATTTCTTCTTATGTAACATATGGCCCAAACCTCCATATATTACATAAGAAGAAATATCTTGGCCAATATTGGCATATTAGTAATTAATATTACATGTTACATATACCTTACACAGAATTAAAGCGATCAAAGTTTCTTGAAAATTCCATAATTCCTTAACAACGAAATCCGTTCCCAAAAACTAATACATTTCTTATACACATTAGCTATTAAATAAATGTATTAAGCAGCAGAAAAGGTTTCTTTCAAGACATACGTTTCACGGCAAACTAGGCTGCGTTTTTCTTTGGCCCAAGGAAGGCTCGTCGTAGGTAAACAGGGTGGCACGATTTATGCGCGGAGTTTGAGCGGCTTTTCTTCTTTGTTCCAGGTAATGACCCTGCTTTCATCCGGGCTTCAATGGGCGTGGGCAAAGAGCAAGATACCGGTCGGCGTGAGTCTGTCTCGAGAATGATGCCTACTGTATACCTACGCTATTGATATGATATCATATCATCATATTATGTGGCTTAGTGGACACTATTTTTAGATGAACCTCAAACAAGGCATTCAACTTTTTAAGTATCAAATCCTATTAACTATATACATTTGGAATAACGCTTTGTTAATACAGCAAGGTAAATGATATTATTCGAGACACGATGTGATATGGTAAAAAAATTGTCTTTGCAATTTAAATGGCGTTTAGATTTTTGCCCTATCTACTTATGTGTAATTCTTTTATCGTCTGTAACCTGTAACCTGTGTAACATGTAGCGTTGCTTGTATTGATAAGTAACGGCAACCACTTACCATAATGTGGACCGTCAGCTTAACTGACGACATGAAAATACAACTATAACTTGTTTTTTTTTTTAAACTATAAAAAACTCAATTACAAGTTATCTATATTAAGAAAAAAACTTGAAACACCTTGAAAAGGTACTATCGTAAAATTACATATAGTAAAATAAAGTTAATTAAAATTAACATTCTAGTTAGAAATGTATATTGAAATTCCACTGAGTTACTGAAAGTCCTTGGTTCGATCAATAAGCATAATGAAGTTGCACATGTAATACAGAAATGCACTTCAATCGCGACGAAGACAGATTTACGATGAGATTACGCGCTGAGTAACAAGTCTAAATCAAAGTAATAATAGTCTCGACTGACGCAATGGCTCAATGAACCAAAGGATCTAACCCTTTTAGATACGTCCAACATAACTTAGAGTAGAAATGTTGTATCTTTGCTTTGTATCACACAATCAGGAAATAAATAGATAAGAATATTATATATAAGAAAGAATATATAAGCTAACAAATAACAATAATCCCTTTAAGATGTGGTGAATTATCCTGTATTATATTTCTGACAATATTGAGAAGTCAGAAATATATAATTTGTAATATATATTGTGACAATAAAAGAATAAGCCCGCAAAAAGAAGATAATATAGGACATTAATTATTTGAAGCTGTAGTTAAGATGGGCTACAAAACTTTATGTTTCTGGACATCGTGTAGGTATCAGTTATATATCTAGGCATAGGTATGAGTTGTTCGTATCCACTAGGAATGTGTTTACCACTGGCTGTTGGCACAAAGTATATGTTGATATTAGATAAATGTGTCGGTGTATGTCGTCCAGTCAAAACAAGTAGCGGCGTGTGTCGTTCGTACGTGAGAGGAGCGTCGCGCGGCGGCCCTGACGTCACGAGGACCGTTCCCACTGTAATGACCCTATAACGGCCCGCATTATTATTTATGTTGTGTAGCTGAGAACGGCATAATAGTGCCATAAGAATGAAATAAATTCTCACAAAGGTTGAGTTCTTGGCTTCGTTTGAAAGCAGCGATAGCGCTTATTGTTTCACATTTGTGAAAATGTTTTCTAGGACGTGTTTTGAATGTTGTAATTATCTACATATAAAGAGAAAAAATTAAATTATAAGAATTACTTGTTAAAATAATATAAGGAATGCTTTTTTGTATATTAAAGAAATACCCGTTGAACCTTGTTCTGCACTTTTCTGTAGTGTAAATGTACATTATAATAACAATGATTCTGACAAATAAACTCATGAAGGGCAAAATTTTCAATCACATTTAATTTCGATCTTTTTCGAATCGAAGTCATTATAATATAACTTATTTATATTATTTATTATCTTACAGAAGACCACTGTAAAAAATAGCTCGCATTACGTTTGTGTTTCAGTGAGTGAGTAACTCCTTAACACTTATCCTTTATTATACTTACACTTTCAGTGGTTTGCTAACCTCAATAGGAACATGCAATCCATATTGTGTTACTTGAAATGATAGGCTACAATAGATACCTGCCTTCAAAGGGACTTCATAGGCAGATGATATTTCTGTAGTATATCAACTATTTTGTATACAATAATGCAATCAAGTAATTATGAAAAAAACAATAGTCAAAAGTAGAACTGTAGTTCCAAATTGAGACACGTACACATTTTACCTTTTTACTGTAGAAATTCGTGTCTCAAAGCAAGGACAAAGTAATGTTTAAATAAAATAATGTAATGTACGTAAATTGAATTGTATGTAGTTTTCCATGGACTTTGTAGATGGCGCAGTTAGTAACAATTTGTTGAGGCAAAAGTGCCCTTTTATTAGGCCACAGCTCACGTCGAAAACGGATGGGCAGGTGCAGTAAGTGACGTTACGTTACCACTGACCGATACGCTCCATCGATCTCTTGTTACTTTGCTTGGCACCGCAAATAGGTCTTTGGTCTCGAATTCAGTCCGCTTTCCTAGTAAACTGTAGCATTTATTTTTGAATACAGGCTCGCTTTTTCGTTCCTATGTGTGCAAAGAGCGCTTTCGTATCAGTTTGGCTACGTACGTCAGCTAGATGGATTAAACCTCCACTTTGAAGGGTAGATAGTTGATACAATGATATCGTGTTTTCCAAAAGGAAATGTTTTTATGAAATATGTAGGTACACCCAACATTCAATTTAGCACTTTTTCCCTAAGCTAGCTACAATCCGTAATCAATAAAATCCATACTGTCTGTATGCCGCGATCAGTATGGATTTTACCGGTCATGGTGCCCGCGACTTCGCCCCCGTTCATAATTAAAAAAACAACGCCTTACATCTGCATTGCTATTACTCTTTTGCCAGAAGTTATTTATTTTAATTTAATTAAAAAAAATAATTTAATCTAAAATCTCTTTCTGGATGAAAGGTTCCCTTTGTAATTCCTGTATCCTTGACAACGTGTATGTAAAAATGTTGAGTTAAGGCGTTAAAAGGTAACAGACCGACACACACAGTTAGTTAGATATCGTATTTATCAAACAATATGATCTCTAATAACATCAAAAGAAGCTCAATCATCGTTAAAACAATACCATTAGGTACTTAAATTACCTATAAGAAAACGTGCATTCAAATTTATACTGTAATCTATTCAAGAATGGCCCGCATCACCTTTACCTCTGACCCTGAAGACTTATCAGATTATGTCCATCGATATAGCTTACATTGATTTACTTCAGTCACGAGCCATGACTCACCTCCATTGAGGGCGATTTTGCGAAATGCAATGTACGTAATGCATTCCCGCTTATTATGTTAATCGATGAACTCCATAAGGAAATTTAGAACAGCTTAAGGTTAATCCTATTAATCTATTAATTTTATTAATAACTAATTAATAATAATAGTAAGATAATAATAATAATAAAAAAATTGTTGAGAAAAAGGTATATATACATACTGTACTGATCTGTCTTGTCTTTACACCTTTAAGTATATATAGTACAAATAACTTTTAATATGTATTTCGTCTACATCAAATCGTTACAATCTATTTTATACCAAATTTATATATGATAATTATATCTTTAGATTTATTTTATTTCTAATTTAAAATGAATTATTTCATAAACTAGCCGGTCCGTTTTAAAACTCATTTTATTTTGTTATGATCGTGTCATCAACCTCGATATTGCTAAATTTTTATTATACCTTATTAAATACAACATATATCTTTCTATAATCAGAAACAGGGGAACTTTTTTTTTTCAAGTATTATATATGTATAAATTTACATTTTTTGTGAAGACAGACGAGTTGGCTTGTTCCATCAGACGAAATGTCGGCGTTTCACGCACATTATTACTCAAGATATATAGAGTTGGACACACTTCAAATTACAGTCGTTATTTCATTAAAGAATTCTGAATAAGAATAAAGAAACACTACCCGAGAAATAAAATCTACTGTTGCCGAATACAATCGTATTAATTAGCAGACCATAAGTAGAATATATCATTCAAAGGGCAAACTGCTTGGAAGCGCTCCTTTCACGTGGGATCCGTTGCAATGGCTCCATTAATAGATCCTCTAGTATAATATGTTTTGCTTAAAAGAGTGCGATAAGACTCTGCTTCTTTACATAATGATAAATATGGCCGAATTTTTGTTGTTATAATGACTTCTTTGTTTTTTCCTTTCTCTGCAACGGAATGTTTCCTTCTCTGCAGAACACTTACATCCTTGCAATCCACTCTCGAATGGTAAAAGTATACCTTTAACATTCCTGTTTAATTTTTTCACTAAAATATCAGAAACAGCTTGCTTTCTCACCTTAATCTCGTCAACAAGACAAGCAGAGATAGAGCAGATTGTTGACTTTTCTTACAGAAATACATTGGACATTAAAAATTCCATTAAATTTAAAGAATGCGACCCACTACATCTACATATAATAACTCCAAGTAGATACAAAATTTAGATTTTCTTCCCGTAATATTTCAAGTGGGACCTACATTAGACAGCGTTCGTTTCTTGGGTAAATAAATAACTTTTTCGTTGAGCACGTGAACATTGGTTAACGCTCGATAGAAATAACGTTATGAATATCAGATGAAGCTATGTGGGCCCACGAATACAGCATTATTCACCCACTTCATTACCACTTGTTATTGGAAACTCAATAAGCCTTATACAAATGCATATTTTCTTTTTCCTTTTTTTTGTACTGTGGGAATATATTTTGCTATTCGCTTATTGTGTTGCGGGAAAAATAAATATTGTGAGCAGTCTCTCAATAGCGTATAGTCTTATTATATTATCGTGAATATTGGTGCGTTATAGCTGCTCGTCGCTTTGGTGACAAAAATATGACTTTTCCTCGTTATATTCACTTGAATCTTATCATTATATCTTGCATTTTTTTATAGAGACTTTACTTACCTAAGAGAAAGTTTCATTATACCATATTCTGCATATTATAATATAGTTTCTGGAACAAATAGAAATCAAAAATAAAATCACATAAATAAGAGTACGAGTTTCTGGTATAAAAAAGCCTAAGTCGCGTGTATCTAAATATACTTGCCTTTTTTAAAATAGGCGAATGCATGTACTGTTTAGAACCGGCACAGTGTACATCTTAGTTCAAAGCATATATCAAGGATAAGCTCTTAATATGATAAATTTTAATGGTATTCTTGACAGATCTATTATACATTTCGCCAGTATCGTTGACACAAGCAGATACATAATAGTGTCTCCGCGAGTAAATGGCCGACAACTGTTGTCTAATTATAATCAATCGCGTGCTGATTGACGAGTGTCGGTCCTCCCAACGAACGCGACGTCCACTCATCGAAAAGGTTCGTCACAGTATTTAAAAGGGACGATATAGAATGTTTGGCACTTGTACGAAGTTATCTACTAAGCAGAGATAACGTTTGCTTGTAGTGGATTGTATTTGTATTGAAATAGCTGGAAATATATTTTAGATATTTTAGAATGTCAATAAATATAAAAACTGTGATATTTATTGTATTTTATTTGTATTTGTACGACAAATTAGATGTACAAATTGGACAAGTCCCACTTTATGAAATCTATACAAATTATAAAATAAAGTCGCACTATGGCTCTGTCTGTTTCTTCACTAACTTCTTCAAATTTACCCAACGGATTTTGAAACGGTTTTCACTTATGAAAATAGTGATAAACGATGAAGGTTTGTGTACATAATTTGCAAAAAAAATGCATCTGGAAAATCTAACTAGATTAACGAAGGCAACTAAATATTTTTAATAATAATAATTACTTTTATTTTTATAAATATTGATTTAATTCATATTACACATAATAAACAATAAAATGAGAAGAAATTTGCACCAAGGGCACAAATGACTTGAAATTTTAAGTATTCTTTGAGATATTAAAATCTTAAGTTCTAAACATATCAACATAGTATGTTGACTGGTAACCAATGGCCAGTGTAAAATAAATTAAAATTATATTTTATTAAATTAATTAAAATTACGTGAGAAGGGAAAGATTTAACAAAAGAAGTTAAATCTTATCCCTATAGAAACGGAACTCCTTTGACACTTACTTTGTATAAACAAAAAATAAAATTAGTCTAAATGAATCAAGAAGTCCAATGAAATAATAATTTATATTATTTGGTTGAGTGTCTTTACTGTTCATTACTACAACGGTGAAGTTTTAAAACGAGCGTAGACGTATTGATGAAAGATATACTCGTATCTAAAAAAAATTTTTTAACACCAGCCAACTAACTCATTTTCATAGACTACAGTAACATGTGCGCTCCTTTACACCACATGTTTAATTTTATAGTAATTAAGAGAAATTGTTGAAATATTTTTAAAGGTACCATAAGAAAAAACAACCTTCTAATGTGTGTTAATACGCTTATACATTATTATATAATTTTATGTGATGTAATAAGACACCATGTCATTTATATAATCATACTTACATACTAATATAAATATTATAATCTTGTCATATCTTGTATAATAAATTATATTCTGCAAGCAGCACAAGTAATTCTATTGCTTCAATACTCAGAGGTAAAAGCTTTGATGGGTAAAAACTCAATTGCTTTAGCTTCTCAAAATTAAATTATTACTAAGCGTTGAAACAAATATAAAGTATAAAATTTTAAAATAACTGAAAAAATCACATCACCGGGGGTGTGGTCTGTATCTTTCGCGGTAGAGTTAGAAGGAAGGTAAGTACTCGTATGTGATCACAAAGGAATAGGATGCGCTTGATTCGTTGGCTGATGGTGCAGGAGCATCCGCCACGCAACCACACGCGGTGTCCAGTACTGCACAACATTAATTTGTTTCACGCACCGCAATATCTTGTATGCGACGCGGTTGTATATAAGCGTATAATATAGTGGTTAGTAATTCGTGAGCGCGGGAATGTGCGCAGTGTTGATGTCGATTGCGTACTTTTTTCTTAGTACTTTTTTCTTGTGCGGGGGTAGTCCACTTCCTCTAGTGGAGGGTAGGCAAGCGAAGTAGTAGATGGATAGGACTAGACTAGTCTAGTAAGAAACAAACTAAGTAGCGAAACCAATATGTGATTGTTAGATTTGTTCTTTCATTAATTTGATCTTCCATTTGCGGAAAATATTTTTGTATGTTTTAACAATATAATATAAAATATTCAACGGAATTAAAAGCTAAAAACTTCTTCGTATCTGTAGAAGTGAAAAGCATTTTTCTATCTGTCTGATAAACAAAAGTTGTTAAAGTAACTTTGACACTTATAAATACAGTTTTACAGTTTGTTTAATACTTTCAGAAATATAAATACGAAAATAAATTGAATATAATTTATGTGTCTATTGGAAACTTAAAATTCATTATTTTACGTCTTATTTTTTTTTAAATTTATAGCATAAAATTATGACTTGAGGGCATAATTATTTGCGCGTCTTTAAAGTATTAAAGCATCGCAAGTGATTGGTTTTAACCGCAACATTTATTTTGCTGTTTTCGTCTCTTCTTTAATACTAACATCAACAATTTAGCTCCGATTTTCTTCACACGTAATGTTAATTAATTTTCTTCCTACGAAAGTTTGCATGATCATAATTTTCAATTGAATTATAATAATATATATACTTAAGTAATACTGGCTTTTGTATGTATACTAATTCCTGTCTGTCTGTCTGCAATCTTTATGTTATAAAAAAAAAATTCAATGGAATGGAAACAATTCTGTGGAGACCTGTGAACAAACGGTAAAAAAGTCTATAAAATTCAAGTGTAGGTATTTCTAAGCTCATAGAATTCCAATTCAGATATTAACCCCAATTATTTCAGCTGGAAATTATAAAATAAAATAATAAGTACCACACGAGGAGAATCTTAGAATTGTAAGTGCAGACCTTTAAATTTATTTATTTAAGATATTTAAGTAAAAGTGATAATCAACTATAATCTCTTTTAATGTCCGTATGAGCATATAAGAGCGACATCTACTAAACTATTTACAAACAGGGAATTCCTTCTTTTAGTTTGAACGTCGTTCGTCAATCCAGCGCCCTCTAGTTAATGCAATTGGATCTAACTTGTCGCGACAAACTGCAATGTTGATGCACATCAAGAGTTGAGTGCATATTGGAAATAATTAATTAGAGAGAGATTGTAATATGTATGCCGCATGTGCACTTGTGGTTGAATTCGTAGTTTTCTGATGTGACATTTCGTACTCGTGTATTGAATAGTTATTAAATTTCACTAGTTAAAGTTTTTGAGTTTATAATATTATAGTTTTTCTAATATTAAAAATAACGAATCGAAGCTACTTATTATCGTGTATTATTATTATGTATACAAAACAATTATAAAACAAAGTTTCCCGCCGCGTCTGTCTGTACCTACGTATGTTCGCGATGATGAACCGGATTTTCATGCGGTTTTCACTAACGGAAAAAGCAATAAACGAGGAAGAATTTTACATATAATTTGCAGAAAAAATTGTACATATGCGAAGTCTAGAGCAAGTCGCTAATCTATTTAATATAAAAAAATAAGTAGATATCATTTGAGCGAATCAGCACATTGTCTTTTTAATTTGAAAATAGTCTGATATTTGATTATTTTTGATGCGATTTTCATGACCGACTGATGCGATTTTCAGATTTAGTAGTGACCTCGTAAACAACAGCACTACCGTAAACAACAGCATGTGTGATGTTGTGTTTTAGTGAGTGAGTAAGGGGTGCAAAAGCCCATTTCCCCATCCCTTCCCTTTCCTTAATCCTAATAAGGTCGGCACGCACTTGCAGAACCTGTGGCGCTGCATGTGTTAATAGCCAACTACCATAAAGTGGAGCGACAGCCTTTCTGCCTACTTTAAAATACCATTTAGACTACAAAACATATTCTGCAATAATTATAAATTTCAATACGAAAACGTAAACGCGCGGTTTTCGTACTCTTGATATTTCGGTATTGCGTCGGGTTAAAAATGCACTTTAGCGTAGGTACTTTCTTGCGTTACAAATAAATTAACGAATATTCAATACAATCTAACATGTAAGCACTAAATTAATCAATTCATTGGAAGTGTTTATATTGAATTTAACACGGAGCTATCTATAGCTTCGCTGTAGGTAGATGCGGCACCAGTGCTGTCGATGCAAGCAGAGCAGCGTTCGCTTCTATTTCCACCGTTGCAGTGCGTTGACCGGCCCATTTCGTCGAGTAACACAACAGTCGATAATTATATTGTCAACTGACTAAAGCATACCAACTATACAGTGAGGATCTGGGTCGGATCCGTCGCTTTTTGTACGCGACAAAGGCCATTATCCGATCGCTTTACAACCGTAAAGTAAACACTGTTATGAAGTTTTCATTGAGTTTTCGTGGAAAATCGGCTAACGTGGGAAAGCTGCCACTGCGATTTGAATGGATAATGAGCTTCAGCGTATTCGTTAATTGACTCGATGGGTAAATAAATAGTCGTCGAGGCAAGGCCCGTTCGATCATTACAGCAGGCTATTTGGCTATTTTAATGTTGCCTCCGCCATGATTGTTTGCCAGTAGGATTACACAGTAAATTGCAATTTAACTGCCTCTTAAATATTTCCCCAGAAAATTCGAATTTGTTTCCAGTAAAGGCAATGTATGCAGATCACGTTATCAAATAAACGGTGTAAAAACCTCGTTACCTACATAAAGCACTTTTTGTAGTGAAATAGTTCTATAAATTTCATTACAACCGGCGAAAATATTATTTACCCTATCTGCATTCGGTTTTTAGTGTTAAATGCTGTGCGATGTTTTTGACACATTTTAAAACTTGGTTAAATGTTTATTTATTTTATATTTATTATAAAATTTATCCGAAAGTATATATTCGCATTTATAATATTATCAGGATTAAGATTTTAATAATTATACAATACTTAAATTTAATTAATAATAATTACTTAATAATAATAATCAACACAAAATCGTGGAATATTAAGGTAACGAAACATACTTATACTTGAGGTCATCTTAAGGATTCCGGGTGTGAATCGAACCCAAGTTCCGTGACTAAAAGGGTTAAATTAAAGACTAATAGTCAAAAATAATTACAATTAATATGAGACCTTCAAATTAATAATAAAAATAATATTTAATTTTAAGCTTTATTGTTCGGAGTTCATCTGCGTATAGTGATATTTATGAAACAATATCTAAAGTGTAGTGTATAGAAAATTTTGATTGGAATTATTGGATTGTATGAAATGTTTCAAGAGTACAGAAGATGATAACAGAAGTATCAATAAAGTTTTATGAATATAATTATATTAAATTAAAAAAGCATATTTAATTAACATACACAGCAATGTTTAATAGGTACCCGCCTTCCCACTCGACCAATATTCTTTAGAATATGAAGATGACTTCATTACCATACGCTCACGTAGTTAAAATGTCCTTGTAATCGAAGACCTCGTTAGGCTTTAACACAAATCCTCTAGCATGATATCACATCTTATTGTACTACGAAGGAATAAAAGAAACAGAAATATAAACAAGAAATATTAAAATTTCAGTCTAGATTCTAAAAAATGAGAAAATTTGAATTAAGATTTCCCTTAAATTTTATTTTGTTCCTAATTGTTTGATAGTGCAGGACTAGTGCGTTCACGTTTGGAGATTCGCAGTGTATACTGAACGGTATCAATTAAAACTGTCGCGTCTGATTTATTTTATTGGTTCGACAATTGATTACATTACGGCAAATTGACCACAATGAATGGGAGTCTCACGCGACGTCGCATTGCGTTTAAAAACTCGCAAAGTTTTCAAGTCGCAGTTTTAAACTGATACCTGCTAAGCGGTATGCAGATTCAAACATCGGTAACTTGTTAAGTTCCCCAAATTCTCGTTTACCGCTACTAATGAATCTGAAAGGATTCAAATACTTCCTTAAATTTAAATGAACATGTTGATAAAAGAAACTACGTAATATTATAATTGCGTAAGTTTGGGAAGATATTACGCGGAAACCGCCTAATGGATTGTAATAAAAAAAACAGAAGGAATCAACATCTTCTTGACTAAATCATAGGATATCTTTGATACACGTAATGATTTTCCCAAAGATAACATTCCAGACTTTACCTAATATACGAATAAGATAGAGTCTTACATCTTTTACGAGTACATAGAACGCCATAGGATTTGTAAAACCGTTGCTGACGATGATAGTATAGAAGAAAAGGGATAATGTCTCAAAGATTGAAGAATAGGTTTTGGCATTCCACTGATTCATGAAACACAATAGAACATGTGCTGTTATTTCATAGCGATCTTCTATGATGTTTTGGTTACTGTCGTCAGACGGGCTGACTTTTATGTCTGCTGAATCTGAAAGCCTTTCACTCTTTTAAATGAAATTACTAGATGGCGCATTTCGTGAATTTTGTAAAGAATGAGACACATTGGTGTTTGGTACAAATAGTACGTTTGATTCAAATATTACTTGTTTTAGCTATAATGTAAAGCATGTTTTCTAATACTAGTTTCTAATGTTATGTAATAGTTATCATTATTCATTTAACGATCGAAAACTTTTATAATTCACGAGCCACATTGTTTTTACGGAAGCCATCACTGGGCGGAACTATCAATCACTTCACTAATTGCGTTATTTATCTACCCCCTATTCTGAAACCGCATTGTCATCCGTTCATGTAATTTCACTTAGTGGGCTCGGCCTCTTTACTCCTCTATTATTTCTTAGTTATTTTGCGCCAGTCATTGCCACCAACTACTTAATGACGTTTGTTATTGAAGTTGACAGTTATATTGGAAATTACTTAATTCAATAGAGAAAGAAATTTTCCTATAAATTTCATTTTACTTGGAAACGTATCCACTCAGGATTGAAATGCCAGATAATTATTGTGAAAGCGAGCTATTTTTACACAAAATATATTATATATGGTACTAAAGGTCTAAGAGAATTTAACTATTATTATATTAGTTTCTGTTATAGTGCTATTTAAAAGTAGTTTATTAATTTGACATTTAAATTTTTAAAAATTAACTGAAAAATATTTCAAGTTGTTCGACAGTAAACTTGCAGCACGTCATGTGACATTGCTTGTGCTAATGGACAACGGCAGCCATCTACCATCAAGTGGATCGTTAGCCTGCCTACCATTCGTATCTCTTACAAATTTCCGTAAGTAAATGAACCGATTGTTACTAAGTATTGGTTTAGTTGTATTGATATTGGGTTTTCCGGTCGATTTGCGAATGACTGATGTTCGAAGTCACCGCGTTTCGAGCCCAACTAATCTCAAGTATGCAAGACGGAGTAGTTCGCAGTAATAATTTGTCTAGTTTGTTGAATGTACGTAAATGAAATGGCACAAACATTCGGTTGGCGCTCGTTAACCAGTTCTCGTCTGACGCCAAGATTACACTTTGTTAAATTTGAACTGTCGAAGACAGGTGATTACATCTTGCATCTTGTGAATTTTAGAACATCACTTTTGTAAATAGTCTTTCGGGTTCTTTAAACTGTATTTATTGGTGAAAGTAATATCAGTTACAGCTAGAAACTTTGAAACTTTAACTTTGAAAGTCATAAACTAAATATGACGTATGACTGAACTGTCCACCCCTTGCGGCTTCTCAGAAAAACACAGATAATTAATATCCTATGTCATGTTCTATTTAAGTGCTTGATTAAGGGATGCTCTTAATCCTATTGTTTCCTAACTTTCTCGCATCTACGAAGCTGATTATCTACGTTGAAACATTTGCATAAAATATGTATCTACAAGTCCATAAAACTATCTTTCTGTGATTTTCTATGAACGCCATGCTACACAAATTATACCAATAATGTTCTTTTTTATTTTATTTTATTTTAGTTTTTAGAATAAAATACGAAGCTGTACTAATTTTTTTACGACACCTAATTACAAAATAATTACTAATTTATGTAATTACTAAAACAACTAGAATTACTGGCTAATTATACCGAGAGACATTTATTACAATTTGTTATAATTACATATGCAATTAGAAGTTTATATTTTTTTACTACATATGTGTAAACTCTCGGAGACGTGTATGCCGTTAAATAAACAGAATGTTTTAAATCTCTTTTCAAAAGTTATATTATCCAAGGATATAAGTAAGTTTGTGTAGATTTTACTCAGTAGCAAAATATTATTGCAAATATGTAATTCAACAGGTCTTTTTATTGCTTAACCGTGTTTGCATTCATGTATATGTGCAGAGATTCTCTGGACATTTATTGGCAATGCTGTGTAGCTTATCTAGTCATAATACGCTTTTAGTTTAGGAACATTATTTGAAATTCTAAAAAAATATGAAAGAAATCGTCTGTTACGTACTAGCTGGAGTTTCTTCTCTTTGTTACTCAACTATGGGAGTAGGTATATAGTTACTTGCATGTAATAAATCTTTTGCAAGTGGCAGAGTGAATGTTATAAGAAGTGGTCGGTTGCCATGACAACGGCGATTCTTGCTTAGTTAAATGTTTTCTGGAAATTCGCACGCACCTAAAGAGGGTCCGCGGCCGGCCAACCGGGCCGACTCGAGAATTATAGCGATCGCGATGATATATGGGGGCGCGTTATTTTCTTATCTTTTCTCTTTCTCACTCCACCGCCCATACTTCATTCCCGCTCGTATTATAAACGTTTTACTTTTCATATCTCGTAATAGACGCCTCGGGCCTGAATGGTGTTAGTATTACGTAAATTTCTGGTAATATGTTATAGTCGGCGACTCGCCTGAGCCTCTCGGCGCTTTTAAGGCTTTCGTGATGATTTCATTTATAGGGGAACGATATATAAAATTATTTTTGCATGAAAGATAAGGATGCTTTTTGTAAGGATGCTTTTAATATCGTTTCTCGAACTACAGATAATTTTTATCATTTCAATGATTGCACTACCTACGACGTTAAAATTTGTACCCCCTCACCACTCAATAATTGCCACGAATAATATAATATTCCCCACTATCATTTTTCTTCTCATAAGATTATTTATTTAAAGGATATGATTACCCTGGAATCGGGTGCATGTATGTAAGTTAAGTACATACAAAATACATAGAAAGTTGTATAAATGCCATTTAATTTACATAATTCTACTAGCTGAGCGTGCCCCGCGTGGGACACGCGCGTTACTGAGCTTTTTTTTCGAAAATAAAATAGCTTAAGTTACTCATTATAACATCAGCTATTCACCAGTTCAAGTCCTGTCAAAATAGGTCCAGCCGTTTCGGAGATTAGCCGGAATAAACAGACATATAGACAAAAAATTTACAATGGTTATTTTTTGTAATATATTTGATATAAGTACATTTAAATAAAAAAAAACTGTCATTTTACATTACAGACACTTCGAGTTTATTTATTATAGTATTAGTGTGGCTAATTTGCTATATACGTGTTAGAGATAGGTACGAATAGACAAAAACAATTATTTCAGTAAAGGTGAGAACGAAAGAAATAAGGATTTATTGTGTGAAAAAACAATCACAAACAGTTGAAAGGTCAACTACATTTGAAATTGTAATACTGAGCTTAGCTTGGGCACAGATTTGACGTGTTTCTTATAATTTGATGGCTTGATCTTATTATCATTACTTATAAAGTCAATGTCGCGTCGAAGATAACCCAATCAATATTCTTACGTCTGTATACTGTAGTGTATACTACTGTACTGTATACTGTAACAAAGAGTGATCACATTTTGTCATTTAGATATACACAATGCCTTTTTTTTAATTGCGCGGACTGAGAAGTATAATTTATATGGAGAAGGACAGGAGAAAGATAATATATTTTTAAGTAATATATAGTAGAAGATGTTTACATATTATTTAACTGATCATTGTGAAATTTCGCAAACCTACACGTTATCATTGGCACAGAAAAGGACATAGGTCAACTTTCATACAGAGAAAAGTACCTACCATTACCGAGAGACTTGTGTGAAGTCGCGGAAAAAAGCTAATCTATACTTATATTATAAAGAGAAAAGACCTGTATGTTTGTAATGAATAAACTCAAAATCTATTGGGCCAATTTAAAAAAATATTTCACTTATAGAAAGCTATATCAGCAAGTAAAATACGCTATATTTTATAAAGTTACGCGGAAGAATTCGCGTGCAACAGTTAGTATATAATAACGTGAATAAAACAATATAGGTGCAATATGCTGTAACGACGTACTTTGTGTGTAAATTTCAAATTATAAAATATATTTTCATTCTTCATTAGCTTATTAGTCTCGCGGCTTCTCTAGCCATAAATTTTTTTAACGTCCTATTTTATTCATCATCTAGTAATGATTGGTTAATTTTTCTCTGTTAACCCTGCCTAGGTTAGTTATTTCGCAAACAATAAAGTTAAACTGTTGAGGTTGTTGATAAACACGCTAAACTTATGGACACCTTGACCCGTATAATCTGAGTTTATAAACGAATCATAAATGCGGATGGCGGTTGTACGTGTCGCGACCTAATGTCCGTGTATGCCGAATAAACATGAGCTCACCTCTGGAAGTAACAAAACTCGAAACTTTCTACGTAACCTTTGTCTCTGCTAATATTGCCTTTTGAACTTTCCATATTTTTATACTTTTTGTACTCGTGACTTCGTGCACGCAATGAGGAATTTAATTTAAAAAAAATCTCAAATGTAAATGTGTAGAAAATATGCACACTAATTATTTACTAACTATTATAGTAGCTCCTAACTCCCAAAAGAAAACTTTAAGAGTAAAATAAGCAAATTACTTTTAAATACTTTCTTTTACATATTATACTTATATTTTGGATTAGGAAACATATTGTGACATATCTTTACGTAATATAATATTAAACAAAGTCGCTTCCCGCCGCCTGTCCCTCTGTATGTACGCTTAAATATTATAAACAATGCAACGGGTTGTAATGCGATTGGAAAGACATGTGACGCACACGAGGAAGAATTTTAGAGAAAAAAAATTGCTCGTGCGCAGCCGGGAGTGGATTGTTAGTTATAATATATAAGACATAATTTGTTAATTTTAATTGTCTTCCCCCAGTGAACAATTAGCCGCTTTTTTACTTTACTTTTTTTTACTTTTTTTTAATTAGATACTTTTTAGAAAAGCAGTATTCATATAATGTCAGCAAAAAAATAGCTTCATTACTATGATGAGATGTAAAAAAATATATAAAATGGATATTCGGTCGCGTTCGGTTCGAAACACACCCATAGGAGCAAGCTGTTACATAACCGATCCAATAAATTTAAAAAGTATATACCCCGGAGACTTACACAACCGGTACCGAGGAAAACGTCCGGTAAATGTGTCGTTAAATGATCAAAGCTTAATTGCATTGACCGCGCATCGCCGACGGATATCCGGTGATCTCGAACAACAAAGAAAATGGATTAAAATAAAATAAACAAATTGACCACCTTAAAGTATTAAGGTATTATATTAAAATATTATATTAAACCACCTTAAGCTTAGACATCGGGGTCTGGAAGCGGATAGATTAATATTATGATATTTAATAACAATATAATCTATTAATCAACAATATAATTTTGATAATCTATTATCTGAATAACACCAGACTCATACTAATATTATAAATGTAAAGTCTGTCTGATAATCTTGAAATTCTGCATATATCGTACTCATACATTGTCAGGGATACAGAAAAGGACATTGGCTGTCTTTCATACGGAAAAAATTATAGCAAAACTTGTTCCTACTGCTGCATATGTGTTGTTGCATTTAGGTGAGTGAGTAGTCCTGTTATTTCATAGTGATATTATGTAAAGTTTGTGGTTACTGCCGCCAGACGGGCGGCTCAGTTTATCTTTGCTCTTGTAAATAAATACTGGTAATTGAAAATCAGTGTATCATTGATTACGTTTGAGAAATTTGTTGTCTTTATATAAGTTTAAGTTTTGTTAATTCTTTAAATTTAAGTTGGTTTATGTACGCTTCAATAAACTCGATAATGGGTAGATAGATTTTAATTCGGTTTTCACATATGGAAAGAGGGATAAAGATTTTTATAATATAAAAATTGCACCCGGGCGAAGTTGGGAACGGGTCGCTAGTTGTTAATAAAAATGTTAGATTAAACATTATTGTTAAATTTATTTATAATTCAAATCTCAAAATTCAGATTTTAGAGTTGCAGATTAGAATTTTTTAGTTAGATTAGAATTCATTAGTTTTTTCCAATAACCAATTTGCGGTTACGCATATATGCAGTATTAATTAAAATATTCGTGCCTTTACGGTTATCCATGTGTTTTTGGAATAATAACCGTTTATAAGAATTACCATCAAAAGGCCTACCTTTTACCTTTTAGTACATCAACATTTGTTATATAATTTAATTTATAAATAACAGTTAAAAAATAATGTTATATTTGTAATTCAAACAAATGACACCTTGCAAATGTAATATCATTTGTTTAATTAGGTCTAAGTGAAGAACCAAACATTAAACTAAATTTATACGAAGGAATAGTAATTGAGTAAACAAAACAAAGTGGTACAATTATTATGATAAACAACCCTTTCCAAATCGAGCAGTTTTCCAATTCCATACAACGTAATTCCATGACTATCTAAACACTATTTATTGATTGTAGAAATACATAAAAAAATCATGAGATTTCTGACATATAATATGAAATTTTGGAAGGAAACAGAAAACTGAAATTAATTTAATATCCTAGTATAATTAATATCTAAAATTTGCAAAATTTGTGATAAATGCCAAAAATATTGGAAGTGCTGGGGCATTGTTTATTATTTTCGCGAGTTGAATAAGTGGCGGAAATATGTTGCGCCGTATTCTGTCGTCGGTTATTCGAATTATGGTAAGTTAAGATAACAAATTCTCCCAAATACCTATTATACTGACTTCACTCGCTCGTACAGCGTGCCCTTAAGAACTTTGTTTTACGATCATTAAAATAAACGATAGTGATAATAAAGGTACCTATACTGTACATTATACGGAGACTAAAACATTACTTAATCCGAGATAGTTGGGCAAATAAATTGCTATCATTAACTTTTTACTTAAACTTTCAGCTTCAGACGAGTTAAGTACCTACGCTCAATAAATGAGTTAAACACATTCGAGATTTACATTTTATTTCTAGTACTTAGTGGGACACATTTAATGGGCATGCGTTCCATAAAATTGAGGATAGTAGTCTTGACAAGCGAGTTACGTCGTCAAATGAGATCAATCAGTTTTGTATGGATATCGGGCTATCAGTTTACTTTAGTCAATCAAAGTGTATTCACGTCAAACAACAGTCTTAGAACTGGACGTCACAAGTAAAAATTTAGCTTCTCATACACACACTGAGCGACACTGACCGTGGTCACGCGAGTTTAGTACTTTTCCCATCCCAAAAGTGCCCAACATGCCTAAACAAAATTTCACTTAATCATTAAACGTCACTAATCGTGACGTGACTCTCGCGCGAGTTCATATCAAAAGTGCCCAATGTGCCTAAAGAAGTTTCACTTCAAAAAAGTGGATATCTTTGTAAGTTGTATATACTTTGGTAACAATTCGTTGTCAGTAGGTGAAGCGCGACAAAGTGGTACATGATCGCGTTCGCTCCTGGCCGCGCACCGCGTTCGCTGGAAGCCGCAACAGAAAATAAAATTGATATCGCTCTGCCGCGGGCGAACCGAGAAAAAGGATTTCGAAATAAATGACTTTTTAAATTTCATCGTTGCACACAGTTTCTCTATCAACTGTCGAGGCTCGCTCCACGTAACTGGATTTCGCGACGGGCATTTATTGTGTGCGACATACAAGATCGCGACTTTTATAGCGTGGACGTTGATAAATAAGAAATAAAGGAGCGTGGACCTTTATAGTAACGAGAATTAGGAGCCAATATGAGAGAAAATTGTTAGGTTTATACTATAAGTAAAAATAAAACAGTTTATATAATTTATATTTATATAAAAAAAAAAATAATCAACGAGCATCAACTTAACTCATAAATCTCATAACCAGTGGACGCTCTAAGAGGCGACAATATTTTTAAGAAATAATCCATTTTATTAAATTGAAAATTCAACTAGCCATTCGTGAAATATTTAATAATACGATATGTTCGGGTCGTGCAGAGAATGTATCTCCCAGTAGTAGTGCAGTGTACCGATAAAAATCGACTTACATCGAGAGACAATGATCACGAGCTTGTTAATCTTTAAGCCGATTGCTAACAGAGAACCAATTGCCGATTAATAGAATTTATCTTGTTTGTCAAGAAAATATTTACTTTTAGTTGTATAGGTACTTTTGATTTTGTTTTCGTTTTCGTACTATACCATACAGAAAACTGTATATTTATGTTGAATGAAAATAAATTTGAAAATATGAATGAAATTTGAAAATATGAAAATAAAAATATGTGGACTGGATAGAACAATTTGGAGCTGGAATGATACTTTTACTTTGGATGTTGAGGTCTGGGTTTAATTGCACCATACTAAAAGGAGTAAACTCCAATCGTGCGTCGGAGCTGACACACACACACACACACACTTTTTTAATATTTATTCTTTTTAATATATCGTTACTACGAGATGTCGAACGCAAAAAAAAGAATCACGTCAACCTCCAAGTGTGGGCCAATATCAAGTTCATAGAAAAAATTAATCAAAATCTGTTTTTTTGCTTTATATAATTAGTTGTAATTTTAATTATAGAAAAATAATAATAGAACATAAAATATGTCTTACTTCCAAATTAAATTAATAATCTCAATGAAAAACAAAACACGTAGGTACTACTAAGGCGAAAAAAGTTAGTTATCGTGTGTTAAAAAAAAAATGCATGCAGTAATTGAGTAACTTGTCTAAAATGATAATTTTTACTTGTCAGGCGAGCCGGCGATTAGTTACTTTTCCCTAATCCAATGGGGATCAATGTTTACAAGTTGCCCCTGACAACTGAAAAATGTCTGTTATTAAACAACCATGAGAGATGCCGCACATAAAACAGTTATGTTAATTAAATATATTAGTTGTGAGTTCATACTGTACGTGAGCGGGTAAGAAAATTCCTATGAAAAAGTTTTATCTAAAATCTACTTGAAAATTAACGAGCAAAAGTGTCTACTTATCCCTAAAGGCGTCTTTCATCATCTCTGAGTAAAGTGTCAAGTAGGCTAACCGCCATTTCAAGGTAAGAAAGCGTACGAGTTTCATCATCTTCGAGTAGCATTACTCAAGGGTAATTTCAATGAATTTGAAACGAGATACTCGTACCATTTACTCGCCAATTAGCGTTGCTTGAAAATTAACTAATCAACACTTTACTCGTAGTTGGTGAAAGAGGCCCTAAGTTTGCTAATAATTGAACGAATTGTATTAGCTTTTAAAAAATGAATGAATAAGTAATAATTGTTTTTGAAGAACTATTGCATTTAGAAAAGCAAAAATAAAGCTTACGAAACGAATTTTAAAATATCCAAGAAAATTTTTTGGTCAAGAATTTCTTTCATACATTTTAAGCCATATTCTAAACCAATTTACAGTAATGGATAACGATGCTATTTATGTAATTATTACTATCTTTTGGACAATTTTTTTTTACTAGTAGTCGCCTTTTCTCTTCATCTGTACATTTAAATAATAAGTTAACAACTAAAGTTCTTAAAATTAATT